>JAOEGL010000014.1:15967046-16567046 GCA_034509955.1 Urosaurus nigricauda | reverse complement strand
TTCGTGCCACTTTTTAAAGACGTGTCCCATCTACCTCATCAAAGTCGCCTCGGACAATGTGAACATCCCCGGCCAAAGTCCTCAGGTATTCGTAGGTCTCCTTGGTACAGAGATTCCCAGTGCAGAGAATGTGCTGAATCTTCCCTGGAACCAAGAGCTTTCGGAACTTGGCTGGGAGGCCGCTGCATCGGTGCGGGATATGTAGATCTCCTAAGACCAGCACCAACTGAGGAGAGTCCAGGGATGGAAAAGCGGAAACAAACACGCAGACATCAATTAGAAGATCCCAATTCACGGCAAACCAAAATCGACTGAAAACATATTATCAACTCTGACGGCATTCTCTGGAGATGTCAGCCACAGCTGCTGGCGAAACGGCAGGAATAAACTCTTCTAAAACACGGCCACAGAGCCCGAAAAACCCACAAAAAACTATGTATCACCTCCGTTTCCAAAACTTAGCCTATGCCTAAGGTCCAGGAAGGAAATGTTGTTGCTGCTGCTGCAAGCTTTCAAGTTGTTTCTAACTTACGGCAACTCTACGGTGGACCTATTCAAAGTGGGGTTCTTGGCAAGATGTTTTCAGAAGGGGCTTGCCCTTGCCTTCCTCTGAAGCTGAGAGAGTGTGACTTGCCCAAGGTCATCCAGAGGGTGTGCTTTTTTAAAAACTTATTATTATTCTAAGGAGGAAGGAGAGAGAAACCGGGACTTTTCAAAAGCAGCTGGAAAAGTGGGATGGCAGAGGATGAATCGGGAATGTCCCTGCCGAATCTGGATAGTTGGTGGATATGTTGTATTTCAGACACACCTCAACAAGGCCAACGTCTGGAGGGTTTTTCCTCCTCGCCACTTCTAATGGAAGAAGGATTCGGCATTTCACAATGACTTATCTTTCTCCCTCCAGAGATCGCAATCTGGTACCTAGGCTTAAAGTGAGCAGAGGCTTATTTTGCGACCACAAAAATATATTTGCACCTATCTAGACCCTTGTTCTGTCGAGCCTTTATCTTCTCTCGCCCCAGTTACACAAACAGGTATGCCCTTCCAGAAACAAAAGACTTACTCAGATCTAGTAAATCAGTCACACAATAACCCAGAGAATGAGTAAAGAGCAATAAGCAAAGAGACTCTCCGAACTTTAGGACCAGCGTAGCAAAGTTCGGAGAGTCTCTTTGCTGTCTGCGGCTTTGTGCGTGTTTATTACACAGTAATAAAATCCATTAGGATCAATAGGAATTCTTTCCTATCATGATTCAGGTTCCTCGCCTGACTGTCCGGAATCTCTGCATTTCAGAATCCTGTTATTTGCAGGATCCTTTGTAAGTTTTTGAATCTTAGCCCAGAAGCAGCAGAAGGAACCCAGCCTCCTTTCTCTTCAGATTTGCAATGGATAGGTTGGACAGCTTGCAAACGTTTTGGACTACGGCTCCCAGAATCCCCCTGCCACCACAGCCGGAGGATTTTGAGGACTGGCTATGGGTTCTGGGAGTAAATGTCCAAAAAAGTAGCTTTCCCAAGCTCTTCTACTGGTTTCATTGTGGGGACCAAAGGCACACCTGCCTTCTGGCACTATAAGAAGGCGGTTAAATCAAACCATCCTGAATAAAGAAACACATGACTCAACAGTAATAGCAAAGTACCTCTGAGCATATGAAGAGCATCCTCCAGATACTGTTGAACTGCAGCTCCCAATAAAGGCTTCCCAATAAAAACTAATAGTACCCAGACCAAAAGTTTTAAAAATTAGTTTGCCAGAGACACCAATGCTTCAACGCTTCTTTTCAAGACCACTGACATTCAGGCCAAAAGACCTGCTGGCAGCAATGGCCTTCCTACTATAGCATCAGGGCGAGAAACACTCTGCACGTGCTCAGAGGCAACCCACACTTTCCTTCATAGGAGTTGATCATACAACGGAATTTGGGGGTATAACGCAACGGCAATCCAAATGCAATCATGGGGTTTCACGTTATTGCGAATGAGTGTATCTCACGCAATTTCAGGCAATGGGAAGTCCTTCCAAACGCAATCATGGGGTTTCACGTAATTGCGTATTAAGAGTGTCTCACGCAATTTTGGGCAATGGGGGGGGTCATTTTTGGGAAATGGGAAATCATTCTGAACGCATTCCGAACGCAATCAGATTTCTCGTAAATTCGCTAAACTAGCGAATTCACGTAATTGCGAATTGGCTCCATTCGCAATTGAGAGAAATTCCTCCCATGTGATAAACTTAATATACACTTCTGAGATGGGGAGCGCAATGTCGGAAAGAAGTAGCTACAGGAAAACTTTCCTCTGATTTACGCTCTCCCCCAAAGGGATCCTGTTTGGTCTTGGAAGTTAAGTAGGGTCAGCCCAAGTTAGTCCTTGGACGGGAGACCACCAAGAAATACTGGGTGTTGCCGGCGTTATTTTAGAGGAAGGAGCATGCACACATGTACAGGATCCAAGCACAGAAGACAACAGGAAGGCTCCAGGGGAATCCAGAAATGCGCCAAATAAAATTCCTACTTACCATCTTGTGAGCTTCTTTCCCTCCGCAGAGCAAACTCTTTCAACCAATTCTTGCCGTCTGCTCACAGCGGCTGCCAAGGGTCAACATTAGGAGGCATGTGATGCTTCTCTTGCACATGTGCACTTCAAAAGTGAAGCCCATGCCCAGCCCCTTCCACCTTTATCTTCATCTCCTTTTCCAGGTGTGTGTGTGTTTTTAAATGTAGAGATCCCAATCCTGACAGCTCTTATGCACAGTGGGGGAAAGAGTGGAGTTTATCACACGACGGAATTTGGGGGTATAATGCAATGGCAATCCGAATGTAATCGTGGGGTTTCACGTTATTGTGAATGCGTGTATCTCATGCAATTTCGGGCAATGGGAAGTCATTCCGAACGCAATCCTGGGGTTTCACGTAATTGCGTATTAGAGTATCTCATGCAATTTCAGGCAATGGGGGGTCATTTTTGGGAAATGGGAAGTCATTCTGAACGCATTCCGAACGCAATCAGATTTCCCGTAAATTCGCCAAACTAGCGAATTCACATAATTGCAAATTGGTTCCATTCGCAATTGAGAGAAATTCCTCCCATGTGATAAACTCCTATGGCCTTCCAGCGGTTTTGCTCCATTACAACTCCCAGCATTGCTTGCTTGCCTCTGGCAAAGCCGGCCTGGGACTGCTGGGCCTTGCAATCCAATTTCCAGAAGAACACCTTCCCCCCCCCCCCCCAGCCCTGTTTGTAAAAGTAGCCACAATATATGATTCCCAAACTTGGGTCTTCCAGATCTTTTGAACTTCAGGTCCCAGCGTTCTCAAATATTGGCCAAACCGGCTAGGCGTTCTGGGAATTCAAGTCCAAAACACACGGCGGACTGAAATTTGGGAAGCACTGGACTAGATCTTTCTCCAAAAACTAAAAATAATGGTGGAGCTTGGGAAAGGTGTTTTTCCCCCCTCGAAATATAATGCCCAGAATCCCCCACCAGTATGGCCACTGGGAGATGATGGGAAGTGCAGCCAACACCTAGAAGGCCATGCATGGCAGGCCCAGGCTATTATTAAACCACGGAGAAGTGGGTTTAAAATCCTGGCTTGCTTGAAGCTATGTACCATGGTTACCCAACGCAGATCATCGCACTGCAGGGTTCGATGGAACCCCAGAGGTCATTTAGTCCAACCCAATGATGATGATGATGATGATGATGGAGGAAATCCACAGCGAAAGTGTCCCTGTCTTCAGATGTTATCCACTGCAGCTCCCATGAGTCCTAGGCAAAACGTCCAGGGATGAGGACAACATCTGGACAGCCGCAGGGTTGCTATCTGTAATGTTGTTGAATGCTTCAGTAGAAACGTGCCTCTGAGCATATGCGAAGTGCTTTCCTTCCCATGAACTGTCCTACGCCTGACAACTGGAGGAAGATTTCCAGTTGCTTGGGCATCCAAAGAACCTAGAACTCCAGCACTTTTTGTTGTGGAATTAAACTCAATACTTAGGCAGCTGCCACCCTGCAGAACGAATGCGGCTGACACCGCTTTAACTGCCATGGAATCCTGGGATTTGTAGTTTGCTGTGGCACCAGAGCTGAGCCACAATTCTGGCGTTCCCGGAATTCCATAGCGTGGAGCCAGGGCAGTTAAAGCGGCATCAAGCTGCATTATCCCGCAGTGTAGATGCCTTCATGCCCAAAACAATGTAGCCCTCCTGATGCTTTTGGACTGCAACTCCCAGCAGCCCCTAGCCAGCAATGGCTGAGGAGGATGGAATGCTGGGAATTCCAGTCAAAAACACCATCAGGAGGCTTGCCTGCTTCCTACCCCAGCCCTGGGGCTTGGCATCAATACCAGGGCTGCATCCACACTGCAGAAATAATCTGTCCTGACACTGGGGCTTTTTACATTGGCAAGAAAGTGTGACATGAAGTTGCACTTTCCTTAATGCTTAGCAGCTAGACAGCAAGCCCCAGGTGTGCATTTAAAAAGTACAGGGCAGCTAGACTGAGGTTTTTTCTGTGGCTCAGCAACTACATGGGAAGCTGTCAAAACGCTACAAACACAGGTGGAGCAGCTACATGGGCGGCAAGGAATGTGGCTTTTAGCCGCGCTTTAAACATTTTTTTCCCTTGCTGGCTGCGAATTGCGCAATTGCGCAGGTACACCATACAGTCGGAGCTTATCACATGGGGGAGTACAGGACCATTCCGAAAGAGGGAGAAAGTGAGGTCAGTTCGGAAATGCACATGATTACGCACAAGCTCATCACACACAAAACAAGAGAGCATCTACACAAAAAGAAAATGCAGAGTCAATACGAAAGAATTCATCACATGTGAACATACTGGTTGGCTTTCTGTTGCAAATTAAGGCATCTAGGGAAATGGTAGCAAAGGCTCATGGGAGTTGTAGTCTGTGTTCTGTCAGAGCATTATATTGAGTTGTCTTGAGGTTTCAGCCCTCTGTCCAGGAGGGATTCCCATATGTCCTCCATTCTTGAGCAGAGGCCCCCCTTTTCCAAGTTGACCAGGCACGTCCTCCTTTTCCAGGACACGTCCTACTTTTCCAGCCTTCTTTTTGAAGAGGAAGCAGGAGGGCCAGGCGTGCTCTGGCCAGGCTCTGGGGGTCTCTTCCTGGCTCCTTCCCTCCCTCCCTACCTTCCCGCTGCCTTCCTCCTCCCTTTGGCTGAGAGAGTGTGACTTGCAGGGAGGAAGGGCAGCGGTGGTGCTCCAGGTCCTCCTGATGCTGGGCCAGGGCAAGCTGGAAACAGGAGGAGGAGGAGAGGGACCTGGAGCACCTCTGCTGCCCTGCTTCCCTGCAAGTCACACTCTCTCAGCCAAAGGGAGGAGGAAGGCAGCCAGGAGAGAGCCCTGGAGCCTGGCCAGAGTGTGCCTGGGCCTGCCTTCTCCTTCCCCCTTCGGCTGAGAGAGTGTGACTTGCAGGAAGGCAGGGCAGCGGAGGTGCTCCAGGTCCCTCCCCTTCTCCTCCTCCTCTTGCCAGCTTGCCCTGGTCTGGCTGAGCGCCTCCAGTGCCCTGCTGTCTCCCTAGAAGTCACACTCTCTCAACCAAAGGGAGGAGGTGAAGGAAGGTGCAGGCGCACTCTGGCCGGGCTCTGAAGGTCTCTTCTTGTCTTGGCACCTTCCCTCCCTCCGCACTTGTATCGCTGCCTTTAAATGGGCGCTTTAAGATACAGAGCCCCATTTAACCGTTCAACTACACCTTAGCCTTTAGATGCAATAGGGGTGCTTTTTACATTGGCTAAAAGGGGCGGTCCAAACTCGCCCCTTCTAGCGGCGAGATGAGGCCTAGGCTGCCACACGGGCAGCCCCAGAGGCCTCATCCCGCCGCAACGACCCGCCGCAAAAAAGAGCTCCGGGATCGAGCTCTTTTTTTGCGGCGCGGGAAGGGCGCAATTGGCGCCCTCCCGCGCCGCCAGAGCGTCAAAACGTGCGCAGCGCGTCAAAACGCTGCGCACGTGATGACGCTTGTACGGCGCCACCATGTAGACGCCGCCATCTTTAAATGGCGGCGTCTATGTGTTTTAGGCTTAGGGAGGGTGTAAAGGCTACGCCCTCCCTAACCCTAAATGCAGGCTTTTTAGCCCTAAAAGCGCCTTTTTTTGCCCGTGTAAAACGGGCCAGCAATGCTGCACCCTTTTTAAAAAAGTAGTGGGGAAATCAAACTACTTTTTAAAGGCACTTCTTCTCCCTTAAAACTCCAAAATAGTGTTTTCATGGCACACTTTCCATTTTTCTCATCTAAAGGCTGGGCTTTCATGCAGCCTTCAACACACCTCTTTTTGCCAATGTAAAATGGGCCAGCTCCTTTTTAAAGCACTTCTTCTCCCTTAAAACTCCAAAATAGTGTTTTCATGGCACACTTTCCCTTTTTCTCATCTAAAGGCTGGGTTTTCAAGCAGCCTTCAACACACCTCTTTTTGCCAATGTAAAACAGACCACTGCTTTAACTGCCCCATGGCTCAATGCTATGGAATTCTGGGAATTGCTGTGGCACCAGAGTGGAAGAATCCCTCTTCTTTCCACCTTCTTTCTGCCTCTGGTCCCCAAAAACACACAGCAGCTGCTTTCACTGATACAGATCTGCTGAGAATTTATAATGCTTGCTCTGGTTTAAGTAAATTCAATTTAATTCAGGCAATGGGCTGACAGTGGCACCTAGTGGTCATATCAGCAAACCAATCCTAAAGGTGCATCTACACTCAAAATAATGCACTTTGATACCACTTCAACAGCCGTGGCTCCATCCTAAACTAGGATTTGTAGTTTCGGTGAGACATCAGCTCTCTTTGGCAGAGAAGACTAAAAACCTTGCTGCGCGACCAATCTCAGGATTGCAGGGGATGGAGCGACTGCGCTTAAAAGCGGCGTCAAACCGCGTTATTTCTTCTGCCATGTAGATGCAACCCTCAATTGGTTTAAAGTAGCTTTTAAAAACCAACAAGCTAGCTAGGGAGCTCTTGGGCCTTAGCAAACCGCAACTCCCGGGAAGGGCACCAGGGCAGTTTTAAAGTGGAATCATGGAGTTTATCAGACGGGAGGAATTTTCTCTTTATTTCGAATGGAGCCAATTGGAGCCCATTCGGATTCACGTGAATTTGCTACTTTGGCGAATTCACGTGAATTCCAATTGCGTTCGGAATGCGTTCAGAATGACTTCCCATTACCCGAAAATGACTGCCCCATTGCCTGAAATTGCGTGAGATGCTTTAATATGCAATAACGTGAAACCCATGTTTGCGTTCGGAATGACTTCCGTTTTGACCGAAATTGCGTGAGATGCTTTAATTCGTAATAACGTGAAACCCCATGATTGCGTTCGGATTGCCATTGGATTATACTTCCAATTTCCGTCATCTGATAAACTCCATAGCGCTCTAACTGGGTAGTGCGAACAGGCCCCCGATGCCTACCTAGATACTGGCCTTGCAGAAGCAGTCTTGGTCTTCCGTAGGCCCCAATCTGCAGGCATTAAAAACACCAGACACCCTTTTCCATCTAGAAAATGGCGAGTCTGCAAAAACTACAGCTCCCAAAAATTCTGGAGGGTCAAAAAGACCCATGAAGCTTAAGCTATCTGGGTCGGAAAGCCATGAAAGCTCATCCTCTTCCTCCGCTTGCCCGGCTGCGTCCTTTAGGAGTCATGTTTTATTTCCTAAATAATAAAAATTAGGAGGCCACCTAAATTATGTCAAAAGCCCAGCTTTGTAGCCCTCCTTTGTCATGTGTTTTTCATAACCAAACGCTTGTCGGAAGAGAGTATTCGACACCCGGTTCCGATTGATGCTTACTGCCAAACTAGGAGAAAAACAAATATATATATCCTCTAAACGTCCGAAGTGTGAGAAATGATATGTCTAAAAACTTCTCTCCTTCTATGCTGATACGTCTTTGGATTACATTGTATTATTGTCTTGATTTTATTTTATTTTTTAGGGTTTTAATAGTTCGGCAATTGTAAGTGCGATTTTATGTGCTAATTTTTATATAATTCTATGATATTTTGGTCAAAGACCGTAAATAAATTCAAATATATATATATGTATTACTGTAATTTGTGAGCTGCCATTTTAATCTATGGTTTTTATTTTCGCACCCGTCATTCTGTTAAAGCCTGCAGTTATTTTTTCAAACAAGCAGCCAAGCATTTATTTATTTTTAAGCCCTCTCTACTGTTAGAAAATAAGCATGTCAAGAAAAGCCCTTTGCTGTGCTGGCTTTCTGCATGCAAGGAGCACCTTGGGAGAGCAATGGTTCAAAATAGGATGGCTCCAGAAATGTTCTACCGCTTGAATCAGATTTACGCTCGATTCCGTCCCTAAAATAGGGTTTTGGCGCATCGCAACCAAAGGGTAAAGTCTCGTGCCAGGAGAAAAGAAGTGGTATTAATGGGTTTGATGGATTTATTTCTAACACCAATCCCAAATGTGCCACTTTTCTGGAACAGCAGCAGCACTGGCCTATACATTCAATGTAATCCTTGCGAACAAATAAACACAACCTGAGAAGCCGGATGGAGCTTTATCCCTCGGTTTTATTTCAGCTTGAGCACAAGAAGCCTCTCCGGAGAGGCGCCTTTTGAGTTCCTTCTTAGGTCCGTCGGTTGCTAAAGGTAATTTAAGTGTTAAATACATCATATTTCGGACACCTGATCGAAGTAGAATGCATAGTCGAGAGGAATTTGGGGCTAAAATACACGCCTTGGGCATTCATTGGTAAAATTTAAAAAATGAGCAATATTACAGAGCATAGGTCAGAGGAGGGACAAAAACGCTGGGTTACGATGTAGCAGCCATACGAGAGAACCTCTAGCAAAGTACACTTTTTGAGTCATTCCGGCTTACATTTATAGAAAGAGAAAGCACACGCTGCCGTCAAAGACATCGTTCGTGATTCTTTATAAATCCACATTTTCCCCCCCATCCAGATTCTTGAGCCCATACCCTTCAAGATTTCAGGCACCTTTCCCCAAATGGGTGCCTTTGTGATCTTGGACTACAACTTCTATCAGCCCCACTTTGGGGGACTGCTGAACTAGAAAACAGATCTCCAAAAGCTGGGTCGGGTGGCATGTTGAAGCTATACGGCTTCATGTCGGTGGAATGGGGGAATCCATGCCAGGTTCTGGCTAGCTTTTAAAAAGCAGCTTTCCAAAGGTGGCGCAGTGGTTCAACGCCTGTATTTCGGCCACTCACTCAAAACCATAAGGTGGCGAGTTCAAGGCCAACGAAAGGGCTTGACTCAGGCTTGCATCCTTCCGAGGTCGCTAAAATGAGTCCCCAGATTGTTGGGGGCAAGTAGCTTACAGTTGTAAACCACTTGACACTCCTTAGGTGGTATGAAGCGGTATATAAAGGAAGCTGTTTGTTTGTTTGTTTGTTTGTTTGACAAAGGTAGCACCTTTGAAGCCTGAATTAAAGTCTGGCATGGATTCATTGCCCCATGGATGTGGAAGCCATCGCTGCATTGACCTATAATGATCAAGCACTCCCCTATTCCATGAAAAAGCTGACTATGGAAGAAAATTTATAGCCCAGAGGTACCTCCTTACTATGCCTCGCTTGCATCTCAGGACAGGTCCGGTCCTGAAATGTCGGATAGTGTTTCCGGATAGTGTTGAAACACAGAGACAGATTCAGATCAAGGGAAGCCATAGTACCACAAGGAGGTTCTGTATGCAGCTTTGGGCATCACTGAAGAACAAGACTAAAACAAGTCCGGAGGAGGGCAACCAAGACGGCCAGGGTCTAAAAACTAAACCCTGACGCCAACGGTTGGAGGACGCGGGTATGGTTCGCCGGGAGAAGACCGAAAGGAGGTACGACAGCCATCTTTAAATATCGGAAGAGCTGTGAGGCGGAAGATGGGACAAGCTGCACCAGAGACAGGAACCCATCCCCATGGATTCAAATAACTAGAAAGGAGATACATTAGGAAGAACATCCTGACAAGAGATGTTTGACAATGGAACAGATTACCATCAAAAACTGGTGGGCTCCCTTTCATTAAATGTTTAAATGGAGGCTAGGAGGCCACATTTCAGGGGTTTTTTAGCTGTGGGTTAGACTGGCTAGCCCTTGGGGATTGCTTTTCCAATCCTATGGAGCCCCTGCTGGAACTCCCAATGGTGCAAAGCACACTCATTTACAAAAATTTAACTCGAATGGGGATTTCTGACATCCTCGTCCACCTGTAACCCTCTTATTTTTCTCCACCACTTCATGCTTCCTTTTTGTCTTTCCACAAAATGAGAGGACAGAATAACCTGGACATTTTGTTCAGATTCTTGTACTTAGAGCTGTCCGTCTGGAAGCCCAAAGTGTGTTTGTGGGGTGCATTTGAACCTTACCAGAGAACACTAACACTAGCAAGGCAAGACTGCCACATCACCTGGCACGACAAAAGCCCAACAACAGTCCCTGGCATCCCGGCACGTGGGTACATATGAGCCCAGTTGTACCTGCATCACTTCTTGTCCCCCAAAATGGCTCTGCAGTGTGCCCACCCTATTTGAGAGCCAACTGCGTTCAAATGTGGCCATTTGTTGTCTGCTCTCTTTGGGGTAGAAGGGCTTGTCGAACACAAGGCCATTGCCCACTTGAAAAAGCCCCATACATGAATGGGTTGGCACCTGAGTACAAAATAAAATGGCAGGCAGGAAGAGGGCAAAAATGGGAAAAAAAAGATGGTGGCACAACAGTTTACCTTAAAACAGGTTGTGTATTCTGCGTTACGTCTGTATACTCAAGGGCACTGAATTTAGCCCAGGAGTAAGCAACTACTAGAGGTTAGGGGCTGCCCCTTCACAAAAGTAATGTTTAAAAAACGAACTCGCTTCCGGTTGAAAAATAAGGCCTCTCCCGGCCCTAACATGACTCAGTGGGGTTAATGGGGCAAACGTGTCCCTAACTTTCTTAGGGGGCTTTGGGAGGCATTTGAGCCAGGGGTCCAAAAATGGCCAGGGAGGGCCTTCACAAGGCCGACGGAGCACACTTTCTCAAACCTCGGTGTGCCCGGTCCCCAGGCTCTCCGAGGGCCCTTTCATCTGTTCTTCTCCACCCCAGAGACAATTCACGGAAAAAACAAGGATAAAAACCAAGACGGGCTCAATGAATACACAAACGGCCTTGCTGGGATCTAAGCTGGGTCTGCTCCTGGCAGAGGATAGCTAGAATACCTCTGGGCTTAAGCGGGGCTTCTGAAAGGTTCAGAAATCATTCACATCACCTTTCTGGGACTGTACCACTTTGAAACGCGAGGGTAAGGGGCGAGGTTGAAGACAAAGTACCATGTCCAAAACCACGTGACCCATGGAAAGCTGGCCCGGTTGTACGAGAGATTTCTCCAACACGCTCATTTTTTAAATGAGCAGGGAGGCTGCGTTTTATCTGATTTGGTTGTGAACGCTTTCCCCCTTGTCTTGAATTAGGTCAATACCTCAACGGCTTTTTATAAAGTAGATTTTTTAAAAAACAAAAACAGTGCAAAGCTACGTCAGCAACAAGTCCACATCTTAGCAAAGGCAAGATTATGGGGCAAACGCTTATGTAAGGAGGTTAGTATTTCATTACTTGGCCCCAGCTCATTCGCTCTGACAGACACGTCCTCAAGCTAGTGGCTATGCATGCGCAGGGATATCTAAGTTTGGTCCCTTTCTGAGAAGGAAAAAAAAACCCCATTTAAGATAAAAGGGGCAAAACAGGAAAGAGCAACTTTCGCTTAAAAGCAAACTGGAACAGTAGCGAGCAGCAAAATCTATCTATGGTTTCAGTAGAGTCCCTTGGAGCATACTCAGAAGCTACATGTTATTCTGTAAAATGTATTCAACCATGAAACATAACAGGAAGTGTTGGATTATTAGTTTGTTAAAAAAAGAAAACAACCCTGAATTTTGTACATATTGACAGAGAGATCAAGTACAATAACTAACAGTAAGTTCTAGGTAGTGCTTCAAGAGCTGGGCTGAATCTGTTTCGCCTCCCAGCACATGTTTTCAACTTGTGCTTGAACGCCGTCACACGGAAAACCCAGCTCTCCAAGCTTCTGGCAACGTTGAGCCCTTTTTTGACAACAGAGAAAGAAAACCGCATTTCCCCTTGCATTTCTGGAGTACTTGGAAGCCTAAAGGCAAACACCACCTTCGCTCCGGTGATCCCAGCCAGCTTTTGACCCTCTAGGAAACACAAGCCCAAGTGCTTGTCGACAGAGCTGCGATGTATCTCCCGGCCAAAAGCCGAGCATTACTCAAGCCCCCGATGTGACGTAGTTGTCTATTGTGTTTCCATGCAGAAAAAAAAGATCAGTACAAAAAGGGAGGTGGGGGAATAACAAACACCTAAGCGAGAAAAGATGCACGTTACCCTTGCAAGTTGCAAGTAGGCTTTCCATTCCCACCTGGTCAAAAAGTGCCATTTCAAACGGGCTCCGCAAACACAGGCAAAACGGTTGGCCCTCTGTTCCCACCCAAATGTCCCTTTTCATTTTTGGTTGCTCGTCTGCTGTTTGTAACGTCCACATGACGCTCCCTCCGGATGGTGTCTAAGAGCAGGCCTGCTTGCGTTCCCCCCATCTTTCGATGTTAGATGTGGTCCAGCGATGGTCGCCAGGGCCCTTCAAGGGGATGGATTCCGGTTTGTCCAGCATGCTGTCACAAGCAGAGCTGAATGCTCAGCTTCTGCGTGAATGCCCATATCCCCAAAGGCTGGATGTTGAACTTGGGCTCCACGGTGTTCTCTTTCCGCAGAAGCAGACTTTGTAAAAGAGCTTAAAGAGAGGGGGACGAATGGCCATGTTGCAAGCCAAACAGCGAGCTTCAAGACAGCAACTCATCCTCGCCCACATTTGGCAGGTCGCTGATGCTCTTCAGGTTGTCTTCGCTGCTTTGCTTCCTGCTTTAAAAAAAGAAATTAAATACATGTTAAAAATCAACAGGATTTGCTTCCTGGTCAAAAACAAGAGGATACTGGGAGGGGTTGGAAAAAGAAGGGGAGAGAGGGTGGTCCGTATGGAAGTGTGGCTTCAAGTACAGTCCTGGTAAAGCTTGGCCACTTCAGGCTGCTGAGTTACAGTGAAACTGATGTTCCAGGAGTTCTAGTATGTAAATGACACTCATACAAATGAAGGCTCATGTGAGTAACATTTGGATCAGAATCATTGTATTTTAGCTGGACTCTGCACAGACACTGGAGCCCTGAAATTTGAGAGCAGTGTGTGTCTGTGTGTATGTGCTGTAGTTTTGCTATAAATGCAAACAGGGCTCTATATCCATAGATTTGGAGTCTGGTGCAACTTTGCAGCCCTACTCAGGAAATTAATAAAAGAAATCCACCGAGCTGTTTCAGACCAAATCCCTGCCAATAGCTGCGTGCACATCCATCTCTCCGGCCACGAAACCAGCTCAGCCCCCTCCTGCGTTACAGTTTGAAACCAAAAGGTAAGGAAAGCCCATCATGCCACATATTTCAGACCGGGTCCTCGCGCAAGCATTCCACATGGCAGAAGTTGGCGTCATGCTCTCGCTTCCCCCGCGGCATGCCCAATTCATCCATTCCTTAGCCCAGTTCACCGCATGACACAGACAGACAGGAAGGACTAGGTGTGACTAGGCAGTCACAGTCTTTACCTTTGACTGATGTGATATTTCACATGTCCTGCTTTGGTTTTTCTGGAGTCGGGGGAAGTTAAGGGAAAGGGGAGGAAGAGGGAGGAAGTCGACGTGAGAACGCACACAGTCAGAAAAAAGGAAACAGGGCGCAATCACCCAGCATCAAACGGACCTGCAACTGGGATATTTGGTTACAGTTCCAAGAAACCGAACCTCAAACATGAAGCAAGGGATCTCTAAGCAGGATGTGGTGTACGCCACACATATCCTGATGCTCAAGAACTAGACTGGGAAGGACAAGAAGTCCCAGCTTTTCTTAAACATTTTTAAAGAAGTCCCTGTCCTCATGATAGGAACAAAAAGCTTGGAAACATTGCTGCATTCACTCACTGCCCTTTTTGTTAGCCCTTTCAAAAATGAATTGATCATCAAGAGGGAGACAACTTAGTCCACTCCTACCTTGCAGGTGATGGTAGAAAAACAGAGACAAAAGTTACTATGGCTCCCATTAATTATTCTTCTTTTGACTATATTGTATTTAAACAACCAAGAGCCTTATGGAACCTTAAAGACTAGACACGTTTTGGGTGGCATGAGGTTTCCTGGACCGCAGCCCTTTTGTCACAGGTATCCCACCAAGTGGGCTCCCGTCTATGAAAGCTTATGCCAGAGAAAGCATGTTAGCCTTTAAGATGGCAAAAGAACAGCTAGAAGAGTGGGATGACAGCATCAACTGGGACTGTCCCCGCTCAACCAGGACAGGCGGAAGGTATGTGTCACGCACAACCATGTTCCCCTCGAGAAGGAGAAACTTAGAATATTCTCCTCTGGCTGCATAGGGTTGAGAAAGCGTTGCAATGCTTGTCCCCCCATTCGTCATTGTCTTCAAAGCCACTGATCAGCTTTCAAAGAAACTCCCTTAACTCCTGACCCAAATCTTTCACAATGTTAGTTTGAAAATTCCCAGCTGACTCCACAGCCCCGGGGAGACTTACATCAACAAATTGCCTGGTGCGGACAAGGATCGCTCTTCTCTTCGGCTCCCTTCAAATGGATTTCCAAAAGATCTTTTCCTGATCATTGATTTTACCAGGATCTGCAAAAAAGGATGCTCATTATTACTGTTTTTAATGTTCAATAGTGCCAACTAGGTACATGGAGTTGTTACTACTACTGTTGCTGCTGGTTTTAATGCCAGGGATCTTCCATCGTGGTCTGGAACAGCAAACCAGCACATTCGAGGGAGAAGTTACTCACAGCCTTCTCCATGTTACACACAGGTACTTCGAACATGGGGAAGCATTCCAAAAAAGAATTTAAAAACTAAACTTCACCTCCAAAGCCTTAAGTCAGGGACAGAAGCACAAGATTTGGAGGCCATGATTCCTCCTCCCCTGCTTCGGTCACACTCTTCATTTCTTTTTTACATACTTGCATATCCACAAGACAAGAGAAAGAATGCTTCTAAGTAACTGTATGAGTGAGAGTGAATACGTGTGTGAGTGAAAGATAAAATGAAAGAGTATGGCTGTGTACATTTCTGTGAGCACTGGTGCACGTGAGTGTGGCTGTGTCTGAGACGGTATGTGTAAAATTTACACGTGCTGAGTTTGGTATAGGATTTATTTAAATAAAAGTGTTCTAATTTAAACAATGTTATTTCCTTATAAAATGTTAAAATATGAATATACACGAACGGTGGGACAAAAATATACACACCAAAACAAAATATTTTTATTCATACACTATGTCAAATGTGGGGGCATCGACATGTAATATATAAAGAGAGTCACACGAGTAAGAAGTTTGAGAATCACTGCCTTAAATGATACCGCGTAGAATGTCACTGCCTCGGCCCTTTATTATCTCATTCTGTGTAATGAACTCTAAGCCAAATTTCTCTAACCCCTTTAAATACAAACAGTAGGGCTCCTTGAGTGTTTCGACAGGTATAAAACCAATCTTGATCTGTTCTGAAGACATGCTGGCCAAATCCCTACAGCGCCGACCAAGGCAGAATAAGCAAATGCAGCCTTCCAGGGCTCACTCACCACAGTGGCCAAGCTTGGGATGTGTTTCACTGAATTCTCCACCTCTTCTTCGGTCACCTCAACAAGTGTGCAGTTCTCATCCTCTGTTGGCAATGGTTCCACTCCATTTTTGGTAACCCAGGGGTGCACCTTGTTTGAAACAGACAAAAGGCTCATCCCGTTGCCTCCTCAGAACTGCAGACGCACCCCAGTTAACAAAGCAGATATGTTCCTGGACCTGACTTCTTTAACAGCAAATTCGGTACCAGCGGCAGAAAAACAAACAGGTGAAACAGGGAATGGGTTCCTACACCGCAACAAAGAAGACCAGCTCCGCAAAATGTTCTATTCAAAACTATCAATGGGCACATGTGAAATGAGGCAAACAGGTCAGGGAAGCCCTGTGTAAGTAAAACAAAAACATTTTGAACCTTTGAGAGATGGACCTTTTTCTTTCACCAGCCTCCATTTTTCTTACGATTACCATTTCAGTGGCCAGATATGTCCCTTTTAAAGAACATGTTGGGAATAGCTGGAGGAAAAGCCTCATCTGCCCTCCCCTGTTCTCTCCGTTTTGCTATTCATGCATACTCTGTCAGGGATTCTGGAGGCAGCTGCTGTTTACCCTTGCCTGTTTTAGACATATGGCTACAGTAGAGCAAAATCACACACTACCCCAGCTTTATTTAGTGCATTGTTTGCCACAGACAAAGTGCTGCAACCCAGCACTGAAAGTCTGCGTTTCTCCAGCCCTTCGTCATCTTTCCAATGCTGACGCCGCTAAACATCTTCTAGCTAGACAGAGGAGGATGAAGCGTAAACAGCCATTGTAAAAATGAATTTTGCTAAGAGAATCAAGTCTGTATGGATTTCACAACTAAGAAGCAAATAATAATTTTAAAAAACGACCCACTAACACAAATGGTAGCAAGCCTGAGTATTGTTACAAAGAAAACAATTACCCGGGGCTGATGAGGAATCAATAAAAGGAGGACACTGGGACTGGAAGAAGACATCCCTTTATCCTGTTTTGGCTAAAACCAGATTTAGAGCAATGGTTTACACCGTTTACAAAAGCATTTTGATAATTTTGAGTGGTTGGAGGGTGCAAAGAACCCCTAAACCAATACCGCTACCATAAAATAATCCACAGCTAAAGCTGTGGCTCAGACATTAAGATACACACCATGGCAACTTCTAGATTGGACCTCCTGCAATATGTTCTCCATGGGGCTGCCTCGGAAGAGGGTTTGGAAACTGGAACTGGTCCATAACATGGCAGCTGGGCTGTGAACTGGAGCCGGCTCTGGAGAACACATATAATGCCCTTATACAAACCAATGGTGTGACCCCAGTGGAAACACCGTATACATGTCTGGTCACTGCATCTCAAAGAGGGTTATCACAGAGGTGGAAAAAAATTCAGAAGAAGGCAACCAACACGAACAGGGGACAGGGCCAACTCTCCTCCAGGGAAAGGTTGCATGTTTTAGGGACTTTTAGCTTTTAAAAAGGTGATGAGGGACAAGGACAAGATTTTTTTAAACTGTGTATGGTGTAGAGGACAGGCGTACATGGTGCAGCCCATGGGACATATGCCGACCCTAGACTCCACAGCCCCCCACATTTAAAACATATTTGCTTCAGGTTTTTTGACAATTTTTACCCCAAAATTACACAAAAGCCCCCAAATATGGGGGGGGGGGACCACAAAATTACTCCCAGAACTTTGAACTACCCCCAAAATACCTTCATTTTCCTCTGTAGTCCCTCTCAAAATGGTGGCAGGAAGAAATGCAGCACGTATAACACCCTTCTAGAAACCATAATAATTCCCTGACTTAAATAGCTTGGCTGGGGCAATCTGGATACAGCTTAAAGCATGAAACCGACAGTTTAGACTGCTATCTGCCCTCCCATGCAGACCTGATCCCAAACCCACTTTTCTGCAGCTGCTTTCCCATAGAACAAAAAATAATATTTAATAACTTCAAGAATCCCAATCACAACCTAAGGTCAGATGTAGTTAGGCTTGCTAACATTTTTTATAAAGCCCTTCATGGCTTGGGTCCAGACTATCTGAAAGACTATCTCCCCATATGATCCTGCCTCGGTTTTAAGATCCTGGAGGAGAGCTTTTTCTCAATCCCACTAGCACATTTGGGGAGGACATGGGAAGACGGTCTTCTCGGGGGCTGTATCCAAAGTGTGGAATTCCCTTCCACAGGAGGCTCGCTTGGTCCCGTCTCTGCTTTCTTTTCAACACCATCCAAAGATCTGTTCTGTTTAGACAGGTCTTTGGATGTTAAGTGGCTAAAGCAAAAGGGAACTTTAATGGGGTGTGATGCATTTTTCTCTTTTGTTGTTGCTGTATTGCCTTTACATTGTTTCCAACCTATGGTAACCCTAAGACGAACCTATCACAGGGGGTTTTTTTTGGCCAGCTTTCTTCAGAGGAGGTTTGCTACCACTGCCCTCCTCTGAGACTGAATGTGACTTGCGCCCAGGGACCCCCAATGGGTTTTCATGGCACAGCAGGGATCTGAACCCTGGTCTCCAAGAGATCTAGTCGGCACTCAAACCATACTATACCACACAGCCTTTCTTCTGTTCTTTGGTATGTCTTAAATATATATTAAACGGTTTTAAATTAGTATTTGTTTTTACTACAGTTGCTTGTTTAATAGTTGTTCAATTATTTTGTTCTTAGGTTTTTAACTGTAGTTTGCTTTCATCTATATTGTAAAATGCCTTGTATGCCATGCTGGGAGAAAGGGGGGGATATAAATTAAATAAACAATACATGCATACAGCAAACACATAAACAAAGAAACTATAGGAGAAGAAAGTTCTTTTTAAAATGTGCTATCCAAATGCAATGGATCTGTTGAAAGTGATCTGACACAGATTTTAATCTGTTTGTAAACTGCCTTGAGAAACTCTGGGGCTATAAGATACAGTAGTGCTTTTAGAATAAAGTTTTCAGGCTCAGAAAGTAGTAGAGATGGCAACAAGGATCAGCATGCCAGTCCCAGGCCCACAAAAACAGAATCACAAGAGGAACTCAAAGAGGAGCATCCTGAAAAAGTTAAGAACACTGTACCTCACAAGAGGTTTGGGATTAACCGTCAAGATACCTTAATTTCTGGAACAGTGATCCTGGATTCAGGACTTTTGTCCAACATCTTGGTGATCAGATCCTTCAGTTCATCAGAAATGTCTGGCCTGCAGTGGTTTAAAAAAGGGGGGGAAATCAAGAGGAGGAAACAAAACAAATAAACTTGGCAGAGCTGTGCCAGATAAACTACGGTAGCAATAGCATGAGAACAACAGCTCTCATTTATCTATATATTTATTTTAACAGCACTTTTATAGTCCTTAAGGTTGAAAATATGCTGGGCATCATCTCGTGGATGCTGAAGGTGTTTCTACACTACATAATAATAGGAGGCAGGGCTGCAGCCTATGGAGTCCTGGGAATTGTAGTTTGATGCGGGTCTTCAAATTTTCAGCTGGAGAGTTCTAATGCTGTAGTAAAGGGGAGTGTACTAGACAATTTCAAGTCGCTCACCCAAAAAAACAGATCAAACAGATGAGTGGATCTGTGGACCCACACTTACAATATTCATAAACGCTTCAATGGTGTATACTCACTGGTCTGGAAATTCCAGCATCTGGCTCTTGATTTTGCTGTGTAAACTTAGAATCCGCTCATCCATAAAAGGACACTAAGAAGAAGAAGAGAACTTAACAAAGCATTGCAAAGCAATATGTGGATTGGGCCTAATTTGAACCTTGGCCTCCAAAACCACACTCATTCAGTGGGCATACTTACTCTCATATAAGGGAGATCTATAATTTACTTGTCCTTCTTTTTGTACAGAACTTAATGCTGGCCAGAGTTTGGAAATGTTACTTTTTTAGACTCCCAGAATGGTACGCTGGCTGGGGGATGCCAAGAGCTACCATCTCAAAAAAGTAACTTTCCCGTCAGTCCTAGCAAGCTTTATGCCCTGGCTCCACATGCAAGGGATGTGTGGATTCTGCAATGCCTTTGGCCTGGCTTCTGACCTAGGAAAAACTACATTAATTTATTTTATCTTAGGGGGGATTTTCCAGTCACCTAGCATTCCAACCAAGATACAGTTAAGATCAAGAATACAATACAGTATAAAACTACAGTAGTAAAAGCAAGCAATGCAATGCAAGAAAATTCAGAATTGCTAAAATCAGAGAACAGACAAGCCCCGCTGAATAATGTTGACTTGAGGTGATTTCTAATACATAGCAGGGGAAGGGGCTAACCTTTTTTTTAATGGTACATTTGAAGTTTTACATCATTTTTACACATGCTTTTTTGGGTAGTGCTACAGGGCCTCTTAACCTTGCCACAGTTTATGATCTAAGCTAGTCTTCATCTGCTTTGCACATCCACCAGCCTCACGAATTTAGGAAAATGAGGCAGCTGGCATTACCTGTCCAAAGACGAAACAGTAGAGCGTGATCCCCATTGCCCAAACGTCTAGAGCCTTGGAAAAAAAGACGGAAGAGCAAGTAAGAGAGAAATTAAACACCATCAGCCTTCTCCCAACTTGCTGTGTTTTCATTCTTAATGTTTAGATAATGTTTGCAAAACCTCCAACCAGAACTTCTAGGGAATAACATGATCTTGCCTTGAATAACGTTTAAACCAGAATATTAATACCGGGGGAGTGGGGTTATTAAAGATCCAGAAAATACACGTCATCAGCAACGTGGGGAGGAATCGACCATGTTTCACAGCAGAACTATTTTCTTTAAAACAAAAACGTCTCCACATGCCTCCCGTTCTCATGTGCTCTTGTTTGTCTTCGCTGTATGGTGAGATGGATCATATATGAGAAGTCAGACAACAGCTGTGGCAAGTTGCACATGCCAATAATGCCTGCTGTATAAGCGCAGACTTATTTTTTCTGTTCCGAGAGCACATGAGTGCTTCTTAACATGATCGAGGGTATGGCATACAAATGCCCGAGACCATTTTGTAGTTTTGTACTAAAAATGTCCTCCAAGTCCCCAAAGGGGCAATTTTGGTACCCCATTCCAGGAACTGTTTCAAGCTCGAGAGAGGCCTATTTTTAAACAGGAGGTGAAGCAGATGTTTACCTCCAGTTTACTTAGTGCTTGAAAAGGCAGCCCAAGGAGGCCTAAAACATGGCAAAACATAGCAAAATTGCTCCCAAGTGTCTAAGAGGAAATGGGGGGGGGGATCTTTTTAGTGAATTTTTTAAAATTAAAAATCAGGTTGCATGGCAAGAGGAGAGTGCTTTCACAAACCCTGATATTTGCCCGCCCTGTATTAAATGGTAGAGCATCAGAGTGATTTGGACACAGTCTCTCTGCCTTGCCCTGTCCATACCTTTCCAGAAAATATTTTTCTGGTTTCTGAGAGGGTTTCTGGAGCCATGAACGCTGGCGTGCCCACTGTGTTAGTCAACAGAGCGTCTGTCCCTTTAAACTCATTGCTCACGCCAAAATCAGCTATTTTGATGTGCCCGTCTTCTCCGACTAAGAGGTTGGAAGGCTTAATATCCCGGTGGATTATCTTCTGATAGTGCACTGTGAAGATAGGATAAGACAGGAACCTGACATGGCATGAAGGCTTGACATGGCATGAAGACACCCCATCCTTCAAGTTACCTGGTGACTTGTGATGAACCCATGAATTTCATAAGCAAGGAATACTCAGAGGTGATTTGTCAGGGCCGTCCTCTGAAATATAAGCTATAGCACCTGGTATTCCTTGGTAATCCCCCCATCCGAGTACTAACCAGCTTAACTTCTGAGATCAAACAGGACCTGGTGCTTCCAGGGTATTTAGGCCTCATACACCTTGGGGTTTATTTTCCAAAATAGAAGGGTATTGGAGCTTTCACTGCTATATCCCTATGCTGAGAAAGGGAAAGCTACTGTGGCAAAGTGTTCAAGGCTGCAACAGTTATGTGATAGTAGGAGAGGTGTCACTCTGTACATGCTCAGAGCCATGCCCTCTTCTAGTTGTCTCTCCTGTTGCAGAACCAAGTCATGGGACTGCAGAGATATACAAGAGCTTCAGCTCCAGTGATAACCCTATGGCTTTCTGCACTCCCCACTCCCTTGTCATAATTTTTCTAAACATCCCCAAGGAAACTCACAATATTCAATGCCTTTGATCAGGTCTTGGAAGTAGAACCGAGCCTGGTCTTCAGTAAGAGGTTTAAGGTTTGGGACTTCCATCACAGGCCTGCAAAGACAAGATTCAGGTTGGCCTTTGTCAAATCTGTGGGGGCAAGTAAGTCAAAACCAGGCAGTGGGAGGCAGTAAACTTCCATTCAAGAGAGCAGCACAACCTTTATCCATGCAAAAAGCAGCTCCAAGTAAGGAAAGCATGTCCGAGTCAAAAGCTTTATAGTACCAGATGGAACCTCAGTGGTCCACAGTGTCATCTGACACCTGCTGAGTTGGCAGCTGCAATACTATTCTCTGGACAGAGCTGGCACTGAAACACACCAGAGAGCAAGCTAGCATTTCTCTCTGTGCTAGCAAGCCACCATAATGGTGCAGATCGCTATCCCATGTCCAAACCCTCTGCCATTTCCAGCAGTCGGTGGCTCCAATGTCAGAAGGAACAGGGTCCTAGATAAAATTCTTTTTAAAGATCAGGTTTGAAAGATCAAATCTGAAACTGGGGTGGATTCACTGCTCCAATGACATTGTCACCACCAGCCTCCACTGTTTTCAAGGGCCTTAGGACTTCCAAGACGTAGAATCTGTAATGAGAGGTTTGAGAATATGAAACCAATGCCTGAAGAAGTTTCAGAAGCTGAGGGTTCAACTTTGAGTCTGTTTTAGATCAACCTTTCCTAATATGGCGCCCTCCAGATGCTGCGGTCTAACTACTTAGATGCCGGCCACTATGGTTAGGTTGCCTGGGAATGATGGGAGTTGCAGTCCAAACACCAACACCACCCCATAGGTCCGGACTGCACCACCGTTGGGGCAAGTAACTGTCTTTTTATTTGCCCGTTTCGTGATATTAACAGCTTTGTATAAATTAATATTAAGAACAACAAGCTTACCCTTTTTTCACAAGTTCAAACACTGAAACACAAAAGAAAGAGGTGACTGTAAGGAGAAAAACTGGAACAAGAAAAATCTGTCTTCTGTTTAAACAGTTAAGCCACCAGACAGGCTTCGTGCAAAGCCTGGTTCGTAAGGCACATGCTGCCTAGTTTTTCACTGTGAATGTAATGGCATATTACTTTGGCTGACTGGAAACCAGACAATAGCTGACTACAGAGTATACATCTGGGGAAGCAGAGAGCAGGTGAGTCTGAATCTTGACTGCATGATGCCCAACTCAGGGCCTTTTGATATCTCAGGTAGAACAGCAGATGGCACCTGTGCCCTGTCTAGGTCAAAGTATATAGCAGAAGCATTCAACAGCAAAGAGGCCAGAGGCCAATTTCTTCCGCAGGCCCACTACAGTCTGCACTCTTACACACAGCAAGCCTGAAGAGCTCTGTTCTCCTCTGTAGTCCCTTTCAAATGGCATTACTTCCGGTCACCATTTTGAGAGAGATGGCAGAGGAAAACAGAAATTTGGGATCAGAATTGAGGTTCTGGGTTGCTTGTGTAGAAGAGGATATATCACATGTTTGTGGAAACCTCTGCATGGTTTTGGAGCAAAAGTGGCCCAAAATCTTGCCCTTTTTTAAAAATTGGAGGATTGGGGGGCTTCAGGGGCCAAAAGAGTGAGGCTCGGGGGGGGGGGGCAATATGTGACCCACAGGCTACATTTTGCCCACCTTTGGTATCTAAAACCAGCCAACCTACTTTAGTGCATAACACAATGTTTGGGAAACATTGCTTTTTTTAAACTACAGCTCCCAGAATCCCCAGCCAGTGTGGCTAATACCTGTGTGGGTTGAAGGATTCTGGGAGATGTAGTCCAAAAGCATCACTACTTCCAACCTCCTTACCTGTACATTCCATGCCATGGCAGCAAGGAAATGACAGTGGGACCGGAGATCAAGGAACTGTGCAAGGACCCACCAGCAAGTCAGTGGCAGAATGAAGATGAGGGGAAAGCTAAAACACTGACAGCTGACGGTCCACCTCCTGTCAAATAACAGTTGGCTAAGAATGCGGCAGCAGGGACTGAATCCAGAAGGACAGTCACACAGTTGCATTATGCTTTTTTAAAAATTATATAGGGCTTTGGACTGGGGGGGAAAACAACTTGGAAACAAACACCAGATGGTGCACTGAGGGAGAAAATATGGAAGCACCATCCACGATCTATTTTTGTCTCTCTCCCATCTGGAACTGGTCACTCATGCCTCAAAGCTTGGACCACAGGCACGCACCAGCAATCCTTAAATTAAACCCTATGCAAGGCTTCCAGGAAAAAAAGCAAGATAGGGAACTTGCAGTGACAAACAAATGTGCCTTTTACAGCCTAAAATCGTCAGAATGACCACGGGGATGTCTGCATTAGGCTATCACATCGCTTTAGCCGCCATAGTGTAACTGTGTGGAACCGTGGGGTTTTGTAGCTTCAAGAAATACTGAGAATAATCGACAGAGAACTAGAGCGCCGTAGTTCTGCAGAGCATGCTAAAGGATTGGAAGCAGTTCATGATTCTGTCGGAAAGAACCATGGTAACTAAATTGGTATCAAACTACTAAAAACAAAACTCACACAGAGACACTCCATGCCTTGAAAATCTTCCTCCTAACATGTTTTGTCAACTTTGTACGCCAATGCAACACATATCTTGATATACATCCATGGCTACCCTCAATTCACTGCATGTCGTCACATTTCCGGCTGTGAACCAACTGAACATACTTTGGAGTTCGCTAGTTATGATCAGGTAACTCTTTTTACGGCTTCAGGACTACTGGCAGCACAGACCAGAAGGGACACAACTGAAACAAGATAGGGGAAGATGCTGGACAATAAAAAGGAAGGAAGTGGTCTTCATACCGTCTAATTCCTTTGATTTCCATTGCCACAGGAATTAGCCACAGCTGCCCATCTGCATGGCTTTAAAAGGTGGACTCACCTCAGGTTTCATGAGAGGATAACCTCTCGCAAAATTATCAGGCTTCCCCAAGATTTCACACCTTATGGGAACCCCCAAACCCAGGAAATTCTTAAGATAGCAGGTCAGATGCCATTAAGAGATTAGGAATTTGTTGCTGCAAGTGGGCTGTGGAGAGGCAGAAAAGTGGGAGCTCACAAAAGCCCTCGCCATGGGATGGTACATAAGGTGCAGCAGTTTTTGCTATATATCAAAGGCTCGAGGGTCTAGCTGTTTGAAGCATGGCTAGTGTCTCCTCTTCACTGATCAAAATACAGGGTTTGAGAGGTCCCAAATTGCACCAATATGGGAAAGGATTTTCAGACCCTAAGTAAAGGAAAACCTGTATACCTGGGAAGCTTGCTAGTTGGCCATCCAGGATGCTGGATTAGACAGGGCTCTGGTCTGATCCAGCATGGCTTTTCTTTTATTCTTAGCATGGCAAAATGGTTGAGAAGACGGGTTGCTTACCCATGTACAGATGGTCTTCGCTGGGATCATCTAGCACCTGTCAATGCAGTAGGCAGGAAAAGAAAACACAGATGATCTGATAGACCAGATTCATCTCGATTCGTGTGACAGATGTATTTTTCTACAGTATCAGAGGGTACCATTATGCCTCCATAATTCAAAGGAAGTGTCATCTGCATTCCCCTTCAACTTTTGTTACAAAATCAGCCTCCTAGTCCTCATTGTTGCAGGAAATCCTATTCAAAGATGCAGGCAGCATCTAGGAAAGGACAGTCATCCTTGCACACTACATTCTGTTTCCAAATTAATGATGTAAAGGTTTGATATTGACAAACTGACTGTATCAGTTTAGGCAGCTCCATTTTGATGATTATCCCAACCAAGGCCAGACAGGAGCTATTCACTTCCAAAACCAAATCTAGCCTCTCTTTCCAACAGATACCACCGCTGAGTGCATTAAAGCAAACTGAATAGCAATGATGTCCCCTGAAGTGGGTTGTTTGGCTATCATTACACAGGGTGGGAAACGTGACTCTCCAGATGTTGTTGGGTTTTAATATCCATTACCCTGTTTCCCCGAAAATAAGACATCCTCAGAAAATAAGACCTAGTAGAGGTTTTGCTGAATTCCTAACTATAAGGCCTCCCCCGAAAGTAAATACCTAGCAAAGTTTTTGGATATAAATATATATACAATATATAATAAATGGTTTTTTTTTTTGTTCAACAATAAATGTTAATTTCTTCTTCGTGGAAAAATAAGACATCCCCTGAGAATAAGACCTAGCACATCTTTGGGAGCAAAAATTAATATAAGACACTGTCTTATTTTCGGGGAAACACGGTAGCCCCAGACAACACCTGGATGGACACTGATGGGAGCTATAGTTCCAAAATAACTCGAGGGCCACAGACTCCCAGCCCTGCCCTGAAAAGGATTCACTGTATTTCAAAAGAACAGAAGTTCCACTACAGATATAGACTCAATGGCAGTAGCTACAGTGGGCCCTTGGTATCTGCTGGGGTTTGGCTCCAGGACCTTTTGTGAATACCAAAATCCATGGATGCTCAAACCTTTTCAAGCCATGGATGGTGGAATCCATGGATGCAGAATCTGTGGCTACGGAGGGCCAACAATATATCCATTGGGCTCTAAGACATCTTTGCTTCAATATTAGGGGATAAGACAGAAGCATTGGCCATACCAGCAGCACCCAGATGAGGGTGCTCTAGGGCCTTGCCCAACAGCCTTATCACTTTTAAGTAGCATGAAGGGATTAAGCAAATGTCGCAAATGAGATCAAGCATTACATATCAAAATAAAATTAAAACGAGGTTACTTCCCATTGAGATTATCTACATGAACACCATAAGCTTCCCATACCCCTATTTTTCCTGTGATCCGCTTAAGTCTTCCACGAGTTTGAAAACCAGCGTTTCAGAAAAATGTTTCTGGAAGAAAAATCCCAAAAGCAAACTGCTTTTACAAGTAAGGGACACCAGTTTACTATGTCACTGTATATAATGGGACTTGAGCATACACAGATTTTGGTACCTGGTGGGGGAGCAGCCCCTGGAACCAAGCCTCAGTGGATACCAAGGGCCAACCATATATACACGTTGGTGCAGTAAAATGACGTCCCTTATATAAAACGGCAAAATCAAAGTCTGCTATGGGGATTTTAAAAAATATTTTCAAGCCATGGTTGGTTGAATCTGCGGATGGAGAATTCATAGATACGGAGGGCCGGCTGTATATTCAAGACGTCAAAAACTAGCCTCACCTCCACCAGCTTCACGACATTTGGGTGATCAAGTTTCTTCAAGATCGCAATCTCTTGGTAGACCTGTTCAATGGGTCCTTTGGGTTGGCAGAAGCCTTCCAAGGGGGGCTTGGCACCACGAGGGGGTGGACGGCCTGTTTAAGATAACACAGGTTGGTGGGATGGGGTTGTATGAGTGCAAAGTTGCTTTAAACTCCCTTCTAGCAGGGCTAAACTGGTCCCTTCTTTGCTATATTTTCTGTAGGGAAGGCGAAGTCTTTTGTGTCTCAGCAGAACTTTCAGAACTGCTGGTTCATGGGGAAAGGGTCTTTAAAGTATATTGTCGATATACTTTTCATTTTCCTTTTTCGATGGGCTTGTTTTTAATTCCATCGCCAGTTTAAATACATTTTAAACTTTTGAATAAGGTATTTTTATGCCATGTTTGTTTTAACCTTTCTAAGCCTAGAATCCAATGGCTGGGGAAAATGTGGAATTGAATAAATAAAATTAATAATAATGGTATCGACAATTCAGCCCCCCCCCCCCCCCGATACACACGCTTCTCACTTACGTGGGAACCCTGCTTGTCTCATCAGTTTCTTTTTGGAAAGTACTTTCATTGCCTGCAAGAGAAATGGGCACAAAAGTAAACCATACATGCTCAGCAAATAGTCACAGAACCTCGAACCTAAGCCAGGCGTGCACCCGCTGTCATCTGGAGAAGTGAACACTGGGAGCTCCAGTATACCAACACCCCACCCACCCCCACAATTCCCTGCTCTGAGTCCTGAAAATAGCCAAATTCAACCTTGGACCAGTAAGATAAAAATGGCACAAACCTGTGTACATACTCATGTATAAGTCTAGACATTTGGGTCAAAAAATTGACCCAGCACTGGAAGCATTGACCCCCTTCTACTCTCTCGTCCATCCAGCCTTGAGTATGAGCACAAATAGTTATGTCTGCTGGAATTTTCTAAGTTCTTTGGCATTGTTTTCCTTTGTTTCGCCCTTTACATCCTTCATTACATGCCCCTAAGTTTTACCCTCGACTTATCCACAGGTCATATCGAAATCCACAATTTCGGCCCCCAAACCTGCCTTCGACTTATACATGAGATCGACTTATAGTCGAGTATATAGTAAGTATTATTTGTCATTTCCTCCACCCAACCCCAGGTTTTTTATTAAATTTTCTTTTATCCTGTCTTCTTTGGTTGCTCTGTTTGGCTTTGCCACTGCTGTTCTACATTCATGTTTTGTTACGTTTCAGATATATGTCACAAGCTTTTCCAGAAGTGTTTTTACACAGAGGGATCCAACTGAATAAAAAAAGTGCCTAAATCAGCCATGTAGTAACTGGGCAAGATTAGAACGCAGCTCCTCTAAACCTCACATTCCCAACACCACCCCGCTTGCTGAGGGTGTCCCCTCTTGCTGAGCTTTATGTGTGGCCTTTTCTGTTCCTGTCAGCACAACCTGCTCCACCATTTGTTGGCTCACAGACCGTTACTCACATAGTAGGTGTTATCGTTTTCGTTGTACGCCAGCTTCACAACTCCATAGGAGCCCTACAGAAATGGGAGACAGGGGGGAAAAAACCACTAAATGTTGTAAGGTAAGGAACAATCACCCAGAACATCATTAATGGAAGCAATAGCAACTTTTTAAAAAAGGAGCACAACTTTGATCAGAAGCAAAGGGGGCAAAGCTTAGGCACCACAGGAACAAAGCACCCAGGTCTGAAAGAGTGGCTTCCCCAGTCTTCAGAGCACCCTGTAGATGCGATTATCAGAAAAGACAGGGGAGATATGCATGATAAGTACAAAAATGTTTTTAAAATTACTCCTAGGTTGTCTTGGTTCTCTCTCTGATACACACCAAGCTTTACCCTGTCGTTCTGGGCTCAGGGGAGGGAGAAAAATGTTAATTACCGGGAAGGCTTTTGGGATTGCCTCCCCAAGTGTCCAGAAAAGCACTGTGCCTCGAGGGAAGCTCCGGTTGGCCTTACAGCAAGAGTGGGGAAAATGTGGTCCATAGGTGACCCCTCAAAGCTATGTTAAGCCTCCTATGGGATGGGGTGAGGGCAATTTTGCCACCCCAAGACGTTCTTAGCCCAGGAGAAGATTTTTTTCCCCTTGAAACAAGAAATTAATATTTTTCAAAAGAAGAAGTCAATCGTTTTCAAAACGGAAAGTCAACCTTTTTTGAAACAAGATGTCAACTGGCCTTTAGGTAACTCTCTGTTTCAAAAACAACCAGGGGGGACCCCCCTCAAAAAAACATGGGGGTTATGCCAGGCAAAATAAAATCAGGGCAGACCTTCAATGTCCAATCGAGGGGCAAGTATAATTCTGCAACCCCTGCCAGTTGCCCATCCCCCTTTATTCCTATCGCTGGGTGTCCCAACGGGGCACACGCATCAGCCCTCCTAGTGTCACAACTTGGGAAACCCCAAACAACTCAAGTCATTTCCAGGAGATGTAATGTAGGCAACCCAAACCAAAAGGCAGGACCTGTATTGCTAGTTGCTCCACTTTCAACACCCTTCCTCCAGCGCATGCATTTATAAATCCAGTTTCCAGATACTTATGCACCAATGCCTCTTTTAAAAAAAAGCACGAATCACCTTTCCAATTTCATCTTTCAACGTGTATTGATTGAGCTGCACGCAGTCCTAGAAGAAAGGACAAAACCAGAAATAAAAGGATTCATTAGGAGATGCTGGAAGCGAAATGGATGACATTAATTTAGACAGCATTTAGGAATGTTCCTATTCTGGAGTACAACTCCCATAATCCCCCCCCAGCCAGCATGGACACTGTCCGTATTGGCTGGGGGGGGGTGTCTGAGAATATATCTGGAGGACTTGTGGCAAGGAAGGCTGGGCTATATCATACTGTTACTCAGTCTGAATCCTGCAGACAGGGGAAGGGATATGGATAAACAAGCTATAAAGGTATTGAAGTTGAATTATTACAATGTTAAGACACCCTTCCCCTGGGAATCACTAGGAAACTGCTGCCAAAGAAGAAAATATTGATTAGGTTCTTATGCGGTTGATTGCTTATTAATCAGCTTGATTACCCGCCATCAGCCAGTAGGTTCAAACATGCCCAAGAGAGATGGCAACCCATTTCCAGCTTGCCAACGCAATACCATCGTCCACTGAACTGAAATAGGACACGAGACTGCTTTTTTACGTTTTTAACTCTGTGTTTTTTTCTTTAAATTTTCTGCCTCGTGTCTGCTACTGTCGGAACAGGGGTCCAGAATCCCAGACAATCAACCAGTCAGCTTTAAGTTGAATAAACAGAACTTTATTGATGCTCCAGGATCAGCAGTACCACACCATTCAGCTTCTTAGCTGAGACTGACCAGTTCCCGCCCAGCACCCCTATACATCCCAAAAGGGCTGCACCTCCCCTCTTCTCACAAAAGCCCGCGAAATAGACCATTCCAATTATTTTCCATTAGTTTCATTTTCCCCCTGGCTCCCCCCTTATCTGTACAATTCCCACCAGAAACTGCTACATACCAAACCTAGAGCAGAGCAGCTCCAAGGTCAACTGATAAACCCTCCTGGCACCGTTATGCACTCCTCCCTCCTATCTAGCAACTAACTACATACCTATCATCCCCAACTACAACTACAAACCTATATCTGGAAGAATACTACAAGGATTCTGACAGTCAGCCCCCCTAAAAGAAGACCCCCCCCCTCCCGCAAAATAGAACCAAATAAGTAAAAGAAAAGCAACAAAATACAGATTACAACCGAGGCTTGTCAGGATGAGCCCGATGAAACTTAGCCACCAAATCAGGGGCCTTGACATGCTTAGCAGACACCCACTCATCATGATCCGCTGAAAAGTGCTTCCAGCGAATCAGGTACTGCAACTTATTCCTGTGGATTCTAGAGTCCAAAATCTTGGCAACTTCAAAATGCTGCTCCCAGTGGGCTGCTATTCCCAGCCACACTTTAGTGGTCCGTTCACTAGAGGCTTGCTCCCCCATCAAACTGCCATCCATCTGTGAGAAAGGGATGGGGTCGCGCAAGCTCTGGGTTTTTATGCCCAGGCTTTTTACTACCTCCGGGTTAATCAAGCACCTAGTGCAACCAGAGTCCACTTCCGCTGTTAGTGTCATGGCTCTCTGCCCCCGTCCCACCACCAAAGTCACAGTCAAAGTAGAGGGGGATGCCCCCACTCACCATGGGTTTGCGGCCGTCCCGACTCCCAGCCTGCCCCTGGCCGCGTTTTAAGGCAGGCTTGGGGAGTTTAAAGCCGGCTCCTCGCCATCGGTGCTGTCGTCGTCAGTCCAGGCCTCTTCCTCGTCCTCCGTCACCGCTTGAAGCCCGCGATCGGCTTGGCTTTTTCCCTTTGCCTTCCCTTTCCCTTTCTTGGGAGCCTGCGCTGGAGGGGTTGCGAAAGGGGATGTTTTCTTCTCCGGGTTACGATCCGGGCAGCTCGCAACCAGGTGGCCTTTGCGCCCACAACCCAGGCACAGCCCCAACCGGCGGCGTCGCTCTCTCTCCTCGCCCGTCGTCTGCCCAGACTTTCCTTTGCTCTTTTCCCCGGCGGGTTGGTTTTCTCTCCCTCTGCCCCCTTTATTCCTCCGCTGGGTCAGCATTCGGACCTCCTGCAGCACTGCCTCTGCCTCTCCAGCCAGCCGAATCCACTCCATGGCCGTGGGGGGGTTGCCCATGTTAAGTGCCCCCTTTACAATATCGGGGCGCAAGCCCTCTTTGAAGTATTGGATCTTCATCCCCTCGGTGTAGTCGGGCACTTGGGCAATTAGCCTCCGTAGCCTCCGGAACTCCATGGCGTACTCGGAGACGGATCTGGCTCCCTGAGCTAGGGCCTTCAGACCAGCCAGAGCTGTGCTTGCTCTGAAGGGGTCCTCGAATCTGGCTCTCAGGGCTCTCATGAAGTCAGCCAGACTTCGCAATTCTGCCGCTTGGCAATCGTAAAGCTGCACCAGCCAGTTTGCTGCCTCCCCTTTGAGGTGCCGCGCCACACATTTCACCTTGGCCGCTTCCGAGGGAAAGGTGGGCCCCCATTCCTCCATGTGGTCAGCCACTTGAGACAAAAAATAGGGCAGGGTCTGGGGGTCCCCGTCATACTTAACTCCCAACTTTCGGGCCTGTGGGTCCAGCTGACGGTCTTGTGCCTGTCGGGCTACCTGCTGGTCCGGTTGCGGTGCCTCATCCCGCGCCGGGGCCGCCGGGACGCCAGCAACGGCATCAGCCTCTCGCCCTTCTCTCATCCCGTCCGGACGTCCCTTGACTGCAGCCAGCACCTCCTTCAAGAGGTCATGCAATTCATCCACGTCGGCCCGGAGGTGTGTGACTTGCTCAGCCAGGTCTGCTTCCTCGCCCGATCGCACTCTCAGGGGCTGAGTGAAGCCCGTGTCCCAGTCAGACCACCGGGTGGCCCTCCTCCGTTCTCGGGTCCACATCGGGGCCACAGGGTGTCCAAACCAGGGCCCTCCGCTCACTGGAGTCTGTAGCACTGGGGGTCTTACGAGAGCCTTTGGCAACGCTCCTGCCCCCGCTGCCGAGGTCTTGGCCTCCTCCGCAGCCTCCGTTGTTTGAGTGGTAGATTACTCCTCTGAAGCCTCCTGCTCCTGCATTGCCTCAGAGAAGAGTTGGTGTGTCTCAGCTAACTGTCGGAACAGGGGTCCAGAATCCCAGACAATCAACCAGTCAGCTTTAAGTTGAATAAACAGAACTTTATTGATGCTCCAGGATCAGCAGTACCACACCATTCAGCTTCTTAGCTGAGACTGACCAGTTCCCGCCCAGCACCCCTATACATCCCAAAAGGGCTGCACCTCCCCTCTTCTCACAAAAGCCCGCGAAATAGACCATTCCAGTTATTTTCCATTAGTTTCATTTTCCCCCTGGCTCCCCCCTTATCTGTACAATTCCCACCAGAAACTGCTACATACCAAACCTAGAGCAGAGCAGCTCCAAGGTCAACTGATAAACCCTCCTGGCACCGTTATGCACTCCTCCCTCCTATCTAGCAACTAACTACATACCTATCATCCCCAACTACAACTACAAACCTATATCTGGAAGAATACTACAAGGATTCTGACAGCTACCTTCAGCCTCAGTCTGGGAAAACAGCAGAGTATAAATGAAGTGATGGAGATGGGCTTCAGATTGTCAAATTCACATGCCACTGTCTGTCTTCTCCAGATTTTACATATTCCCAGTCGTAGATTTTATCATAGGCACCATTTGCCAACAATCTGGCCCACTAGATTCCAAAACACAGGATGAGCATCTGCAGTTACAAACAGAGTGAAATCTTAATAGGGGGAGGCCGCGAACAGAGATAATCCCAGAATATGGCTCCAAATGCACATCCTTTTGCTGCCTTGAATCTCTTCTCTGCAAGGACTAAAGTTTTGGAAACGGGAACAACATTCTGACAGGATAAAAACTGACCCCCCGGTGGGACCGAGCGGCCTCCAAACATGATGGAAATGCCCTCTACCCCCTCCCTCCGAGGGCATTTGGGGGACACTCTGGAGCAAAAAATAATTATGACCAGAGGGCCAGGAAAACAGCCCTGGGGACCATATGCAGCCCACGGGCCAAGCTTTGCCCACTCTTGCCCTACAAAGACTGCCCTCGCCTCTCTTTATTTGCCTCTACTCCCACTCTAAACCTAAATACAGACAAGTCTGAACGAGAGTAAAGGAGCAGTTGAAAAGAACTGTACCCTATCTTCCCCCACAGTAATAACTGGGTAGGTGAAGGCTCTCTTGCCACCCCGGCCCCAATGTTTTCCTTGCCTCCTCACTCAGCTTTCCATGGAGTAAAATATGTAGGGAGTTCATGCCAGCTGCCAAGCTGCATTAGCATAAGTGCATCTTGCCTTCTAATGCATAATTGAGAAAGAACGGCGCTGGATGCCTCTGTGCCACCCACCTCTCTGGTTTTAATCAGCTGCAGTTGTCATAGATCCCGAGATTCCATATATGGTTTGCTAAAGAATGTCTCATTTTTCGCACCACTCTTTTCCTCCTTCCCACGGCTCCCCAAATCCGCTACTAACCCAGCGTATGTCCCTTTCCCAACGCAGCAATGAAGCAAAGGGTTGCACAAACAGGGGTTCAAATTGGCAGGAGTGAACGCAGGGGTTGGGAGTGGGCAGAAGCCTTCGAAAAGCCAACAGTTTTAGGGCCACCTAAAACTGAGGAAAGCCACCAAACAATCAAAGGAGTCCCAGGGTTGTTTTTTCTAAGCGCACACATTTTTCCTTTAGGTTTTGTTACGTAACTAGAGAGCGTCCCAAGGTACTTTGAACAGCACTATGCCATGTAGGATAGAACATTTAACGCACCTCTAGACTGTCTTTGTGACTTTCTTCAAAAAACCCTGGAGTTAACTGGTTGCCTCTAAAGTGCCCTGCAGTATATTACAGCACTGTTCCCTCAACAGTCAACAGAGGATGCCATTGCTCAGTTAACATGTGCTTCTCAAGCTTTTTGATGTGACAGCCCAGTAATTTCCCCCCACAATGTGCCAAGGAGTGAGTAGTTTTGCCCACTTTTTCCTCTGAAATACTCCCTACAGCACCTGGTATTTGTTGGTGGTCTCTTATCCAAGTACTTGCCAGGGCTGATCCTGCTTAGCTTCCTCAGACAGGATCTGCTGCCTTTAGGTCATGTAATAAAATGTGATACCCTATGGCTATGTTGTGTTGATGTACCTTCAAGTCACCAGTTGACTTATGGCAACCCCATGAATTTCATAGGGTTTTTTTAGGCAAGGAATACTTGTGCCCCCTTATTATCATATTGCGTATCTTCTTAGTATTTTGCTGTAGACTGGCAGCCAATGGCCCCTGGACTGCCACCAGTCCAGAGACAACTGCTAAGTGGCACTGCTACAAGAACCCAGACGCTTGTGAAAGGCCAAAGCAAGAGGCAACAGCCACAGATGTTGTGGACAACTCATAGCCCTCCAGATAATGCAGTCCGACCTCTATCATAGTCAATACGGCTAAGGATGAGGAAACGTGCCATACGCAGTCCATCGTCCATCTGGAAAGCCACAAATCTCCCATCCCTGCCTAGAATAATTGGGCAAGATTTCCAAAAGAGCGTAATCATTGACAGACTCACATACACATACATCTATGGTTTCTCTTACCTGCAAACCTGTAATAGAAACTCTGTGAGATTCTATGGTTGGCCTCCGGGGCAAGCGAGGTGAAGAATGGGGAGATGTAACAGGAGAGTATGGAAGAGAAGGATATATGTAACGTCCATTGACACCAGCATTACTCCCAGGCGACTGGACTGACTGAGACCTTTCCTGGAGAGAGAGTTTGCGACTAGAAAGGTTAAGTTTGACACGGGGTTCCCTCGCATCTCTTGAAGGAGTCCCTAGAGGGTCTCCGAGAAAAGCCTTTTCTTCCAGCCCTCTAGAATCCAGGGCCATTGGTTGTCCCTCACATGGCTCCATAGGCTCCTCATCCTCCAGCTCAGCCTGCTGAGGACTACAAGCCGGATTGTACTCTGTGACCACCACAAAGGAATCCATCTTCCCAGAGCAATGAATGGTCAGCAGTGAAAGGCCAAGCGGGACGTCGGGAGGCTCCTGACTCTCGCAGAATGGTACATCGCAGAAAACAAGTGTCTCGGTGGCAGAGCTGTCAGAGACGCATGTTGTCATGATGTGCTTGCCAGCTTCGTGCCAGTAGTGCGGTAACCCGTTCCAGCAGATGCTTGAGCAGAAAAACAGACGTAAAAACCATGAACGGGATGATAACAAGTTCTATTATTATTATTTTTAAAATATCACATAGTATTAACCAAAGATATATCTTTACAACATGAACCCAAATATAAGAGAGATATTTGTGACATAAAAATAAACCATCTTTTCGAAGGTGTTATTTCCATTCTTCCATGGTGAAACCGTGAATGGGATAGCAAGTTCTGAGGCTCTCCTGTACCAGTGTTTCTCAAGTCCTTGGGCCTTTTCAGAGGTTTTGGACTTCAGCTCAGAATGGGATAGCCATTCTGGAAGTTAAAGTCCCAAACAGCTGGAAACCAAAACTTCAGGATCAGTGCTCTTTATGACCTGCTTTCCCCCAGGGTCCAAAATTCAATCGAATATGCACAATAAGCTCAAGTTAGAAATGTTACTCTAGTGGACTACAGCTATCTGAAGGGGGTTGAAACCCCAAACATCAAGAGAACCAAGATTTTAGAACCCCGGTCCTATAAGACAAGCTTTTCCCATTGTCCAGAATTCTGATTAATCCACCCAACTAATCAGAGCTGGAAAAGTTACTTTACAGACTATAAATTCCATAATCCCCAGCCGGGACAGACAGTGGCCCTGTGAGTTGGGGGGGTTAATCCTTCAAAGCCACCTTTTCTAAGCCCTACAACTAGTTCAGGCTCAAGGGGCTCACCTTCTTTTGCAACCCCAGAGATAACACCTCCCAATAGCACCCCAAGTATCTGTTGTTCCAAGGTAGACTGAGCATGGAAACTCAAATTCTGTGGTTAATAGCTTTTGAACAGCCACCATGCATTTGATGCATCTTTGCCCGCCTTCTGTTGTATTTTGAAAATATCTCCACACTGAGCTCACCACCAATGAATCAAACATTTGCTAGAATGAAACCCTGATCTGTATCTGTAGATAGATCTGTAAAAACAAAATAAGTAACTAACCATTTTCTGCCCTTTCATGGCATCCCCGACCTGCTCCCTGGGGCGGCTGCTTTGATCTGCCTAAAAGTAGGGCTAGCCTGCAAATAAAAACACACACACACACAAATCCAGCATAAATAGGAAAGACAATCACATGCTATTATTATCGTTGCCTTTCCATTCCTGGTAATTTTCTTAACACTTTGGAAGAGGAATCATCCGAATTCAGTAGACTCGTCTAAAATTAAAATTTGTGTTAAAAGTTATGCCTCTAAGCCTAGCAACTACGAATCAGAAGCTACACACCACATATATATATTTTTTTAAAATTAAAAATGGAATAAGTGGGTGGGCGGCAAACACCTTTGCCTTATAATTATAGCGTTGCTTTTTCAGACACCAAAAGAAACATATAAAATGCATCACAGCCAGGGTCCTGCTTGGTTTCTTGCACATGTATTCGGTTCCCTACAAAAGCGGCAGGACATTTCTTGGCCAGTGAAGAACTGAAGATACTACAGCTATTTCTCACCAAAAACAAAAAGTTACATTGCCAATGTATGTATCCGAGACAGACCTTTTATGTATGTGTCTGTAAGGAAGGTCCGCTCTTTCCAGGGAAGTCGTTTTTTGTTAAATATAAGGGAAATGCGAGAGAGCAGAGGCAGCCTTCAAAAGCTGTCCTCCAAACTTCCAGCAGCACTCCTAAGCCAGCAGAGGAGGGGCCAGAGAGCAGAGGCAGCCTTCAAAAGCTGTCCTCCAAACTTCCAGCAGCACTCCCAAGCCAGCAGAGGAGGGGCCAGAGAGCAGAGGCAGCCTTCAAAAGCTGTCCTCCAAACTTCCAGCAGCACTCCCAAGCCAGCAGAGGAGGGGCCAGAGAGCAGAGGCAGCCTTTAAAAGCAGTCCTCCAGGGAGGAGGAGGAGTAGCAGCAGCACTGAGAGGAGGGGGAGAGGCCTTCACAGCCAACCCCCCGCAACAAATACACCTCGACCCCACGCCAGGAGAGCGGCGGGCAAGGCTTCAAAGCCAGCCCTGGGAAGCGTGCAGTGGAGGAGGAGCAGAAATCGGGGGCAGATGCAGAAAGGACAGTGTGGACAACAGAGCATCTGGTAAAGTGAGGACTGAACAAACTCAAGTTGTACTTTGTAAAGGACCTTAACTTGCAGAAAATAACGGCAAGTGGTAAAAAGGACTCCGGGGTAGGAAGTCCTAAAAAAGGGTACCCACAGAGGGCTCAGGTAACGCCAATAGGGGTTAAGGGGTCTAAGGGCTTACAGGCCTTTACAAAGGAAGGTACTGGTTTAAGGATTAACCAGATAAAACAAAGGCTTGAGTTGAAAACAGAAACAATAGGGAAAAGAATTAGACGATTATGGAAGGAATTGTTATATAAGAATATTAAGTTCAATGTCTGTACTCTTTGAGATTATTGCTTTTTTTTTGGTGTTGTGGAAACAATTAAAGGAGAGGAAAGGAGAAGATAATTAATTATTAGATTTAAATTAATAACAGAAATAAATAGGGGGGGTTAATGACTGAATAGAATGAGCAATAGACCATTCACAAGAAAGTACAAACAAACAAAAATAATGATGCAACCAGAAAAACCATCATGGGAAACAGGAAAACAGATAGAAGTAGGAGAACAAATAGGACAATTGCTAGAAGAGTTTAAAAAATTCAAAACAGAAATGAGACAAGAGATGAGAGATAATAAAGAAGAAATAAAGGATGAGGTGAGAAAAGAGATAGATAGAATAGGAGGAAAAATTGAGAAAATAACAGGAGAAGTAATACAAGTAAAAAAAGAAGTGAAAGATTTGAGAAATAAAACACAAGACTTGGAAAAGATATCAAAAGTGGTAATGGGAAGGCAATGTCAAGAGGACCAAAAAATTAATATATTGGATTTAAAAAGTAGAGAAAAATGTATAAAATTAAGAGGTATTACTGAGAATGCGGATGAAGACTTATATGAAATAATAATACCCGCGTTAGCTGAATTTTTAGAGATAGAGGAGGACAAAATGGAGATGGAAGTAGATAGGATTTTTAGAATAAATTCTATCATAGCAAGAGAAAGAAAACTTCCTCGTGATATAGCAGTATATCTGGTAAGAACTAAAATAAAAGAAATAATAATAGAAAGAAGTTATAATCAAAAACTCACAATAGGAGGGACAGAAATCAGTATATTTAAGGATGTCCCAGGAGTAATCTTAAGAAAAAGACAGGAATATAAATTCCTAACAAGACTGTTGATGCGATTGAAGGTTGACTATAAGTGGGAAAAAATAGAAGGAGTCTCGTTTAGTTATAAACAAAAGAGGTATAGAATAAATACAGCAGAGAAAGCAAAAGAAATTTATGAGAAACTTAGAAGGGAAGAGGAAGACGAGGACAGAGAAAAAAGAATCAAGAATAAGGCATTAAGAGATAGAGACCTCGGTAGAAGTGACTCACTAGAGAACCTGGAAAAGATAGAGGGACAGAAAGGGGGAAGAAGTAGTATAGAAGAAATAGAATTATCTCAAAAAAGGGCAACAGAGACATAGTGAGAAATTGGGAATTTTTTTGGCCTTTTGGTTATTGGTATTAAATTGGTTAAGGCATCCTTGATTACAAATACATTTTTGAAATCTTGAGAAATTAAAAAAACTATGAAATTACTTACATGGAATGTTAAAGGTTTAAATTCAGGTGTAAAGAGGAGACAAGTGTTCCATTATGTTAAGAAACAAAATCCTGATATTGTTTGTCTGCAAGAAACGCACATCAATAAAAAAGAAACAAAATATCTAGAAAATAATATACTTGGGACATTACATGTATCTGCTTCAGAAAAAAGGAAAAAAGGAGTTGCAGTTTATGTAAACAAAAGATTGGGGAGTAAAAAAGTTTTGTCTGATGAAGAGGGGAGATATGTGGGAGTAGAAGTAAGAGCGAATAACGTAGACATATTGCTAATAGGTATTTATGCACCTTTTGAAAAAAAAGAACTGTTTTTTAAGGAAATTCTAAATAAGATATTGGATCAAAAATCAAAGAATATCATCCTAGTAGGAGATTGGAATGGAGTGATAGACCCTAAATTAGATCGATCAACAGAGGAAGGAAGAACAAGAAAGGTCAAATTTAAAGGCAAGCTACCAAGAATAGTGAAAGATATAATGGATGATTGCGCATTGGAGGACGCATGGAGGTATAGACGTGGTATGGAAAAAGGATACACTTTTTACTCACCAGTATATAAATCCATGTCTAGATTAGATATGTTTATAATCTCAAAGGAACTATTGCCAACTATAAAAGATATAGAAATTTTGCCAAAAACCATTTCCGATCATAATCCGGTTAGTTTAGAGCTAAAAGAACCAAAAAAGGAAAGATACTGGAAAATTGATGAAGATTTGCTGAGAGAGGAAGAAACACTTAAAAAAATAAAAAATGAAATAAAGTTATACTTTAAAGAAAATGATAAAGATGGAATAAAAAAGAATCTATTGTGGGATGCGGGAAAAGCAGTGGCTAGGGGTATATTAATAAAATATGGAGCCGAAAAAAGGAAAAAGAAAGAAAATAAAATAAAAAATATGACATGTAAAATACAAGAAAAAGAAAAAGAATTGAGAAAAAACCCCAAAGATAAGAAGTTAGAATTAGAAATTAAGCTACTTCAAAAAGATCTGAATGAAGAATTAAATAAAGAAATAGGATTGGAAATTAAAAGGAATAAACAGAGGTTTTTTGAAGAGGCTAATAAACCAGGAAAATGGTTAGCTCAAAAAATTAGAAAAGAAAAAGGGAAAAAGTACATAACGGAAATAGAATATAAAGGACAAAGATATAAAGACCAAGAGATTATAAAAAAGATATTTAGAGATTTCTACAAAGAATTATACACAGAAGAAGAGAATGGTACAGAACATCAAGGCAAAATTAAAAGATACCTGGAAAATCAGGAAATAAAGCAAATCTCTAAGGAACAAAGGGAAAAATTAAACGCCCCAATAACAATGGAAGAGATAAGAGAAGTTATAATAAAAACAAAATCAGGAACAGCACCGGGACCAGACGGTTTGTCAATAGGATTTTATAAAGCACTGGAAGAAGAGCTAATCCAACAATTGCACAGTGTATTTAACAGTATCATAACAGAAGGTAAACCAAATTCATGGAATGAGACAAACATCTGTTTGATACCAAAAGAAGGGAAGAGTGAGTTAGATCCTAAAAATTATAGGCCGATAGCATTGACAAATAATGATTATAAAATCTTAACTTCAATCTTAGCAAATAGACTTAAAAACGTACTAAAAGAAATAATACATTCAGATCAAAATGGATTTCTCCCAGATAGGCAATTAAATGACAACCACAGAACAGTAATTAACATGTTAGAATATTTTGAAAAACATAAAGAAAAAAAAGTGGCAATTGTCTTTTTAGACGCCGAAAAAGCGTTTGACAAAGTAAAGTGGGAATTCCTGAAAGAATTGCTGAGACAATATCAAGTAGGGGATAACTTTGTCGGTTGGATTGAGCAGATATATAAAAAACAATTAGCAAAAATAATAGTAAATGGAGAAAAAACAGAAAATATTGAGATTCAAAAGGGGACAAGACAGGGATGTCCCCTATCCCCACTTCTCTTTATAATGATAATGGAAATATTGGCAAACAAAATAAGAGGAAATGATAGGATACAAGGAGTTAAGATTAAAAATCAGGTATATAAAGTAAAAATCTACGCAGATGACATAGTGATGTTTCTAGAGGATCCAAGGAATAACATAAAAGAGGTATTGGAAACCTTAGAAAATTTTGGAAGTGTAGCAGGTTTTAAAATAAACAAAGAAAAAACATCTATGATATTTAAAAATATACCTAAGGAGGAAAAACAAGTTATAAAAGATCTATCAGGATGGAAAAGCAGTAAAAAGATAGAGTACCTGGGAATATGTATAACAAAAAATAACAGGGATCTCTTTGAAAATAACTACCTGCAGAAATGGAAAGAAATGAAAAAAGACCTAGAAAAATGGTCAAAACTGCAATTATCAATGTTGGGCAGAATTGCCTTAACTAAAATGAATATCTTACCTAAACTATTATTTTTGTTCCAAAGTCTCCCAATAGTCGTAAAGGAAAAATATTTTACGGATTTAAAAAAAGATATAAGCAAATTTATATGGACAAATAAAAAACCAAGAATAAAATGGAAACTAATGACAGACTCAAAGAAGAGAGGAGGATTAGGAACTCCAGATATGAAATTGTACTATTATGCCTGTGGACTTGTGTGGGTAACAGACTGGGTACTATTAAAAAATGACAGAACACTGACGTTAGAAGGACACAACATTAAACAGGGATGGCACGCTTTTATGATATATAATAAAAATAAAGAAAATAAAGAGTTCAGTGACCATTATATCAGGAAGGGGCTCCTAAATATCTGGTTGCAATGCAAAAAAAGATTTTATATCAAAATACCAGAGTGGACGTCCTCACAAGAAGCCTTTTATGGAAAACAAAAAATAGAGGGAGTAAAATGGATAACATATAAACACTTATTAAAATGGGAAAACAATACAGAAGTTAAAATAAAAACCAGAGAAGAGTTAGAAAAAGAAGGACTAAAAATGGACTGGTTGGTTTATAAACAACTAGAAAAAAGAGGGGAAAAAGATCTAAAAGAAGATGGAGTGGCAAAAGACAAAAACGAACTAGATGAAATACTCTTAGATACGACTAATAAAAAGAAAAAAATTAAAAGATTTTACGAAACCCTACTCGCAAGAGATTTGGAACAAGAGCAAGTCAAAGAAACTATGATCAGATGGAGTCAATTATTTCAACATAATATAGAGTTAGAGAATTGGGAAAGATCTTGGAGATATACAAATAAATTTACTTTGGGACAAAACTTGAAAGAAAATTACTATAAGATGTTTTACATGTGGTACATAACCCCAGTAAGATTAGCTAAAGTCAACAAAAAAATCAGCCCAATGTGTTGGAAATGTAAAAGCAAGGAAGGGTCTTTTTACCATATCTGGTGGAAATGCAAATTAGCTCAAGAATATTGGGGAAGTATACATAAAGCTATGACAGAAATTTTAGATATACAATTTCAATTAATACCGGAATTGTACTTGTTAAATATGACCATGCCATTAGGCAAAGATATGGAAAAGAAATATAGAAATCTGATATTATATATGGTAACGGCTGCGCGAATGGTCTTTGCACAAAAATGGAAATTAGCTAAAACACCAACCTTAGAAGAATGGTTAAAGAAACTTTTAGAAATGAGTGAAGCAGATAGATTATCTAAGAAAATAAATGAGGACAACATCAGAGAAGAAGAGAAGGAATCTGAAGAGAAATGGGGACTGATATGGCAATATTGGGAAAAGATGATTAGAAAAGAAGCAGAAAAAAGATAAGATGGATCATTATAATGTTAAACAGAAAGAATAAGCAAGACGTTGTAACTAAATGTAACAACTGTATTGTTATATGAATATATCTGTAATATATATGTATGTAAACAGTAATCATAACAATAAAAGAATTTATTAAAAAAAAAATATAAGGGAAATGCATGCTATCCTCTTCACATTCCGACAAATATGCCAATAAAATAATTTCCACGTAAAATGTTGAACGTGTTTGAAAAGACACTCGTCCCTCCATATTTGCGGCTTTGAAAATTTGCAGATTTGATTATTCATGGATTTGGTTAATATGTTCTCTCTAGGAATAACTAGGTCCTCCAGTGCAACTCTATGGTCAACTTTAACTAAAAATTGAACTAAAAGACCTAGAGACTCCTAGAGAGAATACTCTACTAGACCTTTGTAGCTCCTCCAGTGCAGTTCTATGGTCAGTGTCTGTCGGACGTTGACCACAGAGATGCCCTGAAAGACCTAGAGATTCCTAGAAAGGTGTCCTCTCTGGTAAAAACATGGTGTTTTTGTTATATGTGGTTTTTCCATATTCACAGGGGTTTTGTGCCCCTAACCCTAGCAAATATGGAGGGACAAGTGTAACTTTAAACCAAACGTGTCAAATCAGGGTATATTATTTAGACAATTTTTCTGATATGCTTCTTGGAAGAGCCCACAAAACGTATAGAACACCTAGTAAGCACTTGACAAGAATACGGTGTTGTTTCAGGACTAAAATCAAATCAAGATTAAGACCATAATCTTACGCAAAAATTTATTACCAGGCGAAGAAAAAGAACTTGGAGAAAAATCTGGTTTTAAGATAGAGCATACGATCAAATATTGGGGTATAAACTTAAACCAAAAGTAATATAGTAGATTTATTTAGAAATAACTACGAAAAGATGTGGAATGAAATTAAGAAAAATAGGGAAAAATGGACAACACCTCATGTCTCTTTTCTAGGGAGGGTAGCTGTAATGAAGATGAATGTACAATTTTCCAGTTCTACTTTTTCCAGAAAACCCACATCATTGATTGTGCCCCCCAAGGTCTGGGTGACAGGCACAACTGGCAATATTTTGGGTTGTGCAAACACTGGCCAAAGATTGGGGAGCACAGGAGGACAAGAATGGGGGCACAAACCTGTAGGGGTCTGCCGGGGACAGATGCGGCCCAGCCAAGTTCACCCTTCAAAAGGAGAAAGCCAAGTAGTCAAACGCAGTGGGCTTCACCCCCTGGCGATCCCATCATCCACCATGCCAGGGCCATCGGGCATCCGCCAGCGTTCATGACAAGGCCATAGTCATATTTTGTGCCCCGCAGTTAAGACGCCTCTAGTCATCTGGGATCACATATACCATATTTCAGAATTTGGACGTCTTCCTTCTTTGGACTAAAACAGACCGCATTCCCCAGCAGCCACGTTGGAGGGAAGATTCTGGAAGCTGAATGCCCCAATCCAAAAACAACAAACCTATCTAAGGTCTGTCAAATTCTAAATTTCTAAGGAGTAAATGTCACCTCACCCATTTTGAGGAGGGCTGCTCCAAGACGTTCTGTTTCCAGACAACAGTAGCATTTCGGACGGAAAGAAAACGGGGGACAATGAGCAATCGTATTTTTGGATAAATGACAAACTGTATAATATAACTGGGGAGGAAAATACCAGGGTATAACATTTGCTTGTGGAAATATGAGAAAAGAAATAAGAGACTAGTATAACAGAACGAAGAGAAAGAAATGGAACACGAAGAAGAAACCAGTAAGACAAGAAAAGGAAGTCAATATAATGGAATTTTGATGCGTGTGTTGTATTATGTATATGTAATATGTCTAATGTGTACGTTATTTGTTATTTGTTGTTTTAGTGTAGGCTGGGGGGAAAACTTTATTAAAATTATTTTTTTTAAAAAACAATAGCAATTTTGAGTGCCTTTGGCTCTGGAGACAGGATCTATTTCCATTTTGTGGATGATGTAGCAATAGCTGTATCGTTCTGAATATCTTCTACTGCCATACAGAGATCCCATTATTGTTTATCATCAAGTGGAAATGTTGGCTCAGATACATATCAAAATATAGATATTACACCATGTGGAACTGCGCTAACAATTTTGATAACCCCATGCGTGAGTCAATGTCAGCAAGGTCCAAGTATTTTTAAATAATATCATTTTTCTTCTCCCTCACTAGACAAAGCCTCTACATTATTCTTTGCAGGTCAAGAAAGTGAAACGTGCAATTTATTACGCACCTGAAATTACTATCCTTTGCCTGGCTTTATTCAGAAATGTCGGCTGCAGAAAAAACTCCAGCGCAGCGCGGTTGAACTTGTAGCAAATCTTCCATCAATTTAGCTAATGCATTTAGACCCCCTGCTTTTTTATTCAGCAGCTCGGGCCTGCACTTAAAGCCAAAGTGAACCTGTTACATTAAGCAGATGCCTTGAGAGCTCCGGAGAAAGGCATTTTTGTTGCTAAAGGTTGCTGGGATTGTAGGTAAGAATGAGATTAAATCGAGACAATGGACAGGGCCAAGCAGGCACTCCAAAGAAAAAACAACAAGGCTCAAGATTTAAAGGAAACACATCAGGGCTTCCAGTTATGTCGATTTAACAGGGAGGAGGATCGATTTAAAAATTGATATCTTGCTAAATGGCTTGGGGTTTGAGCCTCAGCTGCAAGAGCTCCCTTCCTGGGAGCTCCACACTCTTGTGGATTTTTGGATTTTGTTTTATTTTGCTGCACGGCCAGCATGGCAACACTGTGAATGTGTTTCCTCAGTCCTACACAAATTGAAGCAACAGTGTCGAAGCGGACTAAATCTGAGTTCAGACCAAGGGCCACAAAGCTGGCTTGTCTACACAAAGCTGAGTGAAGGCCAACCATGGTTTAGAGCTTGGAGCGAACGCTAAACTGTGGTTAATCTCATGCAGAAGCTTCCAATTGCATTGGAGAAATGGCCTAATGTGAAGTTTTTACTCTCTAACACATCAAATGTGAAGACTTCCTGCGATTGCCAAGAGTGAGGGCTTTCCCCGGATCCGCGCCTCTGCCACCAGTTTACGGACTTACTCCTGTCCCCTTTGTGTGACACCATCTAAATGCCCTGAAACTCCCGATGAGGATTTACACAACATTCACCCCCAATGGACGCCACACCTCTTTATTCAATGGTGTCCCCGAAGACATCTTGTCTGACTCCAAGATTTCAGAGAGCATTCCTGGAGGCCAAAAGTGTACAAAACCCCAAAAACAATTATTTACAGACCGCTCAATATAACAAGGCAGAACACTTACAGCATGTAAAATATCACACTCTCCTCTCCAGCTAACGCAGACCCTTACAAAACACTCATTTATTCCGAAACCTGATGGACTCTTCATCGTAAATCTTCCATACCTTCCACACACACCATCCAAAGGCCTCCTTCATCCCAAATCTCTAACTAAAAGTAAACTTCACACCAAGTATCGCCATTCTCCAAATGTAGCCTTATGGGACTCTCCTCAAAGACTCCAACATTTCATTCTCTTCCCCTTCCAGCCGCTCCTTTCCTGGTCGCTGGATTCTGGGAACCGTTGTTAATTTTTCCAGGCTCTGACCAGGCTGAGAGAGAATGGCTAGCCCAAAGAGCACCCAGAAAGCTTTCCAGGTCCAGCTCGAACCAATATACCACACAATCTTTGCCGATAACAAACATTCACTAGGTAAGCCCATTTGTGTATGCTGCGTTATCGGCTATGAACGAGACACCTGTCACTCACAACACTCTCTGTTTTAGGTAGCCCTCAAACCTCATCATCAAAACTCCCAACTATATGCATTATATTTGCATCTAAAATTCTGGATGACACGCTGGGCAGACGATGAAGTGGGATGAAATCCAAAGAAATGTGTCCTCCAACAAACTAGATAGTCTTCAAGGTGCCACAGGACTCTTTGTTGCAACGTACTCAACGTGGCCACTCCTCGGACATCGCTACACTACATTGGTTCTCTCAAGAGACCTGCCTTCAACCACGTAAAAAGAAATGGGAATGAACAGGCCCTCCAGATGTTGACAGACTGCACCTCCCATCAGTGTGAGGAATGCTGGGAGCTGAAGTCCAAGAGTATCAGGTGGGCCACAAGACTCCCTCCCCCGAGGTACAACGGCCAAACAATTGCATGTCAGAGCGATCTGTCAACGGCTGTTTCATCACAACAAGGACACCGACCCTCTTCGCTCAGCGGCAGTGTATCTCCAAGTCACAGGCGCCAGAGACAAAGAGATGCGGAAGGCTTATCGGGTCCAGGCGGTCCAAGTGGGCATGCCACCAGGAAATCTGGTTGGCAGCTGTCAGCGACAGGTAGCTAGGCTCAACAGACCTTCGGACCCAGGCAGCAAGGCGCGGTTCTCATTCGGAGAGACGGCGGCCACCCTCCAAGTACAAGACGGAGGGAATATGTGAACTTTGGCTTTGGCGGCTCACAGTTTGTACTCCTCTGTCCTGAGACCACACACCAGCAGGCACCGACCTGTGCAGCTACATCCGTGAGAACCAAACTGTTATGTAGATCAAGCACCCACAAGCTGGAGGCCTTGAAGATATACGTCAACCTACAACTCCCATCACTTGGCTAGGTGGGCCAGGGATGATGGGAACAGTAGTCCAGGATGTCCAAAGGGTGCCAGACTGCATCAGTTAAGGATGAGGAGGGACTCATGCAGACTACCTCCGCACCAGACTATCCGTTTTTAGCTGGACCCATTTGTTCCTTCCTCTGAAATACAACCTACAGCACCTGGAATTCGTTGACAGTCTCCCACTCAAGTACTAACTAAGGCTGACCCTGCTTAGGTTCCAAGATCAGATAGGACAGGATGGCTTTAAGATATTTAGGCCCTTCCTCTTACACTAGCGGGCATGATATAGCACCCTGAGAACAAATACTGCCAATTTAGGGCAGATTTTTTCAAAAAATCAATTGTTTAAAAATCATGCTAGGAGTACAAATGTGAAATATTTGGAAACATAGGCGAAAGAAATGTTTCAGTGCAAACGAGAACACTTTTGTTTAAAGGTATGGGGAAAACCCTGGACCCTGTAATTCAGGGTTGCTTTAATTTAAATCACAATTTAAGTTGCTTGTGTGAAGGATTTTAATGGTTGAAATCACCAGTGAGGAAGCCTCTCTTTTAACCATCTTTTCTTGACTGTTTAATATACTCGCAACACATATTCAAAGATATAGGTTTCATTACAAAGCAAGGTGTGTACTTTCGAGTATTGCCAGATGAATTTTCAGTTCATGAAAAATGGCACCCGTTGCCTCAATAGCTAGACTACTCCTCCTCGTTCAGATTTAGTCCATGTCCCCAAATTCTCTGTTTGTTGAACTTTTTCTGTATTTGCAGAGGAAGAGATAGAGAGAGAGCAAAAAGCAGAGAAAGGGAAAGAAAGATAATGAGAGACTATGTACGCCACTGGCAGAACAGGATCCATCAGGCTATTCTCCATCTCCATAAACCATTGCTAACCTGGTCATAGAACATAATTAGAAGTGACATAATTAGCAGTCACAATGATATTGTTGACCCGGACTCTCCTTTTACGGCTTTCAGAAAAATGTCAAAATCTGGATTTAATTTTTTGTTCTCGATATCCCACTTAAACTGTCAAATTGATTTAGGGCCTGAACAGACAGGCCAAAATAAAGCTGCTTCGGGTCACTTTGGAGGTACGCTGTTTAAATGACGCCTAAGAGGCCGGACGCCGCGCCAAAGCCATGCTCCAGTTCTAAGGAACTGGAGCGCAGCTTTGGCGCAGCTTCCGGCCTCTTAAGATGCGTTTATCATTTAAACAGCATACCTCCAAAGTGACCCGAAGCAGCTTTATTTTGGCCTGTCTGTTCAGGCCCTTAGACCATAAATATCTGGTGGCAAGTTTTTAAACTGTTTTTTTCTACCAAATGTGTTGTAAGGTAGACTCACCCTGTAAAGAAAAAAAGTGAGCAAACAGTACGGTGAAACCCAAGTGAGCACCTACGATAGAGAGCCCCCAGCGCTAGCAGACTAATCCGCGCACCAGGCCGAGCAAATCAATGCCACAGGCTTTGCTCCTGGCGCACTGCTACTGTTGCCGCTGCTTTCAAAGCGGACAAAAGGTTCCTCTGCAAAGCCTTCCCAACGGCACTTGAAAGCCAAAGCCCACAAATGCATTTAAGGGCAACGCACAGAAAGCGAGAGCAGATGGCCCCGAAGGCTGGTTTTCCATTTACTTTCGGATCTGTGTTTTAGGAGCCCTGCCAAATGGTGCATATAAATAGTCATCCCATTAACTGGGAGTGGTGCCCATAGGGTTGCACCCTCAGCCACGACCATGACCCCGCTCCCCTCCACGGGGCCCATCGCACAAACCACACACAAACCCCCAAAGGAAGGAGACTGGCAGGAGGTCGCATCCACAAAGGAAGTGGGAAGAGTCAGAAAGGAAGCTTTCGGAAGGAAAGACGGCCAGCAGTGAGAACAGATGGACACAGACATCCCTTTGAAGTTTGTCATTGAAACAAAAATTTAAATGATTTCTTGGCATTTACATAGTCGGGACTTAGAGCAGCCAAGAAATGATTCCCAACAGCCTGTACAATAAGCTGGGTAAAGCATGCTGATTTCAAGTTACTGTATACACTCATGTATACGTCTAGAAATTTAGTTCAAAAAATTGATCCAAAATAACTGAGCCAACTTATCCATGGCTCCATGTAGATACTGTACTTTAACTCCCATTTTTTAAAAAGGGAACCATCCCCTGTTGAAAGGAAAGAGTGTAAATTTGTTCTGGAAGCAGCGACCTCCCTCTATACTCTCATCCATCCAGCCTTTAACATGAATACAAAGTTATCCCTGCTGGGATTTTGTCAGTTCTTTGGAATTGTTTTCCTTTGCTTCATCATTTAGAGCCTTTGTTACGTGCCCCGAAAGTTTTACCTTTGACTTATCCACGGGTCCTATAAAAATCCATAATTTTGGGCCCCAATCCTGCCCTCGACTTATACACGGGGTTCCAAAGCTCTTTCATTGAAAGCTTGCAGGAAAGCTCTTCCAGTTGAGCAAAGCTGGGGGGAGTCATGGATGAATATTCTTTATTGACCCACTCGCTGTCAGTTTCTATTCCCAGGAACTGGGGAAGGGGTGTTTATTACTTATGGATGATCTTAAAAACATTTTTAAAAAGGACAGGAGTAATTAACACCTTTCTCTGAGAACTGAAATTGACAATAAAGCAATCAAAAGAAGCTCTCTGAAGGGAGACTAATCCCACTAATCCTTATATATCCCTAATCCGACTGCCGCATTGAGCAGCCACAAGAAAATGGCCAGGGTTTGTAACAGGGTTGTTTTTTAAAAAATATAAAATTATATTAATTTTTAACAGTGAGGCAGGGATACTTGCGTACGTTGTATATCCTGTCTTTGAGGACGCAACTCTCTTGTCGTTTAGATGCAACACTGAATACAACACTACACGCAAGCTGCACATTACATGACTAAAAGCAAGAAGCAACCAAAAGACGACCCCTGCAGAAAGCTATCCATAAAAAGCTAAACAGGGCAAATTTTTTTAAAATGCTCTTTCAAACACCAGGTCATGCTGTGAAATAGTGCCTGTCCCAAAGTCACACCGCGAGTTTCCTAAGGACTTGAAGCCCTGGACCTTCCATGTTCTTCTCAAGACCCTACACTGGCTCTTCAGATTTTGAAGACAACTAGGTAAAGCCCAAGAATGACTTACAGCAGTTGACCGAAGTGGTCGCCTCACTTTCCATAATGGGACAACCAGTCCCAGCTCCAGAATAGTGAGAGAAATTAATATGGAGGGCAACCCCATCTTGACGCATGGGCTTGCAGCAGTGCTCTTGACCAGCTTGAAGGTTAAGCCTCAGGGGACAAAAAAACATGCCTCGAGGCCAAATATTTGCAAGTAGAAGCTGGCCCATGAACAGCAACGTTACTTCACGACCACGGCTCGAACCTTCGAACCCTCTCGCTTCTGTACTGTGACCTATTTCCGGATCTTCGCTTGACACCTAGAAAGTCCCAGGAAACCAACGCGTCTCCCTTAACGCTCGCCTGGCAACCTGGAACTACATGAGCCATCCCCATTTATCTGTTTTTAATGAGGTTAATACAGCAGCTATTATAACTCTTCCCATCGGCGTCCTCAACTTCTCCTTTTAAAGCAGAATCCTGACAGCTGCTTGACCAGCGACAAAAGCAGAGACGCCTGTGTTAAGAAAAACAGTAGCCCAGTTAGACACAAGGAGTTAAAAATGTCTGGATTAACAGAAACAAACGGACACACCTGCCAATTCGTGTGTGGTTTCAGGACCTACAGAGCAGAATGTGATAATAGACCTGAACCCAGACAGTTTCGTCAAGAAACCTGCCATTAAGGGTACACTGAAGACCTCATTGACATGGCTTTGGCTCTGCCTTTCAAACCACTGTCTTGTTATTATTGTTAGTACAGTACATACAGGTATCTGTAAAGTCCATTCGTGCTGTTATTACACCCACAAATCCATTAAAACAAGACAGAGAGCCAGCCCCAAAGGTTTTGCTGGCCTGCAGCAAAGAACAAAATAGCACTCCAGCATCCACTTGCTGCTTCACCCACAGCTCCTTCATCTTACCACCTTAAGAAAAATGCTTCATTCTCTCTAATGCAGTGATTCCAACACTCTGGTCTTTCGGGCGTTTGGGACTTCAGCTCCCATCTTGGCTAATGGTTTGGGATTCTGGGAGCCAAAGTCCCAAGCACCTGAAAAGGCCAGAGTTTGGGTACGGCCAGCTCCAGCCCACACCAAAAGCACATCGGATCTCTGTTCCCAGCTAGTTTGGCATCCTCTACCAACTCCATTCTGGGACTTGTAGTCCAATACATCTGAAGTGTCTTGCAATGGGGCAGGCTGGTCCACCTGCAGAGCAACAGTAAATGCTTCGTTTCACTGGACAAAAAGTCTTCCACATCACCTACTCCTCAGTCCTTTTAGCTGGTGAGGTCCATGACTGAACCTGGGAACTTTGGGCACGCAAAGCATGCGCTCTACACTGAGATACAGCCCTCCTGAAGGTAGGTAGAATTCTTCTAACCCAGCAGACTGGTTTCTGTGGGCACTAAGGAGATCCAGGCTCCTGCGCCTTCCGTTGTCATGCTCCACCTGCAGAAATTGCCTCTTCCGCACAACTGTTAAAGGTACAGGGGCCAAATCCTCTTTGCACCAAGCTACCCCACAGTGTCAGATTCCTACTGAGGCTGAGGGATATGTTGCGCCCCTTCGAGTGTTGGAGGCTAGGTGAGCACCACCCCATCTGCTCAAACAGGCCACCTATTCCTCACAAGAAGCCTCGAAATGCACAATGACAATCCAAAGACACCTTGAATCTGAACGGCGGCATTTAGCCCTTTGGATTGACTGACTGTGTAAAGGGGCCTCTGAGAACGCCCTACGCTCAGTGAAAAGACAATCTTGCAACGCTTCAGCCAAAGGATGAGAGAGAGGGAAAGGACGAAAAGAAGAAGCAAGAAATAGCAGCAACCCACATGCCAACAACACAGCTTGACAATATCGCACAAGCCACGTGGATTCTAGCAACGGTTCAAACTACAGTCAGCCCATGGGAATGCTGAGAATCTGCAGAGATAGCGCTTAACAGCTTGGGAAGAAGACGGGGGAAAAGAAAGAGATAAAAGAGAAGAGAACAAGGACAAAAAAGGGAGAGAATCAGCCAGGAAGAGAAAGCACAAGAAGTTCTATTGAAGGCATTCCTTTTTCACATAGGGACAACTAGGGTCTTTGTTTCCTCTTCAGTTTATCTGCCACAGTCCCCATGCTCCGCGCATGCAATGTCATTTTAGCCATCAGACTTCAACCTTATTCTGGAGGATTGAAAACCAGCCATTTTGTTCAAGGCACAATATATATACAACACGCCCATACACAGACCAAGCAGCAAAAGCCTTGAAAAGACAGATAATAGAGCCTATCGAAACGTAACTCCACTAAAAGGCATCTTTTACCTGTCCCACTGGTATGCAAGCAGAGCGTGCATTTCTGCGGGAAGGGTATGGAAAGGGAGCCGAAAAAGTAACGAAAAACCCACAGGGAGGCATGGAAAAGGATCGTGGAAGGGCATTCCAGATGTCTGAAGACATAAGCCATGGAAAGATGCATATTTTTATCTCCTTTCTGGTATGTTTAGGATATACAGGTATATTATGACACAAGATATCAAGTGGGTTAAGAGCAGGCAGAGCCCTGTCCAAAAGGTGAACAGTTCCACCCGCAATTCGTAACTAGCACACAGAACTCCTTGCCCCAAAATGCAGAGATGGTCTAAGCACCCAGCAAACAAGACCACAAAACACCGACAAGCCCTTTGATGAATGCAAAGCAGCCCACTTTCGAGGATTTTCATTGAACAGTTTGCAGCATTAACCCATGCGCATCCTAACCATATTAACCCCGGGTCTCCCAGTGCCATTATCGTTTTGTATGATACGCCCCGTGATGAAGCATGCCTTCAAGGAGACATTCGGAGAGCGGCAAAACTTTCCCCAGAATGCCACCCCACGTGCAGATTTAGCAAAATGCCACCCGCCACAAATGTCACATTTCCAGCTCTCACGACTTCTCAGTGCACACCGGCTCTCATGGTACAGTCCTCTCATGTGACGGCACTCCTTGTTCGAAGGCAACCTTGCATCCCAATCTCCCTGCAAGGGGAAAACCAGCATGTCAGGGAGAATGCTGATCGATCAGAGGCTGACGGGTGTGATGCATTCGCAGCCCCTACCTTCCCGAACCATTTAAACCAGTGCATACTGGTGTCCTTCACCTCGCAACTGTCCTCTGTGCTTCTCTACCACGCAAGGAAGAGTTATATAGGAAAAGTTAGAACTGAAACGGAGGAAGGGGAATTGGCTTTTTCTTTCGAAAGTTTGTTTTGCATGCCGGGCTAAGCAGCTGCTTCTCTGCAGAGACGCTACTGAGCTAGACGGATATCTCAGTGGTCCGAAACACATTGCAGAAATCACCCAGTTTGAGACCGCTTGAACTGCCCTGGCTCAATGCGAGGGAATTCGGAGAACTGTAGTTTTGGGAGACCTTGAGCCATGTCTCTGTCCGAGAGCAATGGTGCCACAACAAACTACAGTGCCCAGGATTTCCTGAGCACTGAGCCAAGGCAGTTCAAGCGGTCTCAAACGGGATGATTTCTGCAGGGCGTTTTTGGAAGAACGCTTTCAGAAGTTTAAAAAAGGATCTCTTGACATTCGGTACCATACGACCCACCCCCCCCCCCAAAAAAAGCACAAGAGCAGCGCTTTTAAAACATGATGACACGCTCCACGTTCCCTCCATTGCGGAGTTGCCAACTAACCACAGGGAGGCAGGAGCATGTGCATTCTGTACATCGAATGCACCAAACTCAGTCGGGGAAGCTATGCACGCCGTGCCACAAACGCCTCTGCCTCCGGCGGAGGTGAACAGGTGCAGCGACCATGACTCCTTGAGAAGTTGGCAACCCCAAAAAACACCATGGGTTTTGCACTTGCACTGAGGCTACAACCAACGCATTGTCTCCCTCCTTGGACCCTCCGCAAGACACAGCACAGCTGTTCCACAAATAATAAGCCTTAGACACAGCAACATTGGTTCGGTCCCTCCCTAACAATCCTACAGAAGGCAACATTTCCCCTACAAAGAGGAAGGCTCTCGCTAGATCTTTTCTCCAGATTTCCAGCCCCTGCTCAGTTAAGGAGAAGATCTGGTAGGATCATTCATGGCTTCTTCATAAAAACCCAGCACATGGGGTCAAACTCTTCCCTTGTAAATAACCTTACCGTATCTCAGTCTTTTCTCCTCCACATGAGCCCTCACCTACATGCCTCAAGACCACAGAAGAAATGCCTCTTGGATCCCTCTCTTCCTTGGCCAACCAAACCCTGGATCCTCCATCCTTGTCACGCGCAACCACTGTCCAGTATTTGTGATACAGACGTGAATCTTCAATAAGAAAAAAGTTAGCCACAGCCCAGAGTTTTACGGAGCCATCAAAATAATACTTTGAAAAGAGAGAGAGAGAAAAGGCGAAGAATGAAAAGCTCCCCAAAAAGACACAGATATTTTGGTGACCCAATAAAGGAGAGGCTGACAAAAACATCCTTTGCTATTCAGAAACGACAATAATATCCTAAATCTGAAACACAGGGATACCTTTCTTGGGGCAATAACGGTTTTTATTGGGACCTGAGAGATAATATATTTGTTGACCCAATAAAGGTATCCCTGTTATAAGGATTTTTATTGGGACTTTAGGGACGATGTATTGTATTACCCAACCCAAGAAAAGGATCTCTCTTTTGAGGATTTTTATGGGGACTGAAGGACAATAAAAAGGATCCCTCTTTTGCGGATTTGTAGTGGGACTTTAGGACCAATATATTGGTTGGCCCAAGAAGAGGAGCCCTGTTTTGAGGATTTGTATTGGGACTTGAGGGATAATATGTTGGTTGGCCCAAAAAAGGTATCCTTGTTTTGTGGGTTTTTATTGGGACTTGAGGGACAATATATTAGTTGGCCCAAGGAAAAGATCCCTGTTTTGTGGGTTTGTATTGGGACCTAAGAGACAATATATTCGTTGACCCAAGAAAGGTATCCCTGTTTTGTGGATTTCTGTTGGGATTTCAGGATCAATATATTAGCCGACCCAAGGAAAGGATCTCTGTTTGGAGGATTTCCATAGGGACTTTATGAACAAACTATTAGTTGGTCCAAGAAAAGCATCCCTGTCTTGAGGATCTGTATTGGGATTTTAGGGACAATATATCGGTCGGACCAAGAAAGATATCCCTGATTTGAGGATTTATATTGAGACTTGAGGGACAATATCTTAGATGGCCCAAGAAAAGGATCCCTGTTTTGTGGATTTTTATTGGGACTTTAGGGACAATATCTTAGTTGACCCAAGAAAGGTATCCTTGTTTTGAGGATTTTTTGAGGGAGAATATCTTAGGTGGGCCAAGAAAAGGATCCCTGTTTTGAGGATTTCTCTTGGAACCTGAGGAACAATATATTATTATTATTGATGATAATAATAATAGTTGAACCAAGAAAGGTATCCCTGTTTTGAGGAATTTTAATTGGGATTTTAGGGAGAATCTAATAGTTGGCCCAAGAGAAGGATCCTTGTTTTGAGGATTTGTATTGGGACCTGAGGGACAATATATTATTATTATTATTATTATTAATAATAATAATAATATGAGTTGAACCAAGAAAGGTATCTCTGTTTTGTGGATGTTTATTGGGACCTGAAGGACAATATAATAATAATAATAATAATAATAATAATAGTTGAACCAAGAAAGGTATCTCTGTTTTCAGGGACTTTAATTGGGATTTTAGGGAGAATCTAATAGTTGGCCCAAGAAAAGGATCCCTGTTTTGTGGGGTTTTTTATTGGCACCTGAGGGACAATATATTATTATTATTATTATTATTATTAATGATGGTGATGATGATAGTTGAATCAAGAAAAGTATCCCTGTTTTGAGGGATTTTAATTGGGACTTTAGGGAGAATCTAATAGCTGGCCCAAGAAAAGGATCCCTGTTTTGTGGGTTTTTTTATTGGGACCTGAGGGACAACCTATTAGTTGGCCCAAATAATGCCTCCATTTCTGAGCCTGAGGTGAGAAGGAGGAGGAGGAGGAGGAGGAGGAGGGCAAGAGTCCTGGGAGAGGTGTCCCTTTAAGGCTGCATCCACATTGGAGAGATAATGCGGGTTGAGAGCGCTTTAAGTGGCCTGGCTCCAGGCGAGGGCATTCCCAGAATGCCCTCGCCTGGAGCCAGGCCACTTAAAGCGCTCTCAACCCGCATTATCTCCCTCGTGTAGACGTTCATTTTGTCCCAACCCTCCGCCGCCCAGGCCAAAGGGGCCCTCCTTGTTGCCTCCCTTTCCCTCCTTACCTCTTCCCGGCCTCTCTCTCCTCTTCGTCGTCCTCCTGAGAGGAGAAGGAGGCTCCTCCATTGCGCCAAAGAGAAACCCTAAAGCCGCCCTCCTCCTCCTCCTCCGCTCCGTCCTTCCTTCCCCTCCAGCTGCTGCCAGCTGCGCCCTGATTGGCTGAGACGCAGCAGCGCCCGAAAAGAGAGAAGGGGGGGGGGGAAGCGAAGCCGCCGGCGCCTTCTGATTGGCTGAGGCGCGCCGCCGAGGGAGGCTCTGACTGGCCCAGATGTGGAGGCGGCGGCGGCGGCGGCTGTAGTCAAGCGACCGCTGGCAGCTCCCCGGCCCCGCCCCTGACAGCAGAAAGGCGGGAAAAGGCGGCCTGCTGCCAATCATTCCTCTTCTCCTTTTTGGAATAGAAAGAGAGGCCTCCCTTAGAAGCCTAGAGGATCCCCGAGTTGGGAGGGACTACTAAGGGATATATAGTTTGACACATACACACACCCCTTCTGCCCTGCAGGAAGACATAGGATGCTAGAGTCAGAAGGGACTACTAAAAGGTCACAGAGGCTGATCCACTTTCTGCCATGCAGGAATACAGAGAATCCCAGTTGGGAGGGACTACTAAGGGGCCACAAAGTCTGAACCCCATCTGCCCTGCAGGAAGACATAGGATGCTAGAGGCAGAAGGGACCACTAAGGGTGATATAGTCCAACCCACCTTCTGCCATGCAGGAATATATAGGAACCTAGTTGGAAGGGAATATTAAGGGTCACATAGTCCAACCCTCTTCTGCCGTGCAGGAATGCATAGAACCCTAGAGTTGGAAGGGACTCCTAAGGATCATATAGTTTGACCCTCTTCTGCCATGCAGGAATACATAGGATCCTAGAGTCGGAAGGGACTACGGAGGGTCTTAGAGGCCAAACCACCTTCTGCCATGCAGGAATACAGAGGATCCCAGAGTTGGAAGGGACTCCTAAGGGCCCTATAGTCCAATTCTCTTCTGACATGCAGGAATACATAGAACACTAGAGTCAGAAGAGACTACTAAGGGCCCTATAGTCTCACCCCCTTCTGCCATGCAGGAATACATAGAACACTAGACTTTGAAGGGACTCCTAAGGGTCCTATAGTCCAATCCTCTTCTGCCATGCAGGAATACATAGAACACTAGAGTCGGAAGGGGCTACTAAGGGCCCTATAGTCCAACCCTCTTCTGCCATGCAGGAATACATAGAACATTAGAGTCGGAAGGGACTGCTAAGGGCCCTATAGTCCAACCCACTTTCTGCCATGCAGGAATACAGAGAATTCTAGAGTTGGAAGGGGCCCCAAGGTCCATCCAGTCCAATCCTCTTCTGCCATGCAGGAGCTCACAATCCCAGCACTCCTGCCAGATGGCTATCCGACCTCTGCTTAAAGATCTCCAAAAAGAAGGAGATGCCATCATAACTCAACAAGAGCTCTTTACAGACTAAATAAAGCAAAATGTGAGGGACTTTGCCAACTCTCTGAGAAGCTCGGCCCGAAGTTGAGGCCGAAGAATGGAAGGGAATGTGGGGACGTGAATATAGAGCCCCCTTGCCCCCTCCCAAGGGTCGGGTGCCTCAGCTCTTGAGGCCTTTTTCGACCAAGCTGAGGTAAAACGACTGCGCTTCCCCCTCAGGGCTTTGGTCCATCGAGGTGCTTTGGTCCTTCGAGTAACTAAGGCAGAGAGGGTCCCTGTGGCCTGCTAAGTCCGGCAAAATCGACCCAAAGGCTTCCCTCTCCTCCTCGCTTGCGTTGGTGAACTAGAAATACAACACAACGGCCCACGTTGCTGCTATTGTTAGTACACTCGTCCCTCCGCATTCGCTGGGGTTAGTCTCCTGCGAATGTGGAAAAACCGCAAATAATTGAAACACGGCGCTTTTCCCTGAGAGGACACCTCTCTAGGAATCTCGAGGTCCTCCAGAGCAACTCTGTGGTTAACATCTGCCAGACATTGACCACAGAATTGCACCGGAGGAGCTACAAAGGCCTAGTGGAGTGGTCTCTCTAGGAATCTCTAGGTCCTCTGGGGCAACTCTGTGGTCAACCTTTACCAGACATTGACAGTCGAATTGCGCCGGAGGAGCTACAAAGGCCTAGGAGAGTATCCTCTCTAGGAATCTCTAGGTCCTCCAGGGCAACTCTGTGGTCAACCTTTACCAGACATTGACCGCCAAATTGCGCCAGAGAAGCTACAAAGGCCTAGTGGAGTCTTCTCTCTAGGAATCTCCAGGTCCTTCAGTGTGACTTTTGGTTCAAGTTGACCACAGATACGGAGAGAAGGTGTATATGATATAATTGGTAAGAGTGAATATGGATAAAACATGATAATGGTTGAAATGTTAATAATGTGGCATATAAGAATAAAAAAGATGTTTTTTAAAAAAGCACACAATAAAAACATATAACAGAACCCATCAAATACAGAAAGGCCTCTCACCCATAGGGTCACCATAAGTCAATTTGATAGGAGTTAACAATAGAAACCATTTAAATAGTACAATACAGGGCTGACCATCCTTCCAAAAACTCCTGGAAGAACTCTCTCTCTTCATTATTATAATAAAAGATTAATGGCTGTGGCATTCTCTAGCTACCATTAACTGGTCGGTGTTCTTAATCCTCCTCGCCCATGTTTACACACCTGTGTTACAGTTACAAGAGCTCCACCACACCTATCATTAACAGTAATTCTGTATTAATGTTTGCTTTCAAACTGAAAACCATCGTTTCAAGTCCCTACACAGGGAAGTGAGAGGTGCGCCAATTCTGCTCACAAGCTGGAAAGGGACACAAAAATGGACTCGGACAACAGTTACTAACAGAGAGACAAAAGCCTCGTTCATATGATACAATTAACAGCAATCTGATTCCGCGTGAACTGCCACGGCTGCATGCTATGGAATCTTGGGATTTGTAGTTTGGCGAGACGCTAGAGCTCTGACAGAGAAGCCTCCATGAAACGAAGACAATACCACAATATGCATGCGATGCAAGATACTGCATAACGCTCGACCAACAGCAACAACAGTAACAATATGAAACTACAGGTCCCAGGATTCCACAAGATGAAGTCATGGCATAGAGTGCTATGGAGTTTATCAACACTGGGGCTAGTTTCTGCATTAAAGAGAGACTCGTGCATTGAAAGCATCCCGCAAATAAAGCAAAAATGGCAAGCAATTGTACGAATGATTATCACACACGATTGCGCAAATCAAGTGATATCGGGAGCGCATGCTTGCTGAAATCCCGAAAGTAAAAAAGATGTGCGTTAATGCTGCTTTGCGACCAATCTAATGGCGGGTTTTGTGTGACGTCGTGCAAAATCGTTTTGCGTAATTGCACGGTTTTCCCAGGATATTTACAGGATAAACTCCCAACCTCCTTCGTGTGATAAACTCCTATGACCACGAGGTTATTAAAGCAACCTCAGGTCCGCATCTCAAGTCTCACCAGTTTTCTTGTTCTTCTCCAACCCTTTCGCCAAATGGCAGCACCCAGGAAAGGGCTTTTGAAGGTAACGTGGTAGCTTCATTTCCGTCAACGAAGACAGATTGCAAGTTCAGAAATAAATGCCATCTGAGAAGAAAATACTGCTGACATCCGTGAGAGTTGGCTTCGTATACCTACACTTAGAAGGCCAGATAGACACTATATTTCTTTGGAAAAGGTCGTACTGTACGGAGGAGTAAACACAGCGCTGCTTTGGTTCCACGGCTAAACCAATATTTTCAGGCTCCTCTGCCTAGACCCATCTGACCCTCCCGAGTTACATTTCAGCAAACAACTCTAATCGGGACGGATGGGCATTACTTTGGCGTGCGCTAAAAGCTGATCCGAGGCTAGTCCTCCCGCTGTTCCCAGATTGCATCAGAATGGCTTTCCCATCAGTAAGAGCGTTCAATAATGCAAGAACAAAAAAAAACATCGTAACCGGGATTGCTTTATAAGTAAGTGGCCATGGAGCCAAAGGGGGGGGAGAGCCATCCAATTTGGAAACCAGTTCATCTCGAATGGACTTTGGAATGCAGGTGTGCCGTTTGGCTTGAAAGCATGGCATTACAATGTCAACAAGGAAAGGACTGGGTATACAGACGCATTGGCAGAGGTACATGCTGAAAACTATCCCCCTCTTCCCCAAAAAAGGTGCAGGGAGTAAGGCTGGCAGGAATTATATAGTGTATCGAGTTGATCCGACGGGTCTGTTAGGTTGGTAAGGTGGTTTTTTTGGGCTATGTGGCAATGTTCTAGAAGAGTTTATTCCTGACGTTTCGCCACCATCTGTGGTTGGCGTCTTTCTCTGAAGAAGCCAGCCACAGATGCTGGCGAAACGTCAGGAATAAACTCTTCTAGAACACGGCCACATAACCCGAAAAACCCACAAAAATCTATCGATGCTGGCCATGAAAGCTTTTGACGTCACTTTAGAAATAAGAGAATACATGAAATCAATATAAGCTACCTTTTGTGACCCCTAACTGTGGTTGTAGAGAGGACTGTGGTAACTTAGTGCTTTCCTTCCCAAACACCTGTAAGACTTTAGAAGAGTCCTGGTCCAGGTGAGATATTCAGACTTCATAAATCCCAGTTTATCGGCCAGTCATTTGTGCACAAAGACATAGGAAACTGGTCTTTGTGCATGGAGATGAACTGGCAGATCCAGTTTTGCAATGCGATTAGCCTGTGATAAGGGGAACATACCAATCCTCACATACCATCCTTACACACCTATGGCATATATATGTCTGTCCCTGGCTTCCACTCCACCAAATGCATCTAAGGAAGTAGACTGAAGTCTAGGAAAGCTCATGCTGCCACTTTCTTTCAGTGAGTCTCAAAGGTCTCACTACGTAGTGATTCGACAGACTGAGATGGCTATATCTTTGAATCCCAGGCTCAGGGATCTGTCAAAACAAAGTCACACGTGGAACAAGAAATGACGGTTACGTGATGTCCAAATGATGGTTCCTTGATGTTAAGAGGGACATGGCAATAAAACCAAAGGCAAAGTTAACTCACGGCCCTTTTGCTGAGTGAAGCGGTCCTTCCTCACAGCTGCCATTCACCAGGCTCTGCGCAACGAACAAGACAGCACCCCGACAAGCCTCCTGGACTGGACTATGGTCCAGAGCACCAGCTCAGGAGCCGACCGTCAGCCTGATGTCCCCTGATCTTTAAATATCCCTTCTTCTAAAAAATGCTGACACTTTCACAGACAGAGGGGGGAGAAGATCACCACATCCTAACAAAAGAACAGTTTCCCAGGCGTTCTAGGACACATTCTTCTCACGATGAGTTGACCTTGCACAGCCGGCCAGACCAAACTGTAGCATTATTTGCTGGAAGGCTGCTTGATTCATTTGTGATGCACTCCTTAAGCATATTCAACACATGTATAGGGTGAATGTGAAAGCTAATGCATTACTCCTTTACGCCAAATTTTTCCAGAAACTCGAGACCCCCCCTCTACGGTTAATATGGCACATTTCGACAACCCTCATCTCACCTGCCTGCGCAACAAAGTGCCATGCCTCCTGTGGGAGGTAAGGTGCAGCACACTGTCCCAGGCCTTTTATTGAGGATTTGAAACCAGACCTCCTAGGACGAAACACAGCACTATCTATTGGGCCAACACTTTGTCTCCGGGTTGTAAAGGATGCAGTCATGACCTGAATTCACTATATCCAGGTCATTCATTCATATCATGACTTTCACCCAGAGGCGTTTCCAACACCGATGAAACCAAAACGCCGCTAAAACCCAAACGTAATCGTAAGAGGTTTCATAACTTTGAAACCAGTGGTTCTCCACCGTTGGTCCTCCAGATGTTTTGGACTTCAACTCCCAGCAGTGCCAACCAGTACGGCCAATGCTCAGTAGTTCTGGGAGCTCACGTCTCAAAAACAGCTTGAGGACATAACCCCAAAAACCGTATTTAAACAGCACAGATTTAAATGCATTTCATGTCTAACAGAGCCTAAAAATCCAAAACTACCCCGTTCAAAAAGCCCTTCCACAGCAAGCAGTTAATAGTCTAAATCAAAAAGGTCTTCCACAGACTAGTAGCAACCTCTCAAATATATCGGACACAGAATATATTCTTTATTGTGGTGAAGCTGGGGGCCCACTTCTTTTGCTTGCAAATTTCTTAAGGCATCCATGAGAGGTTCACAGTTCTGCGATTCTATAGTTCTGAGCCAACTGCCTCTTTTGCGTCCCAAGAGTAATGGCTTAGAACTGAAAATAAGACGAGGAAGTGTTCAAGACCTAAATCCCTTATTTGCAAAGATGTTACTCATTACGCTGGACACACAATGAACCTTTTGTGCCCTCTTCTGTTACGAAGATCCACCTGGAAAGCTATGAACCAACCGCTCATGAGGAAGAAGGAGGGAAAAAAACACACCCATCAACCTCAACGTTAAGCCCAAGAATGAAATCGGCCAGAAAAACACACTTTATTGCGTTTTCCAAAAACGGAGGGTTTACCGAACAAAAGATACGTCGCTGTAAAGGAAAGTCATTGGAGGTTGTGCAGGAGAATTACTCCGCAGCACAGGGTTTCTGCTTAAAGGTCCTCATTTGAACCCGCTGATCAAGGGGACGCCGCAAGCGGGGAGCTCCTGGTCCATCTGCCGAAAGAGCATGGCACAATAATTTCTCTCTTGGGTCTTGCCCAGGCTGTGGTAGAGTCTGGCCTGGTAATAGTAGACGTCGCGGAGCTGGTCCTTGCAGTCCACCTTTGCAAAGTAGCTTGTGGCTTCATTCAGGTTCAGGATAGCGGACTCCAGAGCTACCGAGGAAAAAGAACATCCAAAGTTTGAAAAAGAGAGTCCCTCCCCTGTTTATATATATATATATATATTGCCAAGCTTTCAATAGGCAAGGTGCCTACAATTCCCAGAACCTTCCAGCCAGTATTCTGGGAATTGTGATCCGAACAAGAAAATTGGGGACATCCTGGAAAGTGAAGAGTAGATTTTTTTAAATTTTAAATCTGAGTGACATAAAATGTGCCACATAAAAAGCATGGGATTCACAGCATCTCAGAACTTGGTCGGACACTTTGCTAAAAAAAAAAAAAATCAAATTCTGGGAAGCCTTCCCAGGCATAGCATGATTATTATTAGATGTTTTTAATTCGTTGCCTCCTTTGTATTAATATGTATTATTTTATTATTTTGTAGAATGTACACCATGGGCAGGCTTATTTTTATCTATTTCTACCTTTTTTATTGTATGTATAATTATTATTATTATTATTATTATTATTTCTTACCCGCCCCTCTGTCTGAACAATAGAGCTGTGTAAATTTACAGCACTATGTAAATAATAATAATAATAATAATAATAATAATTATTATTATTATTATTATTATGCACAAGGGGAAAAAACTAAATTCGGCCAACTGGATAAACTATGTGAAATAAGTGTCTCTGCTAGTTGGTAGATTCTTCTACCACAAGAATCCTAATAAAGCCACACTGGTTTGGGGAAAAAAAATATTTACAACATTTGTAAATTCGTAAAGCAGAATGCAGTAGAAGTAGACACAAAGAAGAGGAAAAGACAACTAAAGGAAGGAAGCTACTCAACAGGCAAAAGAGGAGAGCACGCCAAACAATGCTATTTACATTAAGTATTTCTGCGTTGCCTCCCAGCCCACAATGAACAAATAAAAAACCAGTTAAAACAATACACAGATTATAACTGTTTGCCCATCCGAAGAGAGATGATGCCAGCCTCTGCACCAGCACAAGACCCGTTTGAGGGCACAAATGACCACGCAACGAACGGCAGTTACAAGCAGGCAACCTGTTCACTCCTTCAAGTAACAAGGTGCCATATGGACACGACGGGTATCAGCTTGCAAAAATCAAAGCTGTCCAAAGCTACAAATCGGTGTACGTTGTTTTCTCAACAACGTTGAGCCCAGTGTTGTCAACACTAGAGGAGATGGTTCTCCATCATGCATCTTTCTTAGCCTTATTCAGAGATGCCAGGGACTAAACTTGGGACTGTCTGCTCTGCCTAGGATTTTTGTTTTTTATTACAAGTTTTGGTTTGTATTTCAAGTTTAAATTTGACGGTGGGTGGGTTTTTAGGCCATACATTTTTATGATATTAGTCATTATTTTGGTATTTTAATGTATTTTATTGCTGTCTAATGTTGTAAGCTGCCTCGATCCAATTGGAGAGTCGGGAGATAAATAAATATTAATGATTATTTTATTATTATGAGCTTCCTTGAGGATTTTTTTTTTGTAGGGGGCAGATTGGAAAAGCATAGTGAAAAGTGAGATAATGAACATAATGAACACAGTGGGACCTTGTTATCTGCCACGGTTTGGTTCCAGGATCCCCCGTGGATAGCAAAATCCGTGGATGCTCAAGTCCCATTAAATATAATGGCAGACCATAATGGTGTCACTTATAATAAATGGAAAAAATCAAGATTTGCTATTTGGAATTTATATATATATTTTAATGTTTTCAAGCCGGGGATGCTTGAATCTGTGGATAAAAAAAAAATCCATCGATAAGGAGGGCCGACTGTACTAGTGGAACAGAATCAACTTGCTATACCTGGGTCATTGGAAGAAAGTGTGAAGAGCATTATTCTTACCTCCTGCCTTCTTCTGAGGAGGAAATCCAGCCGCCGAGGCAACCTGGCACTTGGCCACCAAGAACATGGCAGCTCCTTTGTCCAGGACGGACCCGTGCGCCAGGATGGGTTCTATTGTCGTGTTCAGCATGCTCAGCGCTTGCTCAGGCATCCCAAGCATTAGCTAGAAGGAAGGAGAGGAAGGGAACCCAAAGTCAAACATTACTGTCTCAGTATCTGTCTCAGAGTCAATGGTTTGGGGCCAGGATATCAGAAAGGCCCCTTAGCCCTGTGGCATGTCCTCCAATTCCACCCCACAAGTCTAGTCTGGAGGGGACAAGTGACAAAGTCAGACTGGCTCGGTCCCTATTGAGTTCCTGGAGGGTGGCTAAGAGTTGTTTCCCATGCCCTTTGCTCCTTCGTTTTAACTATCTCCTTTTAAAACAATTTTTAAGGAGTCGTTTTTAGACTGTTGTAAAACATTTTTTTAAATCTCTGTATTTAGTTATTTAGTGTTTTCCATGTTTTTATCCACCGTACATTGCCCCGGGGGCCCTGGAGGACTGAGAGGCAGAAGACAAATGCCTTAATATGTATTTAAAATTTCTGATTTGTATTGTTGTTTTATTTTTATTGCTTTTTAGCAGCTATTTTTATGATGGGGGGCAGGGTCGGGGTATGGGACCGCTTATAGCTGTGAATTTTTATTCTTTATTATATTTTATTGTTATATTTGTTTCGTAATCTGCCTCGATTCCTTTGGGAAAAGGCAGAATATAAATTTATTATTATTATTATTATTATTATTATTATTATTAAATAAGTAAATAACTGTTGAGGAGTGTATCCCTTCTTGATCCGAGGTCTTGAGCCAGCCTCTTTGGGGTCCCAATCCTGGCTCTCAGACTTCTCCCAGATGGTCCCAGTTGTTCTCCGATGATAACAACCAGAAACAAAACCATCTGTCAGTTTTATCAGTTTGAAGCAGGCCGCCGAGTGAGCCAACTTTAGCCCCAAAATACCTGGGAGAAAGCCAAGCAGAGGATGGTTTCGGAGGCCAAATACTGGAGGCGGTATTCTCGAGCCAGAGCAAGGGCCTGGAGCAGGACTGGCAGAGCTGTGGTATGGCGCATGGACCGCCAGTAGAGCTTGGCGATGGACAGGAGCACGCTAATTGCAAAATAAAGAGGCGGCAAAACTTAAGCCAAGGAGAGAAAACAAGGAAAATAACTCTTAAATGACTATTAGTCTTGTGGCAGCAAATCCTTTTAGGCAAGACCCATTTAGCGTAAAGGACCTTCCATTTTCGGACCACATCCCTTTCCGTCAGGAAAGCAAAAGAAAGGAACTCCAGTTCAGAAATGAAGCACAGCTGACCCTCCGTATCCACGGATTTCTTTATCCAAAGAATCAAACTGCCACAGCTTGAAACTACTGAATATACAGTCAACCCTCCTTATCCACGGATTTTTTTATCCGCGGATTCAAGCATCCACGGCTTGAAAATATTCAGAAAAAGCATAAATTCCAAATTTGACTTTCCTTGATTTATCCAACCTTGATTTTCCATTGTATATAAGAGACATCGTTTTGTTAGGCCATTGGATCGGATGGGACTTGAGCATCCACAGATTTTGTTATCCACGGGGGGGTCCTGGAACCAAACCCCAGCGGATAACAAGGTCTCACTGTATATATATATTTCAAATAACAAACCTTGATTTTGACATTTAATATAAGGGACACCATTTTATTATGCCGTTGTATTTAATGGGACTTGAGCATCCATGGATTTTGCTATCCACAGGGGTCCTGGAACCAAACCCCAGTGGATACCAAGGGCCCAGTGTAGTATGAATCCTTCTATAACCTGGCATCTTCCAGGTATGCTGGCCTACAACCCTCGCCATCCCCAGCCACTAACCACTAAGGATGATGGCACTTGTAGTGTAACCCATCTGGAGGTTGCCAGGTGCGGAAGGCTGCCTCAGAGAAAAGGCTGCCCAGTGACACAGTGCCACAATTTTAGTGTTTAAAGGACATTTCACAACTACCTTTCTGTCAAGGCACCCATGATGGCGGACTACTTTGTCAGCGCTAAAGCAGAAAAATGTGTTCAAAATAAATGAACACAAGCATACGCTGTGCAGTGGCAACCGAAAATTTGGCAGCGGCAAAGACGTTTAACCCCTGGACTCGTGGCGAAGACATCTGCGGGAATCCCCGGAAACGTCTTTGCCACCAGCCCAAATCGATGCCCTGTCGCCACTTGAAGAAAAGGACTCAGACTGGATAAAAGACGCACCTTCTGCAATATGCCCCCTCTGTGCCCATCCTGCCTGGTAGCTTTTCTTGGGCACATAAAAAGGAGCAGGCATTTGGCGACAGCAGAGGGAAGAGAACAAATCCACCAGACCCGGGGGCCTCACCCCTTTGCAACAAAGCTTGCAAAAAGGATAGCCAAGGGTAGTGAGCTACGGTGAGAATATTCTCAACAGAATTCCAACAACAACATTCCTCAGAATAGTCACTAAATTTCTTGAGCATTTCAGATGGTCTGAGACGTTTATGGAACACTTAGAATATAATGCCACTTTTGCCACTACCCTAAAACACATTCTCTTTCTCCGCTGCCTTGTCCGCACCACCACAGTTGCCGTTTTAACAACTGGAAACTTTGGTGACTTCTAAGAAACACAAGTAATAAATATATTCTACACAATTTTAACTATTTAACAAAGCATTAAAGAGAAAATTCCCAAGTTAGAAATATCCTTGGACATATTTGATGATATTCTCCAAAGGTTTATCTGAACATGTTGCAATTCTCCTCAAGAAGCAACATCTTGGGCACCATCGCATAGTTCTTACCGGATCACCATCTCTGTGTTTTTTGTTTTCTGGCAGTGGATCAAAAGTTTCTGCAGAAGTTTGTGCGCCTCAGACATCTGATTCTGCTCTCGAAGTACTACCGCTTTTCTGGAAGACAAATGACATCTGTGGGTACAACAATCCAGTATGAACAAAGTGCTTTGCTTTTGAGATTACTGGATGCTAGATCTTGGGAGACTACCAATGAGTACTAGGGGTTGCAGGCTATATTTCATAGGAAGGAGTTGGCAAAAGGAGCTCTGAATATTCCTAAGAAAACCCTCTGAAATTGATGGGGTCACCATAAGTTGAGAGGCAACTTATGCACAGAGATCAACTGCAGGTCAAATCTTTTCCCTTGAAGTCAATTCTGGTCTAATTCTGACCCAGGTATTACATTCATCTATTTGTGATTTCAGCATCCTCTGCTTTTCCAGCTCATGAGCTCCTCAACAGCAGCTACGGACAAGAAGGCAACAGTTCGGTGCGTGCCCAGAAAGTCCTTGCTATGACTACCTAACAGACCCTTCGGAAGTAAATTCTTTTACTTTCTTATCTTCTTTTAGGGGAGCCACTGCTAGCCAGAGTAGATGATACTAGGCCGCAGGATTTGGAGACTTCTTAAAGGTTTCTCTACTTGTCAAGTGGATGGGCAACGGTCTACTAATACTTCTGATGTAGGGCCACAGAGCTTGTAATAACAAGTTGTTAGTACTACAACCCTCAGAATCCCCCAGCCAGCACCGACTGGCCATGCTGGCAGTGGATTCTGGGAGCTGTAGTCCAAAGAAGTAACTTTTCCTAACTCAGGTGGAACATTCATGGTCCCCAAAAGCAGGACAGTGAGGTTTGCTACAACTGAAGAGGAAGGATTTAGCTGAACTATGCAGGACAAATGTACATCTGCATACTTCATATTTTGATTTTATTTGACATGGTGTAAGCTAAGCAAGACTCGGGAAATATTCATCCAAGCAAATCTCATGTTAATACCCACAGGACATCAAGTAAAGCCTCACAGGCTGGGCATCTCTTACCTGTAAACCCCTTCAATACTGTTCAGGGCTGTAATTCCAGCCACCAGTGAGTCAGCAATATGGTATTTGCCATCATTCATGGCTCTGTCGAACTGGATTTTCTGATCAAAGAGCATCCACAGCTGGAAAACAGAACTTCAGGAGTAGGTTCAGAAGGACCTAGACAAGATTGTTACGTGCGATGTTTGCATCACACATATAGAGCCACATTTTTATATCTGATTTCTAAGATCTCATAAACCACAGGAATTCAAATAAGACCCGTTCTTGCCCAGAAGGAGACGATGATATTTGAAAAAGCAAAAACAAAACCAGAACTCACCTGGGCATGCTGACTGTTGGGAGGAAACCTCTCTTTGAGGTGCTTCAGGATGTCAGAGGCAGCTGCAAAATAACCCTGAAACAGAAGCGAGAGAGAACGGCATTCAAGATGAAGAAACTCGTGCTCAGGAAGGAACTAACTGGCAGGCGACACAGTCCAGGAAAAGTTCCCTTTGTGGACTCCAACTTCCAGACTCCTGAACAGGAACCTTTCCCACACTCTGGGCAACATTCACTCCAAGTCTATAAATTCAGAAACAAGAGGTACTGAGGGCCTAGAGATGACAAAGGGTCGAGGCTAAAGTGTCTTTGAGTTGGAGACCTTTTCACCCTCTCATAACAGTATTCAGAACGGGCAGAAAGTGGGTCTGGATGATAGTCAAATGAGATGGAGGCTCTTGGGGTCACTTAAATATTTCAAAATTAGAGCTAAAGCATTACAAAGGGCCAGAATCCTGTTGGATTAATATGCACACGTGAGTTTACGTACATGCGCAGTTGCACTTTTGGGGCTGTCGTCCCATGGCTTTGTTTCCTGAGTTGTGGATGAAGCACATTGGGGGCACACAGACCTTCTCTCTGTCCCACCACCCTCACAGATACATCTGCTGGAAACATGGGAGAGAGCCTTCTCCGTGGTTGCTTCCAGGCTCTGGAACTCCCCTTCCCTTCCCAGACAGATCAGATGGCAACCCTCCCTGCTCTATTTCTACAATCTCCTTTCTGTTTTGACAGGCCTTTGACCGTTTAGGTGGGATGGGCCTGGTACAAAGTGCTGGGTTTTTTAATCTTACTTTTGTTGTGCTGTTGTGTTTTATTGTGGCTTGTTTTAAGCTGATTTTCAAATGTTTTGATAGTTTAATTGCTTAACCTTTCACGGTGTGAATTTTAAAATATTTTTTTTTAAATCTGCTGTAAGCCCAAGCTGAGAAAAGGGCAGGATGGGTACACACAGCCATGTCACCCACCTGTTCTGCATGCAGTTCAGCCAAGTGGCACAGGACCACAGCAAAGGATTCTGTGTTGTTCTGCTGCACACCCACATTCACAGCCTCCAAGGAGTTCATGCTAAGAAGCATCTGGGCCTGCTGGAGCACCATGGTGCTAGGACAAAAGCAAGACCAGTTCGATATCAGTCAAGAGGCCCCTGAGGGATACCGACTCAATTCAGAACTGTGCAGATACTCCGCAGTCATACTTCTTAAAAATTAGGGCTAGCAAACATTGACTCCTACAACCAAAATGTGTTGCATAAACTGGCATCGATGAACCATCATCTCCATCGTTTGATCAAGTACAAACGTATGCTACCAACATTTTTCTCTGTCTCCAAGGTGCTATGAGATCCCTTTGCATACCGATTCAGACTAACTTGGCTTAGTCTTTCAATTCTACCGCTTCGGATCAGAGTTGGAAAGTACCCTGAGAACCACCTAGTTCAACCCCTGCATGCAGGAATGCATAACTAAAAAAAATCCTGAAAGATGGCCATCCCCATCTTTAAAGACCTCCAAAGAAAGAGAGTCCAGCAGCCTCTGAGGCAATCCATATTCCACTCTCAAATAGAGTCAAGAAGTTCTTCCTAATGTTTAGGTGGAATCCCTTTTCTTCTGATTTGAGCCCATCTGTTTATGTTTTAATTTCTGGAGCAGTGGGAAAAAAACCTTGTCCATCCTCTGTATGGCATGAGCCATTTCTCATAAGACTTAGTTTCCAGACCTTTGACCATCTTGTTTGGCCTCCTCCGGACATGTTCCAGCATGTCAGGAACTGGACACAAAATTCAAGGTCTGACCAAAGCAGAACAGAACGACACTACTATCTAGCTTGATGTGGACTCCATATTCCTGCCAACGCAGCCCAGAACTGCACTAGCTTTTTAGGTGTCACATCACGGGGCTGACTCATGTTCAGCCTGTGGTCTACCAAAACCCTGAGATCTTATTCACATGTGCTGCTTTCAAGACAGGTGCCACACATCCTATATGCGTGCACTTCGTTTTTGTTTCTGCCTCAGTGTTGTACCTTTATTCCCAATAAAGTTCATTTCCCTAACTTTGGCCTTGTCCCCCAATCTGTTTTCATTCTGAATCCTGGCCCTGTCCGCTGGGGCATTACGTCCTCCTAATTTGGTGTCATCTGCAAATCTGACAAGCGTGCCCTCTATTCCATCATTCCAGTCATTCATAAAGATGTTGAACAATACTGGGCCCAAGTCACCTCTCTCCAGGATGAAGAGGGAATTGCAGCCCCAAGAAAGAACCTTCCTGAGCTGTGGACTAAGCAAACAAGGATCACAATGCCTGGTTCTGAGGACCTAATGCTGTATTTCTGAAGTGTGGCCATATGCACACCACCCTGGACTGGTTTAAAAAGGATGGATGTACCTGCGACCATACAGTCTCCAGATAGCTGTCTTTTGGGCAATGCTGATATCGATGAGTTCAGACAAGCTGTGTTTCCAATGCAAGAGATCTGAGTCCTTCAAGGCATCCATTAGCTTGTTGGCCGTCTTCCCAGCTAAAGCTCTTTGCTGAACCATGGATTGGATCCCCAGGGAAGCTAAATACTAAGAGGGAGGAAGGAACGAAAAAAGAAACAAAGAAAGCAAAGATTGTTTTTGAAAACAAGAATGAATTAGTCAAAAGGAAATCCAAGTACAAGTTATCAGAGCCAAAGGCCTGTAGGGTTGCGCAGCCTTAATGCTGTTGTTTTTCCCTTCAGACCCAGATTCTCGAAAGAGGACAATGGCACGTTTCACGACCTGATGGGCTTCCGCCTCTTCTTTCCTCATCAATTTTATGAATCAGACTCGAACCAGAGACTTTCTGCAGGCACAGCACATGAGCCACCATTGAGCCCTAAGCACTCTCTTGTGCACCGCATCCAGTAAACCCTGTGCCACGTGACCCATGTTGGGTACATGGGCAGAAAGATGGGATACGCAGGAGGTAAAAGAAAAACAGGACAGTCTTCCCACACATAAGAAACCAGGACAAAAGACAGGGACAGGTCAGTTTACAACCACAGCTGATAATGCTTTTGTACATGCAGGATGACTGGTTTAAATAGGCAACCATCCCGATGCCAGCAATGGTACAGTCCACGAGGAAGCTTTCTGCCCTGATTCCAACAATGGCACCCTGGTCCTAGCATGAACCACCCCTACAAGCAGTGCCATCACTCCAGACTCTGGCACAAACCCTAGAAAAGTGACTTATTTGGACTACAGTTTCCATAATCCCAGCGGCTATGCTGGCTGGGGGATACTGAGAGTTGTAAGCCATAAAAAAAAGAACGTGTCCAAACTCTACCCTAGGAGGCTTACCTGGCACATAGTCAAACATCTTTGGGGTGTCGTGGAGAGAACTTTTTATTCTCTCAAGCTTTTAGCCTTGGATGTATTGTTTTTCGTTTTCTGCTGCGCTGGTTTCCAGCCCTCCCTGCTTTTTTAAAAAAGTGTTTCTCTTTGCACTTATCACCTATCGTAAACAGCACTGGAAACATTTAACGGAAGGGAAGCATAAAATACATTTTAAATAAATAAAACAGAGATAAATAAGCGTGCAAAAGACGTACTGGTAGTCCGAAATATACAGATTTCTTCACAGAATGTTCCAAAAGAACACAGCTGTCCGTTTTTTTCTGTTCCAAGATGTACAGCCAGCTCTGGTAAGAGAGAAATTAGAGAAAAGACTTCGAAGGGGGGTAAAAAGGAGGGGGAGAAACAAACACCAGGATATCTCCATTTACAAAAGAGTATTCATTGCTGACATCTTTCTATAACTACAAAAATCAATCAATACAATATCCTTTTTCACCGAGTCTGACAGACTGGTTTTCAGGAATGGCCTAAAGTGCAAGGGACCTTGTATTAAGAATTAATGCAAAAATATTGCAAATCAGTGATGCTAGAAGGCATATGGCAGGAGTTGGAAGGAATCACTATGCCGCCTTCCCCCGGGGCCCTTGGAGAACCACATCTCTCCGCTAGTTCCCCTCCAACCTTGGGGAAAAAAACTATATATTATTCCATGAAAATACCCCCTATGGGGTGTGATGTGACAATTTCTCAGTGTTAGTAAGGGGGAAGCCATTTTCCACTTGAGAAAGTCCTTTCTTTAAACGGGGAATGACCTGAAAGTTAACTTCCAGGACACTTCCAGTTCAAAAAACCAGCCTTTCCTTGGCCTAAAATGGCCAGGGCAGGTCTGAAAGCAAAACTGTCCCAGCAATATTTAAAAAAAGATAAAGTGAGTGGGGCAAGGAGGCCCTTGGGGGCTTAGAAACAACCATGGAGATCTTCATGTCACCCACAGTGTACAGTGACAATATTCATCATCAGCTCGCACTGGCCATATTGTTAAAACAAAACTTTTCTTATGCCACAAAATCAGACTTTCCCGGTGCTTCCTTTGCCCTTGCTCAGTCCTACGTTGAAAGAACGTATAAGGGTTACAAAGCTATAAAAGCCAGTGCATACACCAGAAGAAAAAAAGAGACTTCAACCAGAAAGATGATCAGGCTGCAATCCTATACATACCAACCTTCAAGGTTTCATCACCCATAGTCACATTCACCGGTACACTAGCTAAGGGCGATGGGAATTGCGGTCCAATACATTTGGAGGGGACCTGACTGAAGAAGGCTGGTATATGCACTTACATGGGATTAAATATCCCTGAACTCAACGGCATTTCTTTCTGAGCAGACTGCACAGGTCTGGCTAGTAGTTAAGGAATACAAGGTTAAGAGAAAGTAGCCCTTCTCTTCAAGGTCTATCAATATTATGTTCAAAACGTCAAACAAAAAGTGAACTGGTGATTGTATATACTCATGTATAAGTCTAGAAATTTAGGTCAAAAAATTGACCCAAAAAACCTGAGTCGACTTATCCACGGGTCAATGTAAATACTGTATCTTAACTCTTATTTAAAAGAAGGAACCATCCCCCGGTGAAAAGCAAGAGTATAATCTATCCTGGATGCACTGACCCCCTTTACTCTCTCATCCATCCAGTCTTAAGAATAAGCACAAAGAGTTATGTCTGATGGACTTTTGGAAGTTACTTGACATTATTTTACTTTGCTTCATCCTTTACATCCTTTCCTATATGCCCCTAAATTTTACCCTCGACTTATCCACGGGTCATAGCAAAATCCATAATTTTGGCCCCAAAACTTGCTCTCGACTTATACATGAGGTTGACTTATAGTTGAGTATATATAGTATATATGCATAATCAAGTAGAAAGGTGTGATAATTACATATATGGTTTTGATAAGGAAAATGAAAGTCAAATATTCTCAGAAATAAGAACAGAGAGGGGAGGAAGTTAAGAATGGATGTTTTATGTTGCTGTGTTTGACTGTACCTCTGTTCTTGTTTTTATTTAAGACTGTTGTGGTGAATGTAAGATCACTGTAATGTATGTTTGTTAGAATTATGTTATAATTATGTTAGCTGTGTCAATAATTTGTGTTAATATATAAATTGGGGGGGGGGGGGGAGGAAGTAGCCCTTCTATTGGCATACCTATTCCAGCCAAAGGGCACGGATCAGTTTGAAAAGCTAATGAGCTAATCTTGGGGAAAATTCTAGGCCAGAAAGTGGGATGCAGGCTCTAGTTCACAATTCCTTTAGAAAAATGAATAGGATTTAGCAAGGCAAGTCATCCCCAGCAATGGAGAGGCTGGGGTATGCCTCTCTCAGTTTACCAAGCAGTGCTGAAGGCAGACATGGTCATTCGACTCCTGGGCAATCCGGATGGCCTCCTGCAGGGCAAGCTCAGCCTGCTGGCTACAAGAAAAGGAAAAGGAGTGAGAATCAAGCCTCTCTTACTATGGAACCTAACAATGCCAAGATATCATGGAAAAACCCAGACACTTGGGGAGCCTTGGGCCTTGCACCAGCAGAAGCGTTGAGACCAAAAAAGGAGGCAACCCACAATATTCAAAGCCTCCCCCATAACTAGTGGGCCCAGGCCTTGGAACGGTCCCTTTTTTGGACTGCATTTCCCAGAATCTCACAGCGACCAGTTCATTTCATTGACATTTTTTATTAATACAGTTGGGGCCTCATGGCTTTCTCTCTAAGTTCTGCATGGTTTCATATGTTCCCACTTGTTTGAAACCCGCTATGTCTTTAGACTGCAAAATAATCTTTTACCGTTCCAATATTGTTCATTGTTTAAAACTGCTTTTTTTTGGTATGCCGCCCTGAGGATCTTTGTATATAGGCATGGATATAAATATTTTAATGAAACATGAATAGATTGAATAAACTCTCGAGCTCTGTAAGGTCACTGGAAACGGCAAGATTCTTGTTACCTTCTGAACAGGAATTCTGTGTGTAATTTACCAATCTTCCTCTGCTCTTGTACTCCTCCTTCACCTTTACCTCTCTTCTGAACCCTATTTCCAATGATCTTCCACCTTCCCACTCTTACTATATCCAGCTCCTTGCTATGGAAGCTAGTAGGTTGAACCTTTCACTTTTCTATTGAACATATTCTCTTTCCAAAACAGAAGCCATCACTAGATAGCTACTCTTTTTTAGCAAGACCAATAAACACCTCAAATCATAATACTGCCTCCATACAAACTCACTAGTGTCCAAAGCGGCAGTGCAAAGCAGCCAGGTTCAGAGCGGCGTATCGCAGGCTCCGTCCGTAACCTTCATCGCCGTTGCTTTTGCTTTCTGCCCCGGTTAGAATTAAACGGTCGAAGTAGTGAAGGAGGCTGTGCGTTGAACTGAAGACATCCTTGACGCGGAGGCTATTCAAGTAGCTTAAATAATGCTGGAATGAAAACGAGGACAAAGCTAAGGTGGATACAGGAGCAATGCCAATGGTCACAACCAGCACCTTGATTTCATGTGCAATCTTTTGGTGAAGCATTAAAGAAAGGTCTAGGAAGAGAGTGGAAGGCAAATCATGCCTTGCTGGCTGCATTACAGCCCCTGAAGACGCCTACCAGTTCCTCAAAGCCCCCAACCCTCCAAAATCTGTTTTGATGTTTGAGCAAAGTTTACCCCCAAACAATGCACAAGCCTCCTAAAGTCTGAGGACATACAAAAATACTCCCACCCTACCCGCAAACCCCAGACTAACCACAAACACCTCCATTCTCCTCTTCGGGTCCTTCTCAAAATGGTGAGTTGCCCACCCCATCCTCTAGTCTAGGCCAATAGTTCAAAAGCTCAGATGGGAAATTTCCAACTGACATCTTTTTGGTGTTTCCTGACCTCTCCTGTTCCCAACTCCTTCTCGGTTCTCCTTCCCAATATGGCTTTCTCCCTCTAGCCTCTTTCTTTCTTCCCCCTGTTCATCTGGACTATTCCTTTTAGTAACACCCCTTCCTAGAATCCTCCACTAATTCTTGATCCTCATTTTTCCTCTCCCAGGCTGCATCCACGCTGCAGAAACAACCCAGTTTGACGCCACTTTAACTGCCATGGATCAATGCTACGGCATTCTCGAAACTGCAATTCTGTGAGGCATTTCACCTTCTTTACCAGAGAGCTCTGGTGCCACAACAAACTACACTTCCCCAGAAATCCTCAGCATTGAGCCATGGCCGTTCAAGTGGTGTCAGACTGGATTATTTCTGCAGTGCGGAAGCAGCCCCAGACTCTCTACCTCCTCCTTCCTTTGGTCAAAACATCTACAACAAGTCCTCGCCTGCATGCAGCTGGCCACCCTGCCTCTCTTTAGGGTTAGGGCCCTTCTACTTGCCCTTCCTTTCTGTGACCTCAAGGCAGCTTGGACAATGACAGATGGAAGCGTCACCCATCACTCCGCCACAACTTTGTTTTGCAAAATGGATCATACCAGACAGAAGGCGGAGGTGCAGGGAGGGGTGTGGAGATGTCAAACCAAACCTACCGCTTCAGCAAAATCTGGGTTGAATTTTAACAAATTGTTCAGCTCCTTTTGTAAAGACGCTGGAGAGAGAGCCTTTGTCTCGTCATTTTTCAATAAATACGCCTGGAATTAAATTAAAAAAAACCACACAACTGTCACTTGAGCAAGCAGGGGAAAAAGAAGCGTGAATTTGCAATGTTTTTTTTTAAATGACTTAATTTTATTGTCACCACAGCAACGGAAACCGTCTGCGTCGGTAGAAAGGCAACCGACAGCATGTGTACAAATTACCATGGAGAGGTTTAGTCAAAGCTTTGTAACGCTGGGCTCCGAAGAGAGAGGCGCTTGCTAATTTGATTATGAGCAATGAAAAGATGGCTTAAGGGATTTCAAAAAGAATGCCTCTTAAATACAGCTTTCTTGCGAGCGATACAAAGCCAGGGCAACTAAACCCAAAGGCCGGGATCGAAAGCCTTAGGGCTGGAATAAAATGCTCCTTACTCGGGTGCAGAAAGACAACAAGCAGGGTGTCTGCTAACCTCTCGAGGAAGGGATTTCCAGAGCTGGGAAGAGTTTACCAAGAAGGCCCTCTCTCATGTTCCCACCAGATGGTGGCAATGCACTCCGCATCCTCTGTGAACATTTTGGAAGCGGGTTTTTTTTTTTAAATTGTTCTTTACCGCTAGGGACCCAGGGAGGCAAAGGTGGTAGAAATGCCCTGTGCACCCCCTAGAATGCATATGGGGGCATTTTGGAGCACACACACATATTTCTTTGCAAAAAGGTTGGTCCCTGGAGGGCCCTACTGCCACTACTATTCAAACCACTAAATCAGGACCCAGCCACCGATATGACTTACTGTATATACTAATGTATACGTCTAGAAATTTACATTAAAAAATTGACCCCAAAAACCTGAGCCAACTTATCCACAGAAATCCCCAGGTAAAGGGCAAGACCCTGGAAGCATTGACCCCTGTTCTAATTCCTCATCCATCCAGCCTTTAGTATAAGTACAAGTAGTTATGTCTGCTGTAATTTTGTAATTTCTTTGGCATTGTTTTCCTTTGCTTCCTCCTTTGCATCCTTCATTACATGCCTCTACATTTTACCCTTGACTTATCCAAGGGTCATACCAAAATCCATAATTCCCCCTCCCCCAAAACCTGCCCTCGACTTATATATGAGGTCGACTTATAGTCGGGTATATCCTGCTGAATGGGATTCAAATCGGCATACAATATGAGGCCCCATCCAGACTAGCCCATTTGCCCTGGTTTGATCCAGATGAGATCGATCGTGGCAAACCGATTCTATCCAGAGAGGAGTTCATACTACCTTTTGCCCCCATTGAGGCTTCCCGGTGCATTTTACCCCAACGAAGTTCATACATGCAAAAGTACCGATTAAAGATGGAGCCTCTTGGTTGTCAATCAAATGATGTCATGGTGACGTCTGATGCGGCCATTGGCCGCGCGAGATGCTTGTGTTTTTTTTTTATATTTTTAAATATTTGACAGCTTATGCGCATGAAGCATTTGGCTGGGAGCGGTGCGGATTGAGGCGATCCTTTCCTCTCCTCCTCCTCCTCCTCCTCCCAGTACTGTTTAAATTATTATTTACTATATGTTTCAATATTTTTTTTATTTTTAAATTTAATATATATTTTATAAAATAAAATATTTTATTAAATATTTTATTATATTATATTTATAATATAATATAATATTTATATATTATATTATATTATATTTATATATTATATTATATTATATTGTATTATTTTATTTTATTAAATAAAATATTTTATTAAATATTTTATTATATTATATTTATAATATAATATAATATTTATATATTATATTATATTATATTTATATATTATATTATAATATATTTATATATTATATTATATTATATTTCATTGTATTATTTTATTTTATAGTTATTTCATTTATTATTTATTTCATTGTATTTTATTGTATTTCAGTGTATTTTATTGCATTTCATTTCTTAGTAATTTATTGGATTTTTTTGTATTTTTTTTGGTATTTTTTAAAATATATTTTTTTCTTTTTTTCCCCCATTGACAGCTGTAATTCGCTTTGGCTGTTCCGTTTTTATGAATGGGGCAGAGGGGGAACCCCTGTCCATATATGGACTGGGGTTCCCTTTAAAAGGGCCCCATTCATTCCCTTCCAGTTTAAAGAATGAATGGGGCCCTGAAAGGGAACCCCTGTCCATATATGGACAGGGGTTTCCCCTCTGCCCCATTCATAAAAACGGAACAGCCAAAGCGAATTACAGCTGTCAATGGGGGAAAAAAAGAAAAAAATATATTTTAAAAAATACCAAAAAAATACAAAAAAACCCAGTAAATTACTAAGAAATGAAATGCAATAAAATACACTGAAATACAATAAAATACAATGAAATAAATAATAAATGAAATAACTATAAAATAAAATAAAATAATACAATATAATATAATATAATATATAAATATATTATAATATAATATAATAATAAAAAATACATTAAAAATATTTAAAAAAATCAGGAGTGCCCAATTTTGCCAGGAGAGGAGGCATGTTCCCCTCCCCCCTGGCTTTTTCCCCTCCCCTGAACTTGACCTGAGTTATTGTATTTTATTTTAGTATTTTTTTAAATATTTTTTTTAATTTCTTATATATTTTTTAATTTTTTTTTTTTTAGTTTGACAGCTTATGCGCATACTACGAGGCTCCGTTCCCATCGAATTTTATGAATGGGGAAAAAGGGAAACTCCTGTCCATATATGGATTGGGGCTCCCTTTCAATTTTTAAAGGGCCCCATGAAAGGGAACCCCAATCCATATATGGACAGGAGTTTCCCTTTTTCCCCATTCATAAACTTCGATGGGAACAGAGCCTCGTAGAATGCGCATAAGCTGTCAAACTGAAAAAAATAATAAAAAAATAAGAAATTAAAAAATATTTAAAAAATACTAAAATATAATACAATTGAATGCAATTAAATTACTAATAAATAAAATACAATAAAATACAATAAATAAATAAAAAATGAAATAACTCTAAAATAAATAAAATAATAAAATAAATAATTACTTAAAAATACAGTTAAAAAAATATTTTAAAAATGCTGGAGTGCCCAATTTTGCCTGGAGAGGAGGGATGTTCCTCCCCCTGGCCTTTTCCCCTCCCCTGAACTTGACCCGATCGTGATCGGAGCCAAGTTCACATTCCCCGCAAACCGGGTTTTCCCAAAAGAAACGGTAAAAAACCCGCTTTGGGAAAACCTGGGTTATGGGGGATTTACCCCGCTACGGGTGTGCAAAATCCGGATTCAGTAGTGTTAAATCCAGTTTCAGTGTGAACTTCTTGATTTTAAACCGGTTTGCTAACCGGTTTATAACGTAGTCTGAATGGGCCCTAAGTTAAAACAGAACATCTAAAACAATGTGGCGCACAAACGTTTAAAAAACATTAACCCATACAAAATAGTTAAAACACTACTTTTAAAACATTAACAAATTAAAACCCTGAAAATGCACATTGGATAGGAAAAAACGCATAACCAATCGATCATCACTCCATGCTGGTCAGCCAAGGCTGAAGGCCTGTTTAAACAAGAAGGTCTTTGGCTCCTGGTGAAAAGATAGAAGAGATAGCGGAGACCAAGGCAAGCTCGGGAAGGAGTTCAAAAGCATAGGAGCCGCCACCAAGAAGGCTCTCCATTATGTCCTCACCAGCCGAGCCTCGGAGGTTGGTGAAATGCAGAAAAAGCCCGGCTCACCAATGAAGGGACAAAAGGACGGTAAGCAAAGATATTCAAATTTACTTCTCTTCTTTGTATCCCCAGGAGGCAGTGCTTAAGGGTTTTCTCAGGAAAAAAGATTAAAAGCTAGGCACTTCTCCTGATCCTTCTATTAACTCTTTTTCCTATGCGCCACCCCTCAGTGAACAAGAAAAGCCCCCCCAGATAATCTCCTTGGATGGATTTGCTTAATATTAACAATTAACATACCTGCTGGGATAGAAAGTATTCCGCTTGCTTCTGAGAGAGAGGCCCATTGCAAGAGATTTCTTCCTCCCTTGAAACAAAACACAAGGCCCGACATGACATTTCTTCAGATTTCAACTAAGGCACGGAAAAAGAGGTTGCCATACTGGCCCAGAAAGGGGGGAAAAAACCTTAGGCACACACAACAACCAGGGTCAAACATCGCTTCTGGCTTGAGCCAACTTTGTGGTCATAAGCAAGCCACCTTCTTGCCTTGAGCCTGTCATATGCAATATGAACATAATATCCATAACCTAACATTTCTTGCAAGGAGGTCAGAACGTGGATTGAAACAATGTGCACGAAGGGGAGATCTGTGGCACTGCACTGTGAATATCCCAGGAACGTGACGGCAATGACCTTTTTCTATCTGAGATCCTGGAGAGTGACAAACAGTGCTCACATGCTGTTGGACTACAACTCTCAGAATTCCTCATCTCAGACAGGCTGGTTGGGACTTCTGGGAGTTCCAGTCCACCAACATCTGGGGACCCAAGGTTAGGAATCTATTGGATTACAAAATGCCGAGGTGGATGGACCAACCATCTCACTCTGTGCTTGACGGCGAAAGCTACGTAGTAAATTTGGGTCCCTGTTCTTTCAGCAAAGACTCTGTTGAGGGAATCAGTGTTTGGGGGTTAACTGGAAAGGGGAAGAGGGACATACAAACAGAAGGTAATCCTTTCTCTCCACACCTTGTGTACATACATCTCAGATTCCTTCCCTGCTTTGCTTCAATGCCTCCATGGAAAGGGAGAGTTGGCAACTGTAACATAACTGTGTAGCAAACCACTTGTCCCACAGCTCCTCCGATCAAAACTGGGCTAGTCACTGAACAGGAAAGTAACAGCATGCTTTGTCAGGCTGAGATGCTTTGATACCCCCACGCATTCTTTGCTGGGAAATAATATCTTCAGCAAAACCTTACAACTCTTCTTTAAATGACAGCCATAAGAGATTGAGCGTAGGAGTGTTGTGGGGGTGCTTTGTTGTTGTTTTTTTACTTTCTCAAATGTGATATTTTTTAAAGAATTTTGCTGATAGACAGGTTGCATGTTCTTCCTGCTGGACCTGACACACTTTGTAATTTCCAACAAGGCATTCTGATTTTTGTTTTGTTGGCAATTCCGGGCTCAAGTTGCTACAAAGCCTTCAAGTTATCTGGGTCAAACAGGCTTGCTGTGAGGATAGAATGGGGAGCAGGAGACACATTATTTGGGCTCTTTGAAGGAAAAGGAGGATAAAAATAAAATGCATAAACATTAAATCCTCTCTTTTTTTCATATTTACACCAGATTTCATTATTTGTTCAGCCATATGAACACTCTGTGATACGAAATGAAATCCTACATGGTGGAGATAGAACACAATTTGACACTCATGCAGCAGTTGCACAATGCTGCCTTACTACCAAAATGCAATGCTACATAACTGAAGGCACCACAAAATGTGCCAACACATCTCATAGAATCATAGAATCATAGAATCATAGAATCGTAGAGTTGGAAGAGACCTCTAGGGCCATCCAGTCCAACCCCCTGCCATGCAGGAAATCCAAATCAAAGCACCCCCGACAGATGGCCATCCAGCCTCTGCTTAAAGACCTCCAAGGAAGGAGACTCTATCACCTTCCGAGGAAGTGCGTTCCACTGTCGAACAGCCCTTACTGTCAGGAAGTTCTTCCTAATGTTCAGGTGGAATCTCTTTTCCTGTATCTTGCATCCATTGTTCCGGGTTCTGTTCTCTGGAGCAGCAGAAAACAAGCTTGCTCCCTCCTCAATATGACATCCTTTCAAATATTTAAACAGGGCTATCATATCACCTCTTAACCTTCTTTTCTCCAGGCTAAACATCCCCAGCTCCCTAAGTCGTTCCTCATAGGGCATGGTTTCCAGACCCTTCACCATTTTTGTCGCCCTCCTTTGGACACACTCCAGTTTCTCAATGTCCTTTCTGAATTGTGGCGCCCAGAACTGGACACAATATTCTAGGTGGGGCCTGACCAAAGCAGAATACAGTGGCACTATTACTTCTCTTGATCTAGACACTATACTTCTATTAATGCAGCCCAAAATAGCATTGGCCTTTTTAGCTGCCGCATCACACTGTTCACTCATGTTCAACTTGTGGTCTACTTGGACTCCTAGATCCCTTTCACACGTAGTTTCATTCAGCCAGGTGTCACCCATCCTATATCTGTGCATTTTATTTTTCCGCCCTAAGTGCAATACCTTACATTTCTCTGTATTGAATTTCATTTTGTTAGCTTTGGCCCAGCTTTCTAGTCTATTCAGGTCATTTTGAATTTTGATCCTGTCCTCTGGGGTATTAGCTATTCCCCCTAATTTGGTGTCATCTGCAAATTTGATAAGTATGCTCCCAATTTTGTCATCCAGGTCATTGATAAAGATGTTGAATAGCACTGGGCCGAGGACAGAGCCCTGTGGGACCCCACTGGTCACTTCTCTCCAGGATGAAAAGGAACCATTGTTGAGCACCCTTTGGGTTCGGCCAGTCAACCAATTACAGATCCATTTAACAGTTCCTTTGTCTAGCCCACATTTTACAAGCTTGTTTGCAAGAATGTCATGGGAAACCTTGTCAAAGGCCTTACTGAAATCAAGATATACTATATCCACAGCATTCCCTTCATCTACCAAGCTGGTAATTTTATCAAAGAAAGAGATTAGATCTGTCTGGCATGACTTGTTTCTCTGAAACCCATGTTGAGTTTTTGTGATTATGGCATTGCCATCTAGATGTTCACAGACTCTCTGTTTAATGATCTGCTCCAGAATCTTTCCTAGAACTGATGTCAGACTAACTGGACGATAATTGTTGGGATCCTCTTTTTTCCCCTTTTTGAAGATGGGGACAACGTTTGCCCTTCGCCAGTCTGCTGGGATCTCTCCTGTTCTCCAGGAGTTTTCAAATATGATTGCCAATGGCTCTGATATTACTTTTGCCAGTTCTTTTAATACCCTTGGATGGAGTTCATCTGGTCCCGGAGACTTAAATTCATTTAGATTAACAAGGTGTTCCTCTACTATCTCTTTACTTATTCTGTGCTGAAATTCCCCTATTCTGTTCTCTGCTCCATTATCCTCAGGTTGAGCACCCTTTGCCTTTTCTGAGAAGACTGAGGCAAAGAAGGTGTTGAGTAATTCTGCCTTTTCTCTATCTCCTGTTAGCATTTTGCCATCTTCTCCACGCAGTGGCCCTACCGTTTCCTTCTTCTTCCTCTTGCTGCGGACATATCCAAAAAAGCCCTTTTTATTGTTCTTAACCTCTCTAGCAAGCCTGAGTTCATTCTGCGCTTTAGCTTTTCTGACTTTACCCCTACATGTGCTGGCTATTTCTTTGAATTCCTTTTTCGTGATTTCCCCCTTTTTCCATTTCTTATACATGTTCCGTTTCAAACTTAGCTCGGTTGAAAGTTCCTTAGTCATCCATCCTGGTTTCTTGAGACACCTCCCGTTTTTCTTTCTCACTGGAACTGTTTGAAATTGTGCCTTCAGTATCTCCCTTTTGAGAAAGTCCCATCCGTCCTGAACTCCTTTATCTTTTAGTATTTCTGACCATGGAATCGCCCTCAATACTTCTCTAAGTTTACTGAAATCCGCTCTCCTAAAGTCTAGGATGCGTGTCTGACTCTGCCTGGCTTCTCCTTTCCACTGTATTACAAACTCCAGGAGAACATGGTCACTTCCACCTAATGATCGCCACATGCACCCATGCATAATAGCAATGCGTGTGCAAATCCACATTTGTGCCCTTGAACTGAATACACCTATTCCACACCAGAGACAAATGTTCCACTGCATCTGCAGAATAACTTATGCCTGCATGAGACACCAACAGGATTCCAGCCATTATTTTATGTCGAAAAACTGGAAAGAAGAGGCTAACAAAGGACTAATCTACACTGCAGAAATAATGCAATTTTGACACCACTTTACCTGCCATGGCTCAATACGATGGGATTCTGGGAACTGTAGTTTGTTATGGCACTAAAGCTCTCTGACAGGGAAGGCTAAACATTTCACAAAACCTCAAATCCCGGAATTCCACAGCACTGAGCTATGACAGTTAAAGTGGTGTCAAACTGTTATTATTTCTGCAGTGAAGATTCGACCCAAAAGTTTGAGCGAACCAGCTTCTGGATCAAGCTGGAAGACTTGTGTCACCAAATAAGAGCGAGGAGTTTTGCCAAGAAACTAAGAGTACCGGAGAGGGCCGTCAAATTCTTCTTTCTCCATCTTCCCGTCCAGTTCCTCGCAGTGGGTCAGCTCCATCTCGGTCTCATCTCTTCCATTTTTCTTCTCGTCGTTTTGGAAGTACTGCTGGAGAGCTGTGTAAAGCTTGTACACTTGGCTGAAGGAGAGCTTGTTATAGGCCAGGATCATGTGGCGCAGAAACAGGCCTGTGGGTAAGGAGATCATTTATTCCAATATATACCGATTCAGTCAGCTTAGAGCAATTTTTGTTAGTGTGTGTCTTCAGGGCGCGTCTGACTTATGGCGACCCTAAGGCAAACCTATTGCTGGGTTTTCTTGGCCAGATTTGTTCAGAGGGGTTTTGCTTTTGCCGAGACCGCATGACTTGCCCAAGTGGGTTTCCGTGGCCGAGTGGGGATTTGAACCTTGTTCTGCAGAGTCGCAAAACAGTTCTGAGTGCACCAAATTGTCCTTCTTTCTCTCATGTTTTGCGATTTCCCCCTTACGCCGCTATGGGGAGCCATTTAGCATAACATGGTGAGTACTGTACATTCAATGCAAATATATATACAAAATCATGTGTCAAATTATCCAGATTTTGCAGCAAGAAAGGCAGGATTTTACCATCTGCCTAAATGATGCCAGTCTGGCAAAATCTATTGTGTCCAGCATAACCAGAACAAACTGTGCAAATAATAGAAACAGATGAGAAGCTCTTTGAGACAGCGCAGTGCAGTGGTTTGACTGCAGGACTAGAGCTTTGGGAGACAAGGGTTCGAACCTTCATTTAGCCGTGGAAACCCAAGAGGTGACCTCGGACAAGGCATGCTCTCTCTCAGCCTCAAAGGAAAGCAATGGTTGCAAACCTCTGAAGAAATCTTAACAAGAAAACCCTGGGATAAGGTCACCAGAAGTCTGAGTCAGTTTGAAGACACAGAGCAACAACAAAGCAGAGAGCCAGTGTGGTGCAGTGGCTTGAGTGCTGGACTATGACTAGAGTCTAGGGTTCGAATCCCAGCTCGTTTGGTCGCAATAAGTATGGGACTTATGGTCGCCATAATTCAGACATGACCTGAAGACACACAATAACAATCACACTCTCTCAGAGGAAGGCAATGGCATATCCCCTCTGAAGAAACCTGACAAGAAAACCCCTTGATAGGGTCAACTTAAGGTGGCCATAAGTCATAGGGTTGCCATAAGTAGAAAACTACTTGAAGGTACATAACAACAGCAACAACAACAAAGGACATCTTTGGGCACTGAAGTCCCACTTCCAGCCACAAGAAACCTTGATGAAAAACCACAAACATTTGTAAATTTAGAAAGTGATCAGTGAAATACTGTAATAAATGCACAGAGCATCCCAAATCTCATTTGTCCTCGACTGCCTGGACTGAGTGGAATAAAACAGTGCAGGAAAAAGTTTATTCCTGCTCAACAATTATTCAAAAATAACTGAGCAACTTGGATCTATGTCACTGTACTGGAAGCTTCTCCAGTTATGTTTTTCGCTTAATTTTTTTTTTTTTGTATCAGAAATGACACCGTACCAACAACACTTGTTTTGTGAACCTCAGGTTCCGTTCCACTGAAGGCCTCCGAAAGATCGTCGAAGAATTCCTCCATATCTTTCAGTTCCCCTCCTGCCATCAGTTTTATCCTGCAAATGAAGCAAGCGAGAAACATGTGTTCTTCCAGGTTGAAATACAGTCGGCCCTCCACCTCTGCGGCTTTGGCTTTTGGAGATCTGATCGTTCACGGATTTAATTGATATACTCTCTCCAGGAATCGCTAGGTCCTTCAGTGTGACTCTGCGAGACACTGACCATAGTCACAGTGGAAGATCTAGAGATCCCTAGAGAAAACATCTCTCTAGGTATCTGTAGATCCTTCAGTGTGATTCTATGGTCGACTTCTGGCTGATGTCAACCACAGAGTTCTGCTAGAGGACTTAGAGATACCTAGAGAAATGTCCCTCAGGTTTTAAAAAAAAAGGGGGGGGTTGCATTTTTTCCACTTTCATGAGGGCCCGGTGCCGCAGCAAATATGTATCTGTCTAATGCAGAAGAATCATGTGCTTCTCCAGATGTTGCCACTCCAAGTATTTGTCACCCTTGGCTATGTTGGCTAGCTACTGAGACTTGCAGATCAGTAATATCTGGAGGGCCACACGATCATAGAATCATAGAATCATAGAGTTGGAAGAGACCACAAGGGCCATCCAGTCCAACCCCCTGCCATGCAGGAACTCCAAGTCAAAGCATCCCTGACAGATGGCCATCCAGCCTCTGCTTAAAGACCCCTAAGGAAGGAGACTCCACTACGCTCCGAGGGAGTGTGTTCCACTGTCGAACAGCCCTTACTGTCAGGAAGTTCCTCCTAATGTTGAGGTGGAATCTCTTTTCCTGGAGCTTGCATCCATTGTTCCACGTTGTAGTCTCTGGAGCAGCAGAAAACAAGCTTGCTCCCTCCTCAATATGACATCCCTTCAAATATTTAAGCAGGGCTATCATATCACCTCTTAACCTTCTCTTCTCCAGGCTAAACATCCACAGATCCCTAAGGCGTTCCTCATAGGGCATGGTTTCCAGACCCTTCACCATTTTAGTTGCCCTCCTTTGGACCCGCTCCAGTTTCTCCACATCTTTTTTGAATTGTGGTGCCCAGAACTGGACACAGGATTATTCCAGGTGGGGCCTGACCAAAGCAGAATAGAGGGGCACTATAACTTCCCTTGATCTAGAAACTATACTTCTATTGATGCAGCCTAAAACTGCATTGGCCTTTTTAGCTGCCGCATCACACTGTTGACTCATGTTCAGCTTATGGTCTACTTGGACTCCTAGATCCCTTTCACATGTGGTCTCATTCAGCCAGGTGTCCCCCATCCTATATCTGTGCATTTCATTTTTCCGCCCTAAGTGCAGAACCTGACATTTCTCTGCGTTGAATTTCATCTTGTTAGCATCGGCCCAGCTATCTAGTCTATTCAGGTCATTTTGAATTTTTCTTCGATTCCCGAAGGCGTGATGACATGGTGCGCTCTCCGAGGCAAACAGAACAGGCGAACTTACCTTATTTGAACAGAACTTGCTACTTGAGGGCAGCATTCTTCAACGGCTTTGATCAGTCGGGAGAGCATCATGTCGGGCCCCTAAATAAAACACCAGCAGAAACAGAAGAGGCCATAAGAAGTGTATCCGCCGCACCAACTTATGACTGCATTGCTATAAGAGCATGTTTCCCATTGGAACTGCAACCGGCAGAGGAGGCATCGGCTGTAACATTTGGGGGAGTGAGACGCTCAGAGTGTGTTATCTGTATCATATATCGGCTGACCCATTTTTCTTTCTGCTTTGGACCTTTAAAGGTGCTTCGACGGTGAGTTCCTGTATGGCCGATGGGGGGGGGGTTGGACTGGGTGGCCCTTGGGGGTCGCTTCCACTTCTAGGATTCTAGACTTTTTCTTTGGAGGTTTTGAAACAGAGGCTGGATGGCCGTCTGTCAACGGGGGTGCTTTGACGGAGAGTTCCTGCACGGCCGAAGGGACTAGCCGTATTCCTGCATGGCAGAATGGGGTTCGACTGGGTTGGCCTTTGAGGTCTCTTCCAAACTCTGGGATTCTACGATTCTAGTCTCGTTCTTTGGAGGTTTTTAAGGCGGCAATCTGTCAATCTGCTTTGCTGGAGAGTTCCTGCATGGCAAAATGGGGCTGGATGGCCTTATTATTATTATTAACCTTTATTTATAGAGCACTGTAAATTGTGGTCTCTTCCAAGCCCAGGACTCTAAATCCCAGCATGCCAGACCTCATTATTATTATTATTAACCTTTATTTAGAGAGCACTGTAAATTGTGGTCTCTTCCAAGCCCAGGACTCTAGATCCCAGCATGCCAGACCTTATTATTATTATTATTATTCACCTTTATTTATATAGGACTCTAAATCCCAGCATGCCAGAGAATGCAGCTCTGTCAGGCATTGACCACAGAGTGGCCCTGGAGGACCCCGAGAGTCCTAGACGGGCTCCTTCCGCACACTTCTATGGCCAAGGGTGACCACAGAGTCGCGCTGGCGATTCCTAGAGGGGCCTCTGGAGCCGCCTCAGCGCAGCTCTATGGCCGAGGGTGACCACCGAGTGGCCCCGGAGGAGCTGGGGATGCCTAGAGAGGCCGCCCGCTCACCTGGAGCAAAGGGAGGAGGAGTCGGTTGAGGCGCCGGCGCTCGAGGAGGCTGAGCTCGGCCCCGCCTTGGCTGAGCTCCTCGATGAGGACCATCAGCGCCATCTTGTAGGGGGTGACCCAGTCCTTGATGCCGAAGACGTTGGCGTGGACCACCCCGTTGGTCATCATGGGGTTGAAGTAGAGGCTCTCGTGGACGCTCGCCATGGCCGGCAGCAGCAGCCCCGGCCCCCGTCGCTCAGGCAACCTCTCGCCCCGGCCAATCAGATGCGCCCCGGCGCCCTCGCGAGGCCGCCGCCGCCGCCGCCGGCGGCCAATCAGGGCGCAGCTGAGGGGTCCGGCGCGTACATTGGGCTCGGGCGGAAACGGCGTCCAAGGTTCCTTTGAAGCGTCCGATAATACAAGCCAAGCCCCGATGATACCTTTATGGGGCCAACCAAAGTGCACAGTTGTGGGGCAAGCTTTCCAAGCCACACTGGCTTCTTCGTGAATTATTCATTATGACTGTTCTTATTCTTATTTCTATCCCACCTCTTCAATAAAAAGGTGGGATAGAAATAATAATAATAATAATAATAATATTTTATTATATATTATTTTATTATTTTTATTATTTATATATTATTTTATTATTTTATATGTTATATATATATATATTATATAATATTAGATATACATATAATATATATATAATATCTTATATTATATATAAATTATATATATATATTATATATAATATATATAAAACATATATTACATATATATTATATATATATTATATATACATATATTATATTATAGTATATATAATATATATATTATATTATAAATATTATATATAAATATATATATACTATATATATTATATTAATATATTATATAATATATAATATGTAATAAATATATTATATTATATAATATATTTATTATATGTATAATATATATGATATATTTATTATATATTTATATTTATTATTGTTGTTATTTATTATTATTATTGGGCAAACAGAAGAAAGAAATGGAAGGTGGTAGCCCTAGGCCTGCATTTTCTGTTTCTGGTCTCAGGTCCCAAAACCACCGCAGAAATCATCCAGCTTGAGACCGCTTGAACTGCCTGGGCTCAATGCTAGGGGATTCTGGGAAGTGTAGTCTTGTGAGACGTTCAGCTTTCTCTGTCAGAGAGCTCCAGGGCCACAATAAACTACAATTCCCACGATTCCCTAGCACTGAGCCAGGGCAGTCAGAGGCTGCGTCCACACGGGAGATAGAACCCGGTTTGGCACCACTTGAACTGCCCTGGCTCAAGGCTATGGGATTCTGGGAGTTGGAGTTTGTGGCGGGGCCCAGAGCGGTTTTGGGTTTACCATGGTTTAATGGCTTTTGAGTTTTGTTTGGTTTTTTTAACATTAAACTTTATTCAGTTTTGTACAAATTAAAATAAACCAACCACACATAGACATACAACATGGTGCCTTACAATACAATACAACTAACTAAAAAGAGACTTCCGAGTATCAAAGTCGTGGATTGTATTTGTCCATACTTTCGATTATATAGCTGCCATTATCCATGTTGTGTGTTTTCCTATATTCTTTTCTATCATTACATTTTGGTATATAAACATGTCCGTATATGTGTGTGTGTGTGTGTGTATGATTTACCTTTTACAATTGTACCCTCCGTAATAAATGACGCCATGTTTCTTATACCATGATATGTGTCCGTTTCTTTTTATTCTTAATCACTTCTTTTCTCACATTGCACGGCAAACTACATTATAACAGTCTCGCTTGTATTTTATCCATCACCATCATCCATTCATCATTACATCTTTCAACTGATTTGTTTCGGACCAGACCTGTCAGCTTGCCCATTTCTATATATATAGTCGAGTATCTTCCAGTTCCATTCAGGTATTTGGAGGTGCGTTATCTTTTTCCCCAACTGCTGGCTTATATTATATATAAAAAATTACTTTTCCGTATTTCTTGTCCATTTTCTTTATTTGTTGTCCCTGAAAGGCTTTTGAGTTTTTGTACGCTGTGAATTTTAAACTAGAAACTAAACCGGCTAGAGACTAGAAGACCTTTCTGCGAACAGATAAAAACTATGTTGATTCCGGCAAGCCTTTGAAATATTATTCTATTTATTTTTTTAAGGGGAGGCAGTCCTTATATAATGTGCTGAATGTTAAAAGGTTCTTTTGTTTTGTTTTCCTGGTTGATGTTTTTATTTGATTTAAATTTTATGATGGTTTAATGCGCTTTTGCATGGCGTGAATCTTAAAACTAATTTTAAACTCCCTGCCCAGGGAGACCAGAATGACTCGATGGCTTAGACAAAAACCTTCCAGAAAGCTTTTAAAGAATGGCCTGGGTGTTATATTGCTTTACTGTATTTTAAAACATTTTTTTAATCCCCTTAAAATATTTGATATTTTGGCATGCAATTTCTTTTAATTATAGTACAGTAGTAATTTAATTCTGTTTTCACGTAAAATTTTTGTATGTGTTTTTTCATGTCGTTTTTTTTAAACTCGGGGTGAGTCCCAGTCTTGGAAGAAGGGCAGGATATAAATCAATATCATCATCATTGTCGTCTCATTATCATCATCTACAGGTGAAGGGACCGATTGTTATATTTTTGTTGTGTTGGATATTTTTTAAAATATTTTTAAAAAAAACAACGATGCGTTGTACATAAGCTCACATTTGGAAGACGGCGGGATATAAATTGGTATCACAACAACAATTGCTCCGTGAACAGGAGGCTCCAGCAAACTAGGCCTCGGCTTTGGGGTTCTCCTTTCGATCCCGCTCTCTAATATTGTTAGAAAACAAACAGGGCACAGGCTTATGTGTTAAACATATAATAAACACGCAACACAGGTAATGCATAGTTTCACTTGGACTCTTGAAAATGGCTTTCCTGATCCACTTTTGATGTATTTATGAGTGCCTTCCTTTGCATTTTGTCCTACCGAGGGACATTTATAAACATTAAGGACGACAAAAGGGGCTCGGGGATTAAAAGAGAGTTTGGTTTCGCCATCCCCTTCAATGAATGTTCTTCTTCCACGGGATACGCTCTTTGCTTCGCTTTGCGTTTCCGGACCCTTAACAAGCCCGCTAATAACCCTTGGTGTAATTTTAAGAGGATTGGAGGGCGTAAAAATAGCCGCACAAGAGAGCTTTACCTCCCCATCCCGGCAGCGTGACCAAGTAATCTTGTTAGCCGGCGCAAAGGCAGGAGAGGAGCAAGAAGGAAGGAAACCTCAAGTGGAAGAGCTTTTCCGTCTCAGCCGGTCCGTATGATCCGTTCTGTTGCACAACAAAGGTGCCCTTTAGAAGCGGCAGCGTCGCCAGCGGCTACGGGAGACACCGCTTTTCATTGCGTTCTGTGCGTTCATTCCTTCACAGTGGAGTTTATCAGACGACGGAAATTGGGAGTGTAATCTAACGGCAATCCGAACGCAATCATGTTATTGCGTATTAAAGTATCTCACGCAATTTTGGGCAAAAGGGAAGTCATTCCGAACGCAATCATGGGTTTTACGTTATTGCGTATTAAAGCATCTCACGCAATTTCGGGCAACGGGGAGGTCATTTTCGGGCAATGGGAAGTCATTCTGAACGCATTCCAAATGCAATCGGATTTCACGTAAATTCGCTAAACTAGCAAATTCACGTGAATTCGAATGGGCTCCAATTGGCTCCATTCGGAATAAAGAGGAATTCCTCCCGTCCGATAAACTCCTGAGTTGCCAAGGTGTGTTTGGAACGGGAGAAAGTTTAGAGAAGCAACTATGGCCATGAAAAGAGCAGGAGGCACTTGTCTTGCCAATACTTTCTCGGAATCCGATGCCAATGTTCACACACAGGGTTGATCTGATTTAAACCAAATTGATTTCATTGTTTTTTTTGGGGGGGGGTTTCGGGGCTACGGGGGCCGTGTTCTGGAAGAGTTTATCCCTGACGTTTCGCCAGCATCTGCGGCTGGCATCTTCGGAGAATCTTCAGAGAAAGATGCCAGCCACAGATGCTGGCGAAACGTCAGGGATAAATTCTTCTAGATTAGAACGTGGCCCGAAAAACCCACAAAAAGCGACGGATGCCAGCCGTGAAAGCCTTCGATCGAATTGATTTCAATTGCTCCTCTCTCGGACTCGGCGACTTACCGTTTTAGTGGGGAAGAGTCTATTTTCTCATCGCTTTTGGCCAGCAGTATATTCGCGTTTGGGTGTAGCGGGTTTTCATGTTGGACTATGAGTCTAGGGACCAGGGTTCGAATCCTGGCTCGGCCATGGAAACCCACTGGGTGGTTTTGGGCAAGTCACACTCTCTCAGCTTCGGGGGAAAGCCAGGGCAAACCCCCTCTGGACAAATCCAGCCAAGAAAACCCCACGACGGTTTCGCCGTAGAGCCGCCATAAACAGGAAACGATAATCTTAATACAAAAACGGCATAATCTTAATACCAATCCAAGATGTGGGTTTTCCTTTGAACAGTGTTTCTCAAGACCTTCCGAACACCGCGACCCTTTAATACAGTTCCTCATGTTGTGGGGACCCCCAGCCATAAAACTGCGGTGTCTCGGTTCCTAAGACCATCGGAAATACGTCTTTTCTGATGGTTTTAGGTGACGGCTGACGAAAAACAAAATAATCTCTAGGTGCATTTTGGCAGAAGGCGTCAAAGGGTCTCCGAAAGGCTGACAATATTTAGCTTAAGCAAGGCTTACCTGGTTGTTTCTTTCCACTTGTGCCTATGGCTGATGAGGAATCTGTCCTCAGGGCCAGGGCCTGCAACAAACTACCATTCCCAGGATTCCATAGCACGGAGCCGGGGCGGTGAAAGGGCTTTCAAAGCGGATCATTTCTCCAATGTGGATGCAGACTTAGTCAAGCCACTCCTCCTCTTCTTCCTTCAGGGGGGCTGCTTTGTTGGGACCCTCTTTTCCAGACGCAATCTAGCAACCCAGCCTGCCAAGAACACTGCATTTCGGGGAATTTAAGTTCAATTTTATTTGATTTTTTTCTAGGGATGCTTGTTTGAGGGTCCAAATCCCTTTCCCCTCGGCAATGGGGTCTCCCCCAGCCTCCCTAAACCATTCCAAGATGATGATGATCTGCAGCTGTCATCTTCAGAGAACGCTGGCAGGGAAGAGAGCGGGGTATATATTGCCATGCAACAACAGAACAACACACAGATTGACATGTACATCGCATGATGATGAGGATAAGAGAAGTCAAATGATGATGATGACAATGATGATGATGATCTGTGGCTGGCATCTTCAGAGAATCCTGGCACGGAAGAGGGTGGGGTGTACAGTATGTGTATATTGCCACTCAACAACAGAACAATACATGGATCGATATGTACATTGCATGATGATGAGGATGAGGATGGAAATCAAAGGATGGTGGTAATGATGATCTGCAGCTGGCATCTTCAGAGAACGCTGGCATGGAAGAGAGCGGGGTATATATTGCCATGCAACAATAGAACAATACACGGATTGACATGATGATGATGATGACGATGATGATGATCTAGTCCGCCCTTTATTTCAGATTTAATAGCCATAGAGGCCTCACTCTCAGCCAAAGGGCCCCAGAAAAAGAAGAAGAGGCTGAGCCGCAAAGCGATGACGTCACTCCCCCCCCCCCGCTCTGCCCGGCCTTGATTAAGCGGAGCCATGAGAGGCGGCCTCGGATTGGTCGGGGCTGCGGAGGGAGAAGCTTCGGCTCCTCTCATTGGGCGGGGCGGGGAGCCAATGGGAAGGCGGGGTGGCGCTTGTCCTCGCGCAGAAAGGGCGGGGCCGAGCGCGCCTGCGCAGTGGAGGGCAGCCTCCGACAACGAAGGCGGAGGCAGAGAGAGAAGAGACTGAGGAGAAAAGGAGGAGGCAAAGGAGGCAAGAGAAGGAAGGTGGCCGGTGGAAGGGACCCCGGAGGCCAAGGCCATGAAGGTGAGACCCCGGAGGAGGAGGGTGAGGCGCTGGGAGGGACAGTTTTAACTGGCTGCGTCCGCACTGGAGACTTAACCCGGTTTGGTCGCGCGTTAAGTCTTGTCTGGCTCCAGGCGAGGGCATTCTGGGAGTTGGAGTTTGTTGTGGGGCCCCGAGCGGAGCTACGCTCCGCTCGGGGCCCCACAACAAACTCCAACTCCCAGAATGCCCTCGCCTGGAGCCAGACAAGACTTAACGCGCGACCAAACCGGGTTAAGTCTCCCATGGAGACACAACCTCCTTGTCGCCTCGCGGTCTTGACCTTGGTCCGCCCTCTCCTCTCCCTTTGCCAGAAATCACTCCGTTTGAGACCCCTTGGACTTGCCCTGGCTTCGTGCTAAGGGACGCTTGGGAGTTGTAGTTCGTCGAGGCCCCTGGAGAGCTCTGAAAACTACGTTCCCCAGAATGCCCCGGCTTTGATCCAAGGCAGGGAAAGCAGTCTCAAACTGGAGTCTCTTTGGGACCGGAGACCAAATACATAGCGAAGGCTTTCGTGGCCGGCATCTGTAGTTTTCTATGGGTTTTTCGGGGCTCTCTGGCCAAGTTCTGGACGAGTTTATTCCTGACGTTTCGCTGGCATCTTCAGAGAATGCTGGCATGGAAGAAAATGGAACAGTATATATACCCAACTCTCTTCCGTGCCAGCATTCTCTGAAGATGCCAGCAAAATGTCAGGAAAAAACTCTTCTGGAACATGGCCATAGAGCCCGAAAAACCCACAAAAATCAACCAGATACATAGCTACTGTTTTTGGAGATGCCTTTTTGCGTCCTTGTCTTGTTTTGTTGGCCCCCTTTTCCGTCCTGCCTTTTCCCAGAAAGAGCGCAAGGCGACACAGAGTCCTCCGGTTCCAAAAGAGAGCGGCCCAGCCGCTTTGGGGATCGCGAAGATCCTTGGAAGTCCATTTGGGTTCTGCCAAAGGGCTGCTCCGGGGAGCCTTCGTCTTTTGCAGGGAGGCTGTGTGGAAACGGTGCGCAGGCAAGAGCCCTTCGCCGGAGAAAGCTCAGAGGTGACGCTCACAAACAGAGGCTTGGGTTGTTGCCGTCGCTGGTGTTAGTGGTTGGAGTGTTGGACCCGGGCTCTGGAGACCAGGGTTCGAGTCCCCGCTCGGCCGTGGGCGACCCACTGGGTGACCTTGGGCAAGTTGCCCCCCCTCAGTCTCCTCAGAGGATGGCATGGGCAAACCACTGAATCATAGAACCACAGAATTGGAAGAGACCCCAAGAAGGGCCCTGATCCAGTCCAACCCCCCCTTCTGCCATGCAGGAACTCTCCCTCAAAGCATCCCCATTGACAGATGGCCACCCAGCCTCTGCTTAAAGACCTCCAAGGAAGGAGACTCTCTCCAAAGCAGTTTATTCTTTGGGATAACTGTCAGGAAGTTCCTCCTAATGTTGAGCTGGAATCTTTTTCCTGTAGCTCACATCTCCCGTTCTCTGGAGCAGCAGAAAACAAGCTTGCTCCCTCCTCAATATGACATCCCTTCAAATATTTAAACAGGGCTACCGTATCACCTCTTAACCTTCTCTTCTCCAGGCTCAACATCCCCAGCTCCCTAAGTCTTTCCTCATAAGGCATGGTTTCCAGACCTTTCACCATTTTTGTCGCTCTCCTTTGGACACATGGCTCCAGTTTCTCAACCACCCTTGCCAAGAAAACCTCAGGGTAGGGTCGCCACAACAACATAAGAGTCTGGCTTGGTTGGTTGAGTGCACCTACAGACAAAATGCTGTAACGGGGGAATCTTTGTTTTTAGATGATCCCCCCCCCCTTCATTTATTTCTTTATTTTTGTCAATTCTGTCGTTCGAGGCATTTCCTCCAAGGGGAAGATGGTGCTTGTCGCAGTTCTTGAAACCTGGGTGGACCCAGAATACTGAGGAATACAGTCTTCTGGGAATCCCTCCCTTTTTTCGTCCCTGGTCTTCCACTTAGTCAAGAGACACAGATAGACTCTGCCTTTTGCTCTGTCGCTGTCATGTTAATGTGCTTGCACAGTTCCTTGGGTAACATTTTAACTGGAGTGTAGTTTAGCAGTCTGTGCTTGGTTTTTGTTTTTTGGGAAACAGGCTCGTAGGTCCTTTTTGCTCCGGTAGTCTCCAAGTCGTGTCAGTTTTACAAAGGGCACTGGAAGGAAGAAGGCATACTTCCAAGAGGGAAAGGGTAGTGAAAAGAAATACAAGCGGCGGGGCTGGAGCCAATGCAGAGGAGCTTTTTGAGGCGGTCGGTGAGGAGCAGGACATCTTTACGGGAAGGGAGATTGGTTCGGAGGAGAAAGGCGACTCCAGCAAAGAAGAAAGTTTGAGTGTTCCTCCTTGAAAGGAAGCAAAGTGCAGGATCGGTTAAATGGGGTGGGAGGGTGAGCAGGTTTGGGGATTCGGTCGTAGGAGCAAAGATTCCCAGTGATATTAATAATGTTACGAATGCCTAGTTTCATCAAATGCTCTCATGTTCAAAGGGCCTCACGAACGAGACATCGTCCTGCCCAGAACAGACTGGAAACAAGCTCCTCTGGGTTCACAGGTGACCCTTTGGGCCAGTATGCTCCACCAGTACTTCATAGAAAGCCGGCACCCACCCCAGTTACAGCACCACAAGAACCAAGCCCCCCACTTCATGCCAATCCAACTCCCAGTGTAGCAACAGAATAGCTTGCAAACTCAAATGTACCTTTCACAGACCAGTTTTGTGTGTGTGTGTGTGTGTACGGTGATATTACAGTACCACCAACCACAGTTAGGCTTTCTTAAAAAAAGAGTTGGGTTGGCATTCATTGGGGCTTTGTTTTGGTGCAGTGCTTGACCAAGAGTGGGGCTTGGGAAGGTATTAAACCATGGTCAGAGTCCCCAAGTATGGCAGAAGGCTTGGAAAGGATCTACACCTGAGGGAGAACTAATCTTCCTGAGAAAAGAGGTAGTGTTGGTGATCCTTGGGGGCAGGAGGTAAGAAATGACAGTCTGTATATTGCTCTCCTTGCCGGTAACACAGTTAAAAACCTGTTAAAAACATCTTTGTTCCCACCTAGAGATCCCTCTCTCCACACACACACACTGGACCTCAACTAGAGCTTGAAGGTTTACCTGAATCCTTCATTGCCTATGGACTTAGGCATGGTGGGTGTTAACAGTCTGGTACACAAATATTTATTCACCTTTGCTCATGTTATCGCATAGAGCCACGCACTTTGTGCGTTGCACTTATTGTTAAATAATATTTGTCGGTAAATGTGGATTTCAAGTCCAATCGCTACTAATGATTGAGTTTTGAACCAGCGCAGAGTAGTTCCTATGGATTAATAGAAAATCTATGAAGGTCCTCTATCCACAAACCCTTCTACCTGAAAACCCCAGTATCAGGCTCTGGTTTGAATGCAAAAACTTCTGAAACCCCAGGTGCTATAGGATATATTTGAGAGGAAGGAACTGGTAGATCCACCTCGGGGGATTCCTTGCCTAAGAAAAACCTTAGAAATTCATGGGGTCGCCATAAGTCAGCATGCAACTTTGAAGGCACATATATGCGCACATCTTTCCAAGAGGTGGTGATAAGACAACTCAGATGAGGTTCTTAGGGATATGGACTTAAAGATGTGAAGGCCCTGGAAAACAGCAACAACAAAGCCACAAAAAAACAGTTTTTAATTCCTGCAGCCTTTTTGTCCAGTTTTTTTTAACTGATTATGGGATATTTTCTTTTCGAATGATGATTCATATATTTACTACCCCTGCATTGTTTCTAAAATTATGTAGTGAGTCTATTTTTATGTAAACCTGCACAGCATCTGGCATCATGATAGTTCCCTGGTCTTGGTTTCCCTTTCTCAGTTTATTTGAATGGAAATGCGTGCTTTACGTCCGCTTGGCATGAGGGAGGACTAGAGGGGACAAAATCATTTTCTTTGTTCAACTAAAATGTTGATGGCATCACCCATTTTTCCCTCATGTTCCTTATACATTGACAGCCTCAACTGGATCATCTTGGCTTCCAAGCAGAGTTCTGGTTTGATCAGTTCAAGGACTCATCTGTTTGTCTTTTTGGCAAACAAAGATCAAACCGGACCTCTCCTTGGAAACCAAGATGATCCGACGGAGGCTGTCGTACTTTGGCCACATCATGAGAAGGCAGGGATCATTAGAGAAAGCAGTAAGGCTAGGAAAGGTAGAAAGAGACCGCAATAAAGATGGATGGATTCAATTGGGGGAGCCGCAGGCGTGGGTTTGCAGGGACTGAGCAGAGTAGTGGATGATACAGAGTCTTGCAGATGTCTCATCCACAGAGTTGCCATGAGTCGGAGTTGACTCAAGGGCAGCTATCAACAACAACAACAACAGAATTTATTTCTATCCCGCCTCTTCAATAAGATCAGAGCGGTTTAATAATAATAATAATAATAAATTTTATTTATACCCCGCTCTTCAGCCAAAGCTATCAGAGCGGCTTACAATTAGTTAATTAGACAATTAACTCCCCTCAAGATGGTGGTTGAAGGGAGGGCTCTTCTTGCTTGCAGCAGGAGGTGGCCTGCCTTTCTCTCCCTTCAAGATGGTGGTTGAAGGGAGGGCTCTTCTTGCTTCCAGCAGGAGGTGGCCTGCCTCTCTCTCCCCTCAAGATGGTGGTTGAAGGGAGGGCTCTTCTTGCTTCCAGCAGGAGGTGGCCTGCCTTTCTCTCCCCTCAAGATGGTGGTTGAAGGGAGGGCTCTTCTTGCTTCCAGCAGGAGGTGGCCTGCCTTTCTCTCCCTTCAAGATGGTGGTTGAAGGGAGGGCTCTTCTTGCTTCCAGCAGGAGGTGGCCTGCCTTTCTCTCCCTTCAAGATGGTGGTTGAAGGGAGGGCTCTTCTTGCTTCCAGCAGGAGGTGGCCTGCCTTTCTCTCCCTTCAAGATGGTGGTTGAAGGGAGGGCTCTTCTTGCTTCCAGCAGGAGGTGGCCTGCATCGCTCTCCCCTCAAGATGGTGGTTGAAGGGAGGGCTCTTCTTGCTTCCAGCAGGAGGTGGCCTGCCTTTCTCTCCCTTCAAGATGGTGGTTGAAGGGAGGGCTCTTCTTGCTTCCAGCAGCAGGTGGCCTGCATCTCTCTCCCCTCAAGATGGTGGTTGAAGGGAGGGCTCTTCTTGCTTCCAGCAGGAGGTGGCCTGCCTTTCTCTCCCTTCAAGATGGTGGTTGAAGGGAGGGCTCTTCTTGCTTCCAGCAGCAGGTGGCCTGCATCGCTCTCCCCTCAAGATGGTGGCTGAAGGGAGGGCTCTTCTTGCTTCCAGCAGGAGGTGGCCTGCCTTTCTCTCCCTTCAAGATGGTGGTTGAAGGGAGGGCTCTTCTTGCTTCCAGCAGGAGGTGGCCTGCCTTTCTCTCCCCTCAAGATGGTGGTTGAAGGGAGGGCTCTTCTTGCTTCCAGCAGCAGGTGGCCTGCCTTTCTCTCCCCTCAAGATGGTGGTTGAAGGGAGGGCTCTTCTTGCTTCCAGCAGGAGGTGGCCTGCCTTTCTCTCCCTTCAAGATGGTTTACATCCATAAAAATCATATAGCACAATAAAATAAATCCCACTATCCCCTCCCTCCTTAAAACGACGTCACAATACAACAAACTATAGCCAAGCAAAGAAAGTAGTCTTCTCCTACTTTTCCATCCTGGGCAGGAAGGAAGCATTCTGTTTTGTTCTGTGTCAACTCAGGCTGCATCCACTCTGCTGAAAACATCCAGCCTGACACCACTTTACCTGCCATGCCATAATGCTGTGGAATTCTGGGCACTGTGGGCTTTGTGAAACATTTAGCCCATTCTGTCAGAGAGCTCTAGCCCCACCACAAACTGCACTTCTCAGAATTCCAGAACATTGAGCCGTGGTACTTAAAGCAGTATCGAGCTGGATTAGTTCTGCAGTGTGGATGCAGCCTGAGTGAAGCCTTGGTTGTCCCAACGGCTGGCTTGCTTAGCGTGCCACCCGCATCCTTTTAATTTTACCCATGGTGGGAGAAATATTTCCAACGTTGCCAAATAACAAGAGAACACAGAGTCCTTTGGTTAACTTGAGGATAGGACTGAGTCATCTAAACCCCGTCTTTGGGATTTCATCTCCCCACCCCCACATCCAGTGTGTCCTTTTCCTGAATTTGCCGTACCTTGTAAAGCGTTGGGTTCTCCTTACCTTATTTTTAAGAATTTTTAAGCAACGCCAATTTTTGCTTTTACTTTTTAAAGCAGCACGCGTGGTTGCTTTCCAGCAGAGACTTACCTGGGATCCAGTCAAAGATCAGAGGCCAAGGATTACCATGAGATTCAAGTTCAGTTAGAGTTGTCTGCGGTGAAGAGTATTTCCTCAAAATGTCTGATAGGTTTCCTGCAAACATGCCTTTGTGGAAATAGAGTGGAGGGATTTCATAGCAGCATTCCATGAAATAGAAGGGTTTGGGATGTTTGGTTTGTGGTCTCCACAAACTGCTTATTGATGGCCTAAAAAAACCCCACATTTTGTGTACCGTTGGTGAGAAGGCCATGACTCTGCCCTCAAGGCTGCAGTATGGTTGGTTGATGGATGCTTATGCTGTTGTCGCAACAGTTGCGGAAACAGAGCAACCGGAGGGATAAGGGAAGGGTGACTAGAGAAAGAGATATGGAACCAAGGTGGGGATGCTGTGGCTTGTGGGCCCTTGTCCAACATGCATTTCTCTGGGGCACTGTCTCTCTCTTCTGAACCAGTGTTCCCAGACTGCACCTGGTAAAAGGGCGAAGAAAGGCAGACGACCAACTGTTCCTCTGGGAAGCCCAAGGGATCCTTGTGTTCCTGGCTTCCTCCGGGGAACAAGGAGCTTTGCTTGGGCTACCCATGGTGCCTTCTCCTTTCCTTTTCACAACTGGCAGAAGGAGCGAGGCATCGTGCTGAGACTCCCTGGGTCTGCTGGGAACGTTCCCTACCAGACTTGAAATCTGGGCACAAGTTGTGCTGGAATTCTTCAATGATACATTTAATCTTTTCCTAGATTCTGGAATACTTGTTTTGTTCTGATATTTAGTGATTGTCACTTTGCATACCCGGGTTGCTTATGACATTGGGAGACCAATTCTGCCAACTTGGGAAGTCTAGGATTCCAAGACTTTTGCATGGGATTTCTACATAAATTGGGTGCTGCTTTGTCAGGTCTAATACGAAATGCAAAGTGTCCGGTTTAAGTGTGTAATTCAGACCTGGCATGACGATCTGGACAGAGATTGCACTGCAGTTCAGTCTCCAAGCAGATGTATTGAGTTTCTTCGTCTTGGCTGTAAGTCATATTCGGTATGAATATGTACTCTCCTGCTTTGGCTCAGTAGTAAAGAACCAGCCTTAAACACGATCCATTTAAATTTCCCCCACTCCCAAGAGAAGAAAGCTTCCAGATTCCTGGGTCATGGCCGGAAAAACATACCAAATGTTTCTTTCTCCGCAATCTTTCCCGTTCTGGTAATTCACGCAGCTGAGCTAGCTGCAGTCATTTTTCTCTTCCCTACACAAACATGCTTTTCAAGACTTTCTTTACCTGCATGCATTAGCTTTTAATACATGCAGCGATGATCCACGGACCGTTCCGTGGCAGGATTCTTTCATAGCCTGCCCGGAGAGACCCTAGTGGAGTCTCGTTCAAGTACTAACCAGGCCTGACCCCACTTAGCTTCCAAAATCAGAAGAGATTGAGTGCATTCAGGTTTGCAGCTAACATTTTCTTGTGAAATCTGTTCGACAGGCGGGTTCTCCCCACAATGAGTTTATGTATAACTACAACCCTGCATTTCTTTGTCATGCTTATAAGACGTTTCCAGCAGTCTGCCCTCGCTGTTGCTTTTCAGAAGGCAAGGCTTTCTGTGGTGTTTTGCACCACAATCCGATGACAAATGTAACATGTCCTTATGGAGCATCTGCCTTTGAATTTTTTTTTCAGAAGTGGACTGTTTTGCTTGCCGGGTTTCTGTTTTGGAACTATTGTGCTCTTGTGGTTGTTTCAGCGTTTCCTTGGTTAAAACATTTCCTATATCAACCCTAAAGCAATAGGGACTGATCTTTAAAAACCTGCTTATGAGAATATGGTACTTCACAAGAGAATGGCAGGTGCCGCTCGAGACAGGTTTCTAGACCTTTCAGCTTCAAAGATGATTTAAATGTGGGCTGAATATCAAGCAGGGCTGCCCTCCAGAGCTCTTAAGTGTGTGGCGGTCGCTGTTTAGCTGTACACTTTTCCCCTTTTTCCTGAGGGTAGCCCATCTCAGTAGTCTGTGCAGTCGGATAGATCATTTCTCCTTGGATGTAAAACCCTGTGGAGTTCAGAGAGAAGAGCGTAGCTGGGATGGCCAGTGTTAGCCTCAAGGTTCTTGAGAGGTCCTTATTTTGCACCCAAGAGATCATATGGATTTTTGATTATTTTGCTATGGCCCACATGGCTACCCCTGAATTATATTCCTTGGACATGTGTCTGAGAGTACATCTGGCTTCTGTTGATTTGGGGGGGCAGGCTCAAATAAAACCCGAAATACAATAATCCAATCCCAAGACACTCTTTTAGCAAGAGACTGAAGTTCAAATAAGTTGGAATCAGATTTGTCTCCCAAGTTTCTATCCGAAACAAATTGCAACCGATTTGATCGACAGTGACAGGAAAACCAAAGGTACCTCAGTAACATTAGTGGAAGAGAGTTAAAACTTTGTTGGAAGTAGATGACTGAAGAGTCGCAATGCATTATGCATAGCTTGTTTGATATACAGTATTAAAAATAGCGTGTCAACAGTTTCCAGTGCCTTTCCCACCTTGAGTCCCACTTGTGGGAGCAAAGCAAGATATTACAGGGAGCGATCTCCCCTTTACATTTAAAAGACTGATGCAAGGGAAGTACTTGTTCTAAAAATTTGAAGCCATGTATACTAATAAAAATTTCCACATAATACCTTGATTTAGTTTGACTGTAGTAACTAGAGCACATCAGATGGATCCCTCCCCCCATTCAAGTATTTCACTTCCAGTATTTGTGGGCTATAGGGACATTTAACAAGTTCTGTTTGGTGAATATAATTCAAATAAACATCTTGCAATATGTGCTGGAGACTTTCCAGACATTTTTCTAGAACCCCCCCCCCCCCTTTGCTGTGCCAAACCCTTCCATGCCACAGTCCCTGCCTAGAATGCTGAAAGTCTGCATTACCCGAACAAGGCAAAGGTGATGGTATGGACCTTGCCTTACGGCCTTGTGGAAGAGGCTCATTATCAATTCAAGGCAAGGGTGGAAGGGCAGGAAAACCAAGGCAGTGCCCAAGAAAAAGGAAAATACAGTTTTATCATTTGGCTGCCTCAGTGTTGCCCTGTTAGTCTTGTGTGCTATCGCTGAAACCCTGACCTAGAGCCATTATGGCAATTGTTATCCCAAATTCTGGAAACTTACTGTGCACAGTGCTCCCGGAATGACTGGTTCAGTAGCAGGACAAAGCACTCATTCCAGAATGCTTTCTGTAGAACTGGGCTCTTCCAAAATGAATTTTTCCCTAGGCCATTGATGTGCAGCTGTAGCTGCCTTCTCTTGTGTTGCGATCCAGGTGCCTTTCATCAGAGTAACATTTATATTGCAGAGAGAGAGAGAGAGTTTTCCCTTTATTCTGTGGCTATGGATTGGCTGGTGCTGGTGTCGCTGATGCTCCCACAAATGCAGCTCTGGTGGTGAAGGGTGTATCCTTCTCCGGAGAGGCTCCTGAACTTTGGACAGAACAAATGAACTCCCTGTCCCTGTTTCTTTCAGGCGGGAGCGACATCCATGTGGGCTTCCTGTTGTGGGCTGCTGAATGAAGTCATGGGGACGGGAGCTGTTCGTGGCCAGCAACCAGGGTTTGGAAGTGGGGCCAACCCATTCAGATTTGCACCAAATACAGACTTCACTGTGTATACCTCTTCAGCAGCAGGAGGAGGGAATCTCGTCTGCAGATCTTGTGGCCTCACATTTTCAGTGTTCAGGAAAAGGGTGAGTATAGGGGACCCGATAGAGTTTTCGCCATATGTCCTTAATGTTTATCACATATAACGCACCCCAAATTTTTGTAAGCTCTGTACAGAGATGAGGAGAGAGTTTCTACCTGTAGGCCCTTGCTTTTGTAGATCTGATAGAAAAGGAATGAGGGTGGAGGAATATTGTTGTGGCAAGCTTCTGCCTTTTTAATGGCAGAGTTGAGGATTGAGTATCTTGATCCTTTCCCACTGGATATTTACTTGCATGCATGCAAAGGATGCCTCTCCGTGGCCGTCATGACCCAAAAGGGGAGAAAGATTGTTAAGCCCAGGAGCTGTGAGCATTGTGCAGTTAAGGGCTGTTGTATTTCTAATGTCTATCTCCCCTCCTCCAGTATCAAAAGGCCTGAAGCTGGTCAGGGATTAGAGAACAGGCCAGGCTAGACTGCAGTTTGAAATCTGAATCCATACCTTCCCTGTGCACGTTGTCAGATGTATTTCTTAGTTCCTGAAAAGCAAGGGAAGAGGCTGCTGTGCTCATTCGGGCAGTGCTTGTTCCAATTATGGAATGTCCTTTGTGTCCCCCTCTTCTTTGTGTGCCTTTTTAGCATGTGTGTTGCGAATGCAAGAAGGATTTTTGCTCCCTGTGTTCAGTCTTGCAAGAGAACCTCCGAAGGTGCTCCACCTGCCAGTTGTTGCAGGAGACAGCGTTCCAGCGGCCGCAGCTGATGCGCCTGAAAGTCAAAGATTTGCGCCAGTATCTGGTTCTTAGGAACATCCCGACCGATACTTGTCGAGAAAAGGAAGACTTGGTGGACCTTATACTGCGTCATCATGGATTGGCAGCCGAGCGCGATACAGATACTAACAGTTTGTACTCTATGCGGTCCCAGGCGTCTAGTTTTTCTACACATCCTACTTCTCTGTCGGGATCTGTAGCGTCCTCTCAGGGAGAACTTGCAAACAGACATGAGAGCACAGGAAATGAAATGCAACTACAGGTATGTGAACTCTTTGTGTCCTTCTCTACCGGGGACAGGTGGGTAGGGGCCTTGGAGCTGTGCCTTGCGTGCAGCACAAACAACTAAAGGCATCACATCCAAAGGCTTTTCCTCTTTGGCTGGCAGAGAGGGAGATGGTGGAGCAGAAGGAAGTAATTCTTGTACTCTTGTGCATGCAGGGGCAAAGCGAGAGGCTCTTGTCAGACCTTGGTGAGGAGGAAGAAAATGCAGAAGAGCAGGTAGGTAGTGAGTCACTTATTGAACGGGAGACCCAACTTGCATGCTTTCAAAACTGTAATCCTATTTCAAAGTTAATTGTCTTATCTGCCTTCCTGCCAACAATGAAAATTGACATTTAAAAAGAAATCAGTCTTGTTGTAAAGTAGTGTTCAGTCATCAATCATAGGTATCAAGATCACCAAGCGCCAAACTGTCATTTTACCAGCTTTATAACAGTTCAAATTAATATCAGGAGGCTTTTTTTTAGAGAAAGGGGTTCTATGGATTTAGAATCCTCGAGTTGGAAGAGACCCCAACGGTCATCCCATCCAATCCCATGTGGTTGTGCAGGCTCTTCCTGTGAGAGATGGCCATCCAGACTATGCTTAAAATCCTCCAAAGAATGATAGTCCACCACACTCTGTGGGAGCACGTTCCTCTGTCAAACTGCTGTTACTGTCAGGAGGCTCTTCATATTGTAGAGCTGTAACACAGATGCACACTTTAATTGACTTCTGTTGCCTTGTGCAGCTGAAAGCTGGAGCAGGGTTACCTTTGGATACCATCATAAGCAGAGAGGGTCAGCCTTTGCTTGCCTTCCCAGTCACTTGCCAAAGGAACGTGAGCCCTAACCACAAACCATCTTCAGCCTCCTTGTGAGGGGGCCTGTGGGGTGTTAATAAATCAGCTGCTGCTTCTTTGCCAGTAGCTAATGTTTGTGTGTGTCTGAATTTCAGACCCCTGGGCAGTCTAGGAAGCGCACAAGGGCCTCGCTCTCTGATATTTCAAGCCTGGAGGACATTGAAAGGCTGAGCGTTCGCCAGCTGAAGGAAATACTCGCTCGCAACTTTGTCAATTACTCAGGATGCTGTGAAAAATGGGAGCTGGTAGAAAAAGTGAGCCGGCTGTACAGGGAGCACGAAGCAAACCACAAGACACGTAAGTGCACTTATCTTCTCCTGCCCAGTGGAAAACCCAAGCTTGTTGGGGGTAGAGCAAAACTGTTTAGCTCTGGCGCCCCAACAAACTACCATTCCCAGATTTCCATAGCACTGGGCCATGGCAATTAAAGCAGTGTCAAACTGGATTGTTTCTCCAGTGTGGATGCAGCCATTGACGCCTTTACAGGCTGCGTCAAAGTGGCAAATACAACCCTGTGTTTCCGGCATGAACAAGCCTTTGTGTCTCGCTTTCTGGGTTGGGTTATGAATGGAACAGGCGTCTGTTTTGGCAAAGGTTTCCTCTAACTGTGGCTCTGTTGCTCCTTGGCAGAAGGGGAGAATCCCCCTCTGAACGACGAGGACGACAATCTCTGTAGGATCTGCATGGACGCGGTGATCGACTGTGTGCTCTTGGAGTGCGGCCACATGGTCACCTGCACCAAGTGTGGCAAGCGCATGAGCGAATGTCCCATCTGCCGCCAGTACGTCATAAGGGCCGTGCACGTCTTCAAGTCGTGAGTGGCAGAGGCCAGAGCTGGAGGCTTCCCCCTGGGGTGGGGCATGGCGGTCCTGCCCAGAGGCTCCATGGTAGTCCTCAGTTCCAATAACTCATAGCATCCCGAACAGAAGCATAGGAGCTTGACAGATGTACATCTGCTTTGGCAGCCTGTTGCCATCCAGCACAAGGCTTGTGCAGCAAAGTGGGTAACAACCAGAAACTGGGGGAGCCAAACTTGGAGCAGTGGTTCTGTAGCACTCCTGATTGCTCTCTTCTGAAGAATAGCACATGGACTGAGAAATAGAGCCTTGCCTTTCCAAAAACAGAGGCGCAGGTTGTGTTTAAAACCAGTGCCCTGCCCAGTGGAATATTTGCCGCAGTCTAGTGGCCTCTTTAACTACTCAGCCACGCTCCCCTCATAGATGGGTCAGGGAAAGGGGGGGCAGGTTGTGCCAATTACCCAGAATGTCATTCCATGTATATCTAGCAAAGGTTAGTAGCCTTAATCGCACGAAGCTACCCATTTTTAAGAGGGGGGAAAATAGGTGAGATGTCTTGGTTCGGTTTTCTTCTAAGATCGAGGACTTTCTTCACACTGAATGTAAGGAAACAGGATTCTGATGTAACTATGCTTTTTTTTTTAAATCTTCAAACAAAATGCCTACTTCACGGCAATTAAGGCTTCACGTGTTTCGAATCTGTATTCTGGTCCTTTTTAGCAATACTCCCTCAGTTCCTATCATAGCTAAAACAGTGGCTGGAGGGAATAACTGGCGGTGGAGCAGGTCTAAGGTCTGCTTGGGGGAGGCATCTTAGGCGTTCTCTTTGCTGGCTTTGCCGTACAAAAATGGCTGAGGCAAAGGGCAAGGAAGCTCTAGTCTTTACAATTCGAACTTAATTTTGAGTGTGGCGCTGTAGAAAGTCTTAAGAGAGAATGCCACCCTAGAAAAGGGCTGCTGCCATACAAGAAACAGGAGTTTTGATAGCAGCATCTTTCTGAGGTATTGCCTCCCTTTCATGTAAAGAAGAGTCCTCTTCTCAGACTATGTGGCCCAGCGTAGCCTTGCAAAGAGCTCTTCAGTTGCACAAAACCCAGCTATTGCTGCTTTGTGTGAAAAGCAGAGCTGTTCCAAAGCTGCGTGTGCAAATCAGTTCAGTGCTTAAGGAACTAAATACGTGGTGAGGCACTGAGAGTGAAGAGAACTCTATAGGCTAAGAGTTAACAATTTTCATATCTTAAAAAGACTGAATTATTTTTCAGAAGGGAGCAAGACATTATGGCTTTATTTTTAGAATGATCTTTTTTTAAGATAAGGTGCAGAAAATCCAATGATCACGTCTTTGTTCAGGGGATATAAGCATAAAGTGAATGTAGCATATCCATAATGTTCTGAACAATGGCTGTGGAGTAAATAAACATTTTGTTAACTGGCTCTGTCTGTTGTGTATGTGTGTCTCTTGCCGAAAACGGTCCAAGGAAAGTATGAGGAAGGAGTGACAGAGGCCGTAACTGTGTATCTCTGAAAAAGGTTCACAACTTGTAATAGGAGTTAAGCAGTCAGAACTCTCCCAAATGTGCTGGGTCACTTAACATATGGCTCCCCATTTGCCAGTCAGAAGCAGGAACAATGTGGCACCCAGCATCCAAACTTGTAGCTAGAACACAAGGCCCTTAAGAATGGTTTTTTCCCCCCAGGGGCTGGTGTGCCCATCTGAGTTCAGTGGCTGTGTTTTTTTTTTTAACATACAGTCTTAGAAACCACTTTCTACAAACACAGCTTGCATTACTGATATGTCTCACTTGAGTTACACAATGGGGTGGCACACAGGAACGGGAATTGCAGTGTAGTGCAGAAAGCATTTTGAACATAATACAATAATTCTGGACTACAGCTCCCAAAGAGGGGCACTTTAGATACCTACCCAGATTTCAATAGTATCCTAGAACTGGAATTAAAAAAAAACAACAGTGTCTGGGCCTTCCTTTCAGGCTTAAATGGTAGTCTAAAGCATTGGTCCGCATTCAGTCTGGGCAAAATTAAATGACTGATTTTTGCTCCCTTGGTCCAACAAGCTGGCTGTAAAACATATCCTTGGGAGACTGCAAAAGAACAGCCAGCTCATTAGCTAGACCAACTATGTAGCAAGTTCAAAACAAATCAATATAGGATTTGGGATTTTTTTAAAAAAAAATATTTCTGGGCAACAGAGAGAAAATCAGTTAGGCAGACTTACATGACAAGAAGAGCTTCTGGAGTACAGCAGGCACCACGACAACTCCAAGCTTGCCATGGAAAGGCTGCCCCAAAGAGTCATTTTCTATGGACGTTACTACAAGGAAGGTGCAAGCCCTGGAGAGTCAGTCCCAGGCCTCTGTTCGGATTCAGGAAGAAACGCAGCCAGATCCATGTTCTTGTTTATCCATGTAAGGGGGAAAAAAGCCATCTCTCATTCTCCTAACTCCCGGAATTGAGACCTCTCTCCCCCGCTTCGTAGACATATGCAGGGGTCCTTCCAGGAGGGCTCCCAACTGCCCCAAGCCTTGCAAAGGTGACAGGGGTGAGATGAAGCAAAGGCTGTCTTTGCCCCAAGACCCTCTCTCTCTCAGCCCTGCTTGAGAGAGACGAGGGCTCCTTGCTTCAAAACCAGCTTGAACAGAATGCACAGACAGTGTATATTTTTTTAAACAATCATTTATACAAATTCAACAGAGGTAAAACTGCATGAGGAAAGAAGGTCTATGGGAAGAGAAACACCACTTTACAACAATGGCACTTAATATATATATACTGAACTGTGTGTTTTCCCCCCCTTTCTCTTTACAATTGGAGAATTAACCAGGTGAAACTTCAAAACAAGAACTTAACTCAAAAACCAAAACTCAAACTGCCCAACTAATGGATTTTGTTCTGCAAGAGGTCAAATATGGTAATGCCTTTCCCTGTTCACAGGTGCAACTGGAAGTTTCAAAATGAAGAAAAGGGGAGCTTTATACAGGGAAAATTTGGCAACATGTTCATTCTGAATCTGTATTTCACCACCTTTCCACAACGTGCTTATAGTGTTTCCAGAGTATGCAAAAGCAGTATCTAAAATGTCCATTAAAACATGCTTTTTTTTCATTTTAAGGTATTAACCTTTCCCTTCCAACCGGGATCTGTATGTCAACTTTTTTTTTTTTTCTTTAAGGAACAAGAGGCTGAAGTTCTCCTCTATCGCAGTAACTTGGCAATTTGAAACCAAAAACAAACATTTGCAATGCACTCAGGAACTTTGCATAAATAACTTTTTAAAAACAAATTTGTACAAAAATAGTTCTACATAACGTAGGATGTAACACCTCCCCCCCCCCCAAAAAAAGTCCAAAAGGCAAAAATGCAAGGTATGGCCCACCTTTATGACACCAGAATTAACATTGCTTTTAGTACCACCAAAAACGCTTCAAACATGTATACACGCCCCACTGTGATACTTTAAGTAGGTGTGCCCTAGTCTTTTTTAGGCCTGGACAATCCTTTGCTGCCACAAAAGAAAAGGTACATAAGAGGACCTGAGCAGAGTGCTGTGATCCCACGTAGTTTGAACGTTTGGGAGCTGTCTGAATGTCACACTCCGGTACAATCTGAACCCTTGGTGACTCCTGGCAACGTCAGAGAGGGTTACATTTCTGGAGTGATCTCCTGGCACCCAGTCTTCACCTCGTGGCTATTTACACACTTACCCTCATAAGCACTAACTCAGCTTTTGCAACAGTTTCTCTTCCACTTGACTGAACTGGACGCTCACCGACATCTCCGCTATGAATTGCTCACACCCCTCCTTGGTCACTTGCTTGCAATACCTCAGATCGATCCGGCAAATGCTCCCGCAGCGCTTGAAGTAGGAGAGACACTGGTCGGTCACTTTATTGCAGTCTGTCAAGGAAGAGAGAAAGAGGAGGAAATATGGCTCAGGACAGGCATTTCCAAATGCTGGTAGCAAGAGGGTTGGGGGAGCATCAAAGCTCCCTTTTAAAGGCCTGTAATATATACTATCTTTCCTTCAGCCTCTGCCATGCAGACACTGACCAGGGAAGATGCCAGTTACCACTACACAGAAGGCACTGCTCTAGGCCTATTAATATAATGCCCTAATTTTTCCCTGCAAACCATGGTTCCAGGCAGCTTATGAATTAAAAACCAAGATAGCTAAAGTTGGGGTACAAATAACAATCAGCAGAGTTTGAATTCCTGTCCTTTGATCAACTGACCAGGAACACCTCCCATCTTGCATGGTCTAATCTTACATTTGCTCACCCTCAAGCAGTCCATTGCCAGACACTGATTTAGAACTGAAACTGCTTCCACAGAGTTGGGGGTCATCAGCGTACTGGTGGCACCAGATCCCTGGACAATCTCTCCCAGCAGTTTCATGCAGACATCGAATAGCATGGTAGGCAAAACAGAGCCCTGAGAGAGTCCTGAGAGACTCCACAGACCAATGGCCATGGAACTGAATCTTCCAATGCCACCGTCTGAGCTTTCTCCTCCAGGAAGGTGGCCCAGGAGGATTCCACGGAAAGCCTTTAAGAGGTCAAGCGGAACCAACAGGGACAAGCTCCCCCTGACCACTTCCTCTTCAAGATCATCCACCAAAGGTGACCAAAGCCCTTTCTGTCCCATAGCCTGGCCTGAAACCCAACTGACATGAATCAAGAGAACCTCGAAGTTGGAAGGCACTCCACACTCGAACACCTGACCCAAAAATGCAGTGCTGGACAACTATCCAATATAGTGGGATCCAGGGAAAGTTTTTATTGTAGAGGTTTTACAACAGCCTCCTCCAGGCAAATTGGGATCCTGCCTTCTTTTACAAGGCACTGGCCACTCTCTTTCCCCACTCAACCAGCCCCTCTCTAGCCTTTTTCATGAGCCACAAAGGGCAAGGGTCACATGGTGGCTCTCACTTGCTCACTTGCTCTGACCATATCTTTGGGCTGCACAAATTTTTTTTGGGGGGGGGGCACCTGAAACATTATTGTTAGATAAGCAGGGGCCAAAGTTATAAGTACTGGGATTGTATCAAGTATGGTGTCCAGGTCAGAGGGGAACTCAGCAATTTTATCTGTGAATGCTCTGAAAATTCTTTACAGGAAAGCACTGAGTGGCCTATGTTCTCTTCTACCTCCCAGATTAATGCCTTGAGCAGAAACAAAGAGAGTGAGGAGGAGAAAGGAAAAGTAGTCATGACCCTTTTGGACCAAAAGATTTATTTTAAATCTAGGAAGTTGTCAAAGGAGCACAAAAACCAAAGATGGCATTAAGGATTGCGTTGACGGCCTGAACTTCAACCTCGGAAAGGGCTGCTTTTTATCTGTTGTTATCTGCCTTCTCCACAGGTTCCCTGACAGTTAACACTGGTGATTCTGTTAAGTCCATCAGCACCCCCCCCCCCCCCACAATCCCATACCTTGCAAAATCACTTCCGTTAAGGAATCCCGTGTGGTGGTTCCCACAGCTGTTAGCAGGTTGATGGACTGATCCGTCATGTGGTTGCAGTAGCTGAGGTTGAGCCTGGATAGGAGAGGCATGTGGCGGATAATCAAACGCAGGGAAGCATCTGTGATATCCAGCCCTGACAGGCGTAATTCAGTGATACTGCGCAGTTTGCTCCGGTTGTCAATTTGACCTGTGCAACAACAATTGGGGGAAAGGCAGTTAATAATCGTGTCTTAGCCCATTGCTTCTCAGTCTTTGATCTTCTAGTGGTTGCGGACTTCAGCTCCTCAAAAGTCCCAGCCAGTGTGGCCAATAATCAGGAATTCTGGGAGCTTAACAGCTGGAGGACCAAGGTTTGAGAATCACTGCTTATGTCAGCCCAGGCTACTGAAGTCTAGAAGCAGCAACAGTAATAGAATGGAAGTTGAAGACAAACCTTTTTGAATTACCAAGACTCTCAAGAACAAAGTTGCCCCCAAACAACTGCCACAAATAAATGAGATTTTTATAAGAGACCACAGAATGAAACAGATTTTAAAAGAGGACATAATAAGGGAGCAAGGATGTGTGCCTCCCATCTACATCCTGCTTGAAATCTTATCGCTCTTCCTTATCTGGTCTTGGCTAGTCCTGTATGTTCTCTGCTCACTGTTTTAAAGGATAGGGTTTTTTTTAAAGAGTCTGGATATCACTGGCAGAATCTGTATTAGCTCCCTCCCCCCCAAAAAGCTGAAATTCTCAAGGAGGATAAAAACTGTACACCTGACATCCATATTCTAAATCTTTTCTACTCTTCTGGCAAGAATAAGAGCCCTGGGTACAAGGCAGACCTGAGCCCCTCTCCCAGAATCAGCCAAGATGATATACCTGGCCTGTTGTCTGTTGGTGGCGACAAAAGGTCTCTCATTTGTGCATCTTTTAAGCCTTCCACCCATTGGGCATCCAGTGTTCGGAGGAGTGGACAACTGGAACTGCAGAGAGCAGACACTGCTATCCATGAGCACCCTGACAACAACAGATCTCGGAGGCCTAGAGAATCAAAAGAAGGAGAAAGAAGTGAGCATAGAGTGAGGAGAGGCAACCTGGATGTGTTGAGAGGAGTCTGGTTTCACAGTAAGAATTAACAGAGCTACTCCAGATACAAGAGAGTCTCCTCCCCAAACTAATGAAGAGACATTCTTTCTATGCAATGCCTTTCTTCTAAACCATGAGCCCCACTTGCCAAAAGAACAGGAAAGCAAGAGCTCAAGGTAATACTGCAGCTGACTAGTGAAGCCTTGAGACATCTGCGACACAAGGCAAATCCCTAGGAGAAGAGAATGCCACTTGGGCACAAATGAGACCCTGAGCATGCACCAGCACAGGCACAAATGCAGACCTGACAAAGAAGCTCACCACTTTGGATCTCCTGCTCCTGGCTAGAAGGGTCACTTGTGGCACCCATGATCTAAGTATGGCAGGGCTTGTAGTCAGGATCCCAAACAAAGCCATCCTCTTTGTTCCATCGAGAGCAGACATTTAACTGAGAAGCCAAACTTGGAGCCCCCACCCAAGGCAGAGTATAAGATAGTGACCGGCTAGTGCCCCCATCCAGCAAAAGGCCCATGTGTCTCTGAGACATGGCTAAGCTGTCTCCACCTCACTGTTTCTTCTGGATGGCCACCCCAAACAGTGCCTTGCTTTGACAGACATACCTGGGAGCCTGTTGATGAGCCAGCTCAGTTGCTTTTTCGATATGTTTGTCCAGCTCAGATCAAGGCTGACTGGCTGCCTCCTAATAATACCACTGAGCATGAGGGGAGTGATGGATTTACAATGGTTTAGGTCTATTTTGGTCCACAGTCTTTTATCACAGCACCTGGAAAAGGCAGAAGGTTTCATAAGAAAACCACCCTGGCACTTGGACAGAGAGACAAACCTATTATAATTACTTTTAAAAACACACACGCACACAGAATCACTGAACCATCGAAACCGGTGGCAAGCAGACGCTCACATTTTTATGCTCAGAACAAAGTTTACCCCAAAGAAGGATGTTGCACCATCTACTCCAATGAAGATGTGGAAGAGAGTACTTGAATTTGCTTCATCCCCCCCCCCCTAAAGCCCTACATGGTCTTTGAAGGTTAGACTAAGGAGAACAAGGTTTCAATCTCCACTCAGCCTTGGAAATGCACTGGGTGTGAATATTCCCTCAGCCTTAGAAGGCAATGGCAAACCTCACTGAAATAAATCTCACCCCCCCCCCCCAAAAAAAAACCTAGGAGAGGGTTGCCATAACCTGGAATCAGCTTGAACACTCTGTTTGTACAAGTGACTAGCACCTTGTATCAGGAGATATATTACGATGTTTTGCCGTGGCAGAACTACATCTCCCCTCGGAATCACCTAGGTGCTAGAATCACCTTTCTCCTGAAGAGGTCCTCTCCACAGCCATTTATTGATCAAAGGAGAGCAGGGTGTATGGGGTGGGGGGTGTTGTGTCAGAGAAGTCTCTGGCTTTGTGCCTATAACCAAATGCACAAAGACAACATCATCCTCTGAGACATCTAGAGAGCTGTGAGAGGTCCAGGAAGATGCCTTTGAGGTCCTGTGCCTGAGACAGAGACATAGCCAGATGCTTCTTCAATGTCCTCCAGAGGAGAAAGGTTAATCCTGCAGGGGTTTTGGTCCTGGCATGAGGGAGGGAGTGAATTCCTTACTCACCAACAACCAAAATGGTTCAGTGCGTCACTAACAGACTGCCACCCAGTATCACACAGAATTGTATGAAATGAGGCAACAGACAGTTAAGAGTTCCCCAGAAAACAGAACTGGTTACCCTCCAGTAACAACTCCTTCACTCTTTATATAAAGGGAAGAAATATGAGCCCAGCCCCTGCATTTCTTGAATGAAACCATGCTTCCTCTTTGCTTGAAAACAAAGCCATGCTTTTCAGCCTCTGAAATCTTGGATCAATGTGATTTTTTTCTATCTGTTGCAACTAGAGCACCCGTGCCCTCAAGCGCTTTCTTCCCTTCCTTCCACCAAGGCAGGGCCCCCAACTCCTGTCCTTCTTACCATCTATTCCAGGTCCTGCACACCCTCATGCAGACACACAGTTCACTGTGGCTGAGGTAGCGGAAAACAGCCATCCAGACTTCCCTCTGCATCACATGGGCTGCCCCATCATCAAGTGGGAGTGAGTCCGGAGGAGGGCTGATCGGGGGCGGCCGAATGACATGGCGCTCCATCTGCATGCACTTGGGGGGCGAGAGGGAAGGAGGAGGCCGGGTGATGGCCCTAGGTGTGCCCCCGCTGCTGCTGCGCAGGCTGGACAAGAGCTGGTGCCGGAGCTCCCTGGGAGTCCCATTCAAGCCCTTGCTGAAGCGGTGGGGCCGCTCCGGGCAGAGCATGCGTTTGGGATCATCAGTTTCGCTCTCGGGCTCGGACTTGATGGGCTGGTGGTTTTCATTGGCCAGGCTGTTCTCAGTCTTTTGGATCTCCTGGTTGAGCTCCTTGCTGAGCTCCTTGCTGAGCTCTTTGTTTGGAAGACGGGCTTTCCGACGGATCTTGAACTTCTTTTTGTCTCGTGCCTCAGCACCCTCTGAACTAGGACCGGCCATTGGAGAACTGGAGCGTGACTGATCACTGTCCCTACTTATTGGAGCCTCCTCGGGGAGCTCATCTTCAGGCTCCTGCTTGAAACGCCGCAGCGGTTTGACTATGGTGCTCCGGTCGTCTGTGGCCTTCCACGATCGCCTCTGGAAAGGAAAAGTCAGGGCTCAGTCCAAAAGGCAGCAATTGGGGGTGGAATCATTCCATGGAGACACAAACAGCCCAAAATAACTTCAAAATTGATATTTCCTTTCAGTGGAGAACCTTAGAGTTGGTAATTCTAGGAGGAAAGCCTTAATCTCTTAGGAAGAGATCCTGGGGCCTGGTATTATCATGGCTTCACTAGAAATGTGAGGGCTGGAGGGCAAGGGAAATCTGGGAGAAAGGTTTTTTTCTTTCCCAATCTTTGGAGTTTTCTGTAAAAAATATACATGCTTATAAACATGTTTGCTCAGAATGCCTTTGTAACCTAAATGATTTTACACAGATCCTCACATATGCACGGTTTTGGAGTTTTGTTTTCTGTTCTATAAGTATTTGAACTGATTTTTATCTGTCTTCTTTTAAATGGATGCATGGTTTACTATGTTGTTAAGCTTTTAAAATCATTTTATGGTTTAAATGGTTTAAAATCCTGTGGATTATATTCTATGCCACCCTCAGATCTTCATGTAGAAGGCAGAAAATAAATATTCTAATAAAATAAATATTAATTTCCCACCATGTTCTTTCTAGAAACTGTGTAGAAGGTAGACTTTTACATAAGACTAAGTAAAGAAAAGCACATCACTGCAATTCTAGTTTTGGTTCCTTTTTCTCAGTTCTTTTTATGGGAATGAGTGCTTTAAGTCTGCTTGGCACTATGGAGGCCGAGAGAAGATGAAATAATTTTCTCTCTTTTAAAGATGTTGGTTTCTCCTGGTTTTATTGGGAGGTTTTGCCTCCTCCTCCTCCTCCTAAATTGGCTAAATTAGAGGTCCCTTACAGTTCAGGTGTCCCTTACACTTCAAGACCTATTTGTAACAATAACATTTTCAAATGTAAATTCAGTTTGTGATTATTTTCTGAACAAACTATATTTTTAATATATCATGATACTTTCATGCCAAGCCTAGACAGAGATATACAGAATGCATGTTATGTTTCAAAAAAATAAAAAATAAAGTGACTTCCAGTCTGTAAGAAGTAACTAATATTGCATGTTTTCTAATTTTCTCTCTTTCCAAAATGCCCATTCCCCACCCCATGATTTTAAAATTTCAAGAATCTTACAGATCTGTTATTCTGCTGTACCCACCTCAGCAAAAACAAACACGTTCAAAGGGTTTGGTTTGGTTTTGTGCCCCAAACCACCTCTAAGGCATTTCACCGTAATTATGGGGGCTTCTGGGGCCATTTTAGGCCCAGGAAAAGCCATTTTTTAACAAATGAGTGGAAGTCACTTCCCATCTCAAAAAAGGCTTCTCCAGGTCCCAAACTGGTCCAAAGGGGTTGGGACATGGGGGAAATGACCTCCCAACCCCTTTTACCAGGCATATTGGGTGGCCACATGCACCCTGTAGGCCGTATTTTGCCATTCCTTGGATTAAGGCAAAACCTGTTAGCCTCCAGCATTCAGGAGTCTACAGGTGGAGGTTCTGGGGAGCTACCTTTTGCTATCCTCAACTCACTGCTGCATGAATCAGGCCTGAACCAGATGCCCGATTTCAGGGTGTGTAGGCAGAAGTGCAGGAGGCAAACCCACCGTGGTTTTCTTCACGTTCACACTCTACCCTTTCCAGACCGATTACAGTGGACCACCATGGAGGAAGAAGGTGAGGAGGGAGAAATCAACATAAAATAATGAGGTACCTTTTTCCTGAACAGCTTCTCTTCTTTGCCCAGCTTTAGCTACGATCAAAGAGAAAGGCATCATTTACTGAAGGCAGAGACATGCCACACCATGCTTCAGCTTTCCTTGTGGACCCCTGGCACTTGACCACAGGCTGCAAGCCCCTGCATCCCTGAACTACTGAATTCCCACTGAGCCCAAGGAGATTTTCAGCACCAAGGCAGCTGTCTACTGAGAAGTATGACCCATGGGGTTCAATAGAGGCTCACACTCAGGAGTTGCAGTCCAGCGAGAGCAGCAGGGTCACATGTCTCCATGCTTGCTATGCAACAGAGTTGGGTTTTTTTGCTTAGTCACTCCTAAAATAACGTATTTGCCAAGACGAATACCCTAGCCCTCCAGGCATACGCTTTTCAAGAAGAAAGAGCTAGCAGGAAGGAAAACAAGAGAAGAAGAAGCCAAGCCTGCTCCAGAAAACCCTCACGCACCATCTAGTGGATGAGAAAGGAAAGGAAGCTGAGGGATAAGAGGAAGCTGCTTTATGCTAGGTCAGATCCCTGGTCCATCTACCTCGATATTATCTATTCAGATTGGCAACATCTCTCCAGAGTCTCAGGTCCTTTGGCTTACTAATTCAAGGTGCCCAGAGCAGGGGTATAGGTACTGGGAGAGGAGCAAAATGAAAACATTGCCGCTCAAATAATTCTGCCACCCCCCACGAAATTTTCCTGCAGCCCCCAAATTTCTACCTTTGCAGAGAATGGGACACTGAAAACCATTCCCACCTAGAACTGTTGTGTGTGCATTCCCTGGTCTAAATCCTAAACCGAAATCTTAAGTTAAGGCTAGAAATTTGCAGACTAAAGAAATGGGTGACTATGTCAAGCCACAAACTCTCAGCCCCAGAAAATGCCATGAGAGGGTAGCCATAATTCGGAAACTTCTTGAAGGCACATGACGACAACCCTTATTTTGCCTCCTCCCAAGCTACAGCCCTGGTACTTCCAATGTGAATGGATAAATGAATCTGCTCCAGGTTCAGATGCTGAGTCCCACCCTTCAAAAAGGTCCTTTCTTAATGGCCTCAATTTATTTCAGCAAAGGTAGATAAACAAGAAATGCCTTTAAACAACCAAGCAGATATCCCTGAGCAAAACACCGGTGATAAATTCTCCTTTGGGCTGCTGATGTGCCACACCGCAGCGGGCATTCACATGTGTGCAGGCTAGCTAGCAATTTCCTTCAGGCTCAGGCTGAATATGGGAGGGGGAATCACTGCAATTTTAATCATTAACAGACACTGGATCAGGAGGACATACTGTGAAGTTTCATCAGGTAGAAAGAACTATACAGCTCTTCTCCTCCCTCGGTCCCCAAACCAATCTTTTAGCTGCACCCCCTGTGGGTATTTATTCACTGCTGAAGAGTGGAAACAGGCATCCAGCTACAAGAACAGAGCTGGATGCTGTTTCAGCCCCTCACTCCTGCTCTCTACCAGCCAGCAAACAACTCTGGTGGGGGAGCTCCACTAGCTAAAAGGTGGGATTGAGGATGGAGGGCATAAGGGAATAGATGTGGACTAGTTCCACCCCATATTCAGCCTTGTACCCTTCCTTAAGGCCCGCTCTTCTCCATCTAAGGTCTTTCTAAAGAAGCCCCTTGCCCTTTGGCACCACTGTAAGCAGGCAGACACTCCCAAAACTTACTCGCTTCCTCAGGGCAGGCTCCTGGGGCTTTTCAAATTTCCGTTTCCGTCGCAGGTGAGCTTCCTCAGACTTCCTCCTCAGAAGTGGATCCAGAGGGGGTTTGGGGGGACGTTCATCCACTTTCTTCCGGGGCGGCTCCTCACACTCCACTTTGCGCTTGGTGGCATCCGGGACAACCTCCTTATTGTCTCGATTGATCTTCTGTTCTTTGAGCAGAGAGCCAGGGAGGTTGGACGCATATTTGAACCCTGGTCCGCGCTTTTGCTTGTACACCAGAGAGACAAAGAACACAAGCAAACTTTATATCTTATGCCTTTTTACTGTGGCTTTCTACAGATCACCAGAAATTCAACAACATGACCTCTAACTACATTTGATGTCTTCACCAATAATTTAGGGGCAAAGGGGTATTTTGTTGGGTCTCTCTGTAGGGCTGGGTAAGGCTGAAGAGCTAGCAAGACTGAACTGAGCCCAATGGCCAACTCCCTCACCAGGTGAGATGCAGAAAGAGACATCTTTAATGCCCCTCCTCTCCCCATTCAAAGAACAGAGGCAGTGAGTTTTTTCACTTTGTGCACACCTACTGTGTTGGAAGAGAAACTCTTTCCCCTATTTCACAAGGGAGAGAGGAAGTTAAAAAGCACAACACAGCTGAAATCACATAGCAGGCAAAGAGAGCTACTTGGACATAATTTGGAAAGGGCTAGAGACCCCCTTCCCACCCCCTGCCTGTAGAGGTGTGTTTTACTATTCCAAGAAAGTGTACCTTTATATCAAGCACATTCTATGATGCTTTACCAGCCTGTGCAAAGCCCAGCAACTCTGGCTGGGCCTTCACCTAAACTGAGAATACACTCATGCCCCCTTAAGAACTTCTTTGCTATTTAATTTGGGCCCTAGACTGAAAGAGGTTCCTCTCCCTTGTGTGTGAACGTTAAAACATTCAGAAAAGTTCCACGTATGGCCCCTCTAGCCTCAAAACCAACTCCAGAAGACTGAGGGCAGCCCTGGAAAGAAATTCCAGGAAAAACGTGAGCGTGGGGCTCCCCAGTTGTGCACAACCATCTAGCAGTAACAAACCCAGAGCACACCGCAAAGGTAGTACCGAACTTGGAAAAAATAAAATAAAATTTTAAAAGGCTCCTTTCCAACCCCTGAAATTTAATTCTAGTGAAACTCACTTTCCCAGTTTTGCCGGCATGGTTGCACTTTGGACATTCCCAGCAGTTCGGCAGCTCTTCGTTCACCACGCCATCTGATTCCCGCACCTGGGAGGGAAAGGGGCACACAACGCAGAATAATGGCGAAATTTGGCAAGTCGTGGATCATGCTTGACAGAGGCGAGACAATCGCTTAAGGGAAGGACAGCCAAAGTACAACAGAACAGATGGCAGGGGCTGGCGGACCTACTAGTATCTTGGGAAGTTTGACATCCATAAGCTACTGAGCAAGACATATTTGAGTTTAATCTCTAACCATGACCCTCACCCCACAGGGCCACTCACCACTGCTTTACACTAGCTCTTACCTTAAGGCATCCTGGGTGTATGATTTCGTTGCAGATGGAACATTCCATAAGCATGAGATTAAACTTGCCACCCTCTTCCTCTGCCGTGTCTTCCTTCCCTGCTTCCCCACACACCAGGCACACAGCCGTATGGGGCAGTACCGGCTGAACACCCACAAAGGGAAGAAAGGAGAAGAGGATCAGGAAGTGGGTAGCAATATATCAGCACAGGCACCTGCCAAATTGTTCCCTCCCCTAGCTCTTGGCCTTTTCCACGGCCGGGTCTTGGAAAGGCCCACAAAGCCTATTCCGCTTATCACTCTCAACTCAAGGGCTGGAAGGCAGACAGCTCTCAACTTGGTCTAAACTGACTTTTCACAACGCAGTTCTCTGGCTCTTGTTAAGTCCGGCCACCATCAAAAACAGCTGGCCAGCAGTTTAAGTTTGTTAATGTATTTGTTTCAACCGTCATTCAAAAAGGCCAGTCATACTGAAAATAAAGGGACCATACCAATATATTGTTAGAAAACAGCCACTGCATAAATCAGGGGTGGAATATTTGCACTCTCTGGGCCACATGCAGCCCTGGGAGTCAACAAGACTATTTTTTAAAAATGCATTGCCTTAAATGCACCTCAAAGCCCTTTAGAGCAGAGAGTTCCAAACTTTGGTTCTCCAGGCATTTTGGATTTCAACTCTCAGAAGCCACCATGGCCAATGCCACCATGGGCAATGTCCAAGAATCCTGGGAGCTAAAGACCAAAACACCCGGAGAACCAAAGTTTGGGAACCACTTCTTTAGAGCATATAGGGGCATTTTGCCATTCTAGGCCCATGAGAAACCTTTTTGTGAAACAAGAAGTGACTAGGAAGTGAATTGTTACATGTCCCCTAGAAGGCCTTTGGGGGCAAAAAATGACTTTTTTCCCCAGGCGGTACAGTGTGAGGGGTGCAGCCTTCCAAGACAGTCAGTTATAATGGGGCATTTGGGGTTTTCACCCATTTAAAGACTTCTTAGCCAACGTAGGAAATCCATTTCCATCTGTCCAGGGAACATGCTGATGGGCAGAGTATAAATTTCTTAAAAGAAAACAAAATCTCTCTATATTTGCATACCAACAGCAGCATCTGAAGAGAAGAAGTCCCTCTGTGTTTTTATTTATTTCATTAATCTACTATTTATTTAATTTGTAGCTCACTCATCTCCTAGAAGGTGACCCTATTAGCACACAATTAAAGCAATTATCGCAGTAATGTGTTCTTTACTTTTACAAGTGTAAAATCCTTTAAAAACATAATCAAGTTTTAAAAATATGCAACTTAGAATCAAAAGGGGTTTGCCTGCCAGTGAAAGGAGAGGAGAGGGGGGCTCTGATGGTGGCCCCCTCCCCAATGATCTTAAGACTCTGGCAGGTTCATATAGTAAGTCCTGGTTTTTCAGATAGTTTGGACTCAAGCTGTCATGTTTTTCGATGGTGCATGTTTAACTTGTAGCATGCGGAGCGGCATTCACTCCCCTCTCAGAATACCATACGTGTGTGTGTAAAACATTTGTTAACTATACAAAACAAATGGCCAGTGTATCACTGTTTTTTTCCCCTTTATAGGGTTTTCTAAGACAGGTCCTGTCATCTACAGTTTTCCTAAACTGTACATTTCATACAGTTTATGTTTTTAAAAAAATCTTTCCAATGAAAAGGGCTTCTTTTTTGCTGGTTTAAAAAAAGATTCGGTCAATAAATCTCATTATAAGTTGATTAAAGGTTTCAGCCTTAGCTGTAATCCACAAAGGTCAGCCAAAGGTTCCTTGCATCCGGGAATATGGCCCTTGTCAAGGTTTGATTAAGTTCTTCCATTTCTGCCGTCACCTTTTGACACTTCCATCACTCCGCTTCTACAATTTTGAGCACTGCGTGTCATTTTAATCAGGGAACGTGAGAGACACAAAAGCAGCCAAGGGTTGCTGAAGCCTGGTGTAAGGGGTGGGAAGGAAAAAGAGACAACCCCTCTGGCAAGGAGCTGTCACTAGAAAAACTCAATCAAAGATAAACAAGAACAGTACTAATGAACTGTGTCGCTCTTTTTCTGTTCACTCATTTGTGAGCTAGGAGAGAACGGACTTTGTGAGCAAAGACCTTGCTTCAAAAGAGGGCAATCTGCAGGTGGATGACACTGCACCAGGTAATGGAATATAGACTAAAATCCCCAGCTAGAGAGGTTGGTAGCTTTAAAGCAAGGCTGAGGAACAAGCTCTGCACCGGCTGTATATGGGTTCCTTTTTGTGCCCCCCCCCCCAAAGCCAGACCTCCCTCCAAAACTGATTTTCCCCAGCCAATTTTTCAACCAAAAAAGATCCAATACCTCTGTGTCCCCATGTACCCACTAGCCCCCATACTCCAACACACACACAAAAGTATACAGAATCCCGTACATTGACTTCTAGTCACAGGAGGAAGATTTACCCCTCTTCTTTAGCAGTTGACCATCACTGATATAAAAGGGTTATATATAGTTAAAGAAAGAGGGTAAAGCTTATACAACAGTGATGATGATACTGGTTTCACAGGTGATCAGTTAACCTGGGAAGCTCTCTTGGGCAAGGGACCTCGAAATGAATAGGGCTTGCACTGGACCTCATCCTGGCTGATCCTGGTTTTTGGCAATACTTCCACACTAATGTATGCTAAGCACCTAAAGAAGTCTTCCCAGCAAAACACTTAAAATATAGACAGCCCATGTACATAAAGATAAAGCAGAAAGTGGGAGGGGGGTGGATTACAGAGGGAACTGTGTGCAGCTATGGGAGAAAGGAGACAACTAGGCAAAGTCTTAAGAGTTGCTTTCCTTGCTGAGCCAAAACAGCCAGCTACATTGGGGTTTACTCACTAACCAATAAGTTTAGGATGCCAGCTTAAGTCAAGGATTCATTTCCAAAAATAGGTAGCCAAACCTCTCTGGGTACTCAAAAGCGAGATGCAAAGGCAGCGACTATCCCCTATTTTTTCATTTTTTTTCATGTAATCTCATTTTGCAGAATCACCAAAAAAAGAAGTTTTAGATGAAGTGGGCAGAGATGTAGCCTCCATGAGTTTGTCTAGTGTTTTTTAAAGATGAATAAAGTAGTAGCAATCTAGCCTGAAGCTATCGCCAACCATAAATCAAAAGAATTAACCACATATTCAATGTGCAATGTTTCTGAGCCAGTCATTAAAAATATTTCATCTCCTACCAAACCCATGAGGAGAGTTGCTATTATGCTCATCTTGTGAGAAGGCAACAAGTCTGTCCAGAGAGTCCATGGCTGAGCCTCTGACACAGAGCCTTGAAATCCATTATTACCAACTGCCTTTTCACCAGTGATGAAAGCTAAGGTCTACATCCCAAAGAGTTTGTGCTAAATCAGACACATTATCCCTGGTATTCTTCTGCTCATGTCATATGCTAGCATTAACACCCATTCTGCCAGCATGTCCTTTTGTGGCTTGTTGCAAAAAGACGTAACCAGTAGCTCCTCGTGTAACTCACCCCTGCACACAACACAGGTATGAAAGTGCGAGGGCATACCCAATACAGCCAACCACATTCTGCCTTGAGTCCAGGTTTGGGGGAAAAGATGGATATAAATCGTCACCACTAGCAGCACTTCACAGGGGCAAGATGCTCCTGAGCACCATCTGGCTGCAGTTTTGCAGCTGGAAAAAGGGAAGCGCCATCACCCTCTGGGACTTCCACCATGGACACTTGAGGTCTGGGAAGACAACTGTTTTTCCTTTCCCTAGACTGCAAACTGCAGCCAGAGGATGCCCAGGGTTTTACCGCCACATTGGTCACTGGCTGGGTGTGGAGACCAACCCAACATCTTCTAAATTGTACTGCACAGCTAGTAACAGCAGGAGCCTAGCAGAGGTAGCTGGTGTGGATTTCTATTCAGCTAACACAATATGCTATCTTGGCCTATAGGGAGTAGAACGTCGATCCTTTCAGTTTAAAAAACAGAATCAAGCAGAAAACCCATGGGCCAGGGACGGAAAAGCAGTGTATGTATGCATATATGTAAGAGTTCAAGGTAGCACTTCAGGAAAGCTCATGCTACTGACTTCTTTCTTTCTCTCAGTTAAGTCTCAAAGGTGCTACATGATCCCTTTGGAGTTCCTGCATGGCAGGGGGTTGGACTGGATGGCTCTTGTGGTCTCTTCCAACTCTATGATTCTATGATTCTACTGATCTAGACTACCACGACTATATCTTAGCGAGGTAGCACCAATTCACCTACTGAATAAAGAAGCGGACAGGATGCCATTTCAAAGGAATCACAAGCAACTAGAGAAGCTTACTACTTTCAGCTGTATGACCTTTCCAAAACTGTGCAATTCCAGGCAACCTATCTTGGGGGAAGAGAGCCTTTCTGCCAGTTAGAGCAGACAGAATGAGCCACGGGCCTGGCTTGTTTTGGTGTGTCTATATACCAATCCGCAAAGTTGATATCACATTTGGTTTTTGTGGCTTGAGAGCACCAAGATTTGCAAAGGTTTTCCTGGCTGGGCACACAGAAGTGGTTCCCTTTCACCACCCAGGCAACCAGGAAAGAGGCTTACCGCAATGCACTGCCTCATAATGCATGACTGCTTCATTCGGCCAGGTCCACCAAACTTCTTCATGTCCTTGCAGAAGTGACACTCGCCACACTCTGTGCGCAGGCACGCCTCGCACTTGCGACATCGTGTCCTCCTCCGGCGGGCTCCGGCCGTCGTCCGATTTGCTGCGAGTTTGACAGCAGAGGTGGGTCCCAGTTTCCCTTTTGGTCTCCCAACTGCCCGGTTCTGGGAATAACAAACAAAACAACAGGCCTTCAATAAAGTCTTAACAGGTCCTAAAGAAGCACCAGGGCTGAAGGATGGAGATATTGCTACAATATCATTAATACTTTGTATTTATACAACTCTTTTGGAGTGCTGCATTTCCCATACATTGTATTCCTACCTAGAGATACAAACTTCTGGAAATTTTGAAAACATTGCCCTCGCTCTTAAAAAAAATCCATTGGGGGGAATGGAAATTTTTCAGAAAAATGGGGGGGGGGGGGAATGCTTTAGTAACTGTTACAGATTGAAAGCCACTTTGTTGCTTTAGGAACATAAAATGTATTATAATTTGGTTTGGCATGAAACTGACATGGTTGGTATCCAGAACAATGGTATTCAAACAATTATTAGGAACTGATTTTTTAAAAATTACTTTTTTGTTACTAATAAAGCTACATGTTCCTGAACTGCAAGGAACACCTCAACAGTAAGGAACTTCTCTTTTTCTGCCACTTTATTAGGATCTGGCAAGAAAATAATTTTAAAAAACCAGAAGAAATCAGCAGTGGAAAATTATTTTGTCTCCATTAGTTCTCCACAGCGTTACGCAGACATAACCCACTCATTATGATAAAAAGAAGGGACAAAAGGAAATCAAGACCCTAATGATGCGATACTGTTGCATTGAAGGCATGGAGGAGATTTAAACCCAGGACATCCCAATTCATAGCTCAGTTTCACTAATGTTGTAGAGCAGTAGTTCTCAAGCTTTCAAAACCTGGGAATTCTGTCCATATATATATATATATATATATATATAATTTATAGCATTTATAGCACACGAATAAAACACAGATAATGGCATTGTTTACATACTAGTCACTCCTAGTAATTAGTTATAGCCTTCTGAAATAATAATCTTCTACATTCTTAATCATTGAGAACCTATCTCTTCCTTTTAACTCTAAACTTTGGTATTTTTACCTTAAGTAATGATTTCAATCACCCTATCAACAACATTCTTAAGATTATGGCGGATTCTCTGTGGATTTGCTTATTAGAGAAATTCCAAAAGAAACTTATGAAAATCAAGGGAAAAAACAAGATAAAGTTCAAAGTTCTTGCAATCACTTTATGGTGTGTGCTCAATTCATGTGTTACGGCTCCACTATCACACCACAAACACCCACAAGCACACTCTGGCATCACAGGAAAAGATGGCGGGGGGTGGAGTGGTTGTCCAGAGAACCTTGCCTCCCCAACTGTTATTTAGGCTGCATCCACACTGGACAAATAACCCAGTTTGGCACAGCTTTGTCTGCCCTGGCTCAAGGCTATGGAATTCTGGGAGTTGGGAGTTTGTTGTGGGGCCCACAACAAACTCCAACTCCCAGAATTCCATAGCCCAGAGCCAGAGAAGTTAAAGTGGTGCCAAACTGGGTAACTTCTGCAGTGTGGATGCAGCCTTAGATTAACTGAGGTTGATCTTCTAATTGAGAATGCCCACCCAAACACCCCTACACCTCCTGGTACTATTCCGGAAGAAAACAAAAAACAAAAAGGAACATTTTTGACTAAAAGACAAAACAAACCAAAAAAGGAAAGAAACAGCAAATGTTCCCTAACAATGGGAATGTCTGCAGAAGCCTTCCCCAACTCAGTATCCGCCCGATGCTTTCACCATCAGCTCCATCGGTCCCAATGGCTATCTGGCTAGGAATATATCAAGAGGGCCCCCAAGTTGGAGAAAGCTGGTCCAAAGCAATGGTAAACCATGGGGGCTTTTATCCTTGCTGCTTCCTGAGCAACCGAGGTAAAAACAAGTCCCTGAGCAGAAGGGGAAACCAGACAAAGATTGTGAAATGTTCCGCAACCGTTCCTGCTTTGGCAGACTCTAAAGTCCCCAGGAATATAAGCCTGAAAACCAAGGATACAAAACAGGGGAAGATTAAAACTGTCCTGCTACAGTTGTAATGCATTTCGCCAAGTCCAGCGGAATCGGAAAAATGCCTCTCCCCAAACTGACAGCCAGGCTGATGCTCTGTTTCAGCAAAGGCTTTAATGTGAGGGTTTTGTATTGATACGAAACCACAGATACGTCTCCCAGTGTGAAAGCAGAGGCTTCCCCAGGTTCTAACTCCTAGCGAATAAAGGACTGTGATTCTTAGCTATCTAGGAGTTATGCCTTCGATCTGTCCCAGAAAGCTTTTAAGTCAAAGCATGGCCTAGGTACTGCTAAGGGGAAAAAAAACCACATTCTGAATATGCTCATTTATTGCATTTCACGCTCCAGGGCAGAATGCAGACGTTTTGGCCCAAGCCACACTTGGTTTCCCCACAAGGTAACCAAACAATAGGCCTTGGAAAAACAGGTAAAACTGGTGGCTCCTAAGTGGTTTCAGTATCTTCCCATTCTCAGGCATCTCCACAATTATTATTTTTTTAAACGTGTTCACTCCACCTTTCCTTAAAAGCGCTTGGAGAGCCATACATAATTTCCCTACCTCCCTAACAATGTGAGGTAAGATAGGGCTGGGTCTGACAGAAAGGAACTAGATTTACTGCTAGATATCATTCGGACTCTCAGCTGTTAAATAATAGCAGCGACAAATGCACCCCACTCCTTCGAATTAAGACTGAAAGAGAGAAAGCTTGGAGATCCCCAGATTTTGGGGGGGGAAGGGACCAAGCAATGGACCAAAGAGTTCTAGGGGGTGAAAGCAAAGTTTATCCCAACAGCTTGAAGTCTGCCCAGTCCTGTATTAGGCCAGCAAAAGTCTGAACCAGGGAACTTCACAGCCGGGTAGGATTTGAATCTGGGTGACTAGTCAAAGGCTCTAGCAACTCTACCGTTCTGTCCAATAACTAACAGCAGGCTCCAATTCTAAAGGGAGTAAGTGCTACTGAGAATAAATTATTTAAGTGCATAACATGAAACACACCATGGGCCCAAACAGACAGGCCGAAATAAAGCTGCTTCGGGTCACTTTGGAGGTATGCTGTTTAAATGCTGCATGCGTCCTTAGAGGCCGGAAGCCGTGCCAAAGCCACGCTCCAAGCCTAAGGACTAGAGCGCAGCTTTGGCACGGCTTCTGGACTCTTAAGATGCGCGTGTCATTTGAACAGCATCCCTCCAAAGTGACCCGAAGCAGCTTTATTTTGGCCTGTCTGTTCAGGCCCCACGGGATTCAAAGTCACCACCTCTTTCGTTTTGCATTTTATTTCTGTAGGATCCCAGGTGAGCATTGTTTACAAATGCTAGTCATCCCAAGTGAAATCCCACAGACCATGAGGCCAGAGTACCGAATCGGGCGCCATGGCTCTGGGGCAGGGTATGTGGGAGAAGGAATATACCCAGAGCTGTTGATGTGTAATCCTGGAGTGGGTTGTTTTTTCCCCTTGGATGTCACACAATAGCTGTCTGCAAGTACGTTTGATAAGGAACAGTATCCCAATGATTGTGTGGGTCGGCAGAGCAGCTGCACGGCAAGTGGAAGGTCCAAGGTCCAAAGCTCCTGGTACAGCGCACAAGGATGTCTGGCTGAAACCCTAGAGACCTGCAGTGTCAGGCTTCAATGAACCAACTGTTGGATTTGGTGCAAAGAGGCTTTGTGTGTCCTCCTCTTTTCTGTGTGCTCGATACACCTTTTTGAATACAGGTCTCTTCCACTTGACATCTGCACTTCACACTTCCAGGTGCAGTTTTGGGGGGGAGATGCATCGAATGAATGAACTGGATCCCCAAGCTCCAACTTGCTCAGCTGCCAGCAAAATGTTTTAATGTATCAAAGGGCACCTCACAGCAGAAGACTTGAAGCCCCCTGAGAACTAAACCTTTTCTTTCATAAGCTCACACACAGGCTACATGTATTGAGAAGCCCAGAGCCCTACCCTTTTTCATCTATCTCAAGTACTTCTGTAAAGGAGCACAATAAACCACTAGGACCTCACTTTTTTTAAACTGGGTAAATACATTAGTCTTTTCCAGGAAAAAAAGAAACACAAGCATCATGGCACCTGAAAGCCACGTAATAAATCCATAAGCCTTTGTGGTGTCACAAGACACTATTTCCAATCAATCGATGAACCGAAGGCATACATCAATGCCCAAACCAGCGTCTGAAGCAATAATTCTAATCTTGTTTCCTTATACTTTCAGTCTCCAATGGATCCAAAGCAGCGACAGTGTTTCGCTTACTGGTGGCTCCACACCCACTTTCCTGACCATTATTCCGGTCACATTCCGATGCCGGTTCAATATCTTCTTTTCTAGCTAGGCTTTGAGCTGGTCTTTGCGCGGTTAATGTCCTGCCGTCGCTTCGCTCGGCTCTTCTGGTTTATTTTCTCATCGTTTCATGTCTTGCGCGTACGCAAAGCCGCCTGGAGAACTCTCAAAAGAAAAGCTACCTATAAAGTGACGGAGCCACATTGCGTTCGCCCGCAGGGCAAGCGAAAAAGAGAAGAAACGCACACAGCAGCTTTCGAGGGCCGCGGAACATGTTGCAGCACGTTCCCGTTGGGAGCAAATCGCCAGCAAATGGGATTTGCCCTCCCAGACGAACGAGTCCCAAAGAAAAAGCAAAACCAGCGTAAGATGCACGCTGGCATCCAGGTTGCTGGCCTACCACCCTCACCTTGAGAGTAAGGCTCAGCGAAAGCAGCGGCTCTGGCTTCGGGGTTGCCGTAAATCCGGCTGGCCAACAAGTTCCTCAAGGAGGCACGTTTCGAAGCGAGCGAGCATAGGATGGCATCCTTTATCCCCTCCTGAGCCTTACTGTCTTCGAGGACTGCGCCTTTTCTAGGACACACCTTCTCGGGCCGGCCCAGGGATGGCAAATGCCACAGAAGGACTGGCCCTTCAAGGGAAGACAAAAGCTTTGGAAACACACAGCACACCAAGCAGCATCTTGACAGCCCAGACAAAGAGGGGGGAAGAAAAAGCCCTTTCTGAAGCAGCTATGGACAACCCACCCATCCCCTAAACCTCCCTACTCTCAGTCTTCATTCCTGTTTTTGTTCAAAAAGCCCCTCTCCTTTCCCTCCCTCCCTGCAAAAGGGTCCTCCCCAGGGTCCCTTTTTGCAGGATCCAGGGCAGACAATGACAAAGGTCACTTCCCCTTTAAAAAAATGGGGAGGGGGAGAAAAGAGGGAGCCTCCGATGAAGTTCAGAAGAAGAGAGCTGCTTCCATTTTCTTTTTGTCTCTAAAAGGATCTGTTTTGTGCCCCCCCCCCCAAATATTCCCACTTTCTCCATTTTGGATGGAGCAACAACAACAAGAGGGGGCTGATCTTGCATTGGCTGCATCCACATTGGAGAGAGAATCCGGTTTGGGCCCCCTTGGGCTGGCTTCAGGCTCTGGAATTCTGGGAATTGGAGTTTGTTGTGGGTCCAGAGCGGAGCAGAGCTCCGCTCTGGACCCACAACAAACTCCAATTCCCAGAATTCCAGAGCCTGAAGCCAGCCCAAGGGGGCCCAAACCGGATTCTCTCTCCAATGTGGATGCAGCCATTGTCTTCAAGGTGTTGTCCTCCTTCGCAGCCCAAACCAAACCCAAACCAAACCATGCTTTTTCTATGATCGTTACCCCAATGGTCAAGGTTGGATCGGAGAGCCGCCTTGGGGGGGGGGGAGAGAAAGGCGGGATGGACCCGCACTAAAAGAAAGGCATCAAGACGGCGTTGCATTCCTTTCCAGCTTCCTCCTGTTGGAAAACCTGAGCCCGATCCAGACCCGCATGCATGGGATCACCCCCCCCCCCTACTCTCCCCGATCTCCCTCGATCCCGATCCCGATCCGGCTCCGACCTGCTCCTGCTCGGAGTCATAGTCCTCCTCGTCCGGGCTGACCGACATGGCCATGGCTCATGGCGAGGAAGCGGGCGGCCGAGGCGATCGAAAGGAGAAAGAAAGAGGGAGGGGAAAAAAAAGGGGGGCGCGCTGCTGCTGCTGAGGCTCCTTCTTCTTCGATGCGATCGACGCCGATGCCTTAATCGCAGGGCGTCCAACCAGGAAGGGGCGGGACTCCCGGCCTGGCCAATCAGGGGCCTCGGTTCCCAGCGAACAAAGGAAGGCCCCCGATTGGCTGCCCGAGAAAGGAGAGCGGACTGGGAGATCGTCTGGAGTTTTTATAGCGGCATCGCCCCCCTCTCCGCCTTCCTTAAAAGCCTTTGGGGGGAATCCAGGGCAGATCTAGGCCAGGCGAGAACAAAGGAGGGATGGGCAGGGACCGGGGGGCATCGGGGGGCATCGGTGTGCCCTTCCTTCTTTTCCTAAGGCAGCCCTAGAACCGCATCGCTGGCTCCCGAGCTCAGGTGGACTTCAGCTCCCAGAAGCCTCAGCCCTGTTGGCCAACGGCCTGGGATTCTGGGAGCTGAAGTCCCAAAGCCCTGAACGAGCGCCAATGATTCTACGCCACTCATCCTTCCCCCCCCCAAAAAAAAGGTTGCCCTTTCAGAGCTTTTGGACTTCAGCTCCCAGAAGCCTCGGCCACGTTGGTTAATATCCTGGGATTTCTGGGAGGTGAAGTCCAAAACGTCCTGAAAGGGCACAGTCTGTGGTTCCCCAAACTGTGTGCCCTTTCAGAGATGGTGGACTTCAGCTCCCAGAAGTCTCAGCCGTGTTGGCCCACAGCCTGGGATTCTGGGAGATGAAGTCCAAAAGGCACTGAAAGAACAGCATTGGGGGGGGCACTGCTCCAGAGTCAGTGATGCCCAAACAGTGCCCTTTCAGGGAATGGTGGACTTCAGCTCCCAGAATCCCAAGCTATCGGCCAACATGGCTGAGGCTCCTGGGAGCCGAAGTCCACCGTCTCTGAAAGGGCAGAGCTTGGGGACCACGGTTTAATCCTTGTTTAAACTCTCTAGGAATTTCCAGGTCCTCCAGTGCAACTCTGTGGTCAACGTGAGCCAAAAGGCGCACTGAAGGGCCTAGAGGTAACCCTTCCCTAGGCATCTGTAGCTCCTCCGGCACAATGCTGTCTTCAGCGTCTGACAGACGTTGACCACAGAGTTGACCTGGAGGACCTAGAGATTCCTAGAGAGGTGTCCTCTCGGGTACAAACATTGTGTTTGGGTGATTTGTGGTCAACCAACGTGGCCGAGGCTTCTGGGAGCTGAAGTCCACATTCATCAGGGGCCCTGTGCCCATAACCCCAGCGCATATGGAGGAACGAGTGTATTATTATTACTATTCTAGTTGTATATCCCGCCCTTTCCCCAAAACTGGGACTCAGAGCGGCGGACAAGATTAAAACCGTACCATTAAAAACACAGAAAAGTGTGACATTAAAACAGAATTAAAGGATCCATGGGTGCAAGGTGCTGGAACCAAACGCCATCATCAGTTCAAACATGACACCAAAGCAGCGTTAAACTTCCCTAACCATGCCTGGGTTCGCCCTTCCTAACCTGATCTTGGTTTTTTTCTACCTTTTTGACTTCTTATTTCGTCAGTTAAAAGGTTCCCTCTCCACCGTCCAGGGCACCCAGCTCAGTTTTAGAGCAACAACATTCAACATTCACAATAAAATTATCACAGCAATCCAATAGCTCGCTCTTTTTTTAAAAAAAAAAATGCTGAAAACCCAGATCAAGTCAATGGGAAAGCTTGTGGAAAAGGTGATAGGAGAAAGGGCCTGACACACTGTTAGAAAAAGCCGGCCATAGTTTGAGAAAACATCGGAGAAAGCTTGACCTCAGTGTCTCTGTGGTCCTCCCTCTTGTGAAGAACAAGATACAAAGCGGGGTCTGCCATGTAGATCCGTGGGCGCTGCTAAGGAATGGCAATCTGCCTAAACTACTTATCGGGTGTCTTCTTGAACTACCTCTAAAAGCCCCGCGTTGGAGTTACCCCGATGAGGGATATCTGCTGGCCAGGCTTCTTCAGATCCGACAAGTTTAGCAAAAGACAAAGGCACCAAAATGGCTATTGACTTTGGCTTTAAAATCCTCCTACCTTTGCATTTTTCTTGGGCCAGGATACCACTGGGACTCCAGAAATGGCAAGATTCTGATCATCTTCTGCATGCTCCTTCAGGATATTCTGTGTTGAAAGGAAAAAAGGATAATTAAGAAAAAGAGAAGGGGGGGAACAAAAAGCCCAGAATAACTTGTTGAAGGGAAGCCGTAAACTGGAGCCCCAAGGAATAAATGTCCTCTTCAGTTATCCAATGGAGAAAAAAAATTATTCTGCAGGCATCACCCCACTATCCCTATTTTATACCCCTAAAGGATGGAGATCACCGAGGAAGCTTTCATAAATGATACAAAGGATGTCTGTTTAAAACTTGTAGGTTTAAATCATTTTCATTGTAAGCATTTATTTATTTAAAAAAAAAACTTGTAGCCATTTCTTTCAGCGTTCAAGACGTTGGAATGCTTCTGAGATGCTCTTTGCATCGTCTAGAAACAAAATACAGTTTTTTTCTTTTACAATGACTGTTTTACTCCATTGTCAATTTATGCAGAAGTGACTGACCAATTAGTTAAGCAGTTAAAGCTCATACAGTTAACTGACTAAAATCAAACGACTAAGACTTACATTGTAGGACTATTTTTGCAAGATTTTTAACAAAAATCCCCCTTGAAATGCTTCAAAATGTGCACTAGAGGGAGCAGGGTGCATTTCCACCACATTTTGCACCTGCCCTTGGACCACTTTAGGCCCAGGAGAGGCCTTTTTTGAAACCCAAAACATGATGAAAATGCCTCCATGCTCCCTAAAGGCATTTGGGTCTTTTTCACCACTGCTCACCTACAGGGCTCTTGCCTTCCACAGTTGCCCACCACTGCTTTAGGGGCATTTTAAAAGGCATTTTATAGGAATATCACATGTTTTATGCCATTCCGTTATAGACTTTTGTGTGGGGAACACAAAAGTACCAAGCAGCACAATGTGCCACTGCAACAAGTAACGGCGACCATTTCCTTTTTAGAAAATGCACATGATAATACAAATTCTGAGTTTCTCCCCTCAAGTCAAAGATGACACTGTGGGTAGAGTCCAGCGACCAAGGCCAGGGCTGTTCTGAAACCCAAGCTGCTTCGACAGCCTCTGTCTCGACAAGGTGCATCACGTGAAAAGCAAAATCCTCTACCTACCTTCATATCTTCCAAAAGAGCCTGAGGATCCTCTATGCCTTCAGGGACACATTTCTTATTCTCTGGAAGTGATTCAAGTTTTTCAACAAGGGCTTTTAAACCCTTCAGTTCAAACTCTGTCAGGTGAGTCCACTTGGCTGAGGCCTCAGTGGCTGGGGAGCCTGTGGGAGTTTTGGGATAATCAGCAGGCATGGACTTTATGCTTTCATCTGAAGCATCAGACAAAGTCCTTTTGAGGTACCAAGAAGCTGTGGATTTCTGTTTCTTCCCCAGAATCTCTTTCCCTTCTGAATGTGTGCTGTTGGGGGAAGAGGCTCCGTCCATGGAGGCCTTGGGGATTTTTTCTGGGCTCTCATCCTTCCCCTGCGTGTGAATATCACACAATTCTTCATCCATGTCTGCACAGGAATCTGATGAAAAGCTATCTAAGCTGTGTTTCCTCGCAGTATCTAAGAAAAAAGAAAGGGAAATTTTAAAGAATCCCTCAAAATAAAGCTCAGGAATACCTACCAAGAGTGCTGGTCATTTTCATCCCAAACAACATAATGAAGGAACGTCAGTACATACAGATTGCTCATAAGTAACACAGTCAGAATGAGTTACTTTGGAGTACAACCCCCAGAACTCCAAAGCCACCATGGCCAATGGAGAATTCAGTCAGTTGTAGTTCAAACAAGCCCTGGAGTGCTTTGTCACTTGGGAAATGCTATGGGTTCTGCTGCAAAAAAAGGAACACTCCAAGATCTGGTTTTAATGTATACCCAGGCCGATTTTTTAAAAACAGACACACAAACTCTCACAAAACATGAGGTGGTCCTGCCTCATCTGTCTCAGCTAATCTTGTGATAGCTAACAATAAGGTTGCAACGTTTCCACATTTGCTTTTCTCTGGGTTGGCCAGCCATTGCTTTGTTCATTGCTGGGCAAGATGAATAAAGATGGGCAGAAACGTGCATAGTAATACCTGGTAACCTACTCCGCGACTTGATTCTAAGTGTTAGCACCCAGGCCGGAGAAGGAAGAACTCATGATATGGGCCGGCATTCTAAAACAACAGGGCTGTGGCATCTGAAAGACTCATCCATTTCTTAAGACCATCATTTCCTAACTGTTCGTGCTGCAGGTCAGAAATAGCAACTGTCCCTTATTGCTATTTTGAAATCTTAGCCCCCAGTGGAGCCTGGCTGAAGGGAAAGATCTGCCATACTGGAGACTGCCGCCAGAGGGACAGGAGCAGGGGTCAGCCTGAAGAGTGGCTAACCATATTAAGCACGGGCTGGTGACCTCAGCCATCAATGCTTCCCACTGGCTGCTGCTAGTATCTTCCGGGCACGGTATACACATGTTGCAGACCTAGCCTGAACTCACCAGAAACCCACAGCTCAGCAGCAGAGCTTCTGTTTGGCACGAGGAAGGATTCAGATACAAGCCCAGGTTTTAGGTGACAAATATCACTGCCACCCCAGTCCCATCATGGTCCAAGGCTTGCAGAGGAAGCTGACCACATCAGGGGCATTTTCAGGTAGGGAAGAGCCATATCAGGCAAGAAAGACACATGTAGCAGGGTCACATCTGGCAAGGCACCATCCGACAAGACACAGCGGGATCTTGTTCAGTAAATTATGTTCAGGAACACTACAGAGCACTACAGGAGAGACCGAGACAAGGGATTCCTGTTGCCTCAGTAGGATTCAGAGAACTTCTGAAAACAAGCTGGCCTGTTCTTGCTGTTGCCCCCAGCAGATGTTTAGCTACTGTGGTGGGGGGTAAGGGCACTACTCCCATAGGAATTCGGCCCTCCCATGAAATTTCCCTTCAGTCCCCAACTTTCTAGCATTGTGGGAACTTCAAACGTCAGTTGAGCATTTAGAAATATAGTTCAGGCATCCATAGAAAAGTGGCCGGCAAAGTGATGAAGTGAACATTTTTCGGCGCCTCACTCTCAGCAACGCTAGAAATCAGGGAAATGAAGGAAAGTTTCATTCTGGGGAGACAGAATTCTTATTTAGGGGGTAATACCCTCCTTTTGTCCCCTCTGTAGCTCTCTGGCCTTCACCCATCCTGTGGAGCTGTCTGTCCTCTTTAAAAGGTTATGGCCTTTTAAAAAGGCCATTTTTGCAGGCATGGGGAAATGGAAGCTGAACTGGGAGCAAGGCTCAAGAGTCCAGCAAGACAACATCTTCTGCCCTTGAAGGTCTAAGAGAAGAGGATGATGGCTGTCTGAGAGAGACACCTTAACACTGTCCATGTCTTTCTCTGAAACTAAGGAGGGGTGGGTGAGGGCATAAGGCCAGGCTGGAGAACATGATAACTGCTACCAGTTATAGAAAACAATGCTGGGCTAGGTAGACTTGAATAGAATTTGGATAAGGCAGCCTCCTATCTTCCACAGCTAACTGATGCCCACCGTGATGTCACCAAGCAAGATATTCCCCTTTCTTCTGCACAGTATTGTGGCCTTCCTAACACAGCCTGAAGTGCAACAGTCACTTTAAAGCTCTATCCCATTATTGTGTGGAGTGTATCAACTGGCTAGATTTCCTGTCAGTTATGCCTATCAAGTTGGGTGTTTTCCATAATTTAATCCAAGTGCCAAAAGGCTAATTTCCTTTGTGCAGAACCTTGATATGACACTCATTCCCTGCTGATAACATGGACTAAACAAATCCTCTTTTCTTTTGGGAGAATTTACAGCTTGCCATTTCAGCCCGCCCACCCCAGATAATGACAGAGTTAAGTGTGAATCCCTGCTCTCCTTGCCCCCCCAGAAAACTAGGAAATATCATTTCAGGTGAGAACGTGCAGTGAAGATGACCAAGGTTCAGAAACACACATCTGCTCCTCCAGGAAACAACAAAATAATTCAAATTCCCAGCTTAGTATGTAAGATTCATCTGGGCAGAAAGCAAAAAGTAAGGGTGCTGTTCCATTCATTCCTTCCCACAACCTTCCCATTCTGAATTTGTACTGCAAAAGAATTCACTCACCAATTAACATTGATTCTTTCAGGTAATCTTTGCTGAGGTGGGAGCGCTGGGCCACGCAAAACACGTACCTTTCTAGAACATACCAACACATCTCATAGTAGAAAGGATAACGGAACTTGGCCTGCACCTGAAAGCAAGACAGAAAAGCATCAATCCATCTGGGAGGCAGGGAAGTTTGCTGCTCCTTGAGCCAGTTATCGTCTTATCGAGAGTGCAAGCTGCCTTTGCAGGAGTGGGAGGAGGGGAAGTGAAGGTGGGAGCCAAGGGAGATGTATGCCTTCTGCATACGCAATGAGCAACCCTGCCTGCTTCCCCGGGTGCTTCGTTTTGTGGTTCACTAATTTTGCACCTTCCTAGGAGGGGAGGGATAAAAAGGGATGGCTGAATTCTCAAGATGGATTTGTCCCCCAGTCTCCCAGGAAATATGCCTTCAACGCAGGATACTTCCTCTTCCCGTTCTCTAAATATTCATAAATGTCGTCATGTACAGATGTGAGTCTCCTAAGAATTCAAGTTAAAAAGGAAAGCTACACATTTATTAGATTACCTGGGCGTTATATCCCATTTCTTGCATCACTGCACCCAGCCCGCCCTCAGGGCAAATTCAATGAGGACAGAACTACACACGGGATTAGAAAGTACTTCTTCACAAAACACCAATCTGATGCATAGTGCTCACTAAGACAGGACACAGTAATGTTCAGTGACATAAGACAGCTTCAAAAAGGATAACACAGGTTTATAGAGGAGGATGGGAACAGGTCTATGAACAATTACTAGCCACAAAAGCTAAACAAAACCTCCAAGTTCAGAGGTAGTGGGCCTTTAAATACCAGTTGCAGAGAGCAGGAGAAGGGCTAATGCCTTTGAGCACCAGGTTTGGCGCTCTGGGAAACAGGACACTGGACTGGGAGGGCCTCTGGTCTGATTCAGTTTAGTTCTTCGTACTTTACATGAAATGCATGAATGCCACCAACAGTGTGCCCTTTATGCTGAGTCCTCCCTTCCCTGGTGTCACATATTACAACTTATCCAGTGTTGTGACATTATTATGCCAAGTGCGTTTCTCTGTCCCCAACACTAAAGGCAATGGAGGTTACTACAGAGAAAAATGACACCAGGGTATGCAGTGCCACGTTTAGCAAACGTCCAGCTTTCTAAATACATATAGTTTCACACTGACACTGCAGCTGAAATGTGGCTAGTTCTGGCTCTGGGATTTTGGAGGGTATGGGGAGGCTCAGGCTTGGTGCCCACACTTGGTTCACCAAGTCTGGGAGAGGTGGGATAAGCAAACTCAAGAATTCTCTTTAGGTTGCATCTGATCTTCTTGGCTACTTCATGCAAGAAGGATAGCAACTGTTGAGGCATTAGGCCCTCTGCCGGTTTGAGGACCGTGGTAAGTGTCCAAAGTCCTATCTCATAGAGCCAGCCCTCCATTTAGCCCTATACTGTTTGCTCTGACAGTTGAGAGCACTCCAGGGCTTCCCCATCATATGCTACTTAATCCTTTTGACTGGAGATGCCACACTTTGAACCCTGGACTTTCTGCATGCAAAGTATGTACTCTATCACTGCACTGTTATATTGCCCACATATACAGAGGCTTTGCAAATACAGGCTGACCACCCCAGCAATATCCATAGCTCTCACACTATCCATTCATACCTGGGGGTTTTAGCCTTCTGGAGAATCCCTGTAAGGTTTTCCAATTACATTTCAAATTGCTAATTACAATGGTCAGACATAAGGGGAATCAGCAATGCTAAAAGAGGGATGTTCATAAAAGGAACTCAAATTATGTTGGATTTTTTTTCCATTTAAATTTTTTGCCTTTTTTTTTTCTACGAGAGCACTGCAGGAAACAAAATTTGCAAAGAATTTGACTTACAAACAGGAAGCCGCCTGTTCCACCCCTCGGCCTTCAAAAGGTTTTCAGCCACACGCCTGGGGAATATTAAAGACATCATTTGCTCAACATTGTGCTGACAGGTTTCTGAGTGTCACCAAATTTAGTTGTTTACCAATGTTTGTTTTCAAAAATATATAAATATAGGTATGTATATAATACTTCAAATGCGCAAAACAAGGCAGTCAAAGGCATGCAGTGCTCCCATGGGCCATGAAAGGATCAATTGTGAATTGTCAATTTGAGTTCCTAATGGCCGTGCCATCCGAGCTCCATCCCACAGCCAATTCCCTCTATGCCTCTAATTCAATGTCTTATTGAAATCTGCCCTGTGCGCTCTACAACCCCACAGATGCAAGAGACGGCCGGCCAGCGTGCGCTCTGAATAAAAGATGAAGGGGCCTCTTAGGCACAAACCAGTTGCCAAGGGACAAAAGGGGTAGAAGGCCAGAGCATTCTTGTCAAATGGGAGCTTCCCTGAGGTCTCCAAGCTGGCCAGTGTCGGGATTCCACACTCAACAGATTCTTCATCTGATGTAAAACGGCAATTACGTTTGAGAGCGTTACTTTAAAAAGGGGGGGCAAAGGAGAGGGATAGATGAGAGGTGGGAAATCTCAGGCCCTAGGGCCAAAACCAGCCCCCTGGGGTTCTCCAGAGGACCATAACCCCTTCCCTACGATGCCATCATGTGAGGGTTTCCTAGCTTTTGTACAGGATTTCACCCCCATTTTGAAAAGGTTGAAGAAGTGTCTCTTCAGATTTAAGGATTGGCGGCAAGAGCTTTAAAGTCAAATAGGCTGGTATTTTTGGCCTCGCCCCAAGAATGCCTCCGAGACAGGCTGAAAGAGGTTTCCTACGCTTGTTTTACAGTACATCCCCCTAGAAATGTTTGCAGGGCATCAAGTCAAAACTCTTTTAGTCACCCTGTAATTTGATGAGCAAAATGGTGGTTTCAAACGATTGTTATTATTTATATGTTTACAGCTTCTGTTTATTATTATTGCTTATTATTATTATTCCCACTGTTGTTTTCCGGATTCCCTGTGATTGGGTGGGATATAAATATTATTATTATTATTATTATACTGGATTTTATGCTAAGGTAGGCTATTTCAATTTTATCCTGTGTTACGATTTTGTTGGTCCCAAGGCACGATGCAAAGAAGATCCACATCGTGCCTTGGGATCAGGCTATCCGAAAGTTAACCTCTGCCCATATGAGCTTGCTTTAGATTTAAGGCATTCAGCAGGGTATCCCCTGAGAAGTTAGATTCATGAGCACGGAAGACAGACCTTTCCCTGGAGTAGCACCTCAGTTGTGGAACTACCTCCCACATGAAGTCACTTTCATCTTTACACAACTTCTAACCAACAGTCAACACTGTGTTATTTGGACACACTAACAGCTTTGAAAACTTTTTTTTAAAAATCACATTTTGTTTTTCTCCTGGTTTTCTATTGCGATTTTCCTCCAAGCGTGGAAAAGTTACATTTATTGACTCCAGGTCCCCAAACCTTTCCAGCTGGCTTGAGGATTCAGTAAGTCGCAGGACAAAACAATAACTTGCTCAAGCTCTGGTTTGATTGTACGTCACTTTGTGGGTTCTGATGGACAGGAAAAGCAATTTATAACTATTTTGAATAACTAAGCCACTTTGTAAGAGAAAAGCTGGCCTGGGTCTGAGAGCCTGGATGGGAGACTGCCTGGGAACACTCCCCATATTCATCGTCTTGAACTGAATAATGACAGAAAGGAGGGGTATAAGCATAAACAAACAGTACCCTGCTTCTTGACACTGTGAGCCATCCTGAGGACTTGACAGCATCCAGATAGGTCATTATTTAGGAAATTAAATAATCACAGAACCAAACAGTCTAGAAGAGTACCATTTAGGGTACAATATGTCCTCTAGCAAAGGAATAACGCCTATACCAGAAAGGGCTTAGAGGAGAAGTTTTTAATTGATGCTTTCCAGCTGCAGGTTCTATGATCAATAATTTACAATTCACTGAAGTGTTTTTTCCCCACCCCTAATTATTTCTCAACAGTAAATGGGGAAATATATTCTCACTGGAGAAGGATAGCTTTCATAGTTCAAAGGGAAAAAAATTAAGATAGCCCAGAGACTTTTATGAAAGTCCTAATGGAGGTGGTGGAAGTCCACTCCAAATCTCTCGAGAAATTACCATCTGATATCAGAGTTAGAACAGGGGATTTGCATCTTAGTGAACGGCTAGGCATCTCCTCCAAATGAAAAGTACAAAATGACTCCGTCCCCCCAGGCTGGCCACTGGCATTCTTCAAGAGGACAAGCTTTCACATCTTACTGTTCAGGCTAGGAGTTTGCTGGGCAATTAGAATCTTTAGCAGAGAGGTAGAATTCAGAGGCATCACTTTATTAGTCTGGAATATCAGAATGGAAAAGGATCTTGAAGCACCTTTGGGATTAAGATGTTACAAGATCCCTTTGCAATCTTTAATAGAAATACCTTTTTATACCGGGTTACAAGTCCAGAAAAGTAACTTTCCAAGGCTCTAACCTTTACTGGCCACTGCTTGATGGATTGGCTCTGATAGGACAAAATCTCCTTAAACTTTTATTTTAAAAAATCAGGGAGGAAAAACCCCTCACCTGCTCACCTATGGAGAGTGACTGTCATTTCCTAGGCTACCAAGCATGGAAGCCCTATAAATTTTGGGGTTTTTTTTTAAAGCAGCCCTCTTGCTTTCATTATTTGATGCTATACGTCAGGGGTGGGCAACTATGGAGGGGTGGGGACCAATGTTTGCTCCCACACTAGCATGCCAATACTCTCAGTCTCTGTAAATAAAAAAATTAAAAATATTTTTGGGGGCAATTTTTCACCTTCAACAAAGAAATCCTAAACAGCTCCCAGTCCCCCAACCATCCCATCTCTCCTCAGCATTCCACATTTAGATATGCTGAACAAGGTTTGGGGATGTTTGGAGCCCAAAAATGGCCTTGGTGGGCTACATACAGCCCCCAGGCCACCCCTGACATAGCTGGTTGGGGCATTCTAGGACTTGGAGGGCAACAGGTTGGGGAAGGCTGAACTAGGAGGCCACATTCATTCTGGTCAGTTCTCCATCTGTCTAAATGTCTTGCTCATTCTTCCCCATCACTTCCTGGTGTTAGGAGAAATCAATCTAGATTCTCAGACCTAGAATGAAGCCACAGAGGGACATGTTGCGACCGGGCTATAAATCAACATTACTGTCTCTGGCCGAGACGATATCAAGAGGTCAAAACCAATCCAACCGTCAGCAAAAGGCTAAAACAAAGCACCTCAATTTAAAAATGAGCTAGAGAAGAGCTGGATTACAAGGGCTGAACTGCCAATCCTGGCTTTGTGAGTTGTGCCACAACATTTCTTTCAGCTGCCAAACGTGCACGACAGACAGTTCAATACTTTTGAAAAACCCTCATGTAGGGTGGTGCCCTAAACGGGGTTCAAAACAGAGAAGCTTATTGAAGAAGTGGTGTCTTGGCTACAACATTCTGAATGAAGGAGTTAGAGGATGTGGTCCATGCTTGGAAAAAGATCATACTGTGCTGCTAAACACATTTCCCTAGCAGGTATGTCCCAACAGGTTCAGTCAAACTTCCTTTCTAACTGACCAGCTTATAAAACTCGGTGTTAAAGAAACATTTTCTGTTCTGTGCACACCTGTAAGCCACATTCTGAACCAAACTGAGTGCTTGTGTGGCTTTTCTTATTGTTTTATAATCACAACTGAAGGAAAGAGCTTTTGGCTTAAATTCAGTTTTTTAGTACCAGCTAGAGTAAACCCGCTGAAGTTGGTACGGCAGCACTAACAGTTTTCCCATTTTATCCTCACAACAATAACCCTACAAGACAGGTTGGGCTGAAAGAGTGAAAAGCCCAATGTCACTTGGTGAGTTTTATGGCTTAGTAGGGACTAGATCCTGGATTTCCTGAGTCCTAGTCCAGCCCCTAACCACTAAACCACATTGTCTGTCCCTCTCTCTCTCTCTCTCTCATCCCAACCGGCCACCACTAGAGAACTGATTCAGACACCCAACTGGCTTACAAGATGGCAACAAAGCTTGAAAAAGTTACTGTTTAGGACTATAATTCCCAAAAAAAAAACCCAGCTAGCACAGTTGCTGACCATGGCGGATGGGGGATTCTACAAGCAGTAACCCAAACAGTAACCTTTCTGGTCCAGCAGGCACACCCAAACATTTTCAATGATACCTTTGCATCTACAGGGGCTAGAAACATGTTGTTATTGTTTTAAATAATACATGAGATCCTTCAGATACTAATACCACAGTCTTTTACTTTTTCTGTGCTTACTCGGAGTAATGATCCACAGAGCCCTGCTCATAAACTACTACTATGTTTTCACATCCACTACATTTTCTGTTTCATCACTGTTAAGACTTGCTGCTACCTTTTTTTTCTTCCATGAGAAAAATGTATTTTTTTTTTCAAGCCTAAGGAAAGAGATGGTTGAAAGGAGTGTCTGGTCCCACAGCAATTTTTGAACCTTCTTTTCCCCGTGTCACATATACGATACCAATCGTTTTTGAGAACTGCAGGTTTACAGACAACCTAGAAGTGGATTGGTTCGCAGGGGTTTTACTGCTGTAACATAGAAAGGCAGATGCTATGACAGTTAGCTTGCTTTTCTGAGGAGCTTTTTAGGCTCCTGCAAGTGAAAGCACAAGTTTTCAGAGCAGGGGAAAAAAGGAATACTGCCTGTAGGGAACACAAGGGTAGGACCTATTTAAGTACAGCCACAGTGACTGAAGCTATACATGCAAGAAAGTCCTAAATTCACTTTCCATCATCTCCAAGTACATGTAGGAAAAAATCCTGCCTGAAGCTTTGGGGACGAGTTACTAGTTAGTGTTGAAAATCACTTCCAGATGGACCTATGGCCTATCTCAGTATGAAGCCACTGGCCCCCAGGAATGTAGTTATGGGGAGGAGGAGCAAAATGAGAGCACTGCCCCCCCCCCATGAAGTCTTCCTTTAGTCCCCAAATGGCTAGCATTTCCTTAACTTAAAACCTCAGTTGAATATTGAGAAATAGAGTTTAGGTATCCCAAGAGAAGAGGCAGCAAAGTGACCAAGGGAATGCGCACGCAGCAGTAATTCCAGGTGTGAACCATTTCCAGACTGGAGGAGCAAACCAGAAATTTCGTGGCCAAATGAGAAATATCTAGTGGCTACAGAAAGCAGCTGTGGCGCCATTTCAGAAAACAAACCATGGGTCAGAGGTTGGCAGAAGACAAGACTGCGGTCTGCTAGTGTTAGAATCTTGAAAAAGGACTGCAGACTCAGTGATCTAGCAAGACGGCTTCTTCATTCTTAGGCAACGGTGCAGAATTTGGATAAGCAGGTTCAGAACTGTCCTAACTGTCAGGGTATTTTCCTAGCAACGCTTTCACACTTTGCAAATGGAAATCCAGCTTGGTGAAAACAGCTATGTTAGTTTAACATAAAAGGTAGCTGTAGACTATGCAAAGCTGAAGCCGGCTTTTCTTAGCCTAGTGTGCAATGCCAAGACATAACACAATCACAACTCACACCATAGGCTTCACATTGGGTAGGCTAGCATTTTATCTATAAGCACTGTCCCAACCCATTATTTGTTCACCTTCATAGCACCTTTGCTACATAGGATACTTCTTCTCCAACTGCACCTAAAGGGAACCGGGGCAGAGACAGTGACCTGAACAAATTCCATGCAATGCATTCATGACAGATGTAGACTGGAACTTTTCAGACCTGGATCTAATAATTGTATCTTTTGGATAAACTATTCATTTCTGACAAATGCCAAGATTTTCTTGGCAGTTGTGAAATCAATCAAGAAATGTTTTAAGAAATGAGCCACACAAAGGGATGCTAAGGGATGGAGTGGAGTCTACAAAGCCACCTTCTACTTGCTATGAAGTGTAATGTGTACACTCCAGTCCCAGGCTCTTGCCCTAGCTGCCCTCTGTAACACAACTCACGCCTCTGAACCAAGTTTTTAGAAAGTAACAGCTAGAACTTTTCAAGATGAGGTGGTATCTATACCCAAAAGAATACCCAGAATTCCTAGGAAGACATCAATTGGGAACAAGCAGAAAGGTTTCATGATTTGCCAGTGTTCAGAACACAAAGCACCAGGGAGCCAATAAAGAACAAGAGACAAGATCCCGTGACAGTCAGACAAATGTTCCACAAACATTCAGGGGCTGGGAAACAAATCGGATGAAAAGAATGGCGCTCCAAACAATGTTGAACTATAACAGGCCTCCGCACCAATAAGCCTATGAATGAAAGTTCATAGGTGACAGGCAGCAGATGGAACATCAGTTCATTGCACAGATACTACCCTGGCCCCCTTTGTACTTGCTTTCCACTCTGAATAGCACCTCCAGAGTGAGGCAGCTGGCTCTCAAAGAAGGAATGCAGGCAGCCTGGTGAGAGGTACCAAAAGTGGAAGTTTTGGTACAAGGTGAGGGGATTCACAATGGGGGAGTGGAGGAGTGGAACTCCAAGCTCAAGAGGGAACACAGATCAAAGGAGGGCTTGAAGGCAGGAAGGGATGAAATACATAAGCCCACTTAGGGATGCTAGCAGTCTACCTCGAAGAAAGATGGGCAGCTATTGGTCCTTGAGCCCAGGGACATGGAAGTGTGGGGCCTTATTGTTAAAGAGCCTTCCGGAGTTCCCAATGAGAAAGAGAAAGAGTGAGAATGCTAAAATCAAGGCAGCAGCACAGAAGCAGCCCGGTTGCCACTGAAGGCTCACTGCACTCACATCTGTTAAGGTCACCCCTTAGTTCTCCTTAGACAGCTGCTAGGAACAGCGGAGGCAAAGTAGTAGCCATTAAGCCGCTTGGGGCCTACTTTTCAGGAAAGAGTACCTGCAAGTCTGGAGTTTTGCCAGAATCCAAACATCTTCCCAACAATGAGAAAAACCAGGCCCTGAAAATGTGATATTTAATCCATCTGTGGGAAACCCCAGGACTACCTGGACTAGCTCTTATATCCCCTGCAAAGCTGCTTCTGACCTTAGGTTCTGCCCTGCTTTGACCCTGCCAGTACCTAGACCACAGCACCGGGGCCAGAATATTTAAGGATCTCTTGACCCACCCAATAGAGCACTGACCTATAGGTTTTTCCTTCTGTAAAGTTACCTGTCTTTTCCCATGTCTCTTGGAACCTTCTGTGTCTTGCCTTTCACACGAATTGTAATGTCATGCGTGAGCAAAGTCAGAAGAGATCTGAGTATTCTTACCCTCGTTCTGTCCTCAATCTCATAGATGCGAAGCTGCATGGGAACATTAAAGCTATGCAGGATGTTGCCACCAAACACCAGGGAATCTACTGGAGTATAAACAGCATGTATCCACCCTATGGAGGTGGGGAGAAAATGAAAGACAAAGGGGAAAGAATAAATCTCATTAGAAAACTGTCTTGGAACGGTCAAACCAGGTCCAAACTTAAAAGATACCTGGACAAGAGCCTCAGAGGAAGAAAAGAGAATGAGGGCTGCACCTGCAAAAAAACCTTGAGCTACAAACTTAGTCTTCCTATTCTTTCATGCAGTGATAAGTGTGTGTGTATGTGTGTAGAGAGGCACTCTTCCCTTCTTTTTCATGCTCTTGTTTCATCTGGGATCTGTAGTTTGGGAAAGCACTGGAATTTGTTTGGCAAATTCTAAGTAGCTCACAAAACCATACATCCCAGAATTCTATAGGATGTTGCCACAACAATTAAAATGGGATTGTAGTGCTATTAATTTTGTACTGTGCCTGCAGCTGCATAGCCATCCTTAGTCCTTCAGACTGCAATGAAGAGAGCTTAGAAAAATTACTTATTTGGATTACAGCTCCTACAATGTCCCAACCAGCATTGCCACTAACCATACTAGTGGGAGAACCCTTGAAATTGTAACATGTCCAAGCTCTGGCACATGAAACAGACCATTTTTGGAAAAGAACTAGCCTTCTGAAAGAGAGAAAGTTACCTGAAGGAATGAAGAAGGTATGTCCTTGCTTCAGCTCAATTCTTTGGCATAGCTCCACCCTGTCCCCCAGAAAGATATCACTTTGCTTCCCTGAGAGAACCCATTCCTCATAGAGTTCTAGGTTCTGTGAAGTTGGAGGAATCAACCAGAAGATCTAGAAATAACATTTAAAAAATAGAATGAGAGAGTTAACCCCTCTAATAGTTTACAACTAACATGTGCTCAAGGTTTTACATTGCTATCTAAGGAAGCAGGCCCCAATGTTTCCTTTTCAAAACCTACCCCAATACTATCTGTGACAGACTTCCTCTCTCCACACTCCAGGGTTTTAATTTGATCCGCAACATTTCATGAACTCACTTGTCCAAGTTTTGTTCAACTTTCCCTTGCAGTAACTGTAGACTATTGATCCTGCTTAGACTTAGGTGTAACACTTTCAGCTGCACTTCCACCTACCTAAGTTTGAGAAGACCTTGCCCCAGTACACTAGAGGCCTCTCCCAACTTTATGCCGTGTATGCCCTCAACACTTGCATTTTCTCTTTCCAATCCTGTTTCATGCTGCTATCCAGCTGTGTGGGAAAGGACCTGCCTCATCATTATTACTCCAGGCATTTACAGGTGGGAAATTGATGTCTCACTCAAGGTTTGCCTGTGAATTCCGAACTACCGGCATGGTTCATCGTTGTCCACTTGATGGTAGGAAAAATATAAATACACAAGATCTGTTTACTAGAGTTTAGCTAGTATGGCTAAGACTAACCCAAGCTCACCCAATCCAGCCATTAAACCTACACTTAAGTCATGCACAAGTTTTAAAAGAGCAGTGTTGAAGAGATGAAATCGAGATGCTTGCATTGACTCAATCCAACTTTTTAAAAATCTTTCCTAGCTGATCTGATTGGAGAGCCAAGGAGAGTTTCTTACTACCCAGGCAAGACGTTTCCAGATTCCCCATCAATGCATTGCAACTCTGAATGTATCTGGAGCAGGGGGAACACCTGGCCTTTGCAATGTCTTATCTATCATTCCATACCAGGAAAGATGCCTGTTGTCCCAAATGCAGAACATATGAAACCATTGATATCATGTAGTTAACTGTTGGTATATTGATTCAAAACAATGTAGAAATGTTTTAAATGCACACACAGTTTCTCTCACACACACACCAGCCTGAGAATGGAGAGCGATCAAACTGGAATTAAGCAAAAGACATTTGTATTTCTCCATTTTTCATGTACCATCCTATTCCACTAAATGTTTGAGAACTAGAAATGGTTTGTTATTCAATTGTTGCATCATTTGGCTCTTTCATTTGTTTGTGCTTTGTTTTTATACACTTTCTAACAAATGTGCAGGAAGCAAATCTAAAAATAAATAAGCAAGCATGTTCAATTTTTCCATTTTTATTTCACACATCAGCAAAATATTATTCCCACCTTAATCTTTTCCACTGCCCAAGCAAATTTCTTGCGAATGTGAAGGTAAGCAATTTTAAAGATTTTATAAGGGATAAAAAAACAAGAAGCAGACTAGTGCTTCCCTTCTCCTGCATTCACTTACCTTTCCTCCTCGGAAAACATGATACCAAACTGAAGTGCCCCCGAAATCAATGTGAAAATCTGTGAAGCATCCTTTTACGCTCATCAGACAGTACCTGTAAAGCACATAAATGCATTTAAAGTACAAAAACCAAACAGCCCGCCACAGGAAACACAAGTGATTTCCATCAATGTAAGAAACTAAAGGTTTCCTTATTTGTGTTTGCCAGTAACTGCATATATAGAAAAGCCTCAAAATAACACATCCCATGAGTCCACTGAATGCATTTCAGAACTGGGTTTCTGTTGGAAGGAAAAATCTCCTGTACAGTTCTGGATTCCTTACGTGAGAAACGTGATTTTTTTTTCCTACAAAGTCAAGGAATTACAGAGTTGAACTGGCCGGCAACATGCACTGTCCTTGGCTTGGTAGTCCAATGTGAGTATAGGAAAGGCTCGTTTTGGATGTCCGAGAAAAAGAGGCGGCTCTTCCCGTTCCTTACAATGGTGTCCAAGAGCAAAGTTTTAAGCAGCTCTCGTTGAACCTCAACAGCAGCGGATGTTTAAACACTTGCCGTGCCTAACAAGGAACGGCGAAGGCAGCCGTCCTTCAAGAAATAAACCTGCCCTCACACTCCTGGTTTTCTCCTCTCCTCACGGCCCTGGAAGGAATCTGCAGATGGAACTGGGGAAGTACTAAGCCTACTCTTCTTCCTGGGCCCTGTTTGGGAGACTTGGAGAGCAGTTTTAGGGAAGGAAGGGTGGCCGCAGAGAGGCCCAGGGCTTTTGCTCTCTCCCTGCACGGCTCCACTTGATCCCTCAGCTTCCCTGCGTATCCTAATGGCTGAATTGCTGCCTCCCTTCTCCGGCTCACCACAGGCACCTTCGCAAAGGCAGGGAACACCAAGCCACTTAACCCACTAACCTCTTTTCCTTGTTCCGGTGGCTGGTGCAAGGTTTGTTTCACTCTCCTCCTCTCCCTCCACAGATCTGAGACACATTTTCCTCTACCTTCCCTACTCGACTGAGGACTCACTACTGGAAAGAAAACAGCCCCCCCCCCAGTCCCCCCTCACGTCACATTCCCCCCCCCCCACCAAAAGGCTCCAACAAGCAGTGGTATTCCCCTCACTTCATCACAGTCCAGATCCAGGATCTTGGCTGTATGCAAACCGCATGCAAAAATCCCTGTATATGATAGGCCGGGAAGGCCCTTACCATGTGCCTTGGGAAGGCTGGCAAATCAGAAAGTCTTGGGGATACAGAAGAGCCGCTGCCTAGCAACCCCATCCAGGGCTGGGGAGGCTGACAGAGTGATACGCAGTGCTGTCATGAAGACGGTGCATTTGCAGGCTGGCTTTGGCAAGGAGGGCACGCGCGCACACATATAGGCTGGCATGCCAACCCTCCTTGCGCCCCTCTCCGCCTTGCAACTGAAAACCTTTCCTTCCACAATTCCTCTCTTGCCTTTTCCCTCCACTCTTAACATTTTAATGGCACTTTGAAAGCAGGCGTAAGATATTTTCTTCTTCCCGCCGGGGCTATTTCAGAAAACACACGGAGGAAAGAATATATATATATCTATATATATCGCAGAGAAGTCCAAAAAGCTACAAGTCTCTCGGGCTACACTCCACCATAGGATTGGGAGCGCTAAAAAGCTCAACTAAAATCAGCAGGCATAACTAGGTTGACTGTTGTGACCTCCATCATGTACCGCTTTGCAAAATACGAGTCCTTCCCTCCTCCGCACCTTCAGAACCGTTTGTCCTTTTTCAATCTCCGCTTCGCACGAAAAACTGAGATCTATTTAAATGTACTGCAAGCCAGCCCGCAAGAAACTTTCGGCGTTCAGTCATTTTGAACAGACGTGGTGATTATTTGTCGCAAGGATTATCGAGAATGCAAAGCAACTCAAAAGTCAACTTGGGTCCAAAACAGGCGGCAGAAACAATCCTCCAGCTTGAGGCCACTTTAACTGCCCCGGCTCAACGCGGAGGGATTCGGGGAACTGTAGTTTTGTGAGACACACCGAGCCTTCTCTGTCAGAGAGCTCTGGGGCCACAATAAACTACAGTCCCCAGGATTCCCTAGCACTGAGCCAGGGCAGTTAAAGCGGCCTCAAACTGCATTATTTCTGTAGTGTGCTTTGGACCTTGGACTCAGAACCTCAAGGCAGCAGTTTTTCCAACTGTGCCATGAGCTTTCCTTTAACTGGAGATCTAAGGACTGACCCTCGGACCTTTTGGAAGCAAAGCATGTTCTTACTTCTTTCCTGCAGAGTCAGAGCCTAGGTTTTTGTGCCACACCACCTTTCTCCTCCCACAGTTGGACAGTTTCATTAACACACACACACACACACACACACAACCCACTTTGCCCTGAAGTTGAACATTGAGTGCTAAGAATGGCAATTCTGCCCTATACAGGGGATGGGTTAAATCTCCTGAAAGGTCTTTTCAAAACAGCTGTGTTCCCACCCACTCTACCCCAAGCGCAAAGGAACCCCTGCGTTCTGGAATGTCCACTATTAATCTAAGGAAGGATGCTTCGTGTTGAATGGGAGCAGCTGATGAAAGGGTTAGGAATCTGGAAAGGCTCCATCCGCAAGGCAGGCTCTGGCGAAATGCCTTTGCGTTGACCTCTACGGCTTCCTCCCAACACAACGCTGCAGTCACATGGCCGGCTCAGAACGGCTTCCACGGCTTCAGCTAATCTTACACCCCATGCCAGCCTCAGCAGGCAGGTTTCGCACTGCAAGAACGGGTGCTCCTTCCTTTGCGCTGGGTGACAAACACCCAACTTTGCAAAGAGTTTTTTTCTCTGCAGGGACAGAAACTGCTGGGGTGTCCATTTGGGGGGGAAAGCATGTCTCCATCCCTCTAACTCCCATTTTGTTTGCAATGGACTTGAGAGAAACATGTTTTAAAGTCCTATACTATATGTCTGAGAGGAGCGTACGGGGAATGTGACAGAGAAAAAGTGAGAGATGGAGGAGAGAGGGGCAAACACAGAACTTCATTTTCCTCGAATTACAGGAAAAAAAGAACCCCATTCGCTTTTCCTAAATATTTCGTAGACCCTGTTCTAAATAACCATTTCTCCCATTCTTTTTAATTCAGCCCCCGCTTAACCTTGTGCTTTCGGAGGTTTCCCTTTTCCCCTCGGAAATTTCAGTTTGCAAGCTCACCTCGGGACCAGAAAAGCACGGCCGTAGTGGCTGTTCTGTTTGTGTTTTCTCCAAGGGTCAAGGAAATTTGGAAGGCATTGAAAAGAGTGAAAAGCAAAACACACACACACATATCCAAACACGGGCAGAAACTATACCCAGGACTTTTTTATATATACTACCAGTTAGTTGAGGCTGAACGTAAATCAGAAGAAGATTCAGGTGACATTTACATCAACTCTTAAGATTCTGAATTGAGAAGCAAATGCAGCGTAACTCTCAGTTCACTGTTTTATCCTAATGAAAATAAAAACTATCTAAAAACATTCTCTGGAGATGCCAGCCACGGATGCAGGCAAAACGTCAGGAATAAACTCTTCTAAAACACGGACACCCAAAAAACCCACTTTTTTCCCCTTTTCTTCCTGGGTTGTCCTTATAGATACCTGGGCAGAAGTTTCTTAACCTGACGTTCTTTGTTTGTTGTTTCAAATCTTCAAAATGTGCTGCGCACGGTCCTTTCCCTTTTAGCAAAGCTTTTAAAGACCTCAACATGTACCATGGATTTGCACCATGCGTAAGACACAAGGCAAGATAAGTTTTGCTAGGATGCAGGGTTTATGTCTCCAAAGGAAGCCTAAAAAACCCAGCAGAGGGAAAGCAAAGACAAATCGCCCTCACCTGCGCTTGCGTGAGATAAAAAAATGAGAATTTCTCTCCCCCAGCACCACTATAGTGTTTCAAAGAAGGAACCATAGCTCTCTTCAAAGCTACACGCTCCGAACGATGTAAATTCGAGTTACCACGCTGCCGCCCCCAATTTCCAGCTGTTTCAGAAGATAAAGCCGGTCTCAACATGAGCCATCAAGAACAAAAGAAAAGTTCCCCAAACTGTACAAAGAAGAAGAAGAAAGAAGAAGACGCACTGTGGACGCAAGCGTTGGAAAATGAGGAACCTCTAGGCTTATGTATGGCCCTGAGAGGCCAAACGCAATTCAGCGGACGCCGAAGGACAACTCACAACAAGGATCACAACACAATCCCCTAAGAAAATCACAAGGCAAATCCACCAAGTGAAAGGCGATGCCTCCCACGGAAAGCCGTATCTGTGACCTGAGAGAAGTGCACAAGGCATGTGCGTTCATTCAAACTCTCAGAGGAGGAAAAAAAGAAAGCAGGCATGAAAGTCTGGAAACCCCCCCAGAGACAGGCAGGCTCTGATCCTTACCCTCCGACCAACTCCTCGTCTTTCCCTGTAGGTTTAAAGCCTAGTCTATATGCCTTCTGGCAATTCAAGGCCACCACTGCTCCGGCGCCCTGACCATAAAACCGCTCACAAATCAGAGCAGATGGCTTGCTGTTCTCAGGAGGATTTGTGGGTTTTTTTTAAGTCAAGCCAGGGAGGAAAGTGTAACTCCTTCCTTCCTTCCTTCTGTCCTGGAGAGAACCCCAGGAGGTTGAAAAGACCCCATTCCTGAAACCCACCGCTGCAAAACGGCAAAACCCACCATCACAAAATGGCAAAAGGAGAGCAAGGAAAGTGCCAGGCTTGCCATACGGGAGCTGGGCCCTCCTTGGGTGGAAACACAGAAGAAAGAGAGCGTTATCCGGTCGGTGGTGCAGGCCTTCACTCTTTACTCCACAGCAGGCAGGCTTCTTCTTCAAACCGGCCACCAGACTTTAACTGGTTGAGGTAGAAAGAGGTGCTGGTTTTAAAATGTCATAAGTAATTTTAAAATTTATTTACTTCATCCGTTTAGATCAGAGATTCCTAAACCTTCCAGGTGTTTCGGATTTCAGCTTCCAGAATCTATTGGCCAGAATGGCAGAGACTTCTGGGAGCTGTAGTCCAAAACATCTGAAAGGCCAGAGTTTGGACATCACTAATTTAGATCCTTTCGTTCACCCCGTAATAGGACTCAAGGTAGCGAGCAACACACACTTTTTGAAAAATGCTGATTAAAAATTATGTTGTTGTTGTCGTGGGCCTTCAAGTCGTTTCAGACTAAGGCTGTGAACCTATCCCCTGGGGCAGATTTCTCCAGAGAGGGTTTGCCATGGCCATGCCCTGAGGCTGAGAAAGTGTGACTTGACCAAGGTCACCCAATGGGTTTCCGTAGCCGAGCCAGGATTCGAATCCTCGTCTCCCCAGGTCCTAGTTCAATACTCAAACCACTACACCATGTTGGCCCTCATATTAAAAGTTACACAAAATCATCCATACAAGCAGAAATAGAAGTTGTTTAAAAAGTGATCACGCGGTTCCTTAAATGTGCGAATGTGTTTTTAACGGCTTTAATTCAACATTTCATTTGGATTGTTTAAAACTGCGTGTACTATAGATTGTTGTAGGTCTTTTGTATGGTGTAGTGGTTTGAACGCGGGGACTATAACTTTGGAGACCAGGATTTGAATCCCAGCTCAGCCATGTACTGTAAACCCAATGGGCGACCTTGGGCAAGTCACACTCTCTCAGCCTCAGAAGATGGCAGTGGCAAACCCCCCTCTGAAGAAACCTGCCCAAGAAAGCCCCAAGACAGGGTTGCCGTAAGTCAGAAACAACTTGAAGGCCCCAACAACAACTACAGCGTAAGCTGATTTGGACCCCATATTGGAAGAAAAGCAGGATTTCTATGGAATAAATCACTCAAAACAACCGTTTGTGGACATTCTCTGGCTGGGAGGTGCAGAGGTTATATATGAAAACAAGAACGGTGGTGGCGCTGCCATTTGCTTTTGAGTCTGAGATTTCTCACGTAGTTGCAAAGTCCTTGGCAGTGGCATTGCCCGCATTCCAAAAAAGCTGGCGGTCTCACCTCACACCAGATGGTTCAAAGCCACAAACAATCCCACAGGACTGCCAGAGCTTTGACATAAATGTAGTAGCCGTCTAGAAAGCGGAGCAAAATCTCGGAGTAAACCTGACCAAAGGATCACACATCGACTAGGAGTTGTCCCTGCTATCAAAAACACATTGGCTGCATCCACACTGGAGAACTAACCCATTTCAATACCACTTGAACAGCCGCAGCTCCATGCGATGGAATTCTGAGATCTCTGGGATCTGTGGTTTTGCATAACATTTAGCCAACTCTGTCAAGGAGCCCTGGGGCCACAACCAACTCCAGCTCCCAGAATCCCACAGCACAGAACCTGTGAAAGCAGTGTCCAAATGGGCCATTCCTTTTGTACGTTGCGAGGTTGACATTACATTGTTTTTAAACAGACGGGTTGAATCGTTTTTTACATTTTTGCTGCGATGTTTTTGGAGGTGTTTTTCTCTTGTACACCCGCCTTGGGTCCCTTCCTGGGAGACAGGCGGCCTAGAAATGAAATAAATCAACAACAACGAATAATATTTCTCCAGTGCGGAGGCAGCCAACGTTGTCCATCCTTTTACCACATGGTTTTGGTACCGAACAAGAGGGTTAATGACAAAAATTATTGTCAAAATTCTCACACACTGGCAAGACAGTTTCAGGCATGTACAAAAGTGTCTGGGTAAGAGAAGGTTCCGGAAGGACACCTTCCAGCCGCCGACAGTGAATACCATTAAACGGGATTTGGCCCCCTCTAACCGACATTGTAGATGGGAGAAAGTCTTAGTGCCATAACTGGGCAGAAGGGAAAGAGGCCTGAATTCGGCATTCTCCTCAGGAGTGACCTTTATTGACACTATTTCCCAAGTTAAAAATCTCTTCAGACAGACATGACACTCAAGCCAGTGTGTGGTGTAAGTGGTTTGAGCACTGGTCTACGACTCTGGAGACCAGAGTTCGAATCCCGACTGGGCCACGGAAACCTCACTGGGTGACCCTAAGCAGGTCACACTCTCTCAGCCTCAAAGGGCAGCAATGGCAACCGCCTTCTGAAGAAACTGGTCAAAAAACAAACACAGGTTAAGGTTGCCTCAGGGGCCACAAACGACTTGGAAGGCACCCAACAATGACAACAAACTCCCTCAGAAGAGGAACTTGGTCCGACCCAAGCTTAGAAAAGGAACTTTTTCAGACTACGACTCCCAGAATCCCCCACAGTCAGCATGGCTCTGGGTCCCATTTGCCTCCTGGGACCAGCACAAGAGTATAAAGAGAAGCAGGTTTCTGTCGCAACATGCACTAAGGCATGAGGTGAGGAATTTTTTTTAATATATTAAATATATTACATGTATATTAAATTGTAATATATTTCAAAATATATTTTTAATATTTTTATATACAGCTCCCACAACACTGCACTGTCCTCAGCTGTTACAGCGCACAAAAGTGCCCCAAAGATACAGCGAGTGTCGTTTGGGCGGTTATTTTATTCATTTATATCCCGCCGTTCCCCCCCAATAATGGGACTCACGGCGGCTAGCAACCTATTTAAAACGACACAAATTGAAAAGCAGACCAGGAATAAAAGTATAAAAATAAGGTTTTTCAAAAGAGGTCAAGCATTTACTGCTCCCCTCAGCGGCAACATTTACCTCAGGCCAGTCTCACAAAGACTCTCTCAGCCTCACCTCCCTCACAATTAAACTGAGGCGGGGGGACAGGTTTTGTGCCTCAGCGTTTGAGGAAAACTGGCACAAAGCGGATCAAAATAACATTTTAAAATGCCACGCTACAGAAGAGAAATGGCAGTTTGAGTGCAACTGGCACCGGAATTTCAGTCAGGAGGCCTCTGGTAAGACCAATATGGCTGAGGGAGCAAAGGATTGTGGGTAGCATGGCCATGGTTGTGGAGAAGAGGGTATTTCGACAGGGGTGGCGGTCACACAAACGACACCCACCGAAGTTCCTTGTTCTACGCAGCCATTGCGGTGCTTTGAGTGTTTGACGGCGACTTTGAAGGCCAGGCGTCGAATCCTGGCTCTGTCATGGACGTCGGGCAAGTCAAATGCCCTCAGCCTCAGGTGAAGGCCAGGGCAAAGCCACCTTTGGACAAATCTTGGCAAGACAACCCGCCATAGGTGGGAAATGACTTGCAGGCACACAATGACAACAACACAGCCATTACAGGCACTGGAGCCCTCTCCGGTTTTCAGCTTGGCAACCCTAACTGTGGCGCGCCCCAAAATGTTGCCCGTTCTTTTAACTCCCAGTTCTCATACCGAACAATTGGACAGAGCATGGAGTTCGGGATGTGCGACGCCACTGAACCGGCAAAGCTTGAGCTCACGGCTCAAAGGAGAAGGTGCATCCCCCCCTTCTCCGGCCTGCATAAGGAAATCAGGGAGAACCTAAAATGTCCCAAAGGAGTTTGGCAGAAGGCAAGGATCCTCGACAGAGAAGAAGGGGGTCACAATGATGACCGAAGGGGGCTAGTCTATTTCAATGGCCTACTCTCTCAGGGACAAACACACACATGGGAAAATAGACTCACCCCCCCGGAGAACGGCGTGGCAACTCAAAAGCAGCGCATGGGAACAGTCAGAGAAAAAGAATACAGCAAAATGCAAGGATGTGCTGCTGCTACCCTTGGCCTCTTTCCCCGGGCCCCACCTCCGGCCAAGAGGCCACCCCACATGGAGGTGTCTTTCTCCCCCTCGCTTTCCCCTTTGTCTCAAGGGCTCCCGCACAAAATCTTCCCGCCTAGAAGGAGATGCGCTTGGGAAGAAAATGCCCACCGCCCCCCTCCTCGCCCTGCATCTCGCCTGTTGCGCCAAGAGGTGCCAAAAGGCTCTGGGCCTGAAGGAGAAGTCCAAACTGCACATTCAGAAAAGAAAAGCCAAAGAGGATTTCAAGCACTTAGGGCATTGTGAGCCAGTGTGGTGCAGTGGTTGGAGCACTGGACTACGACTCTTAGAGACCGGGGTTTGAATCCCGGCTTGGCCACGGAAACCTACTGGGTGTTACACTCTCTCAGCCTCAGGGGAAGGCAATGGCAAACCTTTTCTGAAGAAACTGGCCAAGAAAACCCCTTAGGGTCGCTGTAGGTCAGGAATGACTGAAAGGCACACAACAACAACAACAACAACAACAACAAGAATGGGCATCATCATGACCCAAGCCAAGGCAATGAGATCATGCCCTGGGAAATGCCAGGGCCCGATGGCACCTTAACCAAGTGTGAATATGGAAGGGAAAGCTTGCAGGTCTTCGGCAGGGGCAGGTTCTTAGGCAATGAAATTATTCATATTTACAAAAAATATCAACATCAGTTTAGTTTTAAAAAACAAGGTTAAAAGGATATAATACACGACTGAAGAACCCAGTTTAAAAAAAAACACAGAAAATGGAAAACACCATCCTACTGAAATATCTGTGAGTTACAGAAATGAGAACCCAAAGGCCTGCCCAAATAAAAAGATCTTTGCTTGTCTGGAACAGAAAGCAGAGAGAGGGTCAATTAGGAATTCCAAAACCTGAGAGCAACCACTGAGAAGGTTCTCTCCCATGTCCTCCCAATGAGTCCCAACCTTTGCTCCTCCAGATGTTTTGGTCTTCAGGTCCCATAATTCCTGACTGTTGACCACGTTCGCTGGGGATTTGGGGATCTGCGGTCCAAAACAAAGGAAAGACCAAAGATTGGGAACCAACTGTAATTTCAAAATAGGCCACCTCCAGTGTGTCCCTGCATGAGTCCCACATCTAGGTAAAGAAACACTCACAGTGATGGCTCATGCAGAGGTACAGCAAACAGCCTCTGCGAAGGGTAATCCCGTGGCATCGCTCCATTATTCATTTCTTTCAGTTATACTCTGCCTTTCTCCCGGCATGGGGTTCAAGGCAATGTACTACTTTTTTTTTTTAAAAAAAAGGCCTTTTTAAAAACTCTCAATGCCCATGTTAAAACACAATTTCAAACAGCATTAAAAAGGGTCACACAGTATATTTACCCCACTCACTCCCATGCCAGCATTCTCTGAAGATGCCAGCCACACACGCTGGTGAAACGTCAGGAATAAACTCTTCAAGAACAGAGCCACAGAGCCCAAAAAACCCACAAAAAACTCTGGAGGCCAGCCATGGAAAGCCTTCAACTTCAGCATTAAAAAGACATTTAAAACATAACAAAATACGAACATTACACACATATATACACGAAAAGCTCTATCCGCCGCAGCATACTAAAGCCCAAGAAGCTCACCCCAAAGAAATAAAGAGAAACCTGGCAGCAGGAATAAGAATCCTGGAATAGCACTGTAGATTGTGCCATTCCAGGAAAATCTGGAGTGCCATTTTAAAGTGTGGGGAAAGTTCCTGTACCATCAGAAGCACATAAAAACCCTAACACAGCAGGAAGATAGTTTAGATCCTAACTCATTCCCTACTGCAGTAGTTACCAATTCTCAGATATTTGTCGATAGCTCCAGTTTAAAAAGTTCATTGCTACCGCTCAAAGGCTACAGTGATACAATCCATTCTACCACGTCAGAATTCTCCCTCCACATCGCAGTCTCAATTTTTGATGTCTACGCAGACGACGCCTGGATGCAAATAACAGCAAGAACTTTGGGATTAATGAATCGATGTCTGAACCACCAGGAGAAAAAAACCCAGACCCACCACCAAGCAGTCAACTGGAGGCACCCTTCATGAACTGTACGGCTTCAGAATGCAGATGTGGAATCGTTTTTGAATCTTACAACATATTGGAAACTCAAGGGGAAGAAAACCATCCTTGCCTGTAGCAAGTTAGCACATCATGGAGTGGTCTACACAAAAAGCAACCTTATCGTTGCATAGCGGGGAGCCGGACTACTTGCAATCCCTTCCAGCTCTGTGACTCTCCAATTCCCGATATGTCCATTTTCTACAGGCCAAGATTCTCACATGACAGGACATGTTGGAATCAACAGAGATATGTGAAGGAGGTTTCTGCTCAGTCAACTAACCAAGGAGCCTACAGACCAGAGGGCCCAAAAAAGAAAAAAGCTGGAGGATCTTCTCCCGGTGGCCTCTTGGCTCCACTCCTCAGGCAGCCTACATCTTTTCTTGTCATACATCATGAGCTGCTGCGCCAAGGAGGTCTGGGTTTGAATAGTGACTCAACTTTAAAACGTACTGGATGACTTGGCCCAATTGCTATCCTAAGCCTACCTCACACAGTCACTGTGGTGAGAGAAAAGGGTGATGATCGCAACCTGTTTTCAGTTAGGAGCGCATGGTATTTGTCGTTATAGTTCTCAGGATTTCTTAAAAAGTATTCAAATTATGTGTCTGACGTCATTCTCCAGCTGAAACTACAACTGCGACATTTTAAATAATTAGAATAAATAAATGAATGCATAAATAAATATTTTAAACCCATCTTTGAGTGAGTTTCTTTTTTATTCTAAGACATGGTGGATCAATATGTTTCTTTTCTGGCTTCTCTTTTCCTTTTTAAAAAATGCTTTTAGGGTCCCAGTAGTATAATGCCTCAGGGAAACAGCACTTTTGTACTACAACCTTAAAACTTAAAAAAAAAAAAATTCAGAGAGTAACAAATTTAGTCATGAAATCATAGGACCATCTCAGCAAACCATGCCTCTCACCTTGAAAACAAACTTTGGAAGCACCCTACTGCAGGTCCAAGAAATTGCAAGAAACAACCACCAGAAAGAATGGAGTGAGCAGAGACAGAGGCAACAACAACCAGCAAAACCTAAGGTGCTAAACTGCAATAACTCACACTTCTCTAGACCAGTCCGGAAGACCATTAGGTTGCTATCACTCAGCAACTTTTAAGTGCCTATGCTCCAGCACCAGTACGGAAAGACTCCCCAGTCCCTATCTCCATTTTGTAGCAGTCCATTTCTGCAAGAGCCTCACCGCAGATGTATCCGCACTCCAGAAATAATCCAATCTGATGCCACTAACTGCCACGCCCAATGCTATAGAATTCTGGGAGTTGTTTGTTGTGGCACCAGAAAGCTCTGAAAGAGAAGGCTAAATGTCTCACAAAACTACCATTCCCATAATTCTATAGCACTGAGCCTTGGCAGTGATATCAAACTGCATTATTTCTGTAGTGAAGATGCAGTTCGTGGGATCCTATTGCTCAAGTCGGTCAGCACAAAATCCCCCCAGAAGGCAAACCTCAACACCAGCAGGAATTCAATAGGGAGAGAGGCAACCACAACTTACTTTTTCACTTTGGGATACTTCATCTCTGAAATAGTATTGGTGGCATCTGTCTGTCTCTCCTTCAGATGAGGAGGCCACATGTTGTCCACCCAGTCAACTAAGTCCACCTGAAAGATCATCCAAAGTCAGCTATTAGTCAGGAAATGCAGGGGGGGGGGGAAGATCCTACTTTACTGAGAATAGATGGCTCTCTTCCAAGGCATCCTCTCTTTAAAGGACTCTCAAGTCTAGTCTAGATGAAAGACAGAGTCCGTAAAAAGGAAGAATGAGCCCTTAAACTTGCCCATCAACCCTTAGCAACTGGATCCAAAGTCAGCTGTACCCTGGTCCTATCTACCCAGTCCACAGCGACTACTGGTTCCACTCTGAGTTATTATCATATCAATTGTGAGCCAAGGGGTTATTTACAGGCCTGAATCAGAGGCCACTACAAATTTGTGGGACAGTCAACCTAACTAAGATGTATTTCCCTTGCAGTGTTCTCTGACCAAAGCTCATCTGTATTTTTAGATAAACCGTAAGAACTGGAGAAGACAAAATTATGAAGAAAAGGACAGGACCCAGTCCGCAATCTCCTGTTTACTTACTCCAGAGAACCTGCACAGGAACACAACGGCCAAGACAGCCCTATAGGGTAGGACAGCCAGCCAGTTGCAGAGGTATTGGTCATTCCATCAAATTAATCAACTAAATATGCATATATTTGCACATGACTAACATAATAGAGACTTTGAACACTATATATATTTTTACTCTCTCTTTGGGTAAATGCCCTTATAAAATGGCGCCCACCACCTGAAGTTCTTACATTAATATCCTTAAAATTTTTCTTCAAAAATGTATTGCCCAATTTTATTCAATTCTGAAAAGGTAACTGATTCATCTTACTAACCAGAGGATGAGGACTGAAAGCGGAATGACAGATCACTCATTCAGCCGAATCCAAATACAATTGACGTTCCACGTGCCAAAACCACCCGCAAGAAAAGTTGCAACTCACCACATTGGGGCGCTTGACAATGTTTGCCAACTTGGTGTGGCTGAACTCAAGGCTGATGACATTGTAGAGCTTCTTGCGCTCAGCCTCCGGGGTTTCGTAGTAGCGCACAAACTGGGACATGCTCATCTCAGTGCCCTTTTGCGTGTTCACATCCATCACATCCACTATCCGGCGGCTCCCTGGAAGATTTCACATATATGGGGTGGGAGAGAAATTATAATCAAATCCATAGGCCTGGTCAGACTTTTAAAATAAATGAATCAAGACAGGAAAATTTCTGTATCAGATTGTGAGGGGGATTAAGGAAACATTGAGAAACAGCCTCTGTCCTGCTTAATAGTGTTCCTGGTGCTTATCCTATCTCTAGTATCTGGGTGAAAGTGTAAGGAGATCGTTTTAAAAATGGGTTTTATTTCATGGTATCAGAAACATACAATCTATCCTGGTACAGAGTCCTTGCAGGACAGGAAGCAACAGTGAGAAAAGTCAAGAAAGAAGCAGAGGTCTTTTTCCAGTCTTAACCCCAAGTGTAATCCTGGATCGGGGAAAATATCCCCTGAACAGGTCTCTGATTCATAGGAGGAAAGGCAAAAAGGGAAACGTTACAAAATTAGAGGCAATGAACAGAATGCCGCTCTGTACCCACCAGATGGCATTAAAGAAGAAAGGGAAAGAGAATACAGTCTGTGCCACTCTCCATTTTTGTTACCTGACCCAGTGCCATGGCATGACTGACGTACAAGAAGAGGACACGGTCCTCAGGTGAAAGAATCTTAAGATGGTAAAGTGGACTTTACCACATCAGTCTCACATTAAAAAAAAAGTCTTCTGTTGCACAGAAAGCCATAAAGATAAAAAAAAAAAAAACAAAGCCCCTGAAAGTTGAAAACTAGCTCCAGTTTACTCCTTGCTGTGCTATGTTTCTACTTCCAAGGATTGTTCCTGCGTGGCAGGGGGGTGGACTGGATGGCCCTTGTGGTCTCTTCCAACTCCACGATTCTACAATTTCGATTTCTTTGTCTGAAATATTAAAACGATGATCTCTCACGTTCAGAATAAAATGGCAGAATTAATTCAACAACTTTAGGATTTTACTCCCTCCATTCTGCCACATGTGTGAGGGCCAGGCCCTAGGCCAGTCATTCTAAACTGTGTGCCCTTAACATGTGAGCCAGCCTGGTGTAGTGGTTGAAGCGTGGGACTAGGACACTGGGAGACCAGGTCTCAAATCCCTGTTCAGCCACGGAAGCCCACTGGGTGGGCAAGTCACACTCTCTCCTCCTCAGGGGAAAGCTATGGCAAACCTTCTGGGAAGAAATCTTGACCACAAAACCCCATGGCAGGTTCACCTTAGGGTTGCCATAAGTTAGAAATGACTTGAAGGCACACAACGACAACGACAACATCCTCCCAATCTCTGTGACAAACCTCAGCAGACTGAATATGCAGCCTAAAGCAGCTGTTCTCAAACCTTGGCCCTCCTGATACTTTGGATGTCAGTTCACAGAATCTCCCACGCAGCAGAACCAATGATAAGGGATTCTGAGGACAGAAGTCCCCAAAGATCAGGAGGGCCAAAGCTGGACATCCAATGGCCTAGCACATGCCACCCCTGTCCATTCTGTTCCACCACAGACACAACAGCCTCTCCCTGAAATCGGAGGTGCCAGGGTTGGCTCCCACAGAGCTGCATGAACAGGGATAAGATCTTGCTGTCCTGGCTGGTATGTTTAGAAAATCCGTTAGCCGGCCAAGATTTCCTCCTGGTGTAACAGCAATGGCAAGGAAGGCACGCCAAGGGCTTCACTTGGCATCGAGAAGCTAGTAGGCACTTTCTCAAAAGCAGAGAGAAAATCGTAAAACGGAGTCCTTTAAAAGGAAAGAGATGATTACCCCGAGCTCATTAAATGTCAGCAGCACCATTAGCTCTGAGTTGCACTTCAGAGATGTAAAGGCTTCTGGCTAATAAAGCAGATCCTAAAAGCATAGAAAGAGAGACCTCCCGATGTGCACACTTCAAAGAGCTGCTAGCTCAGGCCTTGCTCAGGCTGGCAATTTCCCCTACTAGAAATGCAAGGCAAAGGGTCCTGACCTTGGCGCGCCGAGATCTGGGTTCCGATCTCTTTGAAGCTCAGAGAATGGTTTTCTTTAAGGCACACACACACGTATGTTCGTTCGCTCCCTCTCTCTCTCTGCTTGCCCTACCTTGAAAGGATGTTGTGAAGGCAGAACAAAATAACTCAGTACACCTTCTGGTATGCACCAGGCACAAAAAATTAACTTCCAGACGCCACACAGATGTACTGTCCACAGGGGTATAGTTGGAAGGGAGAGGAAATGAGGGCACTGCCCCTCCAAATAAGAATTCTGTCTGCCCAAAAATGACATTTTCCTTCAGTTCCCAAACTCCCAGCATTGCACAGAGTGAAACGCTGAAAAAAAGGCCACACCTAGAACATCTATATCATCTATGTTTGCATTCCATGGATCACTTTGGCTGCATCGGCACTGCAGAAACAATGCCGTTTGACACGGCTTTAACTGACGTGGCTCCGTGCTATGGAATTATGGGATTTATAGTCCTGTGAGAGATCCAGCCTTCTATGTCAGAGAGCGCTGGTGCCACAACAAACTGTAGATCCCAGGATTCCACAGGGTGGAGCCCTAGCAGTGAAAGTGGTGTCAAACTGCCTCTTTTCTGCAGTGCAGATGCAACCCCATCCTGCTCCTTTTCTTTGGATGCCTGAATGGCATTTCTAAATGGTCAAAAGAGGTTTTAAGTTACTGCAATGCTAGAAATTTGGCAATTAAAGGAAATTTTCATGGGGGGGGCAGAATTCTCAGTGTGGGATAATACCATAATTTTGTCCCCTCTGTAGCTACACACCTACTCTACACACCTCACTCTCCTCCAGCCAATATCTACATCAAGGTGATTTTGCTCTAGCTTTCCTTTCTGCCCCTCTGTAACACACAAAGGTATAATCTGTCCCTGCCAAATTGGGAACATTGGAGGGCATGTGTGCCACCGCATGTCTTGACGCATGTACACACAATTCTCGGAAGCCTAAGCTTTCAGCACTTCCCCTCACAGCATTTGTTCTCTAGTACTTGATACCTAAAAGTACCAAAAGCCATCCCACATCAGAAATGGCAGGCATCAAGAAACAGTGAAGGGGCAGCACTCTTAGGACACTCTGAATCCATTTTCGAGGTGTCCACCCTTGGACCAAAACACACCAAAGACAGACTCCTACGCGAAAGAGCTGAGCCACAATTTCAGCAATCGGTTCCATTCTTAACTCCTTCCGCTTGATTAGGGACAAAGGGCCTTTGTATCCTACTGCGTGAATTAATCAGTTTATCAATGCAAGTACATCTGTGTTAAAATCCAGCGACTGCATATTACAGGTCGCTGATAAGGTAAAGACCAGGCTTTGTATTCTTTGCATTTCAATTCCCTCTCACACCACTGACCAGGCTCTCTGCTAGAGATGCAAAGGCCTCGGGGGGGGGGGGGGGGGAGAAAAATTCAGAAAACAACTTTTTAAATTTTTTTTCTACCCCGAAGCCATTTTTCTCTGGGGAAAAACTGAGAGGGAAGGATTAGGGAATCATTTTTTGGTAACATGCTGAGTTAAAAGTTTAAAACAAGATGGACAAATATTTACTGCCCCCCTAAACCTTGTCTAAAACCGACATTCGGTCGAGACTTTCAAGTAATGCTATGCACAGTACCAGATCATTACTATTCTGAGGGCAGATCTACGCAGGCCATTTGCAGCAATTTCTCCTGCCCTTGTGTCGCCCTGTCCGGGCAACGCAGGGCCAAAGGCCCGACGCAACTGCAAACTATCCACATGTAGGAAGGGCAGCCCCACAGTGAATCCAGGCTGTGTGAAACCAAATTTAAAACACTTACCATTTTACTCCAAACCTGCACAGAAAATCCAGAGCGCTTCAGAGCGATGCCAGATAGCTCTCCGTACAGCATCCCACTATGCCGTCCAGCACTGCCACTGCAAGTTGCTCCTCCAAAGTCACAACAAGCTGCCCAAAGCTGGGCGTCTTGGTTTCAACCTCAGAGGGAGCGACTCCTACCAGCAGACAGCACAATGTGACGGTGCATAGACAGTGCTTCAGAATGTGCAGATAATAGGGGGGATTTGGGTCGTTCTGGGGCCCATACTCCAGAATAATAATGCTTTGATACCATACATATCATTCCATGAAAATCTTCACCTTGCTTTTAGATAATGTTTGGGGGAAGTAAATATTTGGACACCTTTTTTTAAAACTTTTAATTCAACATTTAAATAAAAAATATTTCGGGGGGCAGAGTATTCTGCCAGAGTATACTCACCCCAGATCTTGTGTTCTTTGACCCTTGCTTCTCAAACAGGCAAAACCAAAGAGGTTCCTTACTGCTCAGGTGTTCCATACAACACAAGGCCTTATTGTTCCATTTAGAACAAAATTATTTTTAAAAAACGCATGCCATTTGTCATTATCTTCTGAATAAACTCTCTTTTAAACATCAAATGTGATGACTTTGTCAAAGTTACACATAATGTATTTTATGTTCCTAAAGTAACATTCTTAAGGGTAACTTTGCAGTTATGGCTACTGCTCCAATGGAATAAATCTCCCCCCTCTCCCCCAGCACCAACAAACACCTTTTCTCCATTCCAGAAACTTTTAAAACAACTCACCCACAAGCAGCTTGACATCTCGTACAGTGAAGTCTGGGGCCGGCATCCTGACATTAGTAAAAAAAGGGGAGACAGGACATTATACAAACGGCTATCAGTAGCTCAGGTGAAATTCAGAGTACAGTTGCGAGGACATATGCATAGGAGTAGCCATTCTGAGTCGTACCAATGTCGCTTAGCAGCCTACTTTCTAAGTACACCTAGCAGGAGGAGAGTGGAATTGAGATGCTCCACTCCATCTCTCCAATCCCCAAATCTGGCTCTCAAAAAGTGGTTTCGTTTCTATGCTTCTGGATATCCTGGCTAGCAGGCACCAAGAAATGTATGCCCCAGGGATTCCTTTTTCAACAACCTTTTCTGAAATACCAGCCTTTGCAATAGCCTTTGATGACGGCTTCCTTTTGCCATCAAGTTGACTTTGACTGGTGCCAACCCTACGAATGATAGACATCCAAGAGCCCTGCTCAGGTCTTGCAAACTCAGGTCAATCGTGGCTTTCTTTCTTGAATCAATCCAACTGTAGTGTGGTCTCCCTCTTTCCCTGCTGCCTTCCGCTTTTCCCAACATGACTATCTATCGTACACTTATCGATTTCAATTGAAAAAGAAATGGGCGATAAGGATTTTTGCCTTTCCTTCGTGATAATAAAAAGCAGCATCCCTGTCGCACTCAGTGCCTGCTAAATGCCAAATTTACACTCCAAACAATGCCATATCAAGATCCTATTAAGTGTCAAAGGCCATATAGGGATTTCCATTTTATGCAGCTTTCTGCTCCATGCTCTCAGCCAAGAAAAGTTACAGAGGGTGAAAAGTTCCTTTCAGAAAAAAGGCAAAGAGAACAGCCATACTAAGCTCAGCCATTGTCCATCCCTCTGAAAACTTTTCACTGAGGCTCTAACATCTTCTCCGTCTTGGCTGTAGGTTGGTACTCTTTGGTATTTAGCAGATTCTTACAGCGCCTGCACCAATACCGGAAACTTGACAATACCGGAAACTTGAGCTTTTATGTCTTCCAGAAGTAACAGCACTCTTAAGCCAAACTATTCCTTGGCGGCTAGAAAGCAGGTAGAAGGATTAATCTACCCTTACCCACCCTGAGACCTTGCGATGCTACACACCCAATGTTGCGGTTGTTGTTTTTAGAGAGAGAGAGTATTAGACGTTAAGAATACTATCTTACTTAATTCCCAGTCCATCCTTACTTCTGAAGACGAGGGGGACTCTAAGGGCTTCTCGCTGCACATACTCAAAAGTGAAATCTAAATGGAAGGGGGGAAAAAAGAGAAAACTGACATCAAAACATAAAAGGAGCCTGGTGGGATGAGATGCACGTAGGGAGCCTCCAGATACAACATCTTGTTTCATACAGTGACCCAGGAGGTGTCTCCTAGAACCCTACAAACAGGGCACAAAAATAGTGTTCTGTGGGTTTTTCTGGAGTATGTGACCGCATTCTGGAAGCGTTTCTTCCTGACGTTTTGCCTGCATCTGTGGCTGGCATCTTCAGAGGGCACAAAAAGATGCTCTGAAGATGCCAGCCACCGATGCAGGTGAAATGTCAGGAATAAACGCTTCCAGAATGCAGCCACATAACCCAAAAAAACCCAAAACAAACCCACTATGGACGCTGGCCATGAAAGCCTTCGACTTCACACAGGGCACAAAAATGTCAAACCTTGGAAAAGTTATATTTTTAGACCACAGTACTCAGAATCCTGCAGCCAGCAGGAAGGGTCAAGCAATGCCAGTCCTCCCCCATAATTCTTTTGCTGGACAGAATCTGTCTAGATTACCACACCACACTCTTATAGCACTTCTATTCCTCTTTCACTGCTCTGGCTGCCACCTGTTGCATTCTGGGATTTGCAGTTTAAAGAGGGACATTCAGAATTCTCGGGCAGAGAGCTCTTAGGTCTCATTGGACTACAAACCCCAGAATGCAACAGGAGGCAGCCAGAGCAGTCAAAGCGGAATAGCAGCACTAGAAGTGGGTAGTGTGGTAATGTGGCAAAAAGAGAGACTGCTCCTGAAGCAGGAGGCTCTATCTAGCTAATGCATCCAGGTGAAACTGATGAATCCCGTTTTGTTTGTGTTTTCCTCCTGACAGATCCAAAGGTATATATACAAAACTGGGAAAAGAGGACATCATCAGACATCAGGCTGCAGCAGAGGGAATGAAACCACCTCCAGAAGGAATGGGAGACTGTTTGGGAAACTCCATGGCAAGCACTTTGGGCTCCACAGTGGCTGGAAGGTAGGTTACAGATGCATTTTCACAAATAATGAGTGGGAGTCTGAATTTGGCTGCGTCTGCACTTCAGAAACAATCCAGTTTGACATTGCTTTACCTGCCCTGGCTTAATGCTATGGAATTCAGGGAGCTGGAGGTTTGTGAGAGGGTCCGCCTTCTCTGTCAGGAGAGCTCTGGGGCCACCGCAAACTACCAACTCTAGAATAAAGCAATATCAAAGTGGATTATGTCTGTGGTGTAGCTGGGCAAGGAGGCCTCAAAACCCAACAATGTATCTCATTTTAACCCCACAGGTGAGTAGCATAGAAGATGGACTGTAAATACACTCATCCCTCCATATTTGCAGCTATGATATTTGCAGATTTGATTATTCAGGGATTTGGTTAATATGTTCTCTCTAGGAATATCTAGGTCCTCCAGTGCAACTCTATGGTCAACTTTAACTAAAAATGGCACTAAAAGACCTAGAGATTCCTAGAGAGAATACTCGATTAGGCCTTTGTAGCTCCTCCAGTATATATCTATGGTCAGTATCTGGCAGTGTCTGGCAGACATTGACCACAGAGTTGCCCTGAAGACCCAGAGATTACTAGAGAGATGTCCTCTCAGGTCAAAACACAGTGGTTTTTGTTCGTTGTGGTTTTTCCATATTCACGGGGGTCTTGTGCCCCCAACCCTAGCAAACAGGGAGGGACAAGTGTACTTTTAGACCATTGAGGCGGGGGCATCCCCACTCCAGAATGAATGGAGTTTGAGGCTGCTTCGGCTGTCATGCCTCCAAGCTCTGGGCTGTATAGTTTTGTGAGAGAGTCAGCCACCCCAAACTATGGCTCACAGGCTCCACACGCAGCAGTGAAAGTGGTCTCAACTCAGATCATGATGTAAAGCGTGGGCCACCTACCTTTCCCCTCCATGGGGCGGACAAAGCGGGCGCCGAAGCTGGAGCTCTTCAGTTTCTCCTCGAGGCTAAAGCCCCGGACGCTGACGATCTCCTCCACGTCGGACAGGTCCTCGTTCTCGTCATAGAGCCGCCGGCCGACGGATCTCTGCGGAGGGGGAAGAAGGAGAGGGAAGGCAGCTGGGGCTGAAGGTAGAAGAGGAGGAAGAGGAGGAGGAGGAGAGGCCGAGGCCTGGCATGCTGCTGCCACCTCCCCAGGCAGGGCCCTTTGGGGCTCTGATCCCCCAAGCCAGCTCCCAGGCCTCTGCTCAGGATGCTTCCCTCCCCAAGCCGGACACGACCCGGGGGAAGGGGGCTCAATCATAGAATGGGACTTACTTACTAAAACAAATGGCACTCCTTGCCCATTGGGAAACCATACTTGCCCAGAGGGAAGCATTGGAGAATGCCTGCCCATGGGGAATCATTGAGGAATACTGGCCAACAGGGATTCCCCAATGATTCCCTATGAGCAAGTAATCCCCAATTATTCCCTATTGGCAAGTACTCCCCAATGATTCTCTATGGGCAACTGTTCTCCAATGATTCTCTATGGGCCAGTATTCCCCAATGATTCTCTATGGGCAAATATTCCCCAATTATTCTTTAGGGGCAAGAATTCTCCAATGATTCTCTATGGGCAAGTGTTCCCCAATGATTCTTTAGGGGCAAGAATTCTCCAATGATTCCTTATGGGCAAGTATTCTCCAATTATTCTTTAGGGGCAAGAATTCTCCAATGATTCTCTATGGGCAAGTGTTCCCCAATGATTCTGTATGGGAAAGTACTGTATTCCTCAATGATTCTTTATGGGCAGCCACTCTATTCTGCTTTGGTCAGGCCCCACCTGGAATAACCCTGTGTCCAGTTCTGGGCACCACAATTCAAAAAGGATGTGGAGAAACTGTGGCAGGTCCAAAGGAGGGCAACTAAAATGGTGACAGGTCTGGAAACCATGGATCCCTATGAGGAGCAACTTAGGGATCTGGGGATGTTGAGCCTGGAGAAGAGAAGGTTAAGAGGTGATATGATCGCCCTGTTTAAATACTTGAAGGGATGCCATATTGAGGAGGGAGCAAGCTTGTTTTCTGCTGCTCCAGAGAACAGGAGATGTGAGCTACAGGAAAAAGAGATTCCACCTCAACCTTAGGAGGAACTTCCTGACAGTGAGAACTGTTCAACCGTGGAATAAACTGCTTCCTTGGAGGTCTTTAAGCAGAGGCTGGGTGGCCATCTGTCAATAGGGATGCTTTGATGGAGAGTTCCTGCATGGCAGAAGGGGGGGTTGGACTGGATCAGGGCCCTTCTTGGGGTCTCTTCCAAAGCAACAATTCTATGATTCTATAAGTCTTCCCCAATGCTTCCCTATGGGCAAAGATTCTCCTATGACTCCCTATGGGCCAGGCTGCTTTCCCGATGGGCAAGGGCTGTCATTTGTTTCGGCCCATCCCTCCCAGGGATCCGAGAACGGTGGAGAGAATCGGAAAAGAAAAGCCCCCCAGAACGAAGGGCCCCGATCCAGCCGGGCCCCTTTCCTCTGCCCTGCAGGAACTCTCCCTCCGGTCCTCCAAGCCCCCCCCCCCCTCCAACGATCGGAGGCGGCCAGCCCCGTCCAGCCCAGAGAAGAAGGAGGGACCCACGTGTTGGGGGGGAATTTGTTTGGGGGGGGGGGACACAGGAAGCTTTATCCCGGGGGGCGATCGCCAAGTGTCTTCTCCTCCTCCTCCTTCTTCCCTGCTCTCCTCCCAAAACTAGTTCTTATGTAACAAGAGGGGCAGGCGCAGCCTGACAACAACAACAACGACAACGTTGTTGTTCTTCAAGGACCACAGAGAGAGAGAGAGAGGGAGAGAGAGGGGGAGATCCGTGTTGGCAGAGTTAACCCCCCCCCCCAAAAAAAAGAAGAAAGGGGTCAGCCCCGTTTGCACTGCGTTGCACGTGGGGAGGCAGCTCCTCTCTTTGCCCAGATCTTCGGGGGGGGGGGCTCTTCTGTCTGTCTCTCCCTCTCTTTGGGTCCAAGCCTCCCTCCCTCCCAGAAGGTGGCTGAATCCGAACCCAGATCTCCCCTCTCTCTCTCTCCAGTGGGTCTGTCCCGGGAGTACCCACCAGCCGCCTTCGCCCCGAATCTGTCGCCGCCTCCATCGTCCGTAGAGTTTCATCTCTCCAAGTCAACAGTTCCTCCTCGGGGCTCCTGCTGCTGCTGCTGCCTCCGCCGCTGCTGCTGCTGCCTCCTCGGGCTTGGCCCCAAAAGGGAGGGAGAGGAGGAGGGGGAGAGGGAGAGGCTTCGGCTTTTCTGCTGGGCAAAGACTAAGACTAAGAGGGGGCTTCGAAGGCGATCAAGCCTGCCTTTCGGGGGGGATTGATAATGATTGATGATGATGATGATGATGATGCCCCCCCCCCGGTTTGTTTTGTCCGATCTCCCCAATCGGAGGAGGAGGAGGGGGGCTGCCCCAAAAGGGGAGGAAAGTCCCGATTCGGAAGGAAGGAGGCGTCAGGAGGGGACTCCCGCGGAACGTAAACATCGGGGCTGGGGGGGAATCCCGGATTTGGGCACCAGCGCCCTCCTCCTGATCATCATCATCATCATCATGATCTTGGCCAGTGTTGTGTTGGGGTTGGGTCACGAGGGGGCGCTGGCGCGCAGGCGCGGCGGACGCGGAAGCAGGCAGGAGGGCGCGGCCTATGGGGGAAAGGGGCGGGGCGATTGGCTCCGCCTCCCTCCCCCCCTCCGTTTCCCGGAGTGTTTTCCAATCCAATGCCAATCCGACGCTGATTGTATGGCGATTCCCGCACTCCCCTTCGGCTCCATCCACACTGGAGGAATAACCCGGTTTGGCCCCGCTTTGAGCTGCCCTGGGCTCAAGGCTCTGGAATTCTGGGAGTTTGAGCGTGTTTTCCGCTCTGGACCCCACAACAAACTCCAATTCCAGCCTTGAGCCAGGGCAGCTCAAGCGGTGCCAAGCCGGGTTATTCCTCCAGTGCAGATGCAGCCGAGGCGGCTGCTGTTCCGCCTTGCCTGCTCTGGCTGCCTCCCGTTGCATTCTGGGCTTGGCAGTTTAAAGAGGGGCCTTGAGACTAGTCAATCTGGACTACAAGCCCCAGGATGCAACAGGAGGCAGCCCCAACAGTGGAATAGCAAGCAGCACTCTGAGAGGATAGTCACACTCTCTCAGCCTCAAAGGATGGCATGGGCAAGCTCTTTCCCTCCAAGAGAAACCGTGACCGGGTGATACTAAGTCCAAAAGGATCAACAAAGCCAAGCCTGGGGGGGGGGGGGGGCTTCCCTTGGCAAAGTTTGTTCAGAGGGGGTTTGCCCTTGCCCTCCTCTGAGGCTGAGAGAATGGAGCCTTGCCCAAGGTCAACCCAGGGGGGAATTGGAACAGTGGTCTCCAGAGGCTTAGTCTGACGCTGAAATGCAAAACCTCTGGACTAGAGGGCCAAAGTTTGGGAACCACTGCTCTAGTAGCACTTAAGGACGGTGTTCACCGTGGGGCTCTTTGGACAGCCCAGAACCGCAGCTCCCATCGGCCCCTCAACGCCGCCGGTGGGGTGAGGAATGCTGGGAGTTGCAGTCCCAACCGCCTTTGGAGGAGCACACAGGATTCTCAGCTCTGCTCAAAGGCAGTTAGGCACGGGATGTTGATGGGATCTATAGTTCGCTGGCATTCTGCTCCCTGTCTATACATTAGCCCTCTTGGACTCAGGCGTGCTTGTTCACCTGTTGGTATCAGTGTAGCTTCTCAATAAAGCAACAGCTCTGGCCCCCAAAAAGGTGGTTTCTTTTCTTTTTAGATGAAGATGGAGCATGCGTGTGTCAGAACAGAACATGTGAGGGGAATGCCTCTTCTCAGAAAGTGCCTCTCAGCCTTGAATTTAGGGCCGTTGATCATCCAAGGTTTAGTCTGTTGACTCTTATCTTCCAAAAGCAGACTTTCTTGAACGAAGAAACATACTTTCCTAGAAATGCCGGCTTGTGATGGCAAGGTTGGCTCCCTCTGTTTCTTTGGTTCAGAGGGGAAACCCTCTCTAGATCACCTTTCTGTTGGCAGCAGACCAATGCAAAAACATCTGTGTGAAGCCAAGTTGGTTCCCCCAGCTGCCGGGATTATTTGGTTCAAGTTCTTGGGAGCGTACAAGAGCCCCGTGAGAATAGTGTTTTTGTGGGGTTTTCAGGCTGTGTGGCCAGAAGATCCTCACACAGGATATATATATATATACCCCGCTCTCTTCCATGCCAGCATTCTCTGAAGATGCCAGCCACAGACGCTGGCGAAACACCAGGAATAATCTCTTCTAGGACACGGCCACACAGCCCGAAAAACCCACAAAAAACGATGGAGGCTGGCCACGAAAGCCTTTGACCATTCTGGAGAAGATTTTGCAGGAGGCCAAAGTCACCCAGTGGCTTTCCGTGGCTGAGAAGGGATTTGAACCCTGGTCTCCCAGGGTCCTGGTCCAACATTCAAGCCACTACACCATGCTGTAAAGGGAGCCGAGATTCGGTTTTTCCCAATTGTTCCAGAAATTGCCATTCCTCTCCCAGCATTCCCCCCCCCCCCCCCCCAAAAAATAACTTCAGAATTTCTAGAAATCTTATACCTCTAGCCCTCAGGAAGGCCACACATTTCTCAAATGAATGAAGAACAATGGCCATTTGGAAGGGGAAGCTGCATTCACACTGGAGAAATAAACCGGTTTAAGTGCCATGATGGCAGCTATGGCTTTGAACCCACTAGAGCAGGGGTCCCCTCCCCCAAACTGGGGGCTCTAAGTGAATTTTGGACTTCAGCTCCCAGAATCCTAGGCTATGGGCCAACAGGGCGGAGGCTTCTGGGAGCTGAAGTCCACCATTCCCTGAAAGAGCAGAGTTGGGGGACTAGTAGATAGCTTGGCTTCTGAGCAGCAGTCCCAATAAAGCTTCTCTTTCAGGGTTTTGGGACTTCAGCTCCCAGGATCCCAGGCTATTGGCCAACATGGCTGAGGCTTCTGGGAGCTGAAGTCCAAAAGCTCTTAAAAGCGCACCGTTTGAGGGCCACTGTAGAGGCCCTTGGAGGCGCACTGAGAGAGGCGGCTCTCTTGGGCTTGGAGGCGGGGCCTGCCTGGTGTCTGGGCGGGCCGGTTGGATAATTATTCCTAGCGGGCTGGGCCCGGCGGCAGCGGGCCTTTGCTGCTGCTGCTGTTGTCGTCGTGGTCCTCCGTCCGGCCTTCCTCGCTCCCCATGAGCCTCAACGAGCACTCCATGCAGGCGCTGTCCTGGCGGAAGCTTTACCTCAGCCGGGCCAAGCTCAAAGCCTCCAGCCGCACCTCGGCCCTCCTCTCCGGCTTCGCCATGGTGAGCCTGCGGACCCCTTCGGCCTACCTCGCAGGGCGGCGGGGCGGGGAGGGAGGACTCAGGGCCCCAAAGCCACGGCAGGAGGAAGAACAACCCAGGCTGCAGCCACACTCGGAGGCATCACCGCTTCGACTCTTGTCTGGCTCGAGGCTGTGGAATTCTGGGAGTTGGAGTTTGTTGTGGGGTCCAGAGCTCGAGGCTGTGGAATTCTGGGAGTTGGAGTATGTTGTGGGGCCCCGAGCGGGGCCCCACAACATACTCCAACTCCCAGAATTCCACAGCCTAGAGCTCTGGACCCCACAACAAACTCCAACTCCCAGAATTCCACAGCCTTGAGGCAGAAAAGAAGTTAAACCCAGAGTTCTGGGCCCCACCACAAACTCCCATTCCCAGAATCCCAGAGCCTTGAGACAGATAGAGTTAAGCCTTGAACTCTGGGCCCCACAACTCCACAGCCTTCAGCTAGATAAGAAACAACAAGCTCCAACTCCCAGAATTCCAGAGCCTTGAGCCATATAGAGCTTCTAAAGCTCCCCTCTGGGCCCCAGAACAAACTCTTAACTCCCATAATTCCATAGCCTTGAGCCATATAGAGCTTCTAAAGCTCCCTCTGGGCCCCACAACAAATTCCCAACTCCCAGAATTCCATAGCCTTGAGCCAAGACACATTTAAAGCGGGGCCAAACCGACGTATGTCTCCAGTGTGGATGCAGCCCAAGTTTGAGACTGCTTGAACCGCCCTGGCTCAATACGAGGCTTTTCTGGGAATTGTAGTTTAGGGAGACATTGAGCTTTCTCTGTCAGAGAACTCTGGGGCCACAACAAACTACTGTTCCCAGCATTCCCTAGCATTGAGCCAGGGCAGTTCAAGCGGTCTCAAACTGGGTTATTTCTGCAGTGCGCTTTGGACGTCAGTGGGTACAAACTAGTGGTAGCATCGCTATGCTCTTTCAGGGCATTGTGGACTTCAGTTCCCAGGATGCCAGACTATTGGCCAACATGGCTGAGGCTTCTGGGAGCTGAAGTCCACCATTCCCTTCAAGAGCACCGTTTGGGGACCACTGAATAGCTTGACTGTTGAAGCAGCAGTCCCCAGTCTTCTCTTTCAGGGCTTTTGGACTTCAGCTCCCAGAATCCCAGGCTATTGACCAACATGGCTGAGGCTTCTGGGAGCTGAAGTCCACCATCTCTGAAAGGGCAGAGCTTGGGGACCAGTGGTACAAAGTGTAATCACTCCACTCCAGTTTGACTGGTGGTCACATGGAGCGCATCCTAGTTGTCTGACAATTCCTGCTCTGCGTAAGCCTCAGGAGAAAGAGGAGAAAAGTTCTGCTGTTCATCCACATCATCCTCATCATCCTCCCTTTGCAGTTGTAGGGTTTTGGAGTTAGGCTTTACTCTGAGACAGCGTATTACGAAGGGGACTGGTATGCAGGGAAGAGATACGGCTGGGGACGGATCGCTGGCTCCATCTACGAAGGCCAGTGGGTTGAAGATAAGCCAAGCGGGCAAGGAATGCTTCACTTTAGTAAGTAATACCTGCTGTTAAGGGGGCTATGGCATGTCTGCGCCAGGCCTTGGGGGCATCTTTGTTGAGGCATTTCAAGGCAGGACTCTTGAGCAAGAATTGTCAGCCAGCTAAGATGTGATCGATCCAACCAGTGAAACTGGAGCGGAGTTCTAGTTTATACCCACTGAGGTCCAAAACGCATGGCCGAAATACACTTGCCCCTCCATATTCGCTAGGGTTAGGGGCACAAGACCCCCGTGAATATGGAAAAACTGCACAGAACAAAAACACCATGTTTTTACCTGAGAGGACGCCTCTCTAGGGCTATCTAGGTCCTCCAGGGCAACTCTATGGTCAACGTCCGACAGACGCTGACCATAGAACTGCACAGGAGGAGCGACAATGGCCTAGTGGGTTGTTCTCTCTAGGAATCACTAGGTCTTTCAGTGCAACTTTGAGTTCAAGTTGACCACAGAGTTGCGCTGGAGGACCTAGATATTCCTAGAGAGAGCATATTAATCAAATCCATGAATAATCAGCCGCAGATGTGGAGGGATGAGTGTAGTTCAGTCTGAGACCACTTTGACTGCCCTGGCTTGGTGCTCAGGAATCCTGGGAATTGGACTTTGTTGTGGGACCAGATTGCTCTGACAGAGAAGGCTCAAGGTCTCACAAAACGACCGTTCCCAGGATTCCCTAGCATTGAGCCAGCAGTCTTGAACGGGATGATTTCTGCCGTGGCTTTGGGACCTTGGAAAAGTTCCTTTCTGGACTGTCGCTCCCAAAAAAGTGTCTCCGTCGGAGGCAACTAGCATAGGAAGGTTAGTTTCTGGGCGAGAAGCGACTCTCCTGTATCCGAAATCCTCGGGACTAGAAGCGTTTGGGATTTTGTGGCAAATGGTTCTGTTTTGTTTTGTTTTGAATTTTGGAATCTTTGGACAAAGGGAAGGAAAATATCTTGGAGATGGGCGCCAAGTCCAAACATGACATTTAGTTATGTTTTGTATACACCTTATAAGCAGAGCCGGAGGGTAATTTTAGACACAATGTGTGTATGTTTTTTAAAATAATCCAGCGCAGGAAACAAAGTTTGCATACGCTGAAGCCTCAGAAAGCAAAGGGATACATTTGAGCCCTCGGAAAGTAAAGGTGTCACTGTCTCAGCCTCCCACGTGGACAGTTTTGGCTTGTGGGGTATTTCAGCTTTTGGATTTCTGGAGAAGAGAAACTCAACCAGCAGTCCAAAAAAAAATCTTCATATATATATACGTATGTATGTATGTATGTATACCTAGGCCAAGCATGGAAAAGTGAACTTTTTTTGAACATAAGAATTATGGACTAGTTATAGTCACTGTCCTTTGCTTTTACAGTTGGCCCTCCCCATTCGCTGGGGTTAGGGGCACTGGACCCCCGTGAATGTGGAAAAAACTGCAAACAACACCATGTTTGTACCTGAGCAAACACCTCTCTAGGAATCTCCAGGTCCTCCATTGCAACTCTGTGGTCAACATCTGCCAGAAGTTGACCACAGACTCATGCTAGAGGGCCTGCAAATGTCTAGAGGAGTGTTTTTCTCTAGGAATCTCCTTCAGGGCAAACTTAGCTTGTTTTTAACTTTGGTATTTTTTTACGTGATGTTATATTGGGAGTTGGTGGTTTTAATTGCTTTGCATTTTATTGGGATTTTAAATGTTTTGTCTGTGAGCCGCCTTGGGTCCCTCTGGGGGGAAAGAAAGGTGGCATATAAATGAAATAAACAAACTCTAGGGTCATTTTCCAGAAGAGCTGCGCTGGAGGACCTAGAAATTCCTAGAGAGAGCATATTAATCAAAGCCGCAAATGCGGAGGGTGGACTGTATATTGCACACTCCCTAATACTTCCATATGCCCAAGAGGCCATTTGTAGCTTTGTAGATGAGGTGGAGCTGCTTTGAGTGACTGAGAGAAATGCTGTGTACATTCCTAATATCCTGGTGGGGTCTGAGTTCGGGTCGCGTAGAATCCTGAATTCTGCCTGTGCAGCGTGGTTCATTCCCCAGTGTACAGGAGATGCACTCTGTAGTATCAATGAACTTTTGAGCCTTCTGTCCTGTCCCTGCATTGTTACCCCGCCAGCTTAGAACAGAGCTCACCCATATTGCCAATGGAAATATAACCTTCAGAGCAGCTGCCACACACCCTTCTTCCCTAACTCTTTCTTCTTAGCTGAGTGGAGCAGCCTTCAGGAGGAGTCGGGAAACATGAGACTCATTTACCCCTTCCGCACCCCTCAGAGTGGTCTACCTGGTGGCTTTTATTTTATTTTATGTACATTTTTATTCCAGCTTCCTACTAAGAAAGGATTCAAGGCAGCCAAGACACTTTACAAATGGACAACGAAACCGTGACAGTATTGCAGTCATCAGCACACACTACAGAAAGGTCTTCAGCTGAAAAGGTTCATATTGTCTTAATGAAAGCAATACTGTCTTAATGAAAGTTACATCATTCTGGCCCTTATCTGTAAAGAGTAAAAGAACTTCAGTCAAACTCAGACCAGTGGCTAAAATGCGACCCAAATGGAATAGCAATGGGGGAAGAGAACATCCATTCTCATTTATCAACAGCTCAGGCTGTATTCCTGGCTAGGAACTGTTAGCACTGCCATGGGGAAGGCTTGCATCCTTCTCAGATTGCAACCTTCTTCTGTGTCCCCTGTTTAGTCTCCTGGGGGACTACTGGTCACAACCCATCAGTTAAGCAGTTAGTGGAGTACAATGTGAGTTATAAGCATCTAGGGTAGTAACTCTGACCACTTCCACTCTCTCATTCATGGGGCTCATTTGTAAAATGCCCTTTCAGAAAGCCTCAAATGGCAGAATTTATCTTTTGGGGGTTGCCTGAACAGCTATTTTAAACAGCTGTTTGCCCAAGCTGTAGATAAATGCGAATGATGTTCTCTTCCCCATTGCTGTTTCATTTTAGCCGCTTGTCTGGGTTTGATTGAAATTCTTTTATTCTTACAGAGAAGGGCCAGAATGTAAATGTCATTAAGACAATAGTAAACGTCTCAGCTTAGACTTTTTTGTAGGGTGTGCTGATTATTGCAATATTGTCAGGGTTTCATTGTCTATTTGCAATGTTTCTTGGCTGCCTTGAAACTTATGACTATGGTATCTGTATTTGGCTGGCAGGCCTAATTTAAAAGGATAAGAACTGGGTGTCTATATAGTCTTCAGTTCTGCACTTTATCTAACTGATCCTTCCAGTGTAACACCGTCTTAGGGAGAGAATTCTGGCTTAGACTAATTCCTCATAGGGGTGCATTGGTTGATTATGCTGCAGAAAGCGAACGATTCTTGGCAGGGAACTGTGCTCTGCTCTTGCGAGGTGAATGGCCAGTGCTTGGTCAAAGTTACTACAATTCCCAGGATGCCTGGGCAGCACAGCTGTTGCGGCGTCTGAGATGCGGCTAAGAGAAAATGGGCCAAGGCAGGACAAACGGCTTCTACCAGCAATTTTGGGAGAGTGTGGTAAGAGCCAAAGCAAAAACGCTCAATAGTAGCTTCTCTGAATTGCAGTTGAAAGTTTTGTCTGGCCGTTAAAACCCCTTGGAAATAAATCCCTTTCAACTAGGGATCTGATACGGTTCAGTGGTTCAAAGCGTGATCTGTTCAAATCTCACTGCAGCCACAAATGACACTGGCCTTTCTCCCTCTCAGCCTCTCCATCTGTAGTATTGTGACTAAGGAGAAGAATAACCCGCCTTACAGAGCTGTTGTACTAGATCATGAATTCCAAATCAATCTGCAGCAAAATGTATGGTTATGAAATAACTTCCCACTGGAGGCTCAATTGGCACCAACCCTGGCGTCATTCTGGTGCCAAATCAAAGCATGGCTTTTTATGAAAGCCTTCGGGACTAATTCATGAGCACATGCCCTGCTGTTGGCATTGTTTTAAATTATTTCCCCTAGTTTTATAATTTCTGGTTCTAACTGGTAAACAACTTAATATATTTTTAGTTTTTGACAATTATCATTTTGCATTGATTGTATTGTAAGCTGTCCTGAGATCTTCAGTTAAAGGGAAGGATGTAAAGATTTTAATGAATAATAGCCCTGGGTTTTTGTAAAGTTGGCTGAGCCAGAGGTCCAAGGGGTTAAAAATTGTGGCTTGCCTGGCGCCCATATCTCTCTCCTCTCGTGAGCCATCTTTAAACGTGAAAAGCTTGTGCTTTTAAAGTTGTCAGTCTTAAAGGGTTTAATATATTTTTTTAGCACACTGAAACCACAGCGTTGTTGCGGCAGAGGAAAAGCGGATGCTGTTTCAAAATACTGCCTCTTCCGCATGGCAGCCGGCCGACGGGCAGATAAATGTTTGCTGTTCTTCAATGGCTAAAAACAGGTTGAGGCTCTCCGGGGGAGGCGACGTCAGCCAGATTGACAGGGGACTTGTGTTCCGGTTGGGGCTCCTGGAGCAGCAGCAGCACGTGACGCCTCCTCCCGAGCGAAATGCTTGAATTTTGCAGCTGCGACCATTAAAACCAATCCCTCGGCGCAAGTGTGGCATGTGGCCTGTTTCCAAGGAGCCTGCTGCTAAAGACATACAGGTGGCACAAGCAAAAGAGCAGTGGCTTGGGGCTGGGTTATAACTGGCATTTGTACCCTTGTTTCAGCCGTGCTTTGGCTGGCAGATCAGGTTAGTTTGGTACGGATGTGGTTGTGGCCGGGGTTACTCGGGGCCAGGAGCCCAGGTGACCCCTTTCAGAACCACAGCCATGTAGTGAAATTATACTGACAAGGAAAGTCATGTCCGGAGGACTCTTTGTTCCTCTTTCTTTTACAGAGAACTTGAAAACTGATTCTCTGTCAGCCTTGTTTGTCCATCAGAAAGTAGCCAACACCGAGCAAAATGGACCAAAGTTCTCGAGCCGTTTTCAAAATGCACAAACTATCATTCTGCCCCAGATTTGGGGGAGTGGGGGTTGTACTTTTCTGTTCTCTGCTGGGCACTTCATTTGCAAACCTGGGGATTTGGAGAGCATTTTTCTCTCTCTTGGCTTTGTTTTGTTTCTAGGGCCTCCAGCTCCCCTTTCTTTTCCTCTCCCTGGCAGCCCCAGCTCTCTGGGGTTTCGGACAAAGGGCTTTCCCCATCACCTGCTCCCTGATCCATTTTGAACTGGAGGGTGCCAAGTACTGAACCTGGGGCTTTTTTTTTTCTGCGTGCAAAGCATGCCGGCCGAGCTCTGGCTGCTCGCTGCGTAGACACACTGGTAGGTGTTTGGAATCGCTTGCCAAAGGGCATGACTTCCCCACCAAAGCTTTTGCAGCCTTACAAAAGAGGACTGGTGGCTGTTTAATGTCTTGAGAAGGTACTAAGTTATATCTGTGAGCATAGTCACACCTTCTGCAGTTGCACGAGGTCAGAAAGCACAGGCTAGCCTCCTTCAGCCTAGCCTAGGTATGTGGAACTACAAATCCCATTACCCTACAGGCAGCTATGGGGTGCATAGGGGGGAGAGCAACAGCAGGTTAAGAAAGGCTTCTTTGGTGCAAGCACCAATGAGGGTATTCTCTGTTGGACCCATCGTGGGAGAAGATCTCGCCGTTGAGGTTAGGCCAGCGTTTGTGGCATTCATCTGAAGAGCCGTGTGTGTGCGCGCCTAGGTGTTTTCCTCATTGTTTTCCTGGTGGTTCCTTCTGTTTTGAAAAGAAACACAAACTTCCTCTTGAGTAGTTTTAAGAAAGAGGAAGCCCAACCACGCCTATTTTTAAAATGTGTGCAACTGTTTGCTGGGCGGCTTACAAGGATTAAAAAAACAATTGCAGCGAGCCAACTGGAAGGAAGGAAGGATTTCTTATAAAATCACAAATCACTTTCAAACAGTGAAGAGAGGAAAAAGAGCGTTAGTTAGTAAGAGCCGCTATTTTAAACTTCCCCTGTTAACATTAAACGTGTGTGTATGTGCCTTTAGGTTGCCTGTCAGTTGACGGCAGCCCCGTGAGTTTCATAGGGTTTTCTTAGGCAAGGAATCCTCCGAGGTGGTTTTGCCAAATGCTGTCCTAAAGGGTTTTTTTGAAAGGTTCTCTGCCCACCAGTTTAAACCAGTTACTGCTTGCACCTCTAATTGCCATTCAGGTCCAAAACACACCGTATAAATCATCCAGTGTGAGATCACTTTATCTTCCCTGGCTGAGTGCTAGGGAATCCTGGGAATTGTGGTTTCATTTTGGCACCAGTGCTCTATGACAGAGAAGGCTAAATGTCCCACCAAACTACAGTTCTCAGAATTCCCTAGCACTGAGCCAGGGCAGTTAAAGTGGTCTCAGGCTGGATTATTTTTGCAGTGCGTTTTGCGCCTTAGGGCCCAAACAGACAGGCCAAAATAAAGCTGCTTCAGGTCACTTTGGAGGGATGCTGTTTAAATGCTGCATGTGTCCTAAGAGGCCGGAAGCCTCCTAAGGACTGGAGCGCAACTTTGGCGCAGCTTCCGGCCTCTTAAGATGCGCATGTGTCATTTAAACAGCATCCCTCCAAAGTGACCCGAAGCAGCTTTTTTTTGGCCTGTCTGTTTGGGCCCTTAGTTTGACTGAATACATATGTGTTGACCTAGGTGGTGGTGTTTTTGAAGGACCCCAGTGTTATCAGAAATCTGCTCATATTTTTCAACATGTAAAATTTTGTAGGCACCTTTCTTGATGATCTCTTTCACTGGCCCAATCTCTGCCTTTTCCCGTTCTGGGAGGTTCCAATTTCCTCTGTTCTTCTTTCTTCCCAGCAGCCGGTCATTGTTCTTGGTGGGAAATCTTTCTTTTGGGGTGGGGGGGGTCCAGTCAGGCACCGTTTTGATACGTGCGTCACAGCTGACCCTCTCGCCAAGTGAAGTGATGCTGGCTTTTGTCCAAGGCGCAGGCCAACACCTCCCGGCGAGCACTTTTTTCGTCTTGTTTCGCTGGAACAGCAAGGGCGGGAGGAGGCCACGGGGTGCCAACGGGAGTGTGGAATTGTATAATACTGTATTGTCCTGCAAGGAAGCGAGCTGGATTTGTTGGCAGAGGGCTGCTTTTTCCCCCCTCCCTTTAGGGGAAAAGTTGTTGGCAGCTTAACCCTGGTTTTTAGCCGAGTGTAGAAAGTGGACTTTGCGGGGGACTAGCGCTTCGAGAGTCCTCCGGCCAACTGGGGTTTTAGGGGGCTCCTCGTTGCCAAAATGACATTTTCCACACTCTGGTTATTTGTGTGGTTTTGGAAGAGCAAGCCGTCAGCGCTGGTGTTCTTTTGTGTAAAAGGACGCATGCTAGGACTCCCCACGGCCGCTTTCCTCCTCCAAGAAATCTGAAGAGCGTTATAAAATAACTAGATGCTTTTCATGGAATCCTAGAAGAACAGCAGACTTCCAGAGGATCCTGGAAGTCATGCAGACATGATGATGATTTATATATAAATATGTACAATTTATATTTCAAATAGAAAATATATAACATTTATATTGCATCATAAAGAGAGCCAGAATGATGGATATGGGTGCTTTTACAGAAGAAATGCCATTTTCAGAGCTTGAAAAAGGATGTTTTTTTTTTTTAAGTAATGTGTTCCTGCTTCTCAAGATAGTGTTGGAAAAGTATTTTTTATCAAAAAATAATCTAGTTGTGGTGCTAGTTGTGTTGACTGTTTCTTTTGGTTGCTTGAAAGAAAACTCTTAGCGATCAAATTTTATCATATGCTGCCCTGAGATCTTTAGGAGGCTGGATATAACTATTTCAAGAAATAAAAAGAAAGAAGAGACTGGTAGAAAACTTTGAAAAATAATTTTTAAAAGGAACTGGAACAGATTACTTGTTATATTTGTTTCTTTCATTTTTACCTCACCTTTCTCTCAAGCTGTGACCTGTTATTTGTGACCCAGTATAACCAGTGGGCGGGCACCTCCTGGGAGAAAATGCCCAGTATATAGGAGCCAGCATGGCGTAGTGGCTTGGGCATTGGACTATGATGCTGGCAACCAAGGTTAGAATCCCCACTTGGCCGTGGAAACCCACTGGGTGACTTGGGGCAAGTCACATTTTCTCAGCCTCAGAAGTAGGTAATGACACACGCACCCCGACCAGATAGTGTCAAGAAAACTTTGTGATATGCTTACCTTAGGGCTGCCATAGGTCAGAAACAATTTGAAGACGCACAACAACAACAAAAATACCTAGTATGTACGGTACCATTTGTACCAGTAAGGTAACTTTTTTCACACTCAATTACTTTTCTAATACGATTTCATCTCCTCATTACCCACACGTTCACCACACCCCAAAACAACGTTGTTGCATATAACTAGTTACATCCAAGGTCTGGTCTTTTTTTCTTTTTTTAAGGGTAAGTTCAAGGAACCAAAGAGCTTCAAGTAAAGATCTGATTCTGTGAAGAGAGGCCTTGAAGTAATAATGCAGGTGTCAAGCAAATATCTCTAGGCAAAGACCTGTCCAGGTGGGGTACCATCGCCTGGAAGGCTAATGTTCAAACACTGGGTTGCTTACAAGAAGGGTGCCTCCTGGCATTTTGAGACCTGGTTTCCAGACTGTTCCCTTTGTGTTAAGATTGCTGAGAACAAGAAACCCTGGGGTCTCGTAACATTGCAGTACAGTGGAGTTCGGTATTATTGGTTGTCTGAATTAATTATACCCCACCTTTCTTTTGTGTTCTGCTAGCGTAACATCAATCTGTTGGTGGGTATTTATGCTATGTCAGAATGATGTCGGATCTTGACCAGGGTGTGTTATGCCTGTGTCCATGTGAGTGTACAAGGAAGCTTAATTTTGCAAGCAATATTATATTCTTTTTTTTTTTTCCCCTGCACTCCACAGGATCCTTGCTGTAGCAAAGCCTTGTTTATAAGTAAGCAGCCGTTAACTAAAGTATGTGTCACAATATTAACCTTTTGTGTATTGTGTCTTTGCTGAACCAGCCTGGCAAATCCTTCAAGTCCAAGCGTCTTTTTTCTGTCTCCTGCTGCTTCTGGTTCATATACGAAGGACATAAACACAACAGTCGTTCCCTTGTTGTTTGTCCCTCGTGCCTGATATTTGGAAAGCAGACTGCCTTAGAACATGGAGGTTTTGTTTAGCATTATTGGTTGTGGTGTGTTTGACTGAGACATGGAGGATCCCAGAGTCAGGTCCTTGCCATGAAACAGGGAGTGGGCCAGGGTCACCATCTCTCAGCCTGACCTGCCTCTCGGAGTTGTTGTGAGCATCAAGTGGAGAGAAAGAAGATAACTACAGAAGAAGTCTTTTCTCATTGGAAGGAAAGCATTATATAAACACAATGAATGAATGAATATGGCTAATCTATTGTCGTGTCATGTATATTTCATTTTTTAAAACAATTCTTCTCCCCTCTCCATCCCTTTCCAGGTGGCTATGGTGGAAGTCCAGCTTGACGCAGACCACGACTACCCGCCAGGGCTCTTGATCGCGTTCAGTGCCTGTACCACTGTACTAGTGGCCGTCCATCTCTTTGCCCTCATGATCAGCACTTGCATCCTCCCCAACATTGAGGCCGTGAGCAATGTGCACAACCTCAATTCTGTGAAGGAGTCACCCCACGAGCGCATGCACCGACACATTGAGCTAGCTTGGGCCTTCTCCACTGTCATCGGGACTCTGCTGTTTCTGGCGGAGGTCGTCCTACTCTGCTGGGTCAAGTTCCACCCGTTGAAGAAGAAAACGGGCGACGGCAGCCGGGCTAGCAATACCACCATCACTGCCGGTGAGGCGGCAGCGATCACTTCCACCACCATCATGGTCCCCTTTGGTTTGATTTTCATTGTGTTTGCGGTCCACTTCTACCGGTCACTGGTGACGCACAAGACTGACCGTCAGTTCCAGGAACTGAATGAACTCGCCGAGTTTGCTCGACTGCAAGATCAGCTGGACCACAGAGGCGACACCCTGCCGCCTCCCGGCAGCCATTTTGCATAAAAAAACAAAACACCTAACCCAAGAATTATTACTCTTTTTTTAAAGCAAGTACAAAGTGCAAATATTTCTACTGTGTACTCTTGACTCCCTTGTGCATGAATTTGGCTGGACTGTGGCATTTTGTTTGGAAAGAGAGATTAGTAGTACTGTACCCTAAGCTTTTAGTGCTCTTAAAAAAAGAAAACAGTGATCTGTTCTAGTAACATTTTGAAGGACTAAATAGGCACAAATGCCCGAGGAGTATTTCTGCCGTGTTGCCCACAGTCCCCTGCTTTTTTCAGCAATCTTGCAGGTTGTTTTCATTTAAAAAGTGATTCATTGGGGGGTGAGGGATGGAAATTCTTTGCCGTCAACGTGGGGTAGTGGGGGAGATGAAATTAAAGCCTTGTAAGCAAGGGACATGTTTTTCCACTGTTTAACAGTGAAGACGGTGAACAGTGCACAACCTGAACACAAAACGAAAGTTTCCAGATACTAGTTTGGAATCAGTCACAAACCCTAACAGAGTAGGAGTAAGAGACAGATATTGAGCTGCAGGTATGGCAGGGTGCTGCTTGAAGCACAGAACAGCTCTCAGCAGAACAATTCAGCTTCCAAGATTTTAGGCTTAGATTTAACAAAAGGTTGTGTCTCAAGTCCTCATGGATGCAAAGGTATGTTTAAAAGCACACAGGCAATGCCTGCTAATATCAAGAAAGCTAGGGGAGTAGCTGATTTCTAAGACTGATGGATTATAGCCCTCCAAAATTCCCAAATCGTTCCCATAACTAGCAGAAGAGGAACGGAATGGTGCAAAATCGGAGAGTTTGAACAAACTGGCTTTTGATGGGCAAGGGTTATACAGAATTGAGCTTTTGTGTTGGCAGAATGTGGGTTGTTCCTCATACATGTTTGGTTTGTTTCTGTTAAGGAGAGAGTAAAGTATAATGTTAGAGAAAGAGAGGTGGAGTGGAAGCAAGAAGTACAAAAGACACATTAACAGTTAAAGGCTGCACTCCTGAACAACCTGGCCTAAGGGTAAGGCTCACTAAACACAGTGGGATTTACTTCTAAGTAAATATGCGTAAGGTGGGAACAGTATGGAAAATAAAGATTATTTTTCTCTGTTGGGCTGGGGAATGCCACCACAGCAAGGATGTTGTGCATGGATGACTCCCATAATCCCCATTCAGTATGGCCTGTGGCTTTGGTGGCTCGGATTCTGGGAGTTGTAGTCCAGACTGTAAATTTCCCAAGTCGTAATCATAGCTTGGCTTGGTAAGAAATTTACATTTGAAAGACAGCCTCTTTCGAGCCTTGTTGCCTCATATTACAACTTTTTATATACAGTTCTTTTGCATAACTTGAATTGGATAACTTGATAGCTGAGAGATGGGCACTGCAAGCAGTTTAGAATAAAAATGTTTTAATGGCTGCAGCTTCTCCCATAAGGATCTTGGGAGGTGTAGTTTAATGAAGGGTTTGGAAGCACTCTGACTAGTAAAACTCGACTTAGTAAATTTAGTTAACTGAGTTAAATTATATATATATTTTTGAAAAAAAACAGTGTTAGGTTACACAGTTATTAGGACCAACCAAAAGGTCACAAAAGCACGTGAGCTTTTGAGTTCTGCGCAATGCTCCATTAGGCTAGACCGGGGCAAGGAAAGTGTAGCCCCCGAAGCACATGGCGCCCGCTCCCCCTCCATTATGGCTGGCTTAACATTTTTTGTCCCCGACGGCAGTAGCATCTCTCCAGACTCCAGAGGTGCCCATTGGCCGTTTTGCTGTGATTGGAGCTTGAGGCGCTGCTTAACCATTTTTAGGCCTCTTCAAGCCTCTTTACAGACTGGGACGTGACCAGACCCTCGCTTCCTAGCTTGAAAAAAAGTCTAGTATAGGCGTGAGTGAGGCTCACCTCTGGACTAAATGCTATACGCAGGTTTGGCCAGATCGAAAAAAATGTGGCCAAGCTATTGTGGCTGTTAGGTTTGCAGCTCAACTAACAAATTGCGGACTCAGGGGAGAAAGAGGTAGGTAGATGTGAAGGTAGCGATTTACACTTAGTTTTGTTCGCTGGGATGCATGATAAGCAGCTGCTAACTGTGAAGACAAAAGTCTGGCTTATACTCAGTGATTTGTCTATTACTTAGTAAAAGCACAATGGCTCCTGCATCTGCTTAGAGCGGGACAGGGTAGCACGGCAGTCAAATTTCAGCAAAGCTGGAAATTAAATTTGGGTAGCACACCAGGTTGAAAAAGTTAATAGATGCCAAGTGGGGAGAGTTATCTAGTAGCAGAGGTGTGAAGGGCCCAGAGGAAAACTAGAAAGAAAAAAACCAGCAGGAACGGAGTAGGAGAAGAGTTGTGTTTTGATTTGCTTTTGCTTTTTGTGAAGAAAATGGTAAAACATTATTTTCTGGGGGAAAGGGGGGGATCTTTCCCCCCCATTTTTTTTCCTCCGGGCCTTTACATCTCTACCTAGTGGTTAGAGGGGAGTGGAAACTTCAGGGCAATCGAATCCCTCTTTGTTGTGGACAATCTTTTTTTTCTTCTGGTGGTAGAATTCAGGCCTTTTGGGGGTTTCAGAAGGAGCTGTAGAGTGACTGCTCGGGGGCTAAGGATTTTATATGTATGTAGCAAGTGCCAGATTTCACTTCATCCCCAATGAACCATGAGCATAGCTCTCCTGGGAACCTCCAGAAGGGTGGGATTTAGGTCCAATAAATAAAATAACTTTTTAAAGGTAAACGCAGGACACTCTCTTAATGCCCGCTCAGTTCCTTAGGAGAGGTTTTCCTCCCAGTCCGCAGAGCCTTTGAATTGAACTTTCTGGACTTTCTGCAGGCAACTGTTGTGCTTGAATTGGAAATCTGGAACTTGGGCATACAAAATAGCTTGGCCTCTGAACCTGCGTTGTGACAGGTAGCAGGACAATTGTAATTATTGATTTTTTAAAAAATCTGTTCTTTAGGTTTTATCACCTCAAATTGACAAGGGAGCATAGGGAGGGTGAGGATGGAGGCAGGGGCAACCCGTGAAAGACTATGTGGTTTTTTTCAGCTGCAGAAACTTTGGCTCAGTTACACTGAGCTATTGGAGTAGGAAGAATGCACCAATGGATTTGTTTAACCCCCTCAGGCCCCAAGGACTCACCAGAGAGTGCAGGACGGACTGCTTGCTGAATTCTGACGGAGGCAAGTTCTTAAAACCTTTCTTGGCTTACTGCCCCTTGTTTTCTCAAAAATACATGCAAAGCTGTTTTCCCCAGAGCTTGGAAAAATTACACGTTGGGACCCCAGTTTCCACAATCCCCCCGTCAGCATGGCCATGGTGGCTGGGGGAACTGGGGGAGCTGTGGTCCAAAAAATATAATTTTTCCCAAGCTCCGGTTTTGCTCTGCTAGTTTATACTGATTTACTGCTGGATTCATTGAGACTTGCACTTTAGAGTGACAGTTGGATTATATTACTACTGGAATATGTGGGGATAGTTTACTGCTCCCCCCCCCCCCCCCGGGATGCTTGAAAGATGTCATAGATTGGTCTGGAATGGGGCATCCTCCTGAAGGGTTCCACTTTTGGATTTTGGTGTCCCCCCCCTCTACTTAGTACCTTAGGAATATGGGATGGTTACTTCTTGGCTTCTTTCTTCCCCTCCTTCTGGTTTCCAAATCATAGAAGCCAAAGCGGAATAATTGTCTCAATTTAGGGAATTGGAGAGTATTGACAACTTGTACTGCAGTTTGCTCCCAGAGCCCTTTCTCACAATAACATGCTATGAATCCACTTTAATTGCCATGGCGGAATCCTAAGGTATCCTGTGGTGTGTAGTCTGGGGACGCACTAGAGCTCTTTATGTAAGAATTCTAAATGCTGCTCTCTAAACTGCAAATCCCAAGATTCCATAGGAGGGAACCACGACGCTTCGAGTAGATTCTTAATGCTATAATTCCTCAGATGAAAATGGCAACATGTGCAGCCAAGCAACATCAGAGTGTGGTCAAAATGGCCAAAGATATGAATGGGGAAGAACACATAAACTAGAAGCGGCTGCAGTGGTTTACTCTTGGTCTAGAGAGGAGGGTGAGGTTCTGCCCTCTCCTGTCCCCTGCGGAGTTCATTGAGCGCAAACTATTTTTGTACTTTGAACTCAGTTTTCAGCAATCCATGTAAGCTGGACACAAAGGGGGAAAGTGGGAGAAGGAGAGAGAAACTGGGACATTTTAAAAGCAGCTGAAAAAATGGGACGACGGAAGACGAATTGGGGCTGGGCCTGCCAAATCGGGACAGTTGGCGTATACGCCATTGAACAATGTGAAAGGGGCCTTGGAGTGGGGTGGGAGGCATATAAGAAGAACAAGCAAGGGAGGGAATTGTGTTTAAAGCAGCACAGGTGGGATCTGAGGCAAAGGAGTCCAGAAACAGTTGGATTTCGTCTCTTGATGTCGGAAGTTGATAGATGGAACTCTGGCCAGTACACAGACTACACCATTCCTTACCTATGCCGTCTGTTGGGGTTCGGGGAGCTGCTATCCCCCCAAAAAGGAACCTTCCCAGGCTCTGACTCCTTTTGAGACATTGACGGGGTTAATATTTTTGAAAAATCACTTGCTGCTGTTCCACGTGAAATTATCTAGGCCGAAAGGTCTTAGCTCTCAATCATTGTCTGGAGGGGAAAACGAAAAGATATCGTTTTGATAAGCTTTTTGTAGACTACTGTTCATATATATGGGAAGACTCACAATGGTGTCCCATGTCAGGCCTGTGCCAGCTTTCTTCCAGTAATGCTGTAGACTCAGGTTTTTGCCTCGAGGAGAACATGTGCGACTCTATAGGCCCCCCTGTGCTGCATCCACCATCAGCCTTAGCCAGCATAGGCCATGGTGAGGGATCATGGGAGGTGCAATCCGTCAAGAACTGGAAGGCTAAATGTTCTCCATCCTTGCCCTAGAGTATTGTCCAACTTGGTTCCCTCTAGATGTTCCGTACTGCAAGTCTCATAGTTCCCCAACACCATGGTCTGGGGATTTGGGCACTTACAGTCTCGGACATCGGGAGGCTCTCAGTTGAGGAAGGCAAGCCTTGGCCATTCACTGAGCTCTGGAAGTGAATACAAAATAAAAATGCAAAAGCCAATGGCTCTTCGATAAAAAGAGCTCATCTGTTCCTTCCAGCCAAATTTTTCAAAAATGTATCCTTATAAGTAAAAACGAATAAAGCAGTTGCTAGTACTGGAATATGAAGCTACTGCCTGTGTTTTAAAGGTCTTGTTCCTTAGAAGGGCTCTTCCATATTTGCTTGGAAGATACATTCAGGATCTTTGAGAACATTAAACTTTGTAATAGAAAACTATTTGCTTTTGATGCACTGAAGATTTTTCTCTGCAGAAGTATTTATGAAGAAATGTTGAAATGTGTTTTGTTCTTTGTGTTTATTTAGAAGCAATCCTTGTTGCTTCATTTTTAGAGGTGAATTTCTTCTAGTGTCAAGATACTGTAGCATTCGAAATTCTTTCTTGGGCAGAAATCCCAGGGGCTGCCTATGAGGGCTGGAAATGCTGGATATGTTTGAATTGGAGAGTTATTTCCAGACGTGTGCATGTTTGTACCTGCGCTGTTCCTTTTATATTTTGGACAGAGCATTGTGTTCTCAGAGGGGTGTCACTGTTGCCTTTACAGAACGAAAATGAATGCCCTTACCCTATGCGTGTTTTCCTAAACTTCTCAAAAACTGAGTGACTTTTTTAAAAATGCTCTAATCTTCATGTCCTTTTTTAAAAAAAAATAACAAAACTAGATTTTAGCCATTGTCATGGGAGGGTGAAATCTAAAAATGTGAAAGCCAGTTTTCAGAAGCTATGAAAACTGAGATCCTAGATGATTCCCGCTCTGTACAGATATAAGGCCATTCATGAAGTCAGTCTGTTCCTGGGCATTATTTCTTTAACAGAACATTTGGTACCAGAAGTAAAGAGAACATGGATAGAATAGGGATAGTATCTCAGACCACAGAAAAGAAGAGCTGGTTGATATATTTCAGCAAACATTATTCTGAGCTAATATTATGCACTTATGAAATGAAATGACCATGCCACAGCGGCTTTGCATATGTTGCAGGGGGGACATTTTGAACCTACTAGAGACCACTTGAAGGCTTCTTCCAAAGTGCATCCTGGCTGTGACTTTTATTCCACCAGCCTCCACTTTCCATTTCTGTTTTAGTGGCCAGACTTCTAGACTGCTTGCTTACTCTCCCATTGCCCCTCGGTTGTGCTCTTACTGCATGCTCAGTAAGGGCTTCTAAACAGGACTACAATAGAATTGGCTAAAGTAGAATTTGGCCTTTTCCCAGCTCCAGCTTTGTTTCTTGCATTGCTTCAGCTGTTGCTGCAACTCAACACGAAAAGTCTGCATTTCTCCAGTTCTCCTTTACCACGCTTCCAGTGCCAATGCTGCTAAAAAAGAAAAATCTTTCAGACAGACAGAGAATAAGGAAGGGGAAGTGGGGAAGATGGGTAGGTGTAAAAAGGTGTTGCACTCTCAGAGATTTTGTTAACCGAGACACACCTGCATTAGGCTAACACTTTCGTTTGTGATAAACACACAAAGCCTTCAAGTTCGTTGGGTTTCTTCATCTGGCATGACGTTTGGTAAAAGTGGGGCCGAAGGCTACACAGAGTCTGAGGATGAAACTGGTAGTGAACATGGTTGCAGGTGTTTGAATTAGACTCTCCAGACAATGTGAAGGTTTCTTGTTCTAGCTGGGCATGCGCTTGAGAACTTCTGGGGAAAAGAAAGCAAGAGAGGCTGATCTTCTAGAATCATAGCGTTGGAAGAGACCACAAGGGCCATCCAGTTCAACCCCTTACTGTCTCCATCCTTGGGTGAAGGGCACAAGTTCCTTGCTTAGGAGGAGATGCACATCTTTAGAACATACAATGCTTCCCTATCCAGGGCTGGAGAAATACCTGCAATTGCTAGCTGTTGCAATTGCTGGGTATGTTTTAAGCACTCAGGTAAGGGATGAGCTGTAGCTCAGTAGCAGAGCATCTACTTTGCATGCAGAAAGTCCCAGATTCGATCTCTGGCATTTCCAGGAACTGAAGTTGTGATCTTCTCCATGCAAAGCAGGTGCCCGAGCACTGAATTACAGTTCCTTCCCATGGATGTTTTTTTTCCTCTTGTGGATGGACCCACCTTAATAATATGAATATTGCCTCTGCCTGCACCCCAGTGTGCCTACTTCAGCTAGATGATACGTCTTGGAAGTAAATGAAGGTGAATCATTGCTGCATCATACCTAGATGAACAATGTTCCCCTTTGGGCCATGCACTGCTCACAAGAGGCATAGCTTTGCTCAGGAGGCAGCCCTACTCTTGAATCCAATTCAGAGGATCCACATTTAAGAGAGCAGAACTGTTTGGCTTCAAGAAGTTCAGTCACGTCTCCATAACTTCACCCCATTCCTTGGTCAAGTATATATGCAAAATGCCAGTCCCTTCAGCTTCTTCTCATATGAAGTGGAACTGCTATTGCAATAAGGCTCAAGCTGTTGGGTAAACCAAATTTAATTCATATCTCTCACATCACAAGCACAATAAAGGAGAAATATTTTTTGCCCCCAAGGAACTCAAAATTTTATTTTCTATTGTTGAACTGGGGGCAGGAGGATAGGGGGAAAACCCAGAGTGGATATCAATAATGGCCAATCTGCCTGGATGGGAGTTGTAGTCCAAAATATTTGAAGGAAATTAGGCTAGGAAAGCCGTATTACAGCTTTCCAGAGATTCTTTCTCAGTGTCATCCCTCTACCCCCTCTATCATGAATTATGCACTCTTTACAGGCGCAAAACAATGACAGTTTTTAAAATGTGGTAATGTTTTTTATATAAGGGGACATGAATGTAAGGCACACCTTTTTCAAAATCTGAGTTTCCCGACGGAATACTGTCGATAACGGCAAATACAACTGAGCAATTTAGTTCCATTAAAACATGAATCGGACTCCAATTTTTTTTTCTTTGAAAAGTTACAAATATCATGGCACTCTTCTAGCAGTAAGTTATGCATGGATATCCTTTGGAATGGGTGTGTACGGGCCTACGCAACAATGGGGAGAGTGGTGTGTACCCATTTTTATAAGCTGATAGTTGTGCCAAAGCTTTTTTCCCCCTCCTTGCAAGGTCAGTGGGATTGCGTTGGTAACGTCTCTCTGCGCCCAGAAAGAGATGTTTGTTTCTGCTGTAACTGGGAGAGACTAAGTAGGCAATTGTCGGAAATAATCCAATCTGGTTCTGTTTTGCACGCTGTCTGGTTTGGATTGTGTGCGTGTGTGTGTGTGTTGTTTTTTTAATCACTGTTCTCTGAAGAATTTGTACCTACTCTTGTTTGAAAATAATTGCTAAAGATGACTAAAAATGAAACTAGAAAATTAAAATTATTTTTCCAGTTTACTCTGTCCACATTTTTGTTTCTTCGGTAATGACGTCTCTTCTTGTTTTCCAGGAAACAGATCTCTCTTGCTGGGTTTTTGTTTTCATCTCTGGCAGCTAACAATGAACGTTTTGCAGATCAAGAGAGGAGGGCCAACTTTTCTTGTTACTTACTTGTCCTCATGATCGGGACAGGGAAAGAGGGGAAGTTCAGATTGTGGAGTCAAATCTGGCTCTCTGGGGTCCTAATCCAGCTGTCTGGGATTTCCCAGATAACCACATCCCTTTCCCCATGACACCATCATGGGGCTTTCGCCATTCAAAATGGTTGAAACAGCTCTCCAAAGGTTTCATTACTGGCAGTAAAGAGATTTAACCCCAGCTCTGCGCCAGACAGTGATATATGGTTCCTGAGAGCTTCTCTGAAGCTGAACTTGGTCCTGGTTTGGAAAGATATTCCTACACTGTAGGGAACCGTGCAGGATACTGGGGCAGTTTTATGCAGGCATGGCTTCAAACCAAAGCTCCCTTTTGGACTACAACTCCCCAGATCCTCTAGCCAGCATGGAATTGTCGTTCCATAAAGTAACTTTTCTTCCAAGATTGGCACCCAACTGTGGATTAATCTTGGATTTTTGACTCTGGTTCTCCAGGGCAAATTCAGTGCAGAGTGTGCCAGTTTGGTTTGCCTCAAACCAGGGAAGGAAGGAGGGAGGGAGGGAAGGAATGAAAGGGTGTGAGCAGAGGAGGAGTGCATCACCTCTGTTTAAGGCTGGTTCTTCTAGGGCATGGTTTGGCACTTCATGCCTGAACCAAGCTACAGTTTTACATCAGCAAGATCAAAATGGAGTCGGTGTAGGAGGAGAGCTCTCTCTCTAGAAACTAGCAATCTAAATCAGTAGTGGAGAGCCTTTGGTCTTTTAGTATGCACTTTCCTCTGGAGTAGGGTTCCCAGGGCTTGGCCCTTATATTCTGGTCCTCAGGGTGCAGGGGAGGAATCTCAGGGTGATAATGTTAATGATATCACCAGGGGTTTTGCCTTGTAACATTACTGGAACCCATCTCCTCATTACTGGAACCCATCATCTAGGTTTCAGCCTGGGATAGTCCTGACCCAGTCCCCTTTTGTTGTGATGTGCCTTCACGTTGCTTCGGACTTAATGATGACCCTGGCATCATGTGTTCTTGGCAAGATTCATTCAGAGAGGGGTTTGCCTTTGCTTTCTTCTGAGGCTGAGAGAGTATGACTTGCCCAGGGTCACCCGGTCGGTTTCCATGGCCAAGCTGGAATTCAAACTCTGGTTGGCCAATGCAACAACTACATAGTCCAATACTCAAAGCACTACATCATGCTAGTTCTTTGCCTGGTAACTCTACTCTGGAATAACCTGTAATGTACTCGATGCCAGTGGAGGACAAGGAAGAAGCCAGTGATGGGAGAAATCACACCCTTTCTTTCTCTTTGCCACCTTCATTCTGTCCGACCCATCCTTTTGCTTTTCTCTGGCCCACCTCCTCTCCCTCTGCCAGTCCTATCTTTTTTTGCATCTGTCTTCCTTTCATTGTGCCATCTCCACTCTCTCAGTCCCCCACTCTCTGCTGCCATCTTCTTCCCTTCTCTTTTTCTCTGCCTAGCAAAGAGGGACAGATCTGAAGTGACCACTTGCACACAGCGTTTGAAATCCATCCATTGGCTGCCAGGTGCACCCTTGATGTGAACGTTGCCCTTCTAGGAGACCCATAAAGGGAGGGGAAGCAAAAATAGCACATAGACAATATGAATCCGTCACTTTTACGAACCAAGAGTCTTTTAAAACCCATCTGCTTTTGAAATCATAGAAACATAGAAGTGGAAAGGGCTTCATGCCATTGAGTCCAACCCTCTGCTCAGTGCAGAGTCTCCCCAGCAGGTAGCTGTCCAGCTGCTTCTTGAAAAATGCCAGAGAAAGAGAAGCCACCAGCTCTACAGGCAATTTGTTCTGTTGCCAAAATGCTTTTCCTTCTAAAAGTTCCTTCTAATGTTCGGTCGAAATCTGCTTTCCTGTAACTTAAAACCATTAGACCTGGTCTAGGCCTGCCGCCTTGTCTTTGTGACAACTCTTGAGGTATTTCAGTAGGGTGATAATGTCACCTCACAGCCTTCTCTTCACCTCACTGAGCATGCCCAACTCCTTCAACCTTTCCTCATAGGTTTTGTTCGCCATGCCTCTTGCCTTTCTTGTTGCCCTTCTCTTAATCTGCACCGACTTGTCTATATCCTTAAAAGCAAATGCCCAGAACTAGATGCAGGACTCCGGATGAAGCCTGACCAGTGCAAAATGCAGTGGGAATATGACTTCCATCAACTTGGAAACTATGCGTCTCTTCATGCTGTCATTCATAACAAGGGTGTGGCGTTATGAGCCCATTACGTCAAAAAGCCCAGCAGCGTTGGCTTTCTGCCATTCTTTCTGGTCCAATTCCATATGCCAAATATATATATGCCTATAAATCCTGAAAACGTTCTAGCCCGGCTACTTGAAAGTCTCCTTGTTTAATGTTTCACCGTGATCCCCAACATCTTTCAAGACGGCTCACTGGAAGGCACGCTGGACTCTAGCTGGTTAAATCCAATGTCTCTGGTCAGTGAAGTAGCTTTATGCAGATGACACTGTGATGAGGAGAGAAGCTATGGACTGTTTGCAGGCATTGTGTGACGGGTCGCTGCAGCAAAAAAGCAGGAGTGGGCTGAGTGCGCCCTTCCAGATGTTGTTAGACCTCTACCCAGCATAACCAATGGCAAGGAATGCTGGAAGTGGCAGTCAAATAAATGGAAGGCCATACTTTGCCTATCTATGCATTCGAAAGAACCATGTTACCGGACGGAGTGGCGAAGCAGAGCAACAACTATCGGACCGTGCTGAACTTTTCACCCAGCAAACTACATTCCAGAGATAGCACCACTCACACGCTTTTAGCTGGGAAACTAATTGGACTGCTCTTCACCACCCAAGAAATCCTAAATTTAGGCGGCCTTCTTTTTTTGCTTCGGAAGCAAGCGTTCCAGATCAATGGAGCTCCTTTTGGAATATGAGGAGTACCCAGGGGTGTAGCTATGGAAGGCGGGGAGGGGGGAATGAGGGCCTGGATCCTCCGGTAAGAATTCTGCCCCCCAAATGACATTTCCCTTCTGTTCCCCAATTTCTAGCACTGCAGTAACTTAAAGTTCAATTAGGTTTTTAGAGTTTAGGCAGTCAAAGAAAAGGAGCAGGCAAAGTGACCATGGGACGGGAAGCCCAGTACAGTTCTAGGCGTGAACAGTTTTCACTGTCTCACCCTCTGCAGTGCTAGAAATTTAGGGACTAAAAGAAAATTTCATGGGGGCAGAATTCTTACTTGGCAGGTCAATGCACTCATTCTCTGTCCCCACATATCTACATGCCTGCAAGTATCTATGGCGGTGATGGGAATAAACATCAAGATCTCTTTCATCCCTGACATCTGTAATGCATGATGGGGCAGCAGCAGGAGTTGTGTGGTTAAACTGGGACAATTGCACCTGGACAGTTGTTAAGGTTTTGTTCAGTTCTGGAAAGCAAGCTAAAACAAATGAAGAACTTGTTGAGTCAGGAACTCTGAAGAGGAGGAGAAAGTGGTTACAGCAACAGGAAATGCTTAATATTTTGCACATGTCAAGAGGAGGCATTGGCTTGCATTTCCAAAAGAAGCTGGCACAAGTAGGCACCTTACAGATGTGTGGCAATTCAATGACGTAATGCCGGTGAAGGATTATAGTTACCGTCCCTTTTTAAAGTCCATAAAAAGAGGGTCTCAAAAGTCCTAGTCAAAAACATGAATAAGGAGAGTGCAGGGGACTGGAGAGTGCCTTTTATCTGCACTCAGAGTCACCCTTTGACACTGACTATGTGCCATGCAACAGGGTCACGTTTCAAAAATGAAACATGAAGTGGGAGAACCCCAGCTAAACTTAAAACTTACTTTAGTTGTTTTTGGAAATCACAAGTTCTTCTTTGTGGTCTCTGTGACACACAATTAGATTCTCGTGCCCACGTGGAACCTTCTAGAGCTGAGTTGCTTTTGGCAGTAACCCTGCCTGGCTGCGGGCACCAAGGCCGCCTCCTTTGGTTTTGTCTTGTCTGACACAAAAGCAGCAGCATCTGAGTAATACATTTGCATTCCATTCTTGGTCACTCCACTCTTCATTATTATCTCCAGTGTCTTCCTGATTTCTTCTTTGTCTTCAACATTTTCAAAGAAGACTCCAAACACTGTACCCTAACATTGGCATAAACGTTCAACAGGTCTTGAAGGCAGCACAGAAACCCACGACGCACAGCAAGTACAAACTGAAATGGACGTGTTTTGTTCATTTCTCTACTTCCTCTGGTGCTACGCCTTGGCTTGTTCAGTTTCTACACTTTGGAAGTTTCTCCTCTGTTGGAAGGAACGAGGTTTGGTTTTCTCCTCTCTGAAAACATAAAGAGCAGTCATTTGCATACACCAAGTCTGGTAATTCCCTGTTGTCTTGTGCTGTACTGGCCAAAAAAGCCAACTCAAGTCTAGGCTGCATCAGTAGGAGTGTCCAGATCAAGAGACGTAGTGCCACCTTAGTCTGCTTTGGTCAGACCTCACCTGGAACATTGTGTTCAGTTCTGGGTACTACAATTTAAGAAGGATGTTGGCAAGCTGGAATGGGTCCAGAGAAGGAGCTCCTGCTCTCTCCGCCTCAGAAGAAGGTGATGGCGAACCTCCCCTGAACAAATCTTGCCAAGAAAACACTATGAGAGACAGTGAGATTTCTAAGAAGTGGCAACATCTGTAAGACTTAACTATCAGGTGGACAGAGTCTTTGGCATTCAGGATTAAAAAAGCACATGGACACATTGAAAAGGACACATCTGAGGCAATTTGGTGGTCATTCATTTTATTTGCTTGGGAAGAAACATCCCCTCAGTGCCCACCGGCCTCACAACTTAAATACTGGAAAAATCCATTTTGATCATCTCAAAAGGACTCCGTGTACCTAGAATTTATGTCCCAGCTATTATGGCCTTATGATCTTCAATTTATCTTTACTCCTCATCTTTTCTTTTTGTTACTTTTCTTCTTGTTGTTCAGACATTTTGTTTCTGTTGTTAACCGATATGTCAGTTTCACATTTTCCATATAACAAAACTAAAGGACAATTAAAAAAAATAATGAAGATACATCATAGGCTTCCAAAACGTTTGCTCTCATTTAATGCCAGAGTGTTTCCACGTGGACAAGGGAAAATGACTGATCAGTCCTTTGACTCAAAATGCTTATTTTAAGAAGTCTTAGGCTAAGGTAGGGGAAAGAATTTCTGTTATATTAAGACCGTTTTAGATTTTCTCCGTGACAGCATCTAATTTCTGTCTTGTATGATTGAAAACCGCCTCCCGACTCCATGATGGGTTACAAGTGATATTCCTCATCAATTATAATTAACTCAGATTCCAAAAGATCTCTCTAATGCTTGGACACACACTTTGTGAGTTTGCCACCAGAACCTTGAGTCACTTCAAAAGAAGCTCTCGTGCTAGATGTTCACCACAAAGCTGTACAAATTCTAGGGACCTGAGTCATTCAGGTTCCAGATTGGAGGATTTGCCAAAATGAAGTGGGGACTGCCAGATTACACGTTAACTGAATATGCACAGGGGGGGTAACTGGATTTCAAAATAAGGAATAAAAGTAAAGATCGATCCAGAGGGCCGGTGTGGCGCAGTGGTTTGAGTACCGGACTATGACTTGAGATCAGGGTTCGATTCGAGCATAAAACCCCACAGAGTGACCTCAGGCAAGTCACACTCACGAGGACGGCAATGGCAAACCCCCTCTGAAGACATTTGCCAAGAAAACTCTATGATAGGTTCGCCGTAAATGTCCCTTCCCGTCCTCCTACTGTTGTCCTCATAGCAGGCCAAGGATTCCTTATGGAACTGGATCTTTCCATTTACATCAGTCTCAATTTACATCATGAGTCCAGGGACACAAACGTGCTATAAATTGAGACCTGCCTGTATCCTCCTTGGTCATGGTCAGGCAGTTAAGCCCCCATAATATACTGTATTAGCATAAGGTTACAAAGACTGAAAGGTAACAGTGATCTTTTTAATTCTCTATTTCTGTATCTTCTTCTCATCTGTTTGTCTTAAGGAACCCCCTTGTTTCTAATTTAAGCTCATCTTGCCAACTGCACAAAACACTATTTCCTCTTGCACATTTGATTTTCATGCCGCACCACATATGTCCAGCTGCACATTAGAATAAGGCTCATTCTAAAGAATCTAGGATCTGCTGCAAGAAAAGGCGGGGAAGAATTACCCCCCCCCCCCCCCCCCGCTTAAAGGGCCCAAAGTGAGTAACTGGCAAATAATTGTGAAATGTCTTCTACTTCAAATGTTAGGAAAGCCAGCTACATCCTCCCTTTCTATTTCCACTTCATCTGCTAAATGAAACCCAAAGAATCTTGAACTGCCAGAAGGAGTGAATGAAGGACAGACCACAAGCTCAAGGAAGTCCCAGTGTATATTTGGGGATGATGTTGTTCAAGGAGGGCCTCTCTGTTGACTATGGCTTTCCGTTGGTTATGAACATCCATCATATTTTCTCCTCAGACTCAGGAATGGATTCTTCAGTAGCCTCCAATATACGAACTGCTTCATCTAACACACCTTTCGGGTCTGCCAATTCAATCTGAAGTAAAAGCACAAAAGAAGAAGTGTCAGCAGGCGGGTGTGAAGCAAATAAGCGTGTGTGCGCCTGCGTACCAATGCATTGCTAGGCTGCCTCAAGAGGACTATAGGGTTCAGATTAAGGGAGTTCATAGTCCCACTCTTTCTTGCTTTGGTCAGACCTCACCTGGAATCCTGTGTCTGGTTCTAGGCATAACCCTTCAAGAAGGACGTTGACAAGCTGGAAAGCATTCAGAGGATGGTTACCAAGCTGGTCAAAGAAACCAGAAACAGAAACCACCAAACCCCATGAAGAGTGACTTAAGGAACTGGGTACATTTAGCTTGGAGAAGACCGAGCAATGACTTGATGGTTATCTTTAAATATCTAAAGGGCTGTCATGTAGAAGAGGAAGCAAGTGTGTTTTCTGCTGCTCCTGAGAGTACAAACAATGAAAACAATGGCTTTGAATTGCAAGAAAAGACATTCCAGCTAAAACTCTTACAGTAACAGCTTTTCAGGACTGGAATAGACTGCCCCAGACGGTTATGGACCCTCTTTCTGTGGAGCTCTTTAAACAGAGATTGAATGGCCATCTCTCAGGAGGGCTTTTAGTTTGGTCTTTCTGCGTGGCAGGGATTAGACTAGATTGTCTTTGGGATCCCTTCTAGCTCTATGCTTCTATACAGTATGGAATAGAATATTTCAAATCCCATCAGTTGTCGGGCTCCAGGTCAAGAACCAGCCCGAAGATCCCACTTCTAAGACAAGACAGCAGTTTGATGGGACGCAAGGTCTGACTGTTGCTTGTCTAAATAAGGCCTTGTAAAGCAAATATTTTGAATTATCTTCATCCAGCTGTCCTTGACTGTTCTTCCATAATTAAGGTTGGAACTCTCTCCTCCATCTCCTCCACCCCACAGTAACCAATGAAGGTTTATTTTATTATACATACAATGCCTTGGGCTGCACTGCTTGCAAAACCTATCCAGAAATGTGCAAGGGCAAAATGCACAAAAGACCCAACAAGACGGAGAGGAATTGCGAGCAAGGAACAATGCAAGAAAAGCGGAGGTTTCCATGGGTTGACGTTGGGCCAAGCAAGCCAAGGCAAAGTCAAACGCCAGCCCTGCACCTCGGTGACCAGCCCGAACACCCAACAAGACCCACCTTCTTTTGCAAAATGTTCAGCACCCTTCTCAAATGGGGGGAAGAAATGTTACTTTTGGAGGGGACAACATCCAGCATTTCTTATTTATAGTATTAATTATTTTTTTCCTTTCTAGCCTGACTTTTCCCCGTATCTGAGACTCAAGGAGGGCTTATGGAATATTAAAACCAGAGCAAATTAAAAACCTATACAAAGTCGTTGAAATACACATAAAAGTTACTTTAAAACACAATGAAATGGTCTAAAGAATTAAACCATTTACAGATGTGTTAAGAGATGGGATTTTTAACAACAACAACAACAACAAAAAAACCCGCACCATTAAAAGCCAGTCATAGTCTGTTCCTAAAACCCTGATGGAAAAGAAACATTCTTACTTGCCATTGGGAAGGCAGCAAGGAAGAAGGCATCCTGGCCTCTCTAAGTGGGGAATTCCAAAGTCTAGGAGCAGCCACCAAACAGGCCTTGTCTCCCTTCTTCTGACCAAACAAGGCTAGGAAGGTGGTGGGACAGAGAGAGGGGCTTTTCCAGAAGATCTTAACCATGTTGGCTGGGGAATTCTGGGAGCCATCCCAAAAAGTCACTTTTCTAAATTCTGAGTTCGAGTCTACCCCTTAATCTGACTGGTGGAGAGGTAATCCAGGTGGGAGTGGGGGAGAAATGTATCAGGACAAACTCCGGTAGAAAGACAGGTGCCAACCCTACATTACCTTTGGGATTGGATACTTGGTTGCCGCCGGAGCTTCTTCCCGGCCAAAATCATACATGGCCCCACACATTGCAGCATCGGCTACCCAGTAACCTTCATAAAGCTGCCCTGTATCCAAGTAGATGAACTTCCCGGGCCCATGTTTCTTGCCATCCTTCCAGCTGCCTTCATACCGGTTTTCATTTTCTGCAATTGACATCGAGGTTGTTAGGGACTGGATTATTTTTGTTTTATTGCCATTAACAAATATACTGTATTTGCATTTTTATTCTGTTGCGCAGCGGTCGTCATTAACCTCCTGTTCCGCTATGCTCCGTTTGCCTCCGTTCCCTTACTATTTTGGACAACAACTCCCAACAGCTGGGGGATTCTGGGAGTCATAATCCAAAAAAAAGCAATATTTCCAATTTCAAGGAATTTGGACCTGGCAGCAATTCCAGACATGCCTATCTACACACACCACACACACAACCCACTGCGATAAACTTACACCTTGTGAAATGATCAATCTCAGGATTCCATAGGATGGACCTACAGCACTTTAAAGTGGTGTCAAACTGGATTCTTTCTACCCTGTAGATGCGCCCTTAGTCTCGTTCCCAAACTGGTCATAAATTGGTCGGCTTTTCCCTTTGGTTCAGCTGAGCCAGGGACTAGAGGAGGATTTGTATCCAGCCGCAAGTTTGATATCGGCACCACTGTGGAGAGAAGCAGGCCCCGCATGGCAAAATGTACAAGGCGGGATGGCTGGGTGGTGGGGCAGGTGCTGCTTTTATTAGGGTCATGGCGAACTCCTGTCCAAGATCAAATTGTTGAAGCTGGCCGGGGGCCCAGGACGAGTAACCGAAACCTGGTGTTCGTGGCGGATGGTTTGCTTACAGTATTTTGCTTGCAGAAAAATCAAAGAGACCCAAACAGCCAAGGGACCAAAAGAGAACACACAGTGAAGGTCAAAGTATCTTTGCAATGGCAAGCTATTCCCAGGGGTGGTGCCCGGTTTACAGAATCCCTTCTGCAGGTAAAGTCACTTTCTTCTATCATACTATTTTCTGCAGAAAAGCACATTCAAAGCAGAAAACAGTAAGGAGACAAGTTCCATGTGCTCTGAGATGGTCAACTGTTTATTCCTTTTAAAACAGCCCAACGCGTTAAAACGCGTTGGGCTATTTTAAAAGGAATAAACAGTTGACCATCTCAGAACATGTGGAACGTGTCTCCTTACTGTTTTGTCTTCGATTTTCTGCGCCGATATTTGTCTCTTCCTCCTGGATGGCTATTTTAATATGTTCTCCTTTATTGCATTTTCTTTCAGGGTGGTTTTGTTTAAAACGTCTCGTTTTTTACATCACCTCTGGAAGACTTGCCGCAAGGCAGGATGAAAGCCCTTTCCAAATAAGCAAATGGCCCTTTTACACTGTACAGAGATAGTATTATTATTATTATTATTATTATTATTATTATTAACCTTTATTTATATAGCGCTGTAAATTTACACAGTGCTGTACAAACAATCTTAAATTAGATGGATCCCTGCCCTCAGGCTTACAGTCTAAAAGATAGTGATATGATGCCATGTCCCTTGCCCTGGTTCTGTCCTATGTCACCCTGGGGTCTGTAGACTGTGTGCCCCTTCCAGTGCGCCAATGGTGACCCCACAAATTTAATAAGGTTTCCTACCCTCCAGCGGTCCCAGTTTGGTAGGGACAGTACCAGTTAATCTTGGGTCATCCCACCTTTTCAGCTGCTATTAAAATGTCCCGGTTTCTTTCTCCTCCTCCTACTTTCCCCCCTTTGTCCTCAGCTTCTTTCATTTACTTCAAACTGCTGTCAGAGTTTAAAAGCAGTTAACTAAAGCACAAGGAGAGTTAGAGTCCTGCCTTGAGCTTGAAATGCCTCAACCAAACACAAAGATGCCCCCAAGGCCTGGCGCGGACATGCCATAGCCCCCTTAACAGCAGGTATTACTTACTAAAGCGCAGCATTCCTTGCCCGCTTGGCTTATCCTCAACCCAATGGCCTTCGTAGATGGAGCCATCGTTGTAGTACATCCGTCCCCAGCCGTATCTCTTCCCTGCATACCAGTCCCCTTCGTAATACGCTGTCTGAGAGTAAAACTTAACTCCAAAACCCTAAAATCACAAACAGAGGATGATGGTGATGATGCGGATCAACAGCAGAACTTTTCTCCTCTTTCTCCTGAGGCTTATGCAGAGCAGGAATTGTCAGCCAACTAGGATGTGCTCCATCTGACCACCAGTCAAACTGGAGTGGAGTTATAGTTTATACCCACTGAGGTCCAAAACACACTGCAGAAATAATCCAGTCTGAGACCACTTTAACTGCCCTGGCTCAGTGCTAGGGAATCCTGGGAATTGCATTTTGTTGTGGCACCAGAGCTCTCTGACAGAGAAGGCGAAATGTCTCACAAAACTACAATTTGCAGAATTCCCTTAGCATTGAGCCAGGGCATGTAAAGAGGTCTCAAACTGAATTATTTCTGCAGTGTGGTTTGGACTCTTTAGTCCTCAGACTTTACCCCACAAGCCTTTAAATCTCCTATTAGACACAAAGAATAGCCTATGGCAATACTTTTCGCGCAATGTCGTAGCCATTTTGTTGTAAATTTACTGTTAGAGCTCTGTTCATGATGCCTCAGCAAACTACAATTCCTAGAATTCCATAGCATTGAGCCATGGCAGTTAAAGTGGGGTCAAACCAGATTATTGCTGCAGTGCAGATGCAGCCTAGGAAGTACCATTGGAGTGCCAATGGACATCAGGAAACTCTTGCCAGTGTCCCCGTTATGCATCTTTGAAATTTAACTAACAGAGTTTCTTAGTGCCTCTGGTATGTAGATAAGGATATATAAAGTCTCACAAAATGCATTGTGGTAGAGGATTCTGGGCCATGTTATTAATATGATTATTTTAAATTATTTTTTTCATTGCCATATGTAATACCCATTGTCTTAACTGTATTTTGTTTTAACTCATATTAGGATCTGAGGCCAGACACGGCCCATGGGTTGCACTTGGTCATTCCGTGGGTTTCCAAACAAAGCTTGGAAGAGTTACTTTTTTGAACTAGGGCATTCTGGGAGTTTCCATCTGAAAAAAGGAGCCTAACCAAGCTCTTATGTGGACCGAGGGTCTGACATGATTGTATTCTCCTATGTTCAGGCTGGTAACCGATACAAAAACGGGGTTCGCGGATCTCCGGAACCAGCCTCTCTCCTCAGAGCAAGGGAAAGGAAGCTCAGGACAATAACGCAATGGGTCTGTATCTGTTTTCTTCGTTTCTTAGACTTGGTGTTTTTAATTTGAATACCATACTCTGTGCACACAGCATTTGGGACCTGCTGAAGTTTCCAAACAGTTTCCAAAGGCAGCCAAACATAGAGTGAGTTATGGTAGTCAAACCGGGATGCAACTGAAACAGGTTTCTACAAACAGACCTGAGCTATGGATCTGAGACTTCAGCACAGGTTGAATCTCTATTCCCCGATCTTGCCTTTTGACTGCCCAGGATCATCTCTGTCTTGTCTGGATTTAGCTTCAGTTTGTTTGCTCTTGAGGGCTGCTTCTGTACTTCATAAATAACCCGGTTTGACACCACTTTAACGTCCAGTGTTCCGCTCTGGTGCCACAACAAGTTACACTCCCCAGAATTCCAGAGCACTGAGCCCTGGACATTAAAGTGGTGTCAAATCGGATGCAGCCATAGTATCTGTAGAGCTGCAGTGTCTTCCTTCTTGGCATCTGTGAGGTTTCAGCAAGGTGGGTCCTTTTATTCAGTTTCAGAGAAGTAAGCAGATATAACAGGTTTAGGAAGAGCAGGACTTACACACATTTTGTCATTGATCCACCAGCCTGAATACACTTTCCGATAACCTTTTGTGGCCGGGTCAGGAATGCCATATATCCCATAGCCTTCCCGCTTCCCGTATTTCCAGTCTCCGCTGTAGATCGCCCCTGTCCGTTTCCATTTTTGTATCCCTTTGCCTGGGGGAACAAAGGGCAGGAACGTTAAGAGGAGACACACATCATTTTCTCGCTGTAATTCTGCTAGAGTTCTAATGCTATAGTTCAGGGAGGTGAACGCTGAGCAAGAGAAAATTTTAAGTCCCTCTAGCAAACTACAAATCCTAGGATCCCATAAGATAGAGCCACGGGGATCAAAGTGGTATACCTACAGGGTCTCATCTCTTCCTCAAGATTGTCCTTACCATGTTTGAGATTGTCCAACCATTCTCCAGTGTATTGATCTCCGTTTACGGCATAAACCGTATGCCGCAAACCACATTTCTGAGCCTTTCTATCCCATTTGTGCCAAAGGGGTTCAAAGTTCCTGGGATGTTTAACCGTAGGCATGCTGGGTTTGCCTGAACAGGGACAATGAAGAAAAGAAACACAGAAATCATCTACAAGGCAGTTACAACACCGCATTGCCCTGGAAGATTGCTTTTCGATTAAAAAAACAAATTCAAGTAACTACACCATTTTATCAGCTGGTTGCAGATTCAAAAGGCCAACTTCTCATCCTGGCAATCCTGGCATCTGGAGTTTAGGCAGGGATGTAGCTATGGGGAAATGGGACCAAATGAAGGCAATACTTTCTCGGTAAGAAATCTGCCCCCGAATGAATTTTTCATCCCTAAATGTCTAGCGTTGCAAGCACTTAAAAATCTCAGCTGGGCCTTTAGAAACAAGAATGTAGGCATCCAAAGAAAAGGGGCAGTAAAGCGACCCAGGGAAGATGAACAGAGTAAATATGTAGAAGAGTTTCCACGTCGCAGGCATAATGCAGGTTTGACACCACATTAACTGTCATGGCTCCGTGCTATGGGATTCTGGGATGTGCAGTTTTGTGAGACATTTGGCTGTCTCTGTCAGAGAGCTCTGGAGCAACAACGGACTACAAACCCCAGGGCTCTGTAGCATCGGGCCATGGCAGTTAAAGCGCTGTCAACCTGCATACTTTCTGCAGTGCAGACGCAGCCTCGCTCCCTGTAATGCTAGAGATTTGCAGAGAGAAGGAAAATTTCATGGGGGGGGGGTCAGAATTAGTCTTTGAGGAGCCAGCGCTCTCCTTTTGCTCCCCACCCCATAGCTACACCCCTGAGATTAGAAATGGGGACTTAGAATTCTCAGCAAGAGAGTTCTAGCGTCTCACCAAACCACAAATCCAGGATGGAGTCAGGGCAGTTATAGTGGATTCACAAGCAAATAACTGTAATGAGCAAGGGCTAGAGGGAAGAGTGGAAAGCTCTTGGTTTGAGAAGAGGATCCAAATGGCTCAGGAGCCATTTTATATATATAAGGTCAAGCTTACACCCCTGAGTAGGTTGGTAGGAAAGTGGTGAATCTGTTCCCCGTGTGTTCCTCGAAGTATCCTTCAACCGAGCAAGTTCTGGGCTATTTTCCCCATGTCTCATGAAGTCACGATGATGTCAAGGGAAGACCTCAGAGGGTTGTTTATTGTGAGGCACCAGTCACCCAGGAGATGGGCCCTGCAGTCCTTTCCCCAGAGCCCTGAGCTTGGTGCATAGCACTACAGGTGATGATATTGGATTGAATCAGAGCTCTGAAGGATTAGGGTTGGGGATTACAACTCCTAGAATCCTCTGTGTGAACACCTTCTCCAGGGTCCCTCTCCTCTTGGTGCTTCCATTTGCAAAGAGATTTCAGCTCCCTCCCTTTTTGTAATGCTTGACTTTTTGAATTTCCAGAAATAAAGTTATCCGCATTGGACTATGACTCTAAAGATCAGGGTTCGATTTCCTGCCCAGCCACGGAGAACCAAGTCACACACTCTCAGGCCCAGAAAACCCCGTGACAGGGTCGCCATACGTCAAAGTGACTTGAAGGTACACAAGAACAACGGCATAAATTTCTCACCTTGGTGTATAAGCCAAACTCTGGGCCTGATGGTGTTCCCCAGCTCTCTTTCCTCAAGGCACGCGGGGTGCATTCTACACTGTAGAAATAATGCCGTTTGACACCACTTGAACTGCCAGAGCTCCATCCTGAAGAATCCTGAGCTCTGTAGTTTGGCGAGGCACTAGCCCTCTTTGACAGAGAAGGCTAAAAACCTTGTGAAATTACAAATCCAGAATTTCATAGGATGAAGCTCCAGCACTAAAAGTGGGGTCAAACTGTGTCATTTCTACAGTGTAGATGCACCTCCAGAAGACCAAGAGGGCCAGGGAGCATGGACTGAGGATTGCGGTTCTCTGAGCAGCCTCTCCATTCGGTGTCCTTAGCTTCCCCTCATGCCATACATCTCCCGTGGCTTGATACGTTTACGATACTTACCCATGATTGAACGAATTCAGCCTCAAATAATGTCCTCTATAGGATTCTCTTATGGCACATCTGTAGCGTTCGCACTAGCGCATAAATGATGCGGCCCTCATCCCTGCTGGTGCTGGTGTTGCTGTTTTATTGTCGTCGGCGTTGTTATAAAAAGGTTTTGCACGCTGATTTTAAAAAGAAGAAAGAAGCAGATTTAAGACAAGATAGCACAGCTTGAATAGTTATAGCAACTGTGAGTACAGTACTGAGTAGAGTAGACCGACCGAATCCACTGTAAAGCATTATCACACTACATTAATTCTGCAGTGCCGATTTCAAAAAAATTAAATACTGCATATTAAATACTGCAGCCCTCTCCTAAAAAAAGAAAGAAAGAAAGATCCCCAAAAAGCCAGTTTAAAGGGTGAATTGCTGCTACTGGAGCCTACCAAAAGTAGCAATTCACCCAGTTTTAGGGCCAGAAATAAGCCACTCAGTAGGAATAAAGGACCTCGGGGCGGTAGCTCACCCATCTCTCCGATAAATAAAACCTTGCTCTCAAAAGTTTCAGTCCCGCCAATCCACCTCCAATGACCCTGGGTTTTCCTGATGAATGGTACCCAAGGTTTCTAGTCTTCAACGTCCCTCAGATCCTGAGACCAACCTTACAGGGCACTTTGCCCCAGAAGCAAACTTGGGCACCCTTTGAACATAATCCTCCAAGGCAAAGCCAGCAGGAGAAGAGAGCAATCTCCGATCCCCAAGCGAGAGCTGTTTTTAGTCTCTGCCCAAAGGCTGCAAGAGGAAGGTTTTGGGTCTTGATCTTCGTGCCCAGCCTGGGCACTGAAGCTGGTGCTGTGGCCGAAGTAGCTATGGCAACACTGGCAAGCAGAGCATTGCAAGAATGGACTCTGAGCCGGCCCTGCCCTCCAGAGGATGGGGTTTGCTCAAGCCTTTTGTAAAGTAATGGCCCGGTCTCCAAATGGGCACCAGTGGGCACCGACGGACATGTGTAGTTTGCTCCATGATCCTCATTATGCCAACCCCTCGGTTCAGGTTCGTGCAAAGGAAAAAGAAAACAAATCCCCTAAATATCCATCTTTTGCACTCTCCGATCTGTTGGTTTTTTGAGCCAATCTTTCCGCTGTTGAGGATGTTTCTGGTCCTTTTTATTGCTGGCAGGCAGGATCATCAAAACAACGGAAGATATCGAGAGGTTTAAATACTTGCAATCCAGCGCGAACGCTTGGAGGAAGACTCTGGAGACCAGGGTTGGGTTCCCCGCTAGACCATGGAAAACTTGGGTGAGTCACACTCTCTCAGCCACAGAAAAACCCATGATAGTTGTGACTTTAAGGTACACAACAACAATAACAGATGTATACTTGCAGCTCTGTACAGTAGAGTCTCGATTATCCGTCCTTCGGTTATCCAACATTCCCGATTATCCAACGTCGCGGCTGCTGTGATTCCTTTAAATTTTCTGTGATTTCTTTAAAATTTCTGTGATTTCTTTAAATTTTCAGAGGACTGAACTGTTTATGCCGTACGTCCCAATGTTGACCAGTGATTTCTTTACATTTACTTTTACTGTTCCTGCAAGAAAACTTCAATACATTTGCAATTCATGGGGATTTCAAGCAGCCCGGGTCTTCCGCACTGCAGAGTTAACCCACTTTGGCCCCGCTTTAACCGCCTTGGCTCCGGCGTTCGGGGCACAGTGGCTTCTTGAGGCCCCAGAGCAAGGGCTCTATTGCAGAACGATGGCAGCTTGGCACTGCTAGAACTGTCGTGCCTCAGAGCTATGGCATTCTGGGATCTGTAGGGTTGCAAGGTCTTTAGGGAGCTGTAGAGAGAGGCAGGATAGATAATACATATTTAATATTATTATTATTATTATTATTATTTAGCCTTCCCTGTCAGAAAGCTCAGTGACAGGGCCCAGAATGCCACAGCCTGGAGTCGGGGCAGTTCAAGTGGGGTGGAAGTGGGTTAATTCGACAGTGTGGAGGCAGCCACAGAGAAATAACCTGGTTTGGCCCCACCTGAACTCTTGTCTGGTTCCAGGCTGTGGAATTCTGGGAGTTGGAGTTTGTTGCGGGGCCCAGAGCTCAAGGCTTCACTCTATCTGGCTCAAGGCTATGGAATTCTGGGAATGGGAGTTTTTTTAATGGGGCCCAGAGCTCAAGGCTGAACTCTGTCTGGCTCAAGGCTGTGGAATTCTGGGAGTTGGAGTCTGTTGTGGAGCCTAGAGCTCAAGGCTTAACTCCTTTTCTGGCTCAAGGCTGTGGAATTCTGGGAGCTGGAGTTTTTTTTTATGGGGCCCAGAGCTCAAGGCTGAACTGTTTCTGGCTCAAGGCTGTGGCATTCTGGGAGTTGGAGTCTGTTGTGGGGCCTAGAGGGAAGGCTCCGCCCCCTCCCCTGCCCTGGCTGTTAACCCTGGCTTCTCTGGTTAAGTTCCTAACTCCGCATTATTGCTGCTGCTGCTGCTGCTGCTGCTGCCGCCAAGAGCCGCCAGACGGGCTGCGCGGGTTTGCAGCGGCCCCTGGTGGAAAGGCAGCGGAAGGGCAGGGTATCTATAGAGGTGTATCTCTATAGAGCTATATCTCTCTCTCTTTAGACAGAGAGGCAAGAGACCGCAAGCCCTGCCCTTCCGCTGCCTTTCCACCAGGGGGCGCCGCAGACCCGCGCCTCGCTGAGTGGGGAAGAGCGGAGAAGAGCGAGGCTTCCTCCTCCTCCTCCTCCTCCTCGTCTCCAGGGGAGGGAGAAGGGGGCGGAGCCGAGCGGAAGCCCCACTTCCTTGGGCCCAATCGGCGGCCGGGAGGCCAATGGCCCGAGAGCCGGACGCGGGCGCGCCTGCGCAGTGGGAGAGGGAGGGGGGTCCGTGATGATGCTTGTTCGGACAGCTCTCACTCAGAAACCAAGGAGGGCTGCGGTGGGAGGGATGCGACGAGGCGGACGAAATCGGAGGAGACTAGGAGGAGGAAGCGAGGATGAGGCTCGTTAAGGGAAGGCAGCGGGGGAGGGCAGTCCGCGGTTGATTAGGGGGCGGGGCTAGAGAGGAGGAGGGGGCGGGGCCCGGGCGGTGAGGTCAGCGGCGCACGTGGGCCCGGCCGCAGCGGCAGCGGCAGCGGCAGCAGAGTCAGAGGCCCTCCCGGCGTCCCGGGGCCAGGATCGGCGGGGCCCACCGCCTCCCTCCCTCGCCGCCATGGCCCGCCTGCCCCTGGAGAAGTGCCGCAGCGAGTGGAGGGGCCTCGAGGAGGAGTTCCAGCAGCTCCAGGTAGGAGGCCCTTCCAACCCCTACACACACAGAGAGAGAGAGAGAGAGAGAGAGAGAGAGAGATGTCACCCATTGCTGCTCTCCGATGGAGGAAGGGCTCCGTGGCCTGCATCCACACGGCTTAAATAACCCGCTTTGGTCCCGCTTGGACGCTTCTCTGCCTCCAGGCTCTGGAATCCTGGGAGCTGGAGGATGTTGTGGCGTCCAGAGCACTCCCAACTCCCAGAATGCCAGAGCCTGGAGATAAGAGTTCAGCCTTGAGCTCTGGGCCCCACCACAAGCTCCAGCTCCCAGAATTCCACAGCCTTGACAAAGAGTTCAGCCTTGAGCTCTGGGCCCCACCACAAGCTCCAACTCCCAGAATTCCACAGCCTTTTGGCCAGACAAGACTCCCAGCGTAGCCAAGCCGGGTTTATTTCTCCAGTGTGGATGCAGCCTTGGTCCCCTGCCTTCCCTCTGGGCCCCGCAACAAACTCCAGCTCCCAGAATTCCACAGCCTGGAACCAGAAAAGAGTTCAAGCAGGACCAAAGCGGGTTGTTTCTCTATGGCTGCCTCCGCACTGCAGAATCGGCTCCCTCTGGGCCCCACGGCAAACTCCAAATCCCAGAATGCCATAGCCTTGAGCCAAGGCAATGAAAGCAGTGCGGAAGCAGCCTTTGGGTGCCTCCGCACTGCTGAGTTAGCCCACTTCAGCCCCACTTGAACTGCCCCAGCTCCAGGCTGTGGCATTCTGGGGCCTGTCATTGAGCTGTCTGACAGGGAAGGCTAAATAATAATAATAATTATAATAATAAAATATTTATTTATCCTGCCTCTCGCTACAGCTCCGTAAAGACCTTGCAACCCTACAGATCCCAGAATGCCATAGCTCTGAGGCATGGCAGTTCTAGCAGTGCCAAGCTGCCATCGTTCTGCAATAGAGCCCTTGCTCTGGGGCCTCGAGATGCCAGAGCCTGGAGCCAAGCAGGGCCAAAGTGGGTTAACTCTGCAGTGCGGAAGCAGCCCAGGTCTTCCTTCCCTCAAAGGGCAGAGAGAGAGAGAGAGGGAGGCCTGCATCCCAAGCCATGCCAAAGGCAGCAAGGAAGGCTGAACACTTGCCAAGGCCCTGCCAGGCTCTGCCCCGAAGCTCTGCCTTCTCTGGGTGAAGGTGGCATCCGTCAAAGGCTTTCACGGCTGGCATCTGTTGTTGCTGTGGGTTTTTCGGACTCTGTGGCCATGTTCCCGAAGGGTTTAGTCCTGACATTTCACCTGCATCTTCTCCGAAGGTGCCAGCCACAGATGCAGGCGAACCGTCAGGAATCAGCCCTTTGAGAACATGCCCACATTGACCGAAAACCCCACAAAAAGCTCTTTCTGTGCTTCTTTCCCCCCAAGAGGAGGGCTGCGTTTCCCCCGGTCTTTTTCCTGAAATGTTCAGGGAGCTCAGAGTCAAAAAGCCTCACCCGAAAAGTGTCGGAGAGGAATCTCTTGCCACCCAGTTGGACCCGGCATATTCGTGGGAGAGCTTGCCAAGGCGATTTTTCTCTGCCCTCTTGGTCCCAGGGTTTCTCATCCAGCTTCTCTTTCTAAGGGCGGGCTTGTCGTTCTTCTTGTTGTGTGCCTTCATGTCCTTTCCGACTTAGGGCAACCCTATCGCCCTGTGAGTAGCTTTCGACTTACGGTGACCCTAAAGGTGAGCCTAGCACCGGGTTTTCTTGGCAGGTTTCCTCAGTGACTTGCTGAAGGTCACTCAGCGGGTTTGCCGGGATTCGAACTCTCGCCTCTATAGACAGGATATAGAGGTACTTTGAGAGCCAGCATGGTGTGACGCTTTGAGCGTTGGACTACAGCTGTGGAGATCAGGCCATGGAAAGCCACTCGGTGGCCTTGGGCAAGTCACACACTCTCAGCCCCAGAAAACCCATGATGATAGGGTTGCAGTAAAAAAAGATGAAGACAAAGAGCCGCAACAGCAACAACCAAAAGGTACAGGTTGAGTTTCCTTCCCTGTGAACTCTGCAATGCAAAATATTCCAAAATCCACAATTGCTTTTTGATAGTTCAGTGGACACGACCTTTGTTTCATGGCACACAATTATTATTCAAAAATATTGTGTATCAGATAACCTTCAGGGAACGTGTGTAAGCTATATAGCGAAACCTTTCTGGGTCCCATCTCCAAGATATCGCACAACATACATGCAAAAAGTATATTGTATACTGTATCCAGTTTGCAATGTGGAACATATATTGGACGAAAAGACCATCCACTTCCATCAGGGATCTTGTGTCAAACACCGGCTGCATCCACACTGCAGAAATGATCCAAGTTGACACCGCTTGAACTACCATGGCTCAAAGCGGTGGGATTCTTGGAGCTGTAGTTTTGTGAGACATTGAGCCGCCTTCTGTCAAAGAGCTAGGGTGGCCCCACCAGACTCCATAGCATTGAGCCATGGATGGTAAAGTTGTGTCAGCCTGGGTTATTTCTGCGGTCCGGATGCAGGCACTGATGGGCTCAGGAAAAAATCCGTGATTTAAAAAGCACCTCAACAGACAGAGGGATGGGAAGGAGGGAGTCCATGTAACCTAGCCTCTCACAATGCTAAAAATAATAACTAAGAAATATAAACCTTAAGTTGGAGACCCCCCCAGTCCTTCTAAACTGGGTGGAGCAGATGGGAATTGTAGCCACAATGTTTGGAGGACCACAGTGTCAAAATGGACTTTTCAAGCAAAATCTGACTCCCGGATCTGAACCTGGGACCTTCAACAAGCCAAGCAGAGACTTCACAGTTGAGGTTTGGCCATAGTTGGCCTCGCAGCTCTGAAGGTCAAGGTGGAGAAAGGCCTTCGGTGGAGTTCACGGCGTCCAGTTGAGTCCACAGTGGTGGGATGATCCAGTAATAAATTCCTGACTTATTAACGCTCGCAAGATTAAGACTTGTGAAACGTTGGAAGGGCCAGAAAAGGTAGAAGAGGCAGCTGACCGCTTTATCAAAACAATCTTGCGGGCAAAAGCACCCAAACCACACAACCCCCACCGTCTAGCCTGAGTCCTCTCTGTAGCTTTTGAAGAATGGCCTTTGGTACAAACAGAGCAATCCGAAAGGGCTTTTCCGCGTCTGCATCTTCTCTGGTTTTTTTCCAAAATTCATTTAATCTGGATAACTGTGCTGATCGAAAGAGGAGGTCAGATGGCAGGGGGAGAAGCCTTGGCTTCTCTGACCTATTTAGAGAAAGCAAATTGGCCAGACTTAAATTATCTTTTCTTCCCCCCAAAAATCTCATCCTTTTTATTATAGTGTTTTTACGGGTTAATTTGAAAGCATTTCTTCTTTCCCTGCTCTTGGCTCCTGGAGTAGTTGAAAATAGGTGAGTGATGGGGAAAATCCATCCTATAACAAAAGAACAGAACACACGAAGAAAGGCCTTCACCAAAGTTGCCTGTCGACTTACGGGGGACCCCATGAATTTCACTAGGGGAAATGTATGGGGACCCCATGAATTTCGTATGGTTTTTGTAGTCAAGGAATCCTCGGAGGGTGGTTTGGCCAGTTCCTTCCTCTGAAATATAACCCATGGCTCCAGGGATTCGTTGGCAGTCTGCCATCCAAGTACTAGCCAGGGCTGGCCCTGCTTAGCTTCCAAGATCAAAAAGGGATCTGGTGCCTTTAGGATGTCGAGGCCCTTTGTTACCGCTATAAAACCACCAAACTCTAGTAGCCACGGAGGTTTGAGGAAGCCCATGCATATATTTGTAACCGTAAGGGTTAGGGAGTCCATGATGTCTGTGGCTTTCTGGCACTTCCGCAGCATCACAGTCCAGGGTACGTTGGCCAGAATGACTTGGAACAGGGGGTTTCATGCGACCAGCGTGGTGGATGCTTGGCCGCATTTGGAGCTGCTTGGCTGCAGCTGCAGGGTCCCTCTTAGTTAGTAAAAAAACCCCACCAAGATCAGATCCCAGGAGGAGAAAAATGAACGTGCCAGCCTGTTCAGACCTCTGCGGAGGGCATTGATCACATTCCTCCCGTCTCTCAGCCAAGGTTTTGTGCTTGCAAAGCGAAATCTGCTTGGAGGGTTGTGTGTGACTTGCCGGGTGGTGGCTTTGTCGCAGGTGATGGAGGGGCGTGCCTTTTGCCGAGGGGCCCTCCTGCTCTCAGTTGAGCATTCGAAATCACGGGAACATGGGCACAATCCCCGTGTCAGCAAGTTTTGTACAAGTTGCAATATTTAACCGCCTTGCACTCTGGCTTGCCAGGTATCTGGTATGGACATTTTTAAGGTCGCTTATTCGTCTTAAGGGCGGGTGGCTGTTGTTCAGAATTGTATAAATGCCCCAAACGTTTACCAGGTTGGCATGCGAAACGATAAAAGGGATACAATCAAACAATTTTTAAAAAAGCTGAGAGCAGCTGGTACAAACAGCATCTTCCAAAGAGATCGCTGCGTTAGTCTGTCACAGTGTTTAAAAAAGGAGAAGATGGGGGGGGAAAGAGACTAGTCGCATGTTTAAAAGGGATTTATTTTTGCATGAGCTTTTGCGGATTTGCATCCCTTTCTTCAGATGCATTGGTGGAATGCAGTATTAAAGCCTTGGTATTTTAAGCGCAGTTAAGATAGTTATAGGAGTGGGGTCTGGATGCAATTAGAAAGATTCTCCGAATCGCAGCAAAATCCTAATCTTTGGAGACCAAAAGTGCACATGTTTGGCTTCTTCCAGTACGACATGGCAGTGTCTCTGGTGAAAAAGTTTCAGAATGCAAGGCACCACCATCCCAAAGTCCCTGCCTCCATTTGCTGCCTTTCTCAGACGACGGGCGCTTGCAGAAGGGCCTTTGAAAGTGACTTCAGTAGGTGAGCAGGTTTCTCTGGAGACAAGGAGCTCTTTGAGTTCCCTGCTCCCATCTCCTGAAAGATTTTTCAGCTCTGTATCGGTGGTTGCAGATCACCCCCTTGCCTTCTCTCCTGTGGCAGGTGGGACACTGCCTCCAGGCGATGGTTGCAGGAGTCGGTTGTGCAAAACTGGCAAGCGTGTGACTCCTTCGAATGAAAATTCGGACTCACTCCTGACTCCCTGAAGAAGTCTGGTGGAGGAGTTGCTTGTAAAAAAAGGAATCCATTCCTATTACTTCCTACAGTGTTTAAATGCCATTCCTTGCCTGCCAGTCCTTTCAGATGCACCTGAGCCTCCCGTTTTTTTTCCTGCCGCTCGATTCCACTCTGTCTTTTACCTTCCACTCTCTTAGCCAGTTTGAAAAACAACAACCACCGTAGGCTGGATTCTTAATCGTTCCACAGGGGCTCAACCCGAACAGCAGGGATTTAATTTAATTATTTGGATCTACTTCCTGATTGTTTTGTACCACCCAAAGGAATAAGAGACCTGTTTTCAAGAATCTGTTTTTCTAATTTTGGTGGTATTAAAATACACCGTCATCACTGCTCTTGCCAGGTTCTTCCACATTTTGGGATTCGGCATCGCCCACTGGGAAATGCGGGACGAAAATATGTAAGCCTTCTCCCATTACACGAGCATTTTTTTTTGTCAAAGGGTCAACAAATCCTTCTTCCGTAAGGATCGTGGTCCCTTTAGGTTGGCGGACTTCAGGTCGGTTTTGCAGGTTTTGTTGTAATTGGCCAGATGTGTCTTCATAAGTGGATTTATGTCTGTGGGAACTGGGCTGTGCCGTAATGTCTGTATCTTTCTTGTTATTTGTGACTTAATATTGCAGTCAGTGCCGATCAAGGTGTGTCCACACTACGGAATTAAAGCAGCTTGACACTGCTTTAACTGCCATGGCTTCATCCTACAGAATCCTGGGACGGTGGGATGTTCAGCCTGGTCTGTGAGAGGTCTAGTGTCTCGCCAGACTACAAATCCCAGGATTCTGTAGGACGGAGCCATGGCAGTTAAAGCAGTGTTAAACTGCTTTGATTCTGAAATGTGGATGCAACCCTAGCCATTACCAAGCTTCAGAGGAGACAGAATTTCTGGGAAGGGAAGTTGCCCTCAGGCTTGCAACGTTGATGCAGCAACGGAGGAGATATAGAAGGGTGTCCGGGGAGGCCATCTCCCCAAAGACCTGTTAAACAAGGAGCTGGGATCTGTCCTTCCAAGTAGGTATCGCTTTCGACTTCTGGGTAAACAAAAGCTTTAGCCTTTGGCGTGCTGAATTGCCTCCACGGAGATGTCCAGGCCGTCTTATGGCTAACTTCTTGGAATGCTCTTGTCCATCCTTTGGAAGATGACGCCTTTGGGGTGTTGTCTGGGAGACTTCTAGCGCCCAAAATGACAACAGTCTCTTTTGAATGCTTAACCTTTCAGTACCACACAAATAAGCTTCATGCAAGCAGACATCTTAATTTTGGGGTATGGGTTTGAGCAGCTCACCAATCTGTTTTGAAGGGTGGGAAAATGGGGGCCGCAGGGCAGGGCGCAGAATTCTGCACACATGTCCAAGAACAGTTCTCACACCCGCACAGAGGCACACTTTGGCTGGCATCCTTTGGTTTATCCCAATTGTAGTCGGCCCATTCCGCCAATTGTTGAATGTTGAGTAAACGTGTAGACAGATCCTAATGGATTGAATGGCTCTGTTCGAGGCAGAAGGAAAAGAATGCAGGCCTTTAGCTGAAAGTTAGCTTTCTCTTCCTTTGCAACTGCAAACAAATCCAAAGTGGCGATTGCGGAAGTTTGAGGGGAAAGGTTTTGGTTAATGTTTAATTTGCCTTTTATTAAGGAACAGAGTCTTGAGCTTTTGAATATGTCTGTCGGCAAATAGACACGGTGCAAGGAGGGGGGTTGATAAGCGACTAGGTTGTGCTTGGTGGGTTTCATTTGGATCCTCTAGAAAAGTGTAACATGTCGGACGATAGGCATAGACAGAATATTTGGTGTCGTTCATTTCCTGGTCAAAAAATGGGTTCCCCAATAGCCAGAAACCTGTCAATATGGGAAAAAAATAGTCAAGTTTGGGGTGGGTGGAAGTGAGTTGATGACTCCCAAATACATTTGTTTATGGGGAAAGCTTGCACAATTGTTGTTAGGTCCATGGGTAATATGTATGTGTGTGCCGGCCTGCCTGTCTGTGCAACCAATTCTCGGAGTGGGTAGAATTGCCTCCCCCTCATCCTAATGGCAGAGAGATCCCTCCTTTTCTATTTATATATGTATCTAGCCTCTGATCCTGGAATGAGGTTGTGCTGGCACTGCCATTCAAACCAGCTGTTCCAAAGAAACAGATGGCAAAGGAGTGGAGGGGGGGGATTAGACCTTTGGAATGGGGTCAGAGGTGCCTGCCGGACAAATAGAGAGATCTGCCTGGAGTATGTAAATTCTGGCTTTCCTTCTCTGGTCTCCTTTCTGGATTTTTGGATGCTAGTGTCCCGTTTTGGCTATTGGACATCATCCATGTATGTCTCCTCTCTTGTGACCCATCCAGATCCAGTCCTCTGCGATGCCAGGCTGGGTTGGGGCTGACCTTGGATGCCGTCTCAAGCTACAGCTGCACTTGGCAAGCGGTTACTAAGCTCAGAGTGTATGCCAGCAAGTTGGCTTGTGACCGCAATGGGTTTCCTCAGTGGCTGTCTCCTTGATGACCTGCCACTGAGTACTTGGTTGAGTGTCTTCTGCGTGATCTTCAAGTTCACTTTCTCATGCTTGACCTGAAAACAACACATTTGGACATTGATCTCTGCTCCTCTCAAAGCTTCAGTATTTGAAAGGGTTTCTTGCTACCCAAAGTGGTGGTTCCTAGACCGATGCCGGTCCCTGAGCCGTTGGCTGCCAGTCCCTGGAGAGTTTCCAGGAAAGGACCAGTGGACAGAAAAATGGTGCCAGTCTCTGACATGTTGGGGGGAAAAAATAATAATTTCTGGCCCTACTCATCAGACTGAGAAGTAGTAAGGTTGTTATGTATGCTCCAGAGACTAGGACATGAACCAGTTGATCCAAATGACAAGAAAAAAGATCCCAACTAAACATTAGGAAGACTGTAAGAGCTGTCCAAGGGTGATTTGGAGGATGGTGGACTCTCCTTCACCAGAGGTCTATTGGATGAGCATCGCTTGGGAGTGCTTAGTTGTACATTTTTGCACAACGGGGGTTGGACTGGTTAGCACTTGCCGCTCTTTCCAGCTCTTAGGATTCTGTGTCTGTCCCTTCAGTTTAACACCAAGGCTAGGAGGAATCTTCTTGTTCAACCAAAGTACAGTGCTCTCAAGGCCCAGACCTACATCCGAAATGTGCTCTGCCCTTGAACTCCTCCAACCCACTAGTCTGGCTGCCCCCAGCCTGGCACCCTCCCGAAGCGTTGGACTCTAAGCCTCATCATCCACAGCCACGCTGGCAGTTGGGAATCCAGGGTCTCTGGAGGATACCAAAGTGTGGGGCAGCCGCACTATTGCTCCTTACACTTATTGTCTCACTGTTGTTCCCTGCCATTTTTATGTCTCTGAATGCTTTTTCCCACTCACCTCTCCCAATTATCAATTTCCTTTTTCAGGAAACCCACAAAATCTACAAACAAAAGCTTGAGGAGCTGAACACCTTGCAGGCCACCTTCAGTAGTTCCATACAGAAGCAAAAGCGGGGATTGAAAGACTTGCAGCGCAGCTTTCAAAGGTAATGGGGCAGAAGAGTCCTTGCTTGGGTCGCCTTGCTGGTCGGTTTCCCTGAGGCATCTGAGAAAGCAGGAACGCTGGACAGTGTGGCCTTTTCATTTGATCCAGTCATCCCTAAGATCGCCTAGATTTTCTTCCTTATCTTCTACACTTGTAGTAGAAGGGGCCTTACTCTTGAGTAGAAGGGAGGAGAACTCATTCTCTTAGCTGGCCCCTGGTTTCTGTGACTGTAGAAATAATGCAGTTTGACACCATTTTAAGGGCTGTAGCAGCATCCTGGAGTCTGTAGTTTTATAGAGTCTTTAGCCTTTTCTACCAAAGAGTACTTATGCTTCACAAAAACTGCAAATCCTAGGATTCTGTCTGATAGATCCATGGCAGTTAAAGTGGTGTCAAACGGCATTACTTCTACAACATAGATGGACCCTTTCTCACACTGGCGAAGAAAGAGAAAAAAGGTGGGCAGAAACTCATTGTAAAACCACGAATCCCAGGATTCCATAGGATGAAGTTACAGCACTTCAGGTGTTGTCAGATTGCATCGTTTCTACAGCGTAGATGCACCCAAATAAGGTGGTGTTCAAAGTGCTGTTTCCCCAACTTCTCTTTCTCTTCCCGACTTCACAGATGCAAACACAACTGCAGCTTGGAAGAATCGGAGCTCATTCAGCAAATCAGCAACCAGATCAAAGACCGTCAAAATGTCTTCTTCGATATGGAAGCCTATTTGCCCAAAAAGAACGGGTAGGTGCTGCATTAGAACGAGAGCTGTTCTTGCTGAAACCTGGGCTTATCAGTAATTGAAACCATTAACAGTTCCCACAAGAGCGGCGTTCAGCAAGAGAAATGCACGTGACTTTGTTATTAGAATCCGCTCTGCGCGTTCCCTGGGGCCTGTCATCCTCTGGCACAAAGTGAAATGTTTGCCTAAGGTCTCACAGCCTCGAAGCTCAGCAGAGATCGGGTCCTGTGTGCAGGTGTGCCTAGTTGCAGGTTTACTCTCAGGAGAGGATGCCTGTAAGGAACCATCAAGGATCCAGATCGTTGGCAGAATCCAGGGGAAAATCGAGGGGCTATCCGATGTTCCCAAGCTTGGAAAAATATCTTTTTAAAAAGATTACAACTCCCAGAATCTGAAGTGGTCTTCCTGGCTGGGAAATCCTGGGAGTTGGAGTCCAAAATAAGGCATTTATACTACACTTTGGCACCAAGGGGCCATTCTGTGTTGGTGGAACACATTCCTCATGGTTGACCTGTATAGGTGAGATCTGAAAGCAAGTTAAGAGTTTTAGTTTGAGGGAAACGTTCAAGTGACTTTTCAAAAAGCAAGTCACTGTTTTACTGTATTTGTGTAGCAAACCGAAAAGGCTGGGATGATGTTCCCGCACATGGAGGAGTGTAGAGTGATGGATTTAATTGTCATTTGAGACTGGTACAGCTGACTCTATGCACCTACCTGAGACCTACTTGGTTGCACACCTAGTGCGTATTGTTTCAGATCAATCATTAGCAGAACCCAAGGAGGAACGGGGAATGGTCCATGATCACACCTTGTAGAAGCATTTCCTTTATTTTTTTGGCCTATTATTATTTTCTTCTATCACACCTTTCTCCCAATATAGGGACTAAAGGTAGCCTACAACATCCCCTTTATCTGTACACTTTATCCATACCAGGCATAATTTTATACGGTATTGCCCTTAGCATACCCTTTCTCACTCCCCCCTCCCCAGGCTAAAAAGCCCCAAAGTTTCTGATGGAAAAGAGAAACTGAGGCCAGGATTGGCATCCTGCAGCCGTATATCTGCCAACATAGAACTATTTAACTAATCCATTCAAGCTGAAGCAGAAATAAAAACCCTAAGTTATTCTGTACAGGGATTTTGTCGAACTACTGTCGCTTTCTACTTTAAAAACTATTTCTGATGTATGTGTGTCATAGCAAAGCTCAGGATGCTCCCTCTTGTGCTGGTATATAACTCTAAAATACGAAAAAAAACCAAGGCACAAAAACACACTCTGAAAATACAGACCTTGACGTGAACATTTTGCAGATCTGATATGCTCTCCTCTTTCCTTTTCAGGTTGTACTTAAATCTGGTGCTGGGAAATGTGAATGTAACCCTTCTAAGTAATCAGGCCAAGTAAGTTGTTCCTTTTCTACTCTTCTGGGTCAGGGATAGAGAGATGTTGTACTTGGGGGAATCTACTTGGAAGAATCCCCCCAAGATCCACTGATTCTTTGTTTAAAGTTAATCAATTCTGAGCCTAGAATTGATTGGAATACCTTGCTGTAGAGCCAGCGTGGTATCATGGTTTGAGTGTTGGACTAGAACGCCAGAAACAAGAGGTTCACATTCGCGCTCAGCCAGACAAAATCACTGGGTGACTTTGGGCAAGTCACACACACTCAGCCTCAGAGGAAACCCCCCTCGGAAAAAAACCCAGCAAAGATCACCATCACTTAGAATCAACTTGAGAGCCCATCATGAAAAGCACCATCCCTGAATGGAGATCAGTTGGTCCACAAAAAAAATCTGTTCCTGGTCACCTTAGGCGTTCTTCATTTTAGTGGTTTAATTAAAAGCAGGATTGGTTTTCTGTCTTGGTATTATTGGTCTTAAAAGGCTTTCCCTGATTTTGTTCTAGGTTTGCCTACAAAGACGAATATGAAAAATTCAAACTGTACTTGACAATAATCTTACTCCTTGGAGCAGTCGCTTGCCGATTTGTTCTTCATTACCGGTAAGGCCGCATCATTGTTTTCCGGGGAACAGTGTTAATGTTGACCTTACAGTGGAGACAAAGCATCTCTCTCTACCTTATGCTGAGAATCATATTTCAGTGAGCAAAGAGATTCTGGCTACAGCTGGGGAGAATGAAAAGCCCAGTTTATGGTACTTTTCCTCATGCCTTGTTGAGGTGGTGCCCACCAGCTATAGCCCTTTATGGACAGAGATAGGGCACCCTTTGCCTCAACCACCCAGAGGGGATCAGGCCCCACTGGTTCTCGCACATCCAAGACCTGCGCATGCTTCATTTCAACAGCTTAAGACAGAACATTGATTTTGTTTTTGCTGTGGTTAAACAAGCAGGAGTCAGTAAACGTTACAGTTGGCTGCTAGTCACTTAGAGAGCTGTTGGTAGACTCCATCTTGCTGCTGCTCACCAAATTGTGGGGGAATAGATGAAAGACAAGACACTCCATGTGGCCAACCAACACTTGGGAGGGCATCCCTAAGGGGGACCGGAGATGCTTTGCATGCAAAAGGTTCAATCTGTGGCATCTCCAGGTCAAAAAATCCAATTTTTGGAGACAGCAGCTGTATACTTGCCTGTTGTAGGCAGGCACGCACAGCTACAGTCAAGACGGGCAGGAGCTGAATCGCACTGTTTCCCAACTCAAAGTGTTCTGCTGGGTCCCTGCCAGTGTGGCTTTTCCAGTTGATTGGATTTATCTACATCTAATGGGATCCTTTCACTGTATTAGCCCCAAGGTGCCTCTGCAAATTGGATCATGCACCACTTCTCTGGCACATGGGCCTCTCCCCTGGAAGGCATTCGCACCTTCTTGGTTAACCTACCTACCTCCTTTGGAAAGTCGCATCACTTTCCACAGAGTATCCGGAGAGATCCAATGCAGAGTGCTTTAACACATGTGGGGGTTTTTTTGTAACAATTTAAGAAGCAAGAATGAAAAGGTGGTTGCCCCTCAGGATAGTCCATGGCACAGAACCACAGAACCATTTCAATACCTCTGGAATAATCCAGGTGAAGGGATGGCTGCTTTACTGCGGGGTTCCCCTACCGCTAGGAAACCTAGTCTGAAACTTGGAAATGAACTCAACATGGGGATTTGGCATGCGTCAATATGTGTATCTGTACCACCAAATGTAGAAAGTACAGGATCGTGATCTCCGTGTCTATTCCTTCATAACACATGACTGTTTGGTTACTTTTAATTGCTCATTGCTTTTCCATTTTGAGTGCAGGGTGAGGGTGCTGGAAACCAGAGTTTTTGCCATGTTACCTGCTTGCTAAGCGTCTGAAATCAAGTTGGCAGCAAAACTGTACCCTGTTTCCTCCTGCAGGGTGACCGATGAAGTGTTCAACTTCCTCTTAGTGTGGTATTACTGCACGTTGACGATAAGGGAAAGTATCCTCATCAGCAATGGCTCAAGGTACTGGTCCTCCAGATGTGGGGAATGTTTGAGTTACCTCCGTGAAGGGGAACGGACTTGACTGCTGGGAGAACTGGGTAAAATGCCCTCCCGTATGAAAGTCTTTGCTCTCTGGTTTGATACGTTGGCGAACCCACATTTTAGGGACCAGAGTTCCAGGGTGGATTGCACAGTCGCCTGTTAAATAATGACACCCGGGAAACACGGTCAGGGATAGCCGTACAGCAAAATAACACAAAATCCACAAAGGGATACCTTTCTTGGCCAGCCCAAATGCACAAAACACATCAGGCAAATTTTTGAAGCTCCGCTGGCTTCTTCATCAGGCAAAAGATGTTTAAAAATAATTCAGAAGGAGGGGGGAAGTGACGGTGTTGGGGTTGCAGGCCCACATTTTGTATAGATGTTGTCTTTGCTGTAGTGCAGGTATTTATTCTTGAAAGCACGAGAGTCTTGAGAAGCAAGATTTCACTTTCAGTTGGCTGCTTCATGCACATGATGCTCCTTCAGTGGTGGCTGGGGGCTTCCTGCCCATGTGAGAGGTTTGCCTTTGAAGCACCATAAATTGTAAATGACGGCACATAACAACAACCATTTAGAATTGTCAGCCAGAGGCCTCTCGTCCCTCCCCAAACTACAAATCCCAGGATTCCATAGGATGCTGCCATGGCAGTTAAAAAGATGTCATTTCCAGAATGTAATCCTGGTTTGTCATTTTGTAATGAAGTGGCCTGAAACTTTGTCGTCTTCCTTGCAGGATTAAGGGCTGGTGGGTGTCTCATCATTACGTCTCTACCTTTTTATCTGGTGTTATGTTAACATGGTGAGTTCTTGCCCTTTTCTAACTTGGGGGCATTATGAGCATTGGAAACACAGCAGCTCTAGGGCCTTAGACCTGGTGGTAGTCCCGATTAAAGCAGACGCATTGAATCGACTCTTGAATGGTGAGTCGATAGTTATGCGCATCCCACCGATTCAGTGCGTTTACTTTAGTTGGGATTAATAATGTGGGTTGATGATGGCAGGTTGTATTAAGAAATAATAGGCCTTTGGTATCCACTGGGGTTTGGTTTCAGGACCCCCCCCCCCCATGGATACCAACATCTGTGAATGCACACGTCCCATTAAATACAGTGGTGTAGTGAAATAGCGAACTCAGGATTTGCTTTTTGAAATTTATATATTTTTTGGAATATTTTCAAGCCACAGATAGTTGCATCTGTGGATAAAGACTCAATGAATATGGAGGGCCAACTGTACATGTAAGGCAGCACTAGAGAAATAAATGCGGGGTTTGCATGAAAAACGTGCTTTGAGGATTTCAAAATGTGAACAAAGAGCACTTAGTAAAGCCTTTCCTGGGCCATTCCATTCAGATGTGGGAAGAAACTACATTTAGTTGGTGTTGACGTTGATGGCTCTTTCGCACAACAATTATAGCAGTTTGATACTACTTCTAACTGCTATGGTTGCATCCTATAGCATCCTGGGATTTCTAGTTTGGGAAGAGACTTAGAATTGTCAGCCAGAGAGCTGTAGTGCCTCATGAAGCTATAAATCCCACATTGCCATAGGATGCAACCAAAGCCATATCAAAGTGCTGTAACTACATGGTGTGAAAGAGACCTTAAATTGCTTTTTGTGTAGCTTGAAATAACTGTCGCTTTGGCAAGCTCCTACAAGCTACTTCTGCACACCTGAAGACACATATTAGAGATGCTGTTCATCGTTGGCTAGCAAGCTCTTTTAGGATTTGTGGTGTGTTTTTTTTGTCTTGTTGATTCCATTTTAATTTCTCAGAAGAGATTACGATATGTTCAGATGCGATGTCCATGGGAGCAAAAACGTCATTATGTGTTGTTGTTTTTCTCTCTCTCTCTCTTCCTCACAGGCCAGATGGTCTTATGTACCAAATGTTCCGCAACCAGTTTTTAGCTTTTTCCATTTTTCAGAGTAAGTGTTTTGGCAAGTTCTATCCAATAAATATGGAATTCTCAGTGCGTGCCGTGGGGGAAGAAGCACTCGGTGGGCTGTGGGTTGCAGTGGGGATCTAAGCCTGAGAAAAAATGGCTTTTACACAATTGGGAAGCAGCATTAACTTGTTGCTCCTTTGATTTTCCTCCAGGTTGTGTCCAGTTTCTACAATACTACTACCAAAGTGGCTGTCTTTACAGACTTCGCGCGTTAGGGGAAAGAAACCAGTTAGATCTCACTGTGGGTGAGTTGCACGTTTAGAACTCATTTCACATTGCGGGACGATGCCGCGTTCCAGCCCAGTTCTGAGAAGTCGGGAGCAAAATGTGGACATTGCCACCCCGAAAGAATCCGGCCTCCCTCCACATGAAATTGTCCTTCAGCCCCTGAATTTCTAGCATCGCTGTCACTTAAAACTTCGGTTGAGCCTTTAGAAATAGGGGTAGCAAAGTGACCCAAGGAATGCAAACAATAGGGTTGAGATCCTATACCGGTGCTAAGTAGCGTAATTCTCTAACTGGGGAGAGAATTCAGGGACCTAGCTGTGTTAGTTTGGGATATTACTAAGCAAAAGGGTCTTGGTTTCATGGCTTGGGTCTACTTCCTCAGATGCCTAGCAGACCAAGTCTATGAAAACCCATGCCACAACATCTTTCGCAGTCAGTCTCAAAGGTGCTGCAGGATCCCTTTGCATGCTCTCTCTGTCTGGGGAGTTCTGCAACCCTTGTGCGCAATGGCACGTATGAGCATGGATCATCGAAGACGCCCTACCGCCAATTTCAGCACCACACACACATGTCAATAGGGGGACTTTTGCTTGTGTACGATAAAAACAGCAAACCCGCTCTAGATTTTCTACTTGTCACTTTCTCCCAGCTTTGAAAAAAATCTGCATGAGTTCCTTTATAGACCTTTTTTCTCCTTGGGTTTGGGATTCATTTGGCCAGATAGCCCCTCGTGCGCTTGGCTTCTGGGGTGCTTGTGCTGCCTCGCTCGGCTGTGACATTTTTGATCTCTTTCTAGAGGGATTTCAGTCTTGGATGTGGCGAGGCTTGACCTTCCTGCTTCCCTTCTTGTTCTTTGGGCATGTAAGTTGGACGCCATCTTTTCTTCGCAAAACCTTGGCCAGGGGGATGGTGCTGCTGTTACAAGAAACATAGGCTAGGTTGTGGGTATAGTTTCATGTGCTCTCCAGTGCAGGATTTTAATACGTACGAGTTGGCAACCTGTAACATAGACAGGTGAAAGTCCGATGTATGCCTTCATGTGCTGTCTTTTGACCTTTGCAGAATTCTTGTCCCTCCGAAATGATCCATGACTATTCAGGGACTGGTGGGGAGTGGTGCAGATCAGAGAAGCGTCTGGATATGTCCCCATAGGCCAGGGGTGGTTAAAGTATAGCCTGCAGCTCTCCAGGGCCATTTTTATGGTCCTCGGGTGTCCATTTTTTCAGTCAAATGTGTGAAAATAAACACAATACAGTTAAAATATGTATTAAAATATCTATCAATAATGAACGTAACATGGTCAGTGTGACAGCGTAATACATGGAGTGAGATGGGAGTCATTCTATGGCCGGGCGGTTTCATTCAGGAAAGGCCTGCCGAAAGAGATCTGTCTTGACAGCCCTGAGATGTGATGTTGCCATTCTTCTTCTTGCCATTTTGAGAAGGCCTGCGAAGAAAAATGGCTTGTTGTGGGGAGGTGTGACCCACAGATGGGTTGGAGGGGAAGGGACATTACATCCTGGCCCACCTTCCGTTGTCTATACCAGAGCTGAGCAATGAATGTGTGAGTGAGTGTGAGAGGAAGGGAGAGAGAAGCCAAAGTGCATTTTTCACCTGTGGAACCTTTATGCTACTGCGTGATAAAGGATTTGGCCAAAGTCTTCATGACTGTTCAGTTCCCTACAAGTCCCGTTTTGTTAACTCTTCCTTTTTCCTCCCCGTCAGTTTTGGCAGCTCTACAATGCTATCACACTGTTTGAATTGTCAAGGCATAAGGACTGCAAGGAATGGCAAGTAAGTCTTTTTCTTTTATCTCACCCTCTTTCTCTCAATGGATTGGGCTGCTTGGTTCTGCACATGAGACATCGTAAAAGCCAGAAACCTGTTGGTCAATCCCGACTGGAGTAGAGCCATTGGATCCATTGTTGAATGATGCATCGACACATATATAAGTCCTGTTGATTCAATGGCTCTGTTCTAGTTAGGACTAACAATAGGATTTAAGCCTAGGAGCAGGGTTGGGCAACTGCTTGGGGACAAGGGGGTCCTCCCCGCCCCCCAAGATCCCCAATGGACCGCAGCCCTCCAACAAGTCCAAGTACTCCTACTTTTTTCTGTAGTCCCTCTTGCCATTTTGAGAGGTAATACAGAGGGAAATTGGGGTAATACAAGGTGCTTGTGGGGGCTGGCAGATATTTTTGCATATTGATGCATTTGCACAGCTTTCTGCATGTTTTGGTGGCAAAAATTGTTTGTAAATTTTGCTGGTTTTTATAAAAGAGGGGGTACAGGACCCACAAAAGTGGGGTCCAGGGCTTGAATGTGGCCTGCAAGCCGTACTGTGTCTACCCAGATGTAGTATATAGTCATCATCACTAGTAGCTCTTCATCTTCCATGAATTTTTCCGGTCTTGTGGATTATTTCTGCCGTGCGGACGGAGCTTGAATCTCACGCATCTGGCCCCTGCTCTTTTCAGGTTTTTGTGCTGGCTCTCACATTTCTGGTGCTCTTCCTTGGAAACTTCCTGACGACGTTGAAAGTTGTGCACACCAAATTTCAGAAGAACAAACTGAAGAAGTTGTGAAAAGGGAGGACTGCGGCGATAGACGCTAGAAGTTGGGGTCTGTTTTCTTTTTCGCTCTTCCCTCCACTGTGATTCGACTCGTATCCCAGACGGTCTTCCTGCTTCAATATTGGCCCCACACTAAGCAAACCATGGAGGAACGCCATCCGCATCATGCCCCGAAGTCTTCCTCAACTGACTCATTCTGGAAGTGCTGCTCTCTCCCAGCTGATAGTGTATCACATTCCCCCCAAGCCTCTGCTCTTTCCTGGGATGTTGGTCCCTACTGAGAAAAAAGACTCTCAGGAGACAAAAGAAAGACCATTATCCTGGAATAAAGCTTTGATTTAGTGCTGTCTTAGAAGTTCCAGATATTGGACTCTTTCTGGCTGCTCCCAAGCTACTGCGCATGGTGCGTCCCACCTAGTGCCGCCCCTTTATAGGCTGCGTCTTGGAAGCTTATGAGGCAGGGCTGGATTCCTGTAGGGTTGGTCGGCTGCATCGGCCTTTCCGAGGGAATGCAGAGGGCTATACTCCCAATCTGTAAAAGAAAATGTGTTGTGCCTTTTATAGGACGTGGGGGGTATTTTCACAACATTTTTGGCCCAGGAGAAGTGTGTTTTTTTTTTCCTACAGGAAATGCTCTGGAAGTTAACTTCTGAGTCGCTTCCTTTTGGGAAAAAAAAGCCTCTTCTCAGTCGAGGATGGCCTGACCAGGCCCAAAATGTGCCCGAATTGCCTCCCATGCCCTTTTGGGGTGTTTATGGACTAAAAAGTGGGGATGGTAAAAACAAAAACTATGTGGCACGTGGACCCTACTTTCCCCTCCTGCAGTAGCCACTGTCTGGAAGCAGGACTGGTTGAGAGTGTTCCCTAATGCTTGCTCTTGACTTGCGGTCAATGGGAAATATTTTCAGTGGGCACCATATAGAGACTGTTTTTGTTTGTACTATGCAGATACGGGGTGACGGGGGTCTGAACCTCTTCACTGTATCCTCTTCCAACTAAACCAGCTTCCCAGGGCATGGCAATGGGGGCTGGAAGGAATGGGAAAATCTCTTCGAAATTCAATGGACGCTATCGCTGTCGGTCACTTTGCCTGGCAGAAAGGTTGAATGAATGTTTTCAGTTTCCATGGTCAGACCTGTTAAGCCTCGAGAGAGAGGGGAGGAAAGGACAAGATGGCAAATAAAGAACTGCCTCAGCTGCGGAGTGGTTTATAGTTTTCTGCAGCCTCTCCATGGTTTGGAGTCAGGTTGTCACATCTTATCCATCCCTCCTTCAAATGCAACTGGAAGGTGGAGAGAAAGATGGTGTAGCTGTTGGTTGTTTCCTTGCCCCATTTGGAAATTTGTGAGCCAAACGTCTAGTAGAACAGGGAAAATGAGTGGGCAAAAGATGAAAACATTTCTGGTCTCAGTGGCAAACATACTCCTAGCTTACTTAGTCGTTACTAGAATTGTGTGTGTGTTCCTTATTCTCCATATTTTTAGGCCACTTAAAAATATCCGTTTCTTCCCAAAAGTAGCTTACAGACATAGAGAAGAGGATGTTGAAACAAAAACAGCACACAACAGCAACAAGATATTTAAACATAAAAGATAATTTTAAATGTTCCACACTGTTTGGAAATCACTCCCAGAATGCTCCAGCCAGCATGGCTAGCTGGAGGATTCTGGGAATTTGTCATCCAAAACAACTTTTCCAAGCTGCTGTGAGCAAGGAGGGTTGAGAGAAAAGGTTGGATTGGAGATTATTGTAACTACGTCTCCCTGGTGCAGGATTTCAGCCTGCATTGTAAAAGAGATACACGTACACCTCAGACACTTGTTTCTTACACAGGTCCAGAGTTGGGTTCTCCTAGTAATCTATTACTCAATGATAGGGGTTCTTTGAACCTGGAATCTTGTTAAACACCTTTGTCTTGAATGGTTTCCTCTGCACCGTAGGGTGGATAAGAAGAGGTGGTGACCTTTTTCAAATAGCACAGTACCTTTAATGTTGCCCCAAACAGGAATTATTTTCATGTGCAAATAGTGCAATTGCTGAAAAGACTACATAGCATTTCTAGTTCTCAAAAAGCAAGGAAAGGACGTATATGAGTATTTTAAAAACAGCTAAGTTATGTCATTTTTGTTATTTGCAGTAATAAAAGCCCACCCCTCCCACAAATGCAGTTAAAAACCAAGTTCTGGACACAAGTAGGAAACAGTCTCATTCCATAGTTAGGAAAATACATCATCTTCATATGAGGTATAAAAAGCAGAAATTACATGAATGCAAGTTGGCTTTCCTATTATTAAAATCCAGTCTTAGTATATATAAAAAGTTTGAAATGAGATCTCTTGCTTATCGTTGAAGCGAGATGGGTCCTTTCTGGGTCTGTGTAACATCCAGTTTATCATAATATGGCACATGGCCTCGATTTTGTCTGTCGTTTGGCTTTTTTCATAGCATTTAGGCCAATGCTGGCTGCTTCTCGAAAAACAGACTCAACGTTTTCCCGGAACTTGGCAGAACACTCCAGGTAAATGTCTGCATTCATCTGGCGACGAGCTTCTTCGCCCTGGAGAAGAGCATCGACAAATGGCTTAGCGGAGGGAGGCAGGCCAAAGGTAAGCAACAAGGTCGAAAAGCAAAAGGTGTTTGTTTTAAACCGGGAGTAGTAAAGTGCCTTTGAGGTCAGACTAAGAGGTTTTGCTGCCTGACCCAAAGGATAAGAAGGTGCTTCCTCTTCATTCCATGACTGAAGCTGACTGTGATGTGCAGTGTGGCCTTCTGCACCCCAGTGGACTTTGGACAAGCCATGTTGCATACATAGCTCTGTCTTCCGACAGAAGGGAATGGGTTTATGATGCTCAGTTAGGAGGTGGTCCTGTTGCCCCTGCCCCATGTAGCTTCTGCTACCTGATGACAGCCTCTCACTTGGTCTAAGAAAACCCTAAGAAATATATGGGGTCGCCATAAGTCAACGGGTGACTTGAAGGCACACATCTGCACGTAACCCAGGAAAGTCTTATGGATTGTGACTCCCAGCTTAAGCACATAGAGGCAAGTTCAACGGAATCAGTCACATTTCTTTCGAAGACATCTTTGCTGTGAATTGCTCTGCGTACCTACCTGGCTGTAAGTGATAGGTTCCTGTTCAGCTGAGCGGAGTTTCCGGAGATGTTCTTTGTCTTTCCGGAGGTCTGTTTTGCAGCCGACGAGTACAATGGGGGTTCCGCGGCAGAAATGGTTCACCTCATGGGACCACTGGCGGGGAAAAGAGATCAAAGTGTCTTGATGTGAAAAAAGTACATATTAGCAGGCACTGATGGAAACATTTCTGAAGCTAAGCTATGAGGAAAAAGAGAATGCAAAGTTGGCCTGAGATAAGGCTAGAGGCAAGATGCTGATGTGCTTGAAGCTGTAAGCGTTTCCTTCCTTCTTTTGAATGCCTAGACCAGTGGTTCTTAACGCTTGGTCCTCCAAATGTTCTGGACTCCCAGAAGCCCCAGGAAACAGAACCAATGGTGAGAGATGCTGGGAAAGGAAGTCCACAAGGTTGGAGCAATGAAAGCTTGAGAACTGCTGGCCCAACTGATGCTGGATGGATGGATGGATTTTAGGCCCTTAATTATTAGCATCAAAGATGTAAAGCTTCTTACCTTAATTAATACATTGTCAAAGCTTGTAGGGTTCATGACATCGTAACAAATTAAAACGACATTGGTGTTCTGGTATGACAAAGGCCGTAGGCGGTCATAATCCTCTTGCCCTAAAACGGAGAGGGAACAGTTAAGGGTTTTAATTTGAACCTAGTCTCTGTGATCAATTGCTCTGTGTGATAGTGAGAAATCCCCTAAAGTAGGAAGTGGGAGACATCTATCAACCATCTTCCATACGGCTTTCAGCTAGTTTCATGCTAGCAACTTGTACTCTTTGCCTTCAAGCCAAAGCAACAGATGCAGACTGATGATATCTGCTGAGCTCTCCAGAGGTTCCCAGTGGATCTCAGCAGAAGAGGTCTTCAGCTAACATCTAGCCATGGGGACATAGTCAGATGCTCCCTGTGACAGGGATGGGGCTATCACAGCACTACAGTGAGTCCAGGGACAAGGAGAGCCATAGCAGAGTTGCACACACAGGACTCAATGCTGCGTGGTTTCAGTCTTTGCCTGCTCACAACTCTGCTGGTCCAACTTAGATTGACTTACACTTCAGACAGGGCTGTACTTTAGATTTCCACCTCACTTAAGCCCCAAGTCATGTTGGCGGAGGCATGCTTTATTAGCTTAGTCAGCAGGAAAGCAAAGGTCAAATGACATCAACCTGTAATCGGGGCAAATTACGCCATTCCAAATGGCCAGTGTTTCTGCGGAGCAGTAAATAACGCAACAAGAAAAAGAGCTTTTACTAGGACCATGATTCCAAAGGGTGGCCAACATTGCAAAAGGTAGCCTAAGGGTGTGCTCTCAGGTACATACGCTGCACTTTGGCCTCAGGAGCTGAGACTCAGTATGACTCAGGAAAGTCTCTTTACCTCTGTCATTGCATTAACAACCATGAAAAGGTTGCCTTATGATGCTCTGGTCTGTGTTGGCCCACCTAAACTAAAAGCATGCCCTAGAGCCGATCCATCTCCCTCCTGGGCTTCTGAGCAGCAAAAATATGTGTAAGCTTGCAAGATCTTTAGGTGTCTTTTTTTAGGCAAGATGTTATAAAACTCAGGCAGTGGGAAGAGGGAGACTTAAACTTCAAGCCTGCACATTGTTGTTGGGAGATGTAATGAAGAGGAAGGGTCTGCAGACTCACAAATGGAACTCTTCAGGTCACCTTTTGTTTTTAGGTTCCAAGCAGAGTAGCCCTGAGCCTTTGAGGGAGTAGGGAAAGCACGGAAATGTGATTCTGTTTTGAAAGTGCAACATTCACCCTTATAAACTCAGAACTGCTTGAAGTTCCCAGGTGTCTTTGTGGATGGGAAACAGAGACTAGCTTTAGGAGACTAAGTTCCTAAAATGCTAAAAAAAGAAATGCACCCGATATACAGACTGCCACTGCATTGTCTTTCTTCAGATCTCTTGCAATCCCCAGATCTTCCAGCAATTACAGGAAATCTGGACATTGCCGATACATGCTTTTTAAAAATATATATAATAAGCAAGGTTTTGTTTAATTTGAGATTACCTGCAGTGTCGTATAAATGTAGGGTGACTTCTTTCTTGCCCACAGTGACACTGGTGGTGTATTTCTCAAATACGGAGGGAGCGTATTGCTGCCAGAAGAGGGAAGCATGGTTCTGTTAGTAAATACTGTGAAGTTCCACAATCTCTAAGGCTCTCCCAGGTAAAAACCACCTACGTCTTTAAGCCAGGTAACTGAGCTTCAGAAAACAAGTCATGTCCTTTCCTGACATTTTCTTCCAACTTGCTCAGGCTCCTCTTCACTCTTTTTGAAGGCCTGCGGTTCCTCTAAATCAGTGATTCCCAAACTCCAGACCTCCAGATCTTTTGGACTTTAGTTCCCAGAAGGCTCAGCCATCTTGGCCAACGGTCTGGGATTCTGGAACTGAAGTCCAAAACACCTGGAAGGCCAGACTTTGGGGATCACGGCTCTAAATGCTTGACATTTTTATCCAAAATATACTGCCCTCAGGGAATATAACTTGGCTGTTTGGGGTTAGGCATCCCCATGTGTATGGGATGCTTACGACGGAGGGCTTTCCAGGCCAAAGTTCCCCTTCTGTTAAGATAAATAACAGCTTTCCTTAATGCATAGTTGGGTCAGGACACAGATGGATCACAAAGACGGGCCTGGTTGTCACATTTTGTGTTCTGCAGAATGCAAGACTGGGGTGTCCTCAATGCTCAGGCGAGCGCTAGGCAGGATTTCATCTGAAAAGATCTGTCATACCGAAGTGTGCAACTGACTACCTCTCAAATTTGCTAACAGCTAAAGCTGCTACAGGAAGACCCAGCATCAGCACATCCTGCCACAGTGCGGTTTAGATCGGAGTGGCAGAGTTTTCCTGCGATCGTAGCCCAGCGAGAAGTCTTCGCCCACATTGTTATGCCTTTGTGCTGGTTGTAATATATTATCCTGATAGGCCTGACACCGAGAGCCAGCACAGGGAAGCGTTTGGAGCGTTGGACCAAGACTTTGGGAGACCAGGTTTCCAAACATTAGTCATGGAAACCCACCGAGGGGCTTTGGGCAAGTCATACTCAATAAAGAGGGTAATGACAAACCTCCTATGAATAAATCTTGCCTAGAAGCCCCCTTTTAAGTGTCTTTTTCCTCCATCTGAATCCAGTCTCCAAAAATCAAGCCAGCAATACCGGAAGGGAAGACGTAGACACTTCTTACGAAAGTATCTCAGACTTCCGGGGTCTGCTGTACATTGTTACTCATCTGTAAGCCATGATTCATTTGACCTTTGTGAAAGAAAGAGTGGTGTCAATTAGTTTGAAAAGTTTTTAGAAATAATATATTTATGGGTAAAGGGAGGCATTCAGTTAAATGGCTGGGTCTGGAAACTCTCTCGGAGGTACAGTCTTTTTATGTCCTTGCATATGGACAGTGGGCCCTCGGTGTCTGCTGGTGCTGGGTTCCTTGGATACCAAAATCCGTGGATGCTCAAGTCCCTATTCTGTTCAATGGCAGAGTCAAATGGATTCCCTCAGAAAATGGAAAAATCGGGGTTATTATATTCAAGCCATGGATAGTTTCATGAGGCGCCCAGTTTGAATCCAAAGATGCAGAGGGCCAACTGTGTTTATGAGCATACATATGGTCAACCCTCCGTAATCCATGGATTTTTTTTATCCATGGATTCAAGCATCCATGGCTTGAAAATATTTTTTTTAAAGTATAAATTCCAAATAGCAAACCTTGATATAAGGGACACCATTTTGCTATGCCATTGTACAGTTGGCCCTCCTAATCCACAGTTTTATCCACGGATTGGAGCATACACAGCTTGAAAATACTCCCCAAAAAGTGTAAATTCCAAATAGCAAACCTTGATTTTCCATTTTGTATATGGGACACCATTTTGTTGTGCCGTTGTATTTAGTGGGACTTGAGCATCCATGGATTTTGTTATCCACGGAGGGCCCTGGAACCAAACCCCAGCAGATCACAAGGGCCCACTATATTTAACGGGACTTGAGCCTCCCCTAATTTGGTTGTTGTTGTTGTTGTGTTTATGTTTATTTATATCCCGCCTTCCTCCCAGTACAGGGACTCCAGGCGTCTTACAAATCTGAAACGGTATCCACGGCAGGTCCTGGAACCAAACCCAAGGAGATCCCAAGGTCCCACTATATAGTGTTTGGAAAAGTCTGTTCCTCACTGAAGCTGGGGAGGGACAGTCATTGACTGGCATCAATCCTGTGAGTAACATACACCAGTGTAAGTCCGCCTTCTACCCATCTTGGTGTTTTTTGCTCCTTGTGGAGGTTAGTATTCAAAGCTATAGCCGTGTTAGTCTGTGGAATCAGTATGGAGTTTATCAGACCACAGAAATTGGAAGTATAATCTAATAGCAATCCGAACGCAAACCTGGGGTTTCACGTTATTGCACATTAAATCATCTCACGCAATTTCGGGCAAAAGGGAAGTCAATTCAAATGCAATCATGGGTTTCACGTTATTGCGAATTAAAGCATCTCACACAATTTCGGGCAATGGGGGGGGGTCATTTTCAGCTAATACAAAGTCATTCCGAACACCAAATGGGATTTCACGTGAATTCAAATTGGCTTCATTCGAAATACAGAGAAATTCCTCCCGTCTGATAATCTCCTATGTAGGGAGATGTTGCCCCTTTGAGACACACTGAAAGAAAGAAATTGGGCCAACTCCTTCCTTCCAGTGAGTCTCAAAGGGGCTCCTCATAGAATCCTAGAGGCAGAAGGCAAAGCTATGGTCCTGTCAGTCTGTGGAATCTGTATGTAAAGAGATCTTGCAACCCCTTTGAGGCTCACTGGAAGAAAGCATTCATAGAATCATAGAATCATAGAATCATAGAATCATAGAGTTGGAAGAGACCACAAGGGCCATCCAGTCCAACCCCCTGCCATGCAGGAACTCCAAGTCAAAGCATCCCTGACAGATGGCCATCCAGCCTCTGCTTAAAGACCCCTAAGGAAGGAGACTCCACTACGCTCCGAGGGAGTGTGTTCCACTGTCGAACAGCCCTTACTGTCAGGAAGTTCCTCCTAATGTTGAGGTGGAATCTCTTTTCCTGCAGTTTGCATCCATTGTTCCGCGTTCTAGTCTCTGCAGCAGCAGAAAACAAGCTTGCTCCCTCCTCAATATGACATCCCTTCAAATATTTAAACAGGGCTATCGTATCACCTCTTAACCTTCTCTTCTCCAGGCTAAACATCCCCAGCTCCCTAAGGCGTTCTTCATAGGGCAAGGTTTCCAGACCCTTCACCATAAGCTCATTCAAAGCTACAGCCGTGTGAGTCTGTTTGAATCAGTCTGTGGAGCGGTCTTGTAGCACCTTGGAGTCTAAGTAAAGAAAGCAGTTGGCAACAGGAACTTTCCCAGGCTCCAACCCACTTCCTCAGGTGCATGTGGTCCAAGTTCATCTGAGATCCTCAGATCCAAAATGCAGCTGAGGAAGGAGTCTGAAGCCCAGGAAAGCTCCTGCTGCCAACCACATAGGCCTCTCTACACTTAGGTAATCTTGACAGTTTCAAATCTGACTGTGTTTTGATGTTGTTGTTAAATGTTTTTTACCTGTGGGTCGCCTTGAGAAAGGCGGCATACAAATCTCATACCAAAAAAAAAAAAAAAGGTTTCACAAACTCTGGCCAGTTGTTTCTTTAGTATGACAATTGTATGCCGCCTTTCTCCCACAAGGGACCCAAAGTGGCTCATAGGTATATAAAAACACTACTACTACTACTACTACTACTACTAATAATAATAATTGGTGTTTGGTCCAGGTGTTTGGGACTTCAACTCCCAGAACCCCTGAGCATTGGCCACCAATGGCGGAGGCTTCTGGGAGCTGTAGTCCAAGCTCCGCCCCCCACCGGGAAGCCAGAAGCATGGGCCTCTTTAACGCCTCTCATACAGGTGAGGGGCCAATTTGGGGAGGGGGCGGGCGAGAGGCCGGGGAGCGCGAGCTCCGATTGGCTCAAGGGCTTGAGGTGACAGGCCTCCCCTCCAATCCCGCTCCGAGTTACCTCAGGGAAGGCGCCGCTGGCGTAGACTAAGAGGAGCGAGGTCTTCCCGCAGCCTCCGTCGCCCACCACCACCATTTTCAATTCCCGCGCTTCTTTGCGCTGCTTTTTCTTCTTCTGCTCCCTTTTCGTCGTCGTCTGGGGACTAGTTCTTTCCTCCGCCTCCGTTCCTCCCGGGACGGAGCCATTCGTTTCGGCCATGAAGCTGCTTTCCCAAGTTTTCTCCCCTCAGCGCAAAAGCGCGGGAAAAACCCAAACCAAACACACACGAAGGACGCGGACCCTCACCGTTTGTGAGGGAAAGCGCGGCTGAGGAGAATGTGAGCCTCGACGCTCCCTTCCTCGCCTCCTTTCGCTCTCAAAAGCCGGCTCGCTTTAGGCGGGCGAGGAGGAGCAGGCTGTGGCTGACTGGGCCCTCCTTCCTCCTGCGGCTGCCCGCTTCTCTTGAGAGGAAGGCGAGAAGGGGAAGGATGCGGTGTGTGACAGAGGAGGCTCCTTCTCAGCAGTGGAAGTTTCCCTTATTGTTGTGAGAGAGAAAGGGCGGCTTTTCTCGCCTCGCCCTGTAAGCCGTCCACGTTAATACACACGCACACACATATATATACATATGTTTTTCACTGGGGCTGCGTCCACACTGGAGAAATAACCCGGTTTGGCACTGCTTTAACTCTTGTGTGGCTCAAAGCTATGGAATTCTGGGAGTTGGAGTTTGTTGTGGGCCCAGAGCGGAGCGGAGCTCCGCTCTGGGCCCCACAACATACTCCAACTCCCAGAATTCCATAGCTTTGAGCCAGAAAAGGAGTTAAGCCTTGAGCTCTGGGCCCCACAACAGACTCCAACTCCCAGAATTCCATAGTCCTGAGCCAGACAAGGAGTTAAGCCTTGAGCTCTGGGCCCCACAACAAACTCCAACTCCCAGAATTCCATAGCTTTGAGCCAGAAAAGGAGTTAAGCCTTGAGCTCTGGGCCCCACAACAGACTCCAACTCCCAGAATTCCATAGCTTTGAGCCACACAAGAGTTAAAGCAGTGCCAAACCAGGTTATTTCTCCAGTGTGGACGCAGCCTGGGCCTTCTATAGTCGCTGCGGATAAAGTCCCCATAAAAGTGGGGAGGAAAGGCAATTAAAAACACATTTAAAGGGAAAAAAGAAACCTGAGAAGCCACACTGCAAGAATAACCCAGTCTTACCCCGCTTGAACTGCCCTGGTTCAGGGCTAGAGAGCCTTGGGAATTGTAGTTTACTATTATGGCTCCCCAGCTCTCTGACAGAAAAGGCTAAAAAGTGTGTCACACAAAGCTGTCACCATTGAGCCAAGGCAGCTGTTCAAGCGGGGTCAAACTGGATTATTTCCCCAGTGCGTCTTGTCCCTGCGCCTCATGCCTACACAATGTTGTGTCAAGAGATGCCTTTATACAAGCGATGTGCTTTAGCTATGCTTTCAATGTTTGCCTGTTTCTGGAATTTTATACTTTTTTTGTTAGTTGATGTTAATTTCTTTTTAAATGTTTACTGTAAAAAAAAAAATTAAATAGCTTTGTGAGTCACCTTGGGTCCCTTTCTGGGAGAAAAGGGGCACGGAAACGAGAGAGAGAACTGTTGTCTCGAGGTCCTCCGTGACTCTCTATGGTCAGTGTCCACGAGTTGCATTGGAAGACCAAGACATTCCTTGTTGGGCTGTGCCTTCAAGTCAGTTCTGACTTACGGCGACCAAAGGCAAACCGATCGCCTGTCGCCGCGTGTTTTTGGCAAGATTCAGAGGTGGCTTGCCCTTCGCCTTCCTCTGAGGCTGAGAGAGTGTGACTCGCCTAAGGTCACCCAGTGGGTTTGCATGGCCGAGTTGGGACTCCTTGCTCCCCGACGTTGTAGTCCAACGCTCAAACTTCTATGCCATGCTGGCCGTCAGAGAACAGATATATCAAATCTGTGAATAATCAAATCTGCAAACATCAAAAGTTGCCAATGCAGAGGGCCAACCCTGAAATAGTGAAACACTCTGGGAATGGCTGGAAGCTGGCCAGTTGCTAGCCCTCACTGAACCAATGGGATTTAAAACAGCATTCACTTCACTATTCAACCCATTTAATAGTGAATGTCAATCCCATTGGTTCAATGAACCTACTCTACCTGGGGCTACACAGTGGCTTCTGTGGCATCAAGAACAAAGTTTCTTGTTGTTTTAACACTCGAAAAGCTCACACGTTTTCTTAGGCCCTGGACTACACGCCCCGCTGTAAAACCGCATGGCACTTTGTTCTTTTCTCAACAGGCAGGGTGTTTATTAACGCCAAGCAAGACGATCCCCCGCCTACAGGTAGTTACAGTCCAAAATGCCACCGAGGAGGTGCCAGGTAAACAAGAGAAATAATGTTAGGCCATCTTGCTTACTATACTTTATCCTTCTGTTCCCTCAAAGAGCTCAGGGTCGTATATTGTTTTCTTCCCACTACCTCAAGGCTAATTTTTGGATAACAAAGCAGTAATGTTTTTGGTTTTTTTAAAGTACAAAGTTCACAGATTTAAGCTCAAATCCAGTTAATTCCAGCTAGAGAGCATTCCCTGAATCGACGGGAATGCTTAAGTCAACACACATGTAAATGTCACTGGTTTAGGATTCATGTGGGAGAAAGGATTTTTAATAAGGCTGTGCTTTTATTTTTAAAAACTGTTTTCACTTAAAGGCAAGGGAGCTTCTTCTGGTCTCAATTAAATCTCCAAAATGCATACTTCCCATCTTACATGGCCTTCAAGTAACTAGACAACTAGAGCAGCATCAACCAATTAAAAGTTTATTTATTCAGGACTTTTTCTTTTCTTTTCAAACAGCTCAAGCCAGCATAGCATTTTGCCCTTGGAAGCAGCCTCCGATGGAAGAGTGCCAGCCTCAAGGTTATCCCCCAGGATTCATGGTCAAGCAGGAACTCCATCGAAAGTCTGACTGGTCTAAGACCAGCACTCTTATGTCAGCTTGGCTTGGCAGGTAATGGAGTATGTTAAGAAACACTTCTAAAACCACAGACCCCCTTTTTCTGGGTGACACACATCGCACACACTGTACATGAGGGCTGAAATGTTACAACAGCAAAGATGTTTCACTCCCACAGAGACCAAGAGGAAGGCATTGACATTTCTAAAGTTGCAAATTACACTAGTATTTTACTCAAGCCACACGTAGGAGGGTATTGACTTTATATGGAGCAAACAGACCATTAATGGATCAGACCAAAGGCCTATTTGGCCTAGTTGTTTCCCAGTCATCAACCAGATGCCACAAGGAGGACGGGAGGAGTGCCATTGTGAAGAATGTGTTCCAAACCAAGCTGGCATTCAATGGAAGCACAAGGGCAAACCTGAACTCTCTGCTTGAGGGAGAAATCAGAATTGTGAACAGGTATCTCAATACCATATTTACTTACCAGAAAAGGAAGGCATTTAGCTTCCTGCTTGTGAATACCTGCCATCTGGCTTGCCACTATTGTGAAGAGACTCATACCTGAGAAAGGTGTTTGCAAGTTTCCTCTCCCTCATGTTTATCTGTTCACATGCACCCTTTTGAAGTCTGGCTTCCTCAAAAATCCAAATATTCCAAGTCTTTTAAATTTTCAGGCTAATAATATAAAGAGGCATGACTGATATTGGTAGGACAACTGATATTACATAGGAAGGGATAGCTTCTCATGCTGAAACACAGCAGGTGTCATGCTACCTTTTAAAAGCCTCTCATATGTATACTGAAATAACATCAGAATATATTTCACACTTCATATGAAGCTGCTAGTTATAACCATCACGATCATACTGGGCTTGCATGGCCGAACAGGTATTTGAACCCTGGTCTCCCAAAGACCCAGTCCAAAACTCAAACCATTACACTATCCTGGCTCTCAATCTATTGATACATGGAATCTTTTGCTTACTTGCCCTCATTTGTTTCGTTTTTTTACTTGGCTGCTCATGCTTCCAATTTAGTATTTTTTTTGGTCAAGTCACTTTGAGTGCTGCTAATGATGTGAACAGGCAGAACCGAAAAGTGATAAGCTTCTGAGTTACAGAAGACTTGTGCGCAGAAAACTTGGCTTGCAATCTTTACAGCACAATCCCACACCCGAGTTCAACTGTTTGTGGTATATAGGCTTGCAATCTAAACATTAACTAAAAACAGATCAATTGGTCAACCTCTTGTTTGGGGGGGGGACTATTTGAAAAACAGATGATCAGTTGGCAAACATCTTATCTGGGGAGGGAACTATTTAAAAATATCTTGGAAGTCCATATAACTGTATATTTCTCAGTACTCGGTGTGTCCACTAGATGGCACTCTAAGCCTGAACAACATTTCTGTTGGAAAGATCCGAAAGGGAAACTACCAGTCCAAAACGCAGGAGGCAGCTGGCCAAGGAATATGTCAATTGTCTAAGCAAGAACATGAGGCTAAGATCCAAAGTGTAATATATTTATAGCCTGCATCCAACAGGGCTTTGAACCTCCCCCCCCCCCTCTGGATGACAGCCCCACAGGCTGCATGGCAAATCACTTCTGAATACTCCCAAGTTCCAAAATTAGTTTGCAGTATTTGTCAAAAATCCATTTGACACAGAAGTCCTCAATTGTAAATGAAATAGCTTTTTGGATACTGGTCATAGCAGAGGGAGAAAAATAACTTCTGACTTGCCACTTAGGCTTTTTAATGAGAAGCACTTAAAAGACAGGAAAACATCTAGAACTATGAGCGCTAACTATAATTACTGGAACCAATGAAAAACCTGGACTTCATAAAACAGTATATTTATATCTATCCCTTTTGTTTATTCTTATAGCATCCTCCAAGCAGATGCCCGACATAGTGGCACAGGCCTACTTACAGACAGGCAGTAAGTATACATAACTTTCCCATTTCTGTTTTAACCAGTCTGTGGGTAAATTCATATCTGTACTCTTACAATTCCAGTTATTAAGGCTACACCATTCTCCTACTTATTAATTTAGCCGAAAGATACCGGAAGTTTGTGTTTTGTGTAATCTGTCTGACACAAAACCAGCTGATGTATATCCTAAAATGATAGTAAAGAGACAAATAGTGATAGAGTTTACCCCAACTTGTTCTCACTCTAGGGCAGTTATGCATCTGCTTCTGAAAGGCTGGAGTACTTTTCATCACTGTGGTATGGCTTGTGAAAATACAAAGTTAATGCTACAAGAGACTGACTGTTACTTGTGACTTGAGAATCAACTCCAGGAAAACAGTAGGCCAGGCATAGGTTAAAATATTCTTTATTTGAAAAATGAAGGAAGATGGGGAAGAAGAGTCAAATATGGAAAGTCATACAAATCCCAAGCTGATTTCTTGAAGGGTGGCTGGAAGGCTGGTCAAGGTGTCTTGCTCTTTTTCAAGGGGAAAAGAATTTTGTTCAAACATTAACCTTATTAGGGAAATTCAAAGACTGCACACTACCAACTGTCCATACGTGAGTTATGGGTTTTCCTTCCTCCTCAGACACCATAGCTATTGCCATAGCTAATATCTCCAACAGACCAACAATATTATTTATTAGTAACTATCAGCTGCAGACCGATTACTAGGTTGCACGTTCTATTTATAGTCATATAAAAGACTAACATGTTTGTAGGGCAGGGATGGGTAAAGTGCAGCCTTACAGATGCTGTTGAACTGCAACTCCCAGTATTCCTCACCACTGGCAAAGCTTGTAGGGCTGATGGGAGTTGAAGTCCAAGAACAGCAGGACACTTGCACTTCTCTCACTGTTACAGTACAGAGTAGCTCTACGAATACCAATTTGGTACTTGAATTTACAGTTTTTAATGGAACAAATTCTGTTTAGACACAATAGACGAGGTAAGTATTAGAACCACAGCATCCAAAGGTGTTAAGGGGTTAAAATAGATTTTTTTAATAGCCAGGTTTTAAAGCCATAGTTACACAACATCATTCATCTCCAAAGTGGTGCACTCTGGCTGTGTTAGGACTATAAAACCTGACCACTGACCATGCTGAACAGGTCTTATGGAAGTTGTGATCCAAAACATATGGGAAAGGCTACAGTTACCTAGATGGACTAGAATATGTCACATGTGGCTACCTTGTATGTGATCTATTTAGACAAGGGCACTGCTAAATATCGTACACACCGGAAGTAGGCTGTGGACTCCATCATAACATGTGTAGGAGCAGGGCCTCATGTTTCCTGTGTAGCAATTATTAAGCAACTTGGATTACATTACTTCCCATTTTTCATTTAAGACAACACTCTTGTTCTAAAGGAGGCATTCTGAAGCCAAGATTATGCTGTTTATTTCACCCCTTGATATTTTGCAAGCCTGTATGGTTCCCTTTTTAGCCTTCCAATACTCCTATGTTCATACCGAGTTTCCCAACATGCTTACCTTACAAGGAAAGGTTAATATTTTCTCACAAACAGCAAACAATAATCCAGAGGCAGTGGGGCCCCCAATGATGGCTGTTGTTTTCAAGTTTGTTGTTTCTAGAACAACACAAACCAAAAGATGACTACTTCAGATACAGATATGTACTTTTACACAATCTACTTTACTAATAGTCCCCAGCAAAAGAACTGGCTGGAGATTGTTCTGAATTATGCAAAATGCAGCTCCTCTGCCGAACATACTGCCTCTTGTTCCAAGGCTGCCTATGCTGATGTGACAAAACCTACAACTGGCAGTGCTCTTCTGTCAGGCTCCAGGCTCAGCAACTCCACACAGCCTCCCCTGGTCTAGGCCTCTGTACAATACAGCCCCAGTTTTACTTTTTTTTGCACCTCTTAAAATCATAGACTTACAAGGGCCATCAAGTCCAATCCCCCAACATGCAGAAATATACAATCAAAGCACCCCTGACAGATGGCCATCCAGCCTCCGTTTAAAAAAACCCTCTTGAGAACCTAAGAGGCCTCCTGGATCAGACCAAAAGATCCAGCTAGCCCAGTATCCTGCTTCCCACAGTAGCCAGCAGGATGGTTAAATGAAGCCTATAGCCAGAGCTTTAAGGCAATGCTGTTGCTTCCCAGCAACTCCTGTCCAGTGGCATACTGCCTCTAAACAAGAGGATCTTGTTTACTATGTAATGGTTAGCACTCTTGATAGGCATACCTTACACAAATGTACCCAGACTACTTTTAAAGCCATCTAAGCCACACCTAGCTGCAGGAAAGTTCATTGACTCTGTAGTGAATTATACAGGAGTTTTTTTGGTGTGGCCTGCATGTTGTTTTCACTGGACAGAGAGTTAAGGCAGCAAGTTCTCTTCTCCTAAATTGTTGAAAGCAAAGTAAAAGCCACATTCAAAGCAACTGGGAAGACTAAAGCACCAGGAACAGGTGACATACCAACAGAACTGCTGCAATCCAAAGAGACAGAATCGAGTCCAGTTCTAACTAAAATATGTCAACAAATATAGAGACACAGTAGTGGCCCACAGATTGGAAGTAATCAATATGCATCCCTATGCACAAAAAAGGAGATACAAAAGACTACAGTAACTAGAGGACCATTGCACTAATCTTCTACACAAGCAAAGTCATGCCCAAAATTCTGCAGTAAAGACTCCTACTATATATGGAACGAGAAATCCCAGAGATGCAAGTTAGATTCAGGAAAGGAAGACACAGTAGGGACCATGCAGCTAGCATACTTTGGGTAATGGAAAGCACCCGAGAATCCCAAAAGAAAACCTACATGTGCTTCAGTGACTACAGCAAAACCTTTTGACTGCATAGACCACAAAAAGCTATGAAATAATCTCAAAGAAATGGGAGTGCCACTAATTTTCCTGATGTGTAACAAGAATAGGAATGGGAAGGGCAGCTATGAAGGAACTGGACAGGATCCTAATGTGTCAAGATACAACGGTGAACACCAAATGTGAGGACTGTTTAAGCCACTGTAGTCCCCATCACCATGCATGGATGTGAGTGTTGGATAGTGAAGAAATCCAATGGAAAGAAATTCAATTCATTTGAGATGTGCTGGAGAAGAGTCCTGAGAATACAACGGACAGCCAAGAAGACAAACAAATGGATTCTGAATTAAGTCTGAGCTCTCTCTGGAAGCAAGGATGACTAAACTACGGTAAGGCTGTTGTACTTTGGCCACATCATGAGAAGGCACAACTCATTACAAAAGACCATAACGTGAGGAAAGGTGGAGGGCAGTAGAATGAGAGGGAGACCTCATGCCAGACGGTTGGATTCGATCAAAAAGGCCATGGGCATGAGCCTGTAGGACCTGAGCAAACCAGTGGAGGAGAGGGGGGCGTGGAAACGTCTCAGCCACAGGGCCACTAAGTTGAGGGCAGTTAACAATAACTTCTCTCTCCACTTTCTCCAATGTTTGTTTTTTTCTGGTCCCTCCATACTGTACAATCACAGAGTTGGAAGAAACCACAAGGCCAATTCAGTCCAACCCCCTGCCACGCAAGAAGACAATATCAAAGCAAACCCCCCCCACAACAGATGGCCATCTATCCTCTGTTTAAAAACCTCCAAAGAAGGTCAGGCTACTGTCTAAACTCTCCTTTTAGTCACTCTATTTCTTATGCAGGCTCCCTAGTAACCCTTTTTCACCGAATATATGTGGCCTCTTCCTAGTACGAAGATTAGACAGAAGTTGCTACCAAGTTCCACCCCTAGCTTAGTCTCTTTCTGCCCTTTTCTGAAAGCCTCCTCTTTCTCAATTCACTGCCTACACAACACTCTTTCTTCAGCCACTTTGCTTCAGAGCTACCTCTTCTTTTACATTTTCTGCCGCCGAGGCCTTTTCCCAGTCCACTGCCATCTCCTAATCCCGACAGAATAGCTAGCTTTCCTTTCCCTCACAGCAGCTCATTTGCAGACTGCTTTGAGCAAGTGATGCACTACAGCATTTTAGCCAATCAGTTTCCAGGGCTTTACCCTAAAGCAACACTACACTTAGCAAGCTGAACCCTGAGTGACTGAAGCTAAAATCCAACATGAATTTATTGGGGCCTTAAATCGCTTATGTTTTGGGAGGGGAGGACAAGACAAAAAAACCGGAGAGTTTTATGTAGCAGCGGTCAGTAAAACAGTTTACATAAACCAAGGTGTATCCTACAGAAGAAATGCAAACAGGCCTCTAACTGAAGAGTTAGTACGGAGGTGGATGATGAAATGCAAAAACAATAAGACATTTAATTTGTTTCCTTCACAAACTAACACATATGATTTCAGTCCAAAGGATTTAAGAATTAAAGATTAAAAATTAAACCTCTTTTGAACTGAAACTGGCTCATAACATTTCGTACTTCAAGAAAATCTGAAGAGTTAATAAAACAACGTTTTTTTAAAAGTCCTCAGATTAACAATGACAGGAAGAGTGAAAAGAAAGATCTTCCACATTTCACTGTAATGAGAATGTGTATGTGCCTTCCACCAGGAAATTTACTTAGGAAGGCATGCTCTTTCTTAGCTACAACCATCCACAGCAGTCAAGTGGAACTACTGGAACACACTTTTATACTATCTTTCATTTCAAAATTCCCTGTCCTACAAAGTAACAGAAAGGGCCAGACAAGTATGACAACACTCAGCAGTTTTATATACAGCTGGAAGCATCTGTACTTTCTGAAACAAGACTGAAGTTTTGGTTTCTGTTAATAAAGCTATTAACAGAAAAACTATTTTCTCCTCACAGGAAGGCAACAGTTTTGGCTAATGGTGCTATGAACAAGAAAGAAGCCAATGACCTCAAGGTTAGTTGCTGAATCTATTTTAACTTGAATGTTATCTACATACCATATATAAACAAGCTTAACATCAACAACAATTCGTTAACAGTATGGATGAGAAAGAAACGTGAGTAGGGTTTGCCATTCCTTTCTAAAGACAACAAACTTAAAAGTAAACTCAGTGAAGCAAACTTGTACAGTATTTGATTGTGTAAACTATCTGCTACAGACAAGATAGTCAATTATATGAAAAGATTACACCGTGGTGTTGTGGTTTGAGGGATGGATTAGGACACTGGGAGACCATGGTTTGAATCCTCGGAGCCTCAGAGGAAGGCAGTGGCAAACCTCCTCAAAACAAATCTTGCCAAGAAAACCCTGTGATAGGTTCATCGTAAGTCAGAAACTACTTGAAGGCACACAACAGCAACAATAAATAGAAAATAAGCTACTGGGCTAAATATACATGGATACCCCGGAAATCTCTTCAGTAAGTGGAGAGAGCAGTATAAACATGCTGTGTTAAACCAGTTCTACTAGCGTCTTTGAGAGAGAAAGCAAGTTGTCTAGTTGTCTCACCTGGAACTAGCACAAAACAGATTTCTGCTAAATCAATATTAAATCCTCATTCCATACATACCAACAGAAGACAAAGGCCACACACTCAATGGCAGGAGTGGGGAACCTGGGCCCCCGCCCCCATGTCACTGCTCTGCAATTCCTGATGGTTCCCGCCAGACTGACAAATGGCAAATTACGATGGCAACCGTGGTTAATCAACATCTGGAGGGCTGCAGGTTCCCCAGCTGACTGCAAACTGGCAAATCCCCAATTCAGATCTCATCTCAGCCTTGCAGTGAGTAGTTGTCTACAACATGCTATCTCAGTCTTGGCTCCATATCTGCAATATGGTGGTAACACTAGCCTACTCTACAGGACAGCTGTAAGCATGTACATAAAGTGCTTTGAAAATTCAAAAGCACTCTCAGAATCAATAACAAGTGATACAACTACAGGAAACTCCCTTGGTCACAAGGAGAAGACATATAGTGACCTACATTATACTGTCAGAAGGGGGGGGGAGGGAGGGAAGAGTAAGAAGGCAAGATGTACACATGAACTGGATTGTCAGGATAACAGGCACAAGCCTGTACTTTCTAGCAGCCACTCATGCTTACTCTGTAGTAATTTGAAAGGAATTTAAGTACTCCAATTAATGGATTTGTAGCATACAATTACAACCACAGGAATCTCAAGGATAGATGTACTAATCAACCAAATGGCAAACTGTGGCCGCATCACTATAGGCAAGAGTGCATAAATACTTTCTTCACTTGATCACTTAACTGGAAGGAAAAAGTCGCCAAAAACCATGAAACTGAAGGCACCCTGAAGGCCATCTGACACAACCCTTCGCCATGCAGAAATCCCCTGGTAAAGCAGCCTTTCCAGGTAGCCATCTCAATTCTGTTACAAGGCTTCCAGTGATCTAGAGCCATCGCCTTCTGAGGTAAGCTCTTACCAGCAAGCAGCTCTTCCTAATGTTTAGTCAATACCTCATCTCTTGTAATTTGAAACCATTCATTGCAGTCCTACCCTCCGGGAGCAACAGCAAACAACAATCTCCAGCCATCTTCCTTGTGACATCCCTTCAAAGTAATGCTAGGCATGAATGTAGTGATTCAGTGCCCTGGATGGAGCCAATTCCCCTCCAAGCTTCAACATTTTCAGGAGAAGGTGCTCACATTCACCTAGCCTCCATTCTAAGTTCTCTGGAATCAATTAACAAAACAATTCATTGAGATTTTTTGTTTAGACATTACCCCAAAAAAGAGAAAAAGCCATTCCTCCATACTATCACCTACAAAGACAAAGTAATAAGCACAAAACGTAATCCTGAACAGGTTTACTTTAAAATAACTCCTGCATAATTTAACAGGATTGACTCCTGGGGAAGGATTGTAACCTACTACGCTCCCAACTGGCAATCCTCTTGACTTAAGCAATCACTTTACGTTCCTTCCTCCCACAAAGACCAGAAGCATGACATTGTTCAATGTTTAACCGGCAGCCTGCTCCCTTTTCCGAGTGGCTGCTTTTAAAAACAGGTTTTACCTCTTGAGCAGATCTTTGGTTCATGACGGTAGAACAGAATGGAATGTCTTCACTCCCCACAAAGACTTAGGAGACAACACCCACGGCCTCCTCCTGAATATTTTATATAAGCCAGCTGCAGGAGACATACTTGAGCCAAAGATTTGAGCCACCACCTAAGACGGGATATTGGTTCTCACTACAGTGGGGGAAAAGGAATGTCACAAGCAAGGCTTTCTTTCACCTGGAAAGTGTGTTGCTTCTGTGCACAAGAGGAAGCCATCCATGCCTTTTAAGTCAAAGACATTGAGATGAAGGGGGGTGTTCAAAAGAAAAAGCCTGGGGAACTAATTTCTAATATTAAATCCCTGTAGATGTCCCCGAAGAGCTTAAAGGCTACGGTCAAGCATCCCCGAGATCAAGCCAAGGCCAGAGGCTTAACCTGCTTTGCTTGGGCAGGTAAGATCCCCGTTTTCTCTCTCAAAGCAATTGGAAAACAAAACAAAACCCGGCTACTCCGTGGCCTCGGGATCCATGGGTTGTCAGGTCAGATCTTCCAAGCCACCAGAGCCACTCCAGAGCTATGGCGGTCTGAAACAACAAGCTACACCCACACATTACAGGGATGGGGGGAGGGAGAGAAGACTAGGGAGCTGCAGAGTTGAGGCAAGATAGAAATCCTTTCAGACAAAGAAAAAGCTGCTGCTGCTGCTGCTGCTGCTCTCGCCTCTGACAAGAGGCCACGTACTCCTTGAGCTGCTGCTCCTCCTCCTCCTCCTTCTCGCCATCCACCTTGGCAGGGGTCCGGGGGGGGGGGGGGAGAGGAGGAAGAGAGGTGAGCAAGGCAGGCTGACCTGTTTGGAGGCACAATGTTACAAAAATATAAATATAGATTAAACACTAAAATAAAACCAGTTGCCCCAGGATCCACCCAGTCGTCCTCCAGCCATGCAAAATCTAAGCAGATGAACCTGGGGCAGTGGTGGTCCACTTGGACTGCCACAGCTCCCTGCTCTGGAATTCTGGGAAAGGCAGAAGTCGATGAATTAACCCAGATCATCGCTGACGTCTCTCAAGATCCAACTCTGCCTCAAACAGGGTTGAACCGTCGGTGCCCCAACAAACGGCACTTCCCAGAATCCAAGAGCATGGAGCTGTGGCAGTCCAAGTGGACCACTGCTGCCTTTCTCCTTGGTGGCTTGAACCCCTCTCTAGGGCTGGTGCCAACCCCAGTGCCATCTTGTATCCCCCCCAGCCAAAAATAGCAAACTTCTTCCTAGACACAAAGGAAGCAGCCTGCGCCTTTGTCTTGCCTTGCCTTCCAACAAAGCAGCTCCTGTGCCTTTAAGAAGAGCCAGGCTGCTTGCCTTCCCTGGGCCTTTCCCTGCTGCCCTCTCCCCCCCCCCTAACAAAGCCGACCAGCAGGCAGAAGCTGGAGCCTTGCCAGGCTCTCTTCTCCTCTTACACCCTTGCCTTCTTCTCTCGCCTGCAAGAAGAAAGGAAGGAAGGAAGGAGGGCTTGCATGAAATGGCCACCATCTTTGCCCACCCTCTACATACAACTTCTTGCTTGCTTCCCCCCCCCCCCCAAAAAACACCCTCCAAGAAACAAGAGAGAAACAAGAGATAGTCCTTTGCTGCCTTGACCAAAAAAAAAAAAAAGCACAAGCTTGACCTCCCCCTAAAAAGACACACGCACAAAACCACAGCAGAGAAAGACAGCCGCCATTACGAACACTATGTGGAGTTCTAAAGCTGTTGTTGTTCTCCTCCCCTCCCCCCTTTTTATTTTTTAAAAAGCTTCTCTCTCAAGAGGCTGTTTTCTCCTTCTCCAAACTGAGCCTCTTTCTCTGTATCCAAGTGCCAGATGGAAGTTATTTGAGCTGTGCAACGCCCCTGCAACGGCCGAGCCCTGGCTGCTGTCTGCGCACTTGGCAGGCGTGTCACCAGGAAAGGCAGAGAGACAGAGAGAGCTCGCTCGCTCTGGAGGGGAAAGAAAGGCAGCCTCCATCTTGGATTGCATTGGGCTGTTGTTTTGCCAAGCCAACGCTCCTCGTCGGAAAGGAAAAGCCCTTGGTTGCATACGGCAGCAAAACCAGAGTCCATCTTGTGTCTTCTTATTGCTGCCGGTCACCATTCCAAACAAGACAAACCCAAAAGTGCCCCAGTGGTTCGGCTCAAGCCTGTCCTTTTATGTTAGTTTTAAAATACAGTATCCCCCCCCCCAGTGCTTCCAGATTTGAAAACAGCAGCAGAGAGATAGGTATAGATAAGATAGATAGATAGATAGACGCACACACACAGCACTCCAGCCATTGTGGATTTGCAGAAAGATAGATAGCTACACAACACTCTAGCCATTGTAGACTTGCAGACAAAGACAGACAGCACTGCAGCCATTGTGGATCTGCAGAGAGAGAGAGAGAGAGACGACACACAGCACTCCAGCCATTGTGCATTTGCAGAAAGATAGAGAAAGAGAGAGATATAGACAAACACCACTACAGCCATTGTGGATTTGTAGAAAAAGAGAGAGAGAGAGAGGACACACAGCACTCCAGCCATTGTGCACTCGCAGAAAGATAGAGAGCACTCCAGCCATTGTGGATTTGCAGAAAGATAGATAAATAGAGCGAGCTAGATAGACAGACACGGCACTCCAGCCATTGTGGATTTGCAGAGCCAGACGGAGAGCACTCCAGCAGCCATTGTGGCTTTGGAGAGAGAAACTCTTCTTCTTCAAACCCACCACGAGGCAGCCAAGCAAAGCACTTTGGTTAGCAGCAGCAGCAGCAGGAGGCAAGTCAAAGGAAGCAGCCTTTTGGGGGGAAGAAAAAGGCAGAGAGAGTTGATTCTGGATATGTACTTTGCCACAAGAGCCTTAGTTAGCTGTCCGTCCCCCCCTTCTCTGCTCCAGTCCCTCGGATATCTGCCCTGGAGAAAAATATTTGTTGCCCAGGCCTGTTCTCTCTCTCTTGCCCTGCTGCAAGGGCAAAAGCCAGGCTTTTACTTACCCGCGCACCACTCTGGAAGGCACTTCGGAAGGTGAAGTTGTGGGGAAAGGGGGGGTGGGGGTTGGTTGGTTGGTTTTTTTAAAAAAGCCTGCTTCTAAGAACACATTGGGTTCTAGATCATCACTTGTCTTTGCAGATCAGTACATCTCCTTCAGTAAGATCTATGGCTTTGACACACACACAAAAAAACAGGTTAGAGAAGACAGCCACCCAGCTTGACTAACAATACCCAGCCTCCTCTTTTCCTCAACAACCCCCCCCCCAAGACTTAAAGCGGTACAGAACCGGGACAAAAAGAGAGTTCCTCTGGTGCGGAGGGCTCCCAGTTTGTTAACACATTTGCTCTCAACATTTCACGGTTCCCAAATGTTAGTGTGAAGACACTTGGTTATCATCGTCACTGTATGGAAACATTTCTTTTTAAGCATCTCTAGCTAAATATTTTTGAGTCTCCTTTTTAAAAAAATAAATAAAAGTATCTCAGAAGCAATTGGTTTAGCTAAACAAGACCCCCCAAAAAAGATAATATGACATGCAGATGAAGTTTGAAAAATAAAAGGGTTTAAAAAAAAGAGATCATCATCATAAGGAGAACTCCAGCAACATTTAACATGAAAACTACACTTATATAAAGGACAGAATGGATTGGGTACTTACAATGTAAAAGGAAAACCAAAAAAAAATTTTAAAACAAGAGAGAGAGAGAGCAAGAGCACACTTTCTCCTAATGGTTTTTGCAAGACTTCACGGTTTCAAACGTTACCTTGTTTGAGCAGGAAAGGATTTAAACTTAAAAAGATGGCCAGGTATTGATAAAGTGTTTGACACAGGAAACTCTTTTCCTTTCTTTGTTTGGTTATCAATCTCAAAATGTATGGCTCAGGCCGAGAAAAACCCAGGTCCAAAAAAGAAAGAAAAAAAAATAACACACCCCCCCCCAAGAAGACACCCAAAACACAGTGGATGCATTTACTTGTTTGGGTCACTCAAAGCGGGTGCTGCTGACATGAAAGGGCGGGCCCTTGACCTACTTATAGTAGTAGTAGTAGTAGTAATAATAATAATAATAATAATAATACTACAAAGACCAAGATGGGCTCCAGAGGCAGAAGGGAAGCAAAAAAAATATATCCAGCTCTTTCTTTTTAATCAACGTCTTCCTTTTCTTCCTTGTGGGGTGGTCAAAGGCATTAACACAAGAAGAAGAAGACACACTGAGAGAGAGAAAGAAAGAGAGAAAGAGATGGAGCGCTCCTGAAAATGGCTGGCTGTGGCTGCTGCCTTCAAAGAGCCAAAGCCTCCCCTTTTTGGAACAAAGGAAAACCCAGTTGGCCATTTAATTCCATTGCAGAAAAATGGCGGCCTGATCTGTTGGCCTCTCCTTAGCTGTCTGCGGAAGGGGGCTTGGCGGAGCCGCCTCTAATAACTCAAGCCCGCCGGAGGGCGCGCCCTGATTGGTCGCCCCCGCCCGGAGCCCCGCGCGCCAGCCAATCCCCGTCGCCGACGACCCATGACGCGCCCAGAGCCAAGCGGAGGAGGCTGATGCATGCCACACACACCGCGCACACACATTAGGGGGAGGAGGAGGAGGAGGAGGAGGAGGGGGGAGACTCCTCCAGGAAAGCCTAAGCTTGAGCCGAAACAAAATGGACGCTCCCCCCGGCTTGGCTCCTCCTCCGTCCCTTTAAGGAGCCCAACAACGGCGCCCTTTGCTTGGCTCCTTCCTTCCTTCCTTCCTCCTCTGAGGGAGCACTAGGGTCCCAAAAGGACGGGGGACGCCCCCTTCTTTGGGGCCTCCAAAGGCTCCAAGGGATAGAGCAAAGTGTTAAAAAAGAGATGTAAAAATAGAGTTAAAAATATCTACAATGCAGACAGAGATGTTTCAAATATATAAAATATATTACATATTTATTATATATAAATATATATTTAAAATATACTTAAAATATATTTAAAAATAAATAAACATATATTTTTAATTTATTTTAATATATATAAAATGTTCAAAAACAGACTCAACTATATAAAAGATACAAAAATACATGAAAAGTACAAAAGTATATCCAAATACATAATATATATATATATATTAAAAATGTACAAAAATACATGAAATGTACAAAGGTATATCCACATAGATTATATATATATATATAATATACAAAAATACATGAAATGTACAAAAGCATATCTATCTATCTATATATAGATATACTTTTGTACATTTCATGTATTTTTGTATATTATATAATGTATTTGGATATACCTTTGTACATTCTGTATATATAAAATATACAAAAATATATCCAAAAATATTTTTAAAAAAATATATGTTTGCAAAAGCCAAGTCTCCCCCGCTAGCTCTCGCCGAGTTGTCCATTTTGTCGAGGCCGAGTTGGGGGGGGGGGCTGACTGAGGGAAAGGCAGTGGCCGGCGGCGGCGTTGGCGGCGCGGGGCCTGGCCTGGCTGCTGGGCCTGAGCGAGTGAGGGGCGTCGAGCGGGGCCTTGACGGACGGGGCGGCGCAGGTGCCGTGAATGGGGGCGGTTTAGCAGAGGCTGAGAGAGCCCTGGCTACTACTACTGTACTCTGGGCCCAGCAGCGGCGGCGGCTGGGTCTCCTCCTGTAGCGGGGGATTGTGGGAACGCTGCTGTGAGAGAGAGAAGAAGAGGCTGAGCTTGAAGAGAACGAAGAAGAAGAAGAAGAAGAAGGAGGCAGCGCGCGGCGCGCACCCTCCCTGACTCCCCCCCCCCTCAGCAAGAGAGAGAGCGAGAGAGGGCCAGGCACTCGCACAGGCAGAGAGACAGGCAGAGAGAGAGAGAGAGAGAGAGAGAGAGACAGCCCGCAGCAGCAGCAGCAGCAGCCAGGCGCACAATATGTGTTGGCTCGCGAGGGGGGGGGAAGGACTAGGCAAAGGCAGCAGCAGCAGCCGCCTCTCCTCCTCCTCCTCCTCCTCCTCCTGCTCCTGGGAGGCCTTGTAATGTAGCCCGGAGAGGAGGCCCGAGACGACGACGACGGACGGGGGAAGGGAACTCAGCCATCCGCCACCGAAGAAGAAGAAGAAGAAGGAACCATGTCTTTCAAAGAGATCAAGGCGGCAGCGGCGGCGGCGGCGGCGGCAGCGGGAGAGAAAAGCAAGCACGCCGAAGACCATGGCAAAAAGCAGAGCTCCAGTAAGAGCATGGAGGGGCCTCGCTCCTGCCCGACCCCCCCCCCCGGTTTTTCCTGTCGCCCCCTTCCTTCCTTCCTTCCTTCCTTCCTCTCTCTCTTTTTGGACCCAGGTTGGGGGGGGGTTCTGGGGGGATGCCGACCCTCCTCTCCTCCTTCTCTCTCTCCCCCCCCTTTTTAGCTTTGTCGGAATGGGAAGGGGCTGGGGGTAACTTTATAGGGCTGCATCCACACGGGAAGAAGAACCCGGTTTGGCAGCGCTTTCACTCTTGTCTGGCTCAAGGCGCTGGAATTCTGGGAGTTGGAGTTTGTTGTGGGCCCCGAGCGGAGCGGAGCTCCGCTCGGGGCCCCACAACAGACTCCAACTCCCAGAATTCCAGCGCCTGGAGCTCTGGATCCCACAAGAAACTCCAACTCCCAGAATTCCACAGCCTTGAACCTCAAGGCTGTGGAATTCTGGGAGTTGGAGTTTGCTGTGGGGCCCAGAGCTCAAGGCTGTGGGATTCTGGGAGTTGGAGTTTGTTGTGGGAGCCAGAGCTCAAGGCTGTATAATTCTGGGAGTTGAAGTTTGTTGTGGGAACCAGAGCGCAAGACTCTGGAATTCTGGGAGTTGGAGTTTGTTGTGGGACCCGGAGCTGGCTCCCCTAATAAACTCCCAGCTCCCAGAATTCCACAGCCTTGAGCCAGACAAGACTTCAGCCTTGAGCTCTGGGCCCCACAGCAAACTCCAACTCCCAGACTTCCACAGCCTTGAGCTCTGGCTCCCCTAATAAACTCCCAGCTCCCAGAATTCCACAGCCTTGAGCCAGGCAAGAGTTCAGCCTTGAGCTGTGGGCCCCACAACCAACTCCAGCTCCCAGAATTTCAGAGCCTGGAGCCAGACAAACAGTGGAAGCAGTGCTGAACCAGGTTCTGTCTCCAGTGCGGATGCAGCCTTGAAAGGTGACTTGCTCCTTCTCTCCTCCTCCTCCTTCTCTCCAGGTTGGATCAACGGCATGGAGAGCAGCAGCAGCAGCAGCTCCCAAGCGAGCACCTCTGGCGAGAAGAAAAACCACCATTGGAAAAGTTACAAGTTGATTATTGACCCGGCGCTGAAGAAGGGGCAGCACAAACTCTATCGCTACGACGGGCAACATTTCAGCATTCCTGTAAGTGGGGGGCGAGTGGTATGGTTTCAAAGAAAGCCAAGCATTGCGAGCAACCCACCCTCTTCCTATTCTTCCTTACCCTTCCGCCTTGCCAGCAGGGAAAGAAAACCCCAAGGACCTCAAAGGGAAGGCTGCTGGAAAAGTGTTAAATTTGAACGGTCAAACCCACACTCCTCTTTGACCGGGATTCCCTGCAGAATGGCTGTTTGACACGTGTGTCTATATGTCCATGCGCTTCTCTCCCCCTTCCCCTTTAAGTTATGTCTTATGCGCTGCTGCTGTTCTGGATGTTGTTGTATTTTTATTGGGGAGAGGGCAGGGGATGAACTTGAGTAAAATGTTTCCTTCTCTTCCTCTTCCTCAGAATTCAGGTCTTGCCCCAGTGGATTGTGTCAGAGATCCCAGGATAGGACGAATATGGACCAAAACGAAAGAGCTGGAACTCTCTGTCCCGAAATTTAAGGTGTGTGCGCAACTATCGGAAATGGGTTGGCCCCGTGTAAGTTTTCATGCGGACAACTTCTCCGCAGATAATGTTGGGTAAAAGATAGGGAGATGCAGTGGATCCTGTTGCTTGTCCAAAGTGTCCTCGCTTGGCAACTTGAGGGGCTTCTTTGAGGCTCTGGAACTGCTTTGGGGGAAAAAATAATAATTTTGTACATAACTTGAGAGAGAGGCCTTGAGCGTTTCCCCATAAACTACTGTGATGTTAAGGAAGGAAAAGTTCTCTAAAGTTCAGTAGGTGCTTTTAAACCTCTGTGCTCCAAGCAATGTGGTTACTGACCGTTCTTAATGTTTGTTTTCCCTTCTCCTTTGCTATGTCCTGCTGCCTTGCGTGGAAACATCCCCCCGCAGATCGATGAGTTTTACGTGGGGCCAGTGCCTCCCAAGCAAGTCACTTTTGCCAAGCTGAACGACAACGTCCGCGAAAACTTCCTGGCCGACATGTGCAAAAAGTACGGCGAAGTGGAAGAAGTGGAGATCCTCTACAACCCCAAGAACAAGAAGCACCTGGGGATTGCCAAAGTCGTCTTTGCCACGGTCAAAGGAGCCCGGGAAGCGGTTCAGCACTTGCACAACACATCGGTCATGGGCAACATCATCCACGTGGAGTTAGATACGAAAGGTGGGAAGCATCCTCTTCGCTCTCTTTACACTTTCTGCCCTGGTCCTGCCACTTCAACCTCCTGTCCCGGAGAGAGGTGCCTCTGCAGCTTAGGCAGCGGATGGAGAGAGCTAGAAGTTACTTTCGGGGGGAAATAGGGAATGGCTGTCACTCTTGTTTCCCCCCTCGGTCTCCCTGTTTTTTCTCTGGGCCTTTGCTAGTCACGTGGAGCTGAGTGTGTTGTCTGTTGCTAGGAGACAGTCCTGTAATTTGCAAAATGCTGCCATCCTCTCCATTTCACTCACTCATTCATGCTGACACTTGGCTTTGCCAAACGCTCTCCCTTCGCCCCCTTTGCCAAAAGGACCTTTTGCCCATAGCTGATCACTTTCTTTTTATTTTCAAACCGGGCTAAGAAATTTTGGAACATCCCTGAAACATAGCTTAACTAGGCTGTCTGTAGTTTGGATGACAGGCGTCTTCTTGCTTAGATTTAGTCAGTCTTTGGCTAAAATCTATATATGGACTGGAGTCTTCAAAAATCTTTTTTTTCTTCCTTTCTCTCTTAAAGAGACAGATACTGTTTGGGCCTTCAAAGTATCTGGTGCAAGGCGTAAACAACGCGGTTTGTATTGTTGGCATTAATATTGTTACTCTTTTTATAGTTTCTAAAAGTTTACAAAGTACTTTAACACTACATGTTTATCTGTTTTCTTCTGAGTATATTTTTCTTTTGGCTGGAACACTGTTAATATAGTTCAGGCTAGTCTGTTACAGTCGGCCCTCCTTATCCACAGGATTCAAGCATCCGCGACTTGAATTTTTATAAATTCCAAATGCAAACCTTGATTTTCCAATTTTATATAAGGGTCACCCTTTTGCTGTGCCATTAAATTTAATGGGACTTGAGCATCCACGGATTTTGTTATCCACGGGGGATCCTGGAACCAAACCCCAGCGGATAACAGGGACCCACTATACTTTAACATGTACATACTGTACCTCAGGTAAGAGAGACCATTTCCCCCCTGCCTTCATTGTAAAAAGTACTAGAAATGTTTAAACATATTAAGCAAAATGTTTGGAAAGCATGTATGATTAATATGTGGGTTACACAGAAGGCAACCTTGCCAATTTTCTTTTGGTTGCAAAAGGTAGGTATTCTAAGAGTTTTAAATTCCCAAAAACATTTCACCTTTGTTGTTGAAACTTGGCATTTGTTCTATCAGTGCAACTGCTTGGACTTCCAGGTAAAGCTAACTATTCATGTACACACGCTAGAAAAGGATGCTTATAATCTTATTTCAAGAAAGCCTATTTTAAGAGAAAATATGTAAGGGCAGGCCAATGAGATGGATGTAGCATTCAATGTTTTGCTTGGAGTAAATTCCACAGGGATTGTACTCATAAGTCTGCAAACTTTTCACAGGCTTCAGCTGTTTTGTCTTCGCTGTCACTTTTGGTTAAATTGTCATAATTTCCTGAATAACGCCTTTGTGATTCAGGTGGCTGCTAACTTCAGGTTCATTCTGACTGCTGATAGTGATAGTAAGCAAGCTTTCTGTCAGCTTCCAATGCCAGCCTTTGATGGTTTCTGACAAGTCCAGGATCATCAGTTTACAGATTAGTTTGCATCTAATTTGTACACAGGATACTAAAAATATATGGTTAAAAACATGGATAGAATAGCTATCGTCTGATTTTTAAAACCAAAAAATTGCCCCGTAGCCAATATACCTGTACTGTACATTCTTTTTTTTATTATTATTTTTAGCTAAGCCCTATAATTAGGTTCAAAAACTGCAGCAGAATAATGTTAAAGGGAACACGTGGCATTTAAATAGCTGTTTTAATAGTGTTTGGATGGGCTCAAAAAACTGCAACCTTGCGGAACGTGATCTCTGTTCCCAGATCCCATTATAAAGCTGGTTTGATGTTGGACTACGACTCTGGAGATCAGGGTTCGAATCCCCTCTCAACCATGGCTTGCTTTTTTAAGTATACACTGTCCTTGGTGTAGTGGTTTGAGCGTTGGACTAGGACATCGAATCCCTGTGCAGCCGTGGAAACCCACTGGGTAATACTGGGCAAGTCACACTCTCTCATCCTCAGAGGAGGCAAAGGCACTCATTCTCTGAACAAATCTTGCCTGCAGTAGTGTCACCATAAGTCAGAAATGATTTACACACATGCAACAGCAACACAATTTAAGTGAGTGACTTGTTTAGAAAATCTCTAGTCTAAATTTTCTATGAGTTTTGCTGCTTTTGTTGCTGTTGAGATAAAGGCCACACTAAGATCTGTTGCACTTCAGTTTTTGGGGACTTCACTCTTAAGGAGAGCAACTTGTCCAGTGAAATGATCTGTTCCTGTATTTCAGTCTGTTATGGAAGGACCTAGTATAGCAGAGATACACTATGTAGTGTAGTGTACTGGAGCCAGCGTGGCGCAGCGGTTTGAGTGTTGGACTACGACTCTGGAGACTGGAGTTCGAATCTTGGCTCGGCTGTGGAAACCCACTGGGTGGCCTCGGGCAAGTCACACTTCTCTCAGCCTCAGAGAGAGGCAAAGGCAAACCTCATCTGAAGAAATCTGCCAGGTTTGCCTTAGAGTCGCCTTCTTGTTGTTGCTGCGTGCCTCCAAGTCATTTTTGGCTTGGGGTGCCCCTAAGGTGAACCAATGGTAAGGTTTTCTTGGCAAGTTTCAGAGGAGGTTGCCTTTGCCATCCTTTGAGGCTGAGAGAGTGTGACTCATCCAAAGTCACCCAGTAGGACTTTTTTAACGCTTGAGCAGGGAATTGAACCCTGATCTCCAGAGTCGTAATCTTAACCACTACACAAGGCTAGCTCTATAAGACTAGCTTGCACTAATGCCCGATAGCACCTATATGTTTGGGTAGTTGCTGCTCATAATGTCTTGAATGGTCTAAGAACATACGAGGAGCCCTGCTGTATGAGACCGAAGGCCTTTCTAGCCTAGTATGTGTCCTACAAAAGCCAGCCAAATGCCTGGAAGCAGGACATGAGGGCAAGAGACCTCTTCTGTCTGTCTCTGATCTTCCCACCAAGTGGTATTCAGAAGTATACTGCATCTGAACTCCCAAGGCAGCACATAGCCATCCTGAGTAGTAGCCAGTATAGCTTTAACTCACATGAACGTGTGTAGTTTCCATTCAAAGCCATCCACCTTGGCCAGCGCTACATTTGTGACAGCGCATTCCATAGTTTTGCTATGTACTGTGTGAAGAAATACTCCCTTTTGTCTGTCTTAAGCCTATCATTCAGCTTCAGTAGATGACTCTACCTTCTAGCATTATAAGAAATGTGGGTGAGATCTTCCTCACTCGCTGCTTTCTCCATGCCGTGCATTATTTTACACATTACTACCCCGTCTCCTCTTGCCTTTTTGCTAAACCAAATTGCCCCAACACTGTAACTTTGCCTCTTTCGGGGGAGATGCTCTAGCCATAAGATCCTGTTGTTTTTCATTTTCACTTGATCTTAGCCAAAAAGCTGAGAAGCAATCTGACATCACTTGCAGGAAGGCAGAGCAACTGTTGCAGAACTCTTCCCTTGGTCCTTTTCAAAGTTTTGCCATCGGTTCTGCTGGAAAGGAGATACCTAGCAATCCCTTACACACTCCATGCCTGCCATTGCCAGTCAGGCATGGTTGAAATTGTGTATCGTATTCTACTGTATTGCCTGTGTTACAGGGGTATTTGTTCCCGATTTATAGCATTGGTTTTGGAGAAGTTCCCAGGCAGATACAATAGCATATGTAGCTCTTTTTGTCTTTCATATTCCTCTAAAGAATCTGTGGTGAGGGTTGCAAAGTTTTGTATGTTAGCATGTGCTACTAGGCGCAAGTTGGTGAAATCCTGTCAGAGCTCACCTAGTGAAGGCTATTTGCTATTGGTTCAGAAGCTGTTTTCAGCTGCCAGGTAAGGATATAAGCAAGAATTTGGTACCTTAGAGCTGCTTTTTACTTTAAATTTCCTGCTATGTTGTGCTTTTGTCTTTTTATGACTGACATAAGATAGTAATAAAGTTGTGAATGAGGCTTATCCTTTTCTGCACATTTTCCAGCTTGTCTTCAAACATAGATTTGTCCAAAGGCATAAGGATACGGTTATATTTTCATCCCTTTTTAAACAAAACTCTGGTTCGATTGACTTTAAGGTTTGCTTAAGTGTTGCCATGTACCCCCCTGCTGAGTTGCATCTCCGTAGTTGCATTTGGCCGAATAGCTGTGAATTGCCTTAAGTTTGAGCACGGATCTGGCACCTATTCAGTTTTTTTCGGTGTACAGCAGAAGTAGGATTATAGAATCATAGAGTTGGAAGAGACCACAAAGTCCCACAATCTCAGAACCTCAAATTCTGGCAATGATTTGGGGCGCTACACAAAGTTGCATGTTTAGCTATGCATCCTGATCTGATTTATATCTCCGAGGAAGTAAACTTAACCAATTTGAATGGAGCTTGTTCTGAAGTAGCCGTATATAGAGTTGTAGCTTTAGTTTGTGGGAAACAGGTGAATCCTTTTTTTTTTTTTTTTTTTGGTCAACTGCAATCTCTATTTTCAGTAGACATATATGCAATGTATTTTTATGGGGGGGTACAGGTGATTTAAACATCAGACTATACAGTGGTCTCCAAACTATGCTCTTTATGGGATTTTGAACTTAAGCTTCCAGAATCCCAGACTATTAGACAATATGGCTGAGTTTTCTGGGAGCTAAAGACCAAAATCTCATAAAGGGCACTGTTTGGGGACCACTGTTTCTACCAAGATGGGTCTCATGGAACCCAAATAGCATTTATAAAACTGGGCCTGTCGTGTTTGATGGTTTACTGTGTATAAAAAGCCAAAGTAGTGATGTATGTAGTTAGGCATTGGTGGCTTTGTTTTAAAAAAAATCTCTAAAACTGGTTAAGCATTGTTGGTCACCTGAAATCTTATCAGAAGTAAGAGAGAGAGAGTGATAAATTTGGGTGAAGAAGTAGTCTGGTGTTGAAGAAACACCTTGTTGGTTAAGGAAAAAAGCCCCAAATCTGCAGCGAAACAAAAGGTAGCCCAGCCTCTCCCTAACTTTTCCCCTTTCCTGATTTATCACTCTTGGCTCTTTTCAAAAAAGGAAGTTTGGGATTAGATCTCCTGCCTGATACAACTTGGGAGCCAAAGTGATAGGATGGTTAGAGTGTTGTATTGGAGAGACCTAAAGTCAAACCCCTGCTTAGTCAGGAAACTCTTGTGTGTCACATTGAGCAAGCCACTATTTCTCTTAGGCTAATCTACGTCACAAGATAGTTGACAGGACAAAAGTGAAGGAGAGACTCTTGTATGCTCTTTTGCTCTCCTCCTCAGAGCAAGAACAGGGTTTTTTTTTTTTAAAGGGTAGTCAATGCCACACAGTTGCTACAAAGATGTTCTTGCCCCACTTGGTCTGTCAGGCTGATGTTGAATATTTTAACAGAGACAGAAGCGGCAGCTGTTCACCCTCAATTTGCAAAGAGATTTGCAGAAATTAGCATTCTAGTCAGAAGGTGGTTGCTTTTACGGTTGCATACTACTTACAGGCTGGGGTGCATCATCTTTAATAATGTTGTTGTTGTTGTTGTTTGGCCAGGTGAAAAGCGCATGCATTTTTACGAACTCCTTGTGAATGGACTCTACACTCCTCAGACCCTGCCTGTGGAGACTGAGCCAGATGCATCATCCCCTGTGAACGAAACTCTTCAGGTATCTGGTGTTGTCTTCGTGTCATACACTGTCTTTAACAGGAAATATTTTAAGATGATCTTAATTTACAACAAACAGTGGTTTGTCTGCAGTTGCCTGTCTGTCTCAAGAAACACATTCTTGACATTCTGGTCTAGACAGCTGTTAGTTTCAGCCTCCCTTTTGGAGTAATGCATTAGAAGGATGGCAAATCACAGTGAAGCTACAGGTATATCTGGAACTCTTACTGGATCCCTGGGACCTTGCTCAGTTAGATTCTGACTTTTGATATTGGGGTGAAACATTTGTGGTCCTGTTGGTCATCCTGTGCGTAGAGATTAACAGGTCTAATGTGTCCTCCTTCTCGTTTTTAAAACTTCTGGTTTTAATCTCTGTAGCTAATATATGTTAGTTTAATATAATACAGTGCTGTGAACTAAGGTCACACATGGTTGTTTTGTGTTTGCGACTTTTTTTTTGTTCAGTGTATTAATATAATATTGGTGGCTGAGCAGTGTCAGATGTTCTTGGAGGAAGCAGATTATCTAGACTAGTGATGTCCGAACTCTGGCCCTCCAGGTGTTTTGGACTTCAGCTCCCAGAATCCTCAGCCATCTTGGCTATTGGTCTGGGATTCTGGGAGCTGAAGTCCAAAACACCTGGAAGGCCAGAGTTTGGACATCACTGATCTAGACCCATTTTGGTGTTGTTTCAGTGCCACAGTACAGTACCAAGACAGTCTTGCTTGCTCTGACTGATGACCTACTCTGGGATAAAGACGGAGGAGTCCTATTCTATTGATCCTCTTGGATCTCTCAGTGGCTTTGGATACCATTGATCATGGTATCTTAGCGGACCAGCTCTTGTGGATGGGACTTGACTGGCTATGGTGGGTGGGAATGGGAGGCAATGTTTTCCACTCTTATCTGCAGGGTCAGTTCCAGAAGGCATTGGTGGCCGTCTGCTAAGCCCCATGGCCACTATGTTGTGGGGTGCCACAGGATTCAGTCTTGTCTCCCATGCTGCTTAACATCTATATGAGGCTTCTGGGAGAGACTGTGAGGAATTTCGGGGTTGAGTGCCATCAGTATGCTGTTGACATTCATCTCTACTTCTCCTTGTCCTCAGTCGGCTGGGCCTTGGAGGTGGTAGAGCAGTGCCTAGATGCTGTCATGGATTGGATGAGGGTGAATAAATGGAGGCTGAATCCCAGTAAGACAGAGAGGCTCTGTGGTTTGATGGTTCTCATGTCTGGGAATTGAGTAGGTTGTCTGCCCTGGATAGGGTTGCATCCCCCTGAAGGAGCAGGCGCCTAAATATACATATTAGCAAGACTCAGCTTCTGCTTCCTTCTGTATCTCAAAAATGCAGTTATTCTGAGTCTTGCTAATATGTATATTTGTTTAAATTAGTTAATTGTTTTTTGGCAGGAAGGGCAGATGATGGAATAGCCAAGGCTGCAGTCCTATACACCAGCAGTGGGCACTTTCTTGGGGCAGGGGAACATCCATCCTTGTCACTGGAGGCCCAATGTGTCCACCAGCTACCACCTTTCTGGAACGGCGATAACTTAGCCACGGTAGTCCACAGATTGGTAACTTTCTGACTAGACTATTGCAATGTACTCTGCATGGGGATGCCCTTGAACACTGCTGGAAAATTGCAGGTAGGGCAAAATGCAGTTCAGTGGAATTCCATTCAGATGTCACCTGTTCTGAAGGAATGACCCTGGCTGCTAATATGTTTCCATCCTGAATTGAAGGAGCTGGCAATAATATTTAAAGCCCTAAGTACAGCTCGAGACCTCAGCACTTGAGGGAATGCCTTGCTCTATATATGCTAGAGAATTGAGGTCTATTGGAGGGGGAAATACATTGTGGGAGGACATGGAAGAGAGACTTTTCTGCGGTGGCACCCTACTTGTGGAATTCCCTTTCCTCTGGCCCCAACATTAGTATCAGTTCGGCTCCAGGTGAAAATCTGGCTTTCTGTGAAAGCCTTTGAGCTATACCAGTTTTTCCCCAGGCTTCTCATGTTTGATAGTTACATAATTCAAGATGGTTTTAACCAGTTTTAAAGTGTCTGTTTTTAAATTGAAAAACTATTTTAATAGATGTTTAAACTTTTAAACTTTGGTAATTATTTATTTAAGCTGATATTATTGTAAAGCCACCCTGAGATCTTTGAATTAAACGTTTCAATAAGTACAATAAATGGTTAAAGTTTATTCTTCTAAGAAGAAAATTGTTGTTCTGTTTATCAGCATGTGTACTCTATATGCTCATGCTTCCTTCAGCATCTCAAAAAGGCAGTTATTCTGAGTCCTGCTAATATGTATATTTATTTAAATTAGTTAATTGTGTTTTGGCAGGAAGGGCAGGTGACGGAATAGCCAAGGCTGCAGTGCTATATGCCAGCAGTGGGCACTTTCTTGGGGCAGGGGAACATATTGCCTACCCAGAGAACCTGTTTAGGGTAGATCTCTTTCCCTGGTGTGACCAAAATTGCAGCTATCTGGGAAGTGGCTATAGAAAGCCTAGTGATTCTGTTGGGGAACAGGGCATGTGTGGAGCATACATGCTCTTTCCCTGCAGACTCACCCTTCTGACAGCTCTTCCCAACCAGCTGTTAGATGGCCTGTTGGGAGCCTATTCGAAGAAGGCTTGCAGGGAACGCACACCCTCCTTCCTTTCCCAACAGAAATCCTGGGCTTTTGGCAGCAGCTGCAGTGGGAGGAAAGGCTCAGGCAGGGCGGCTGCTCAAATGACCATGAAGAACTGCATGCATCTCACATATTGACCATTCTGCTATGCACACGTACCTAGGAAAAATCTAATTAACTTTAGTAGGACTTACATCTGAGTGGACATGCATAGGAGGATTGCACCGTAAGTCATCCGTAGCGATGAAAACTTTAAGCAAGGGTTGTGGGGACCCATATTTAAGGCCCTATCAAGTCGTGGGGCCTTCTGGTGACCTTGGTCCAGTTAAATAGCCTGATTTGCCACCCAGAGGTATTGTGAAGTTAAAATGAGGGCTTTAGGCTCATGTGCACTGCCTACTTAGAATTGAACATGTCCTGAACAAGGTGAACTGCTTCTGACTGGTCAATTCTTGTCAGTTGTATATGTAATGATATTTCTGCCATACTCATTCACACAACAAATAGTTAAACGGTGGAGTTCACGGCCGCAAGAAGTGGCAATGGCTGTCGGCTTGGGCAGCTTTAAAAGGGGACTGGAAAAACTGATGGAAGCTGGGGCCTTCAGTAGCTGGTAGTGATAACGGATATATATTTGCTCCAGTACCAGAGGCAATATGCCCCTGTGTTTCAGATGCTGGAGAACATGAATGGAAGGGTGCAGTTTCACTTATGTCCTGCTTGTGGCCTTTCTGTTAAAGCATCTAGTTGACCTCAGTGTGAGCAAGATGCTGGACTAGAGGGGCCTCTTCCACATGATGCTTAAGGGCAATCTCCATAGCTGGGTTTTCTGCTGGGAGAAAGGTAGAATCCAGGAGAAATGTCCCCATTGCAGCCCTCTGTATGCACCTAGAACTGGAGGGGCTGAGGTTTGAGGCAGCGGAGGGTAGGAGAGAGGAAAGGGACTGGAATTTCTGTAGAGGGATGGTGAATTTAGGCTTAATTTGAGTATGCAAACGATGGTTTAATCCAGGGTGGGAATTATGTAGCCCTCTGACCGTTGTCGGACTGCAGCTCCCAGCATTCCTCACCACTGGTTTGCCTCAGTAGGGCAGCTGGGAGCTATAGTCAAGCATCTGGAGGCCGTGCCATGTCTGCCCATGGCTTAAGTAATTTCTCCAAGCAAGGTAATCACGATTTAATTTTTATATTGGAGAGATTTCTCGAACATAGCTTACTGGTTTGGACAAAATTACCGACTATGCCTTGGTGCAAACAAACTCGAAACCCACTTCCGAAGAGGAGGGTGCCTGTTAGTATACAGCGTATTTGTCTTCCAACAAAATGTGATCAATGCGACAAAAGAATTGGCGCTGACATTGCTCCAACTTTGGAGGGACCTTTGACCAAGGTGCCCTGAATGGACCTGCCTCTGGGCCAGTGGCATGAAAACCGTCCGGCCCATAAAACCCATTGGATAACTTTGGGCCTTTCGAATGCTCTTGCCTGGCCTACCTGAAGGGGTTGTTGCTGTGAAGACATATAAAAAAAAGTAATGCATAAATTAATTACCATTATCTTAATAGAAGTCCTTTTGTTGTGTGATTTTGATGTCTCTACAGTGCAAATCCTGTCATTTTGGGTTTATTTGTGAACTGTCTTGGAGTCCCACGTCAAGAGAGAGGCAGGGTTTAAATAAAAAAATTATTTTAATTTTTTTTGTAAAAACTATTTCCCCGGAAAGAGAATTGCGAGGCCTTCTAGCTATCCATCCCATGCAAAACAACCACAGCAACATTGAATTTGACTGTATAATTTAACTGGGCATTCATTTCTTCAAGGGTAACTAATGGTGAGATAATCCTGAATCCCAACAGTTACTTGGATTAATTGGTCTTCCATTTTCTTGACCATGGGTTTGGTCTGCCCTTTGAGCCTCACAATCTTATCATGAAAGATGGAGATAGATGTTTGTTTGTTTCTTTAAAGCAGGTACTCTCTGGTCAAATCTGCACTGACCATCAGATGCAAAACAGGCACAGTTGTTTTAAAGGCTTTTAATTTATTTTATTTTATTTTTTCTGAACTTCAGACTTGGTCTGTTTGGAAAAGCTGCTGAAAAGGAGTTGAGACTAAATTTTAATTGAAAGAGATTGGTTGGCTGGGCCTGTGGTTCTTTAAAAAATCCATAGCTGGAAACATCCCAACTGCCCTGGTGTCTGTGTTCAAAGGCGGTGCTTTTGTTTCGTTCTGCTATTCAGACACAATCTTTTTTTACAAGTAGTACCTTTCACTCCCCCACACGAACACACATGTGTGCGCTCACACACACACACATTCTGCATTAGAATGATTTGAAAGATGGGTAGATTAGATGAAAGGGCGGTTTCAGGAACTTCTTGTCCTGGGTATAATCCCGCTGGCCTCCACAAGGCTGGCATCGCGGTCCACTGCTCAGGTCTGTTTGCAGGAGCTAGGAAAGTGTGCGTTTGTGTGCGTGTCAGTTGGTGTCTGAAGTTACACTTGGCAGTTGCCCATTCGCCTAAGGTTAGGCGCTTGCCGGGCCCTTGCTCAAGGCACCTGCAGGTGTATGGCTTGATAAAATAATGCAGTGGGATGATTTGTGCGGCGCACTTACCTGAAAGGTTGACTTATGAATTTGTCTAGAATTGGTTTAACGGACTGGTACCTAATTGTTCTTTTTCAGCAATGCTTGTTCATTCTTCCCTCGCCGCCATCTCTGTATGTGAAATGATGAGTGGTAGGGGATTAGCATGCTACTACATAGATACTACAATGGGAGGGATTAGAGGAAGAGGAGCTGAAGCCATACAAGCCTTTTATTTCATGTGGCACCATAGCAGTGTAGGACTAAATGTATCAATAATGGGGTGGACACAGAGGCTGTTCACAAAAACAGCAAAACGCTAAGAAGCCCCGTCACATCTTACAGATAATATTTACGTAATTGCTTACATTTTGCCTATTGAGCCTTCAAAATCCCCCCAGCAGTTTATCGCGTCTCAATAATAATAAAAGCAGAAGAATTATAATGCACCAACTACACAGTCTAGCGTAGGGTGCCTCTACACTGAAAAAAAAATAATAATACAGTTTGACACCACTTTAACTGCCACGGCTTCATCCTACGAATTCCTAGGGTTTGTAGTTTTGTGAGGCCCTAACACTCTTTGGCAGAAAAAGCTAAAGATCTTGTAAAACGACAAATCCCAGGATTCCATAGAGGATAATGCTACAGGAGTTAAAGTTGTGTCAAACTGCATTATTTTTTGCAGGATAAATGAACCCATAGCTATGGGAGACTGAGAGTCGCAGTCCAACACGCCTGGAGAATAGTAGGGCTCCTGCCACACTGCAGTATTAATGCAGTTTGACACCATCATGAGTCCATCCAATGGAATTCTAGGATTTGTAGTTTGTTGTGGCACCACAGCTCTCTGACAGACAAGGCTAAGCATTTCACACAACTACAAATCCCAGAATGTCCATAGCATTGAGCCATGGCAGTTAAAGCAATGTCAAACTGTATTAATTCTGCAGTGTAGATGTAGCCTAGGTTAGGGAAAGCTGGCATAGTCGAATTCTACCATTTAGCAAATCTTAACTTCAGCTTTAGACTTTCTTTGGAGGCCAGAATAAATTCCTATGACTACCTACCTGTTTTTCTTAGAATCCCATTATGTTTTCCATTTTCTAGAAAATAACAGCAGCTGAGGTTAAACATCCATAATAGATGTCTATTATGTTGTAGTCATTCTAAAGCATATGCAGAAATGTGTGAATATTTTTCTGTGTTTCTTCTTTGCAGTTGGCTGATACTCTGAAACGCCTAAAAGACAGTAGCCTTTCTTCGGTGGGATCATCAGCTACCCCCAACAGTGGCACCCCATTTTCGCATGATACAGCCTTTTCCAGTTGTCGGCAAGATACACCAAACTCTTTCAGCCAATTTACGCCTCAGTCCCAAGGAACCCCTCTCACCCCACGCCTGGGGACTCCATTCTCCCAAGATTCTGCGTACTCTAGTCGCCAGACCACGCCAGCGTACCATTTTGGACAGGACTCTGGATATAAACCCAGGAGACATGAAACGAAATTTACAGACGCGTATAATCGACGCCCAGGCCATCACTATGTTCATAACTCAGCGGGCGCTTTTCGAGGGTCTGAACAGTTCAGTGCATTCAAGTCCCATCAGCAAGAGACTGTGCAATATCCCCACACTTCTCCTTTGAGCCACTCAGGTTCTTCAACGTTCAAGTCGGCCTTCTCCCCATACCAAGCCCCAACGACGTATTCCCATCCCGAAGAACCACAGTTTCCTCAAACCTCTAGGGATGTAGAGTACCGACGGCCACCTCCGCCTCCAACAGAGATCGCAGTTGAAAGTAGCTCAGCCACCACTGTTGATTTTGTGCCTGTAAAGGAAAAACCTGAGGAACCCCCACCTTTGCCAGAGTCCAAAAGTCTTAGTGAACTGACAACAGTGGCGTCGTTCTCACAGACGCCGGAAAGGAGCGAGACCCCAGGAACCCCAACCACAGAATCTGAAGTTCAGCATAACAGTTTAGACTCACGGATTGAGATGCTCCTAAAGGAGCAGAGAACAAAGCTCTATTTTCTCAGTGACCATGACTCCGACAACGAAATCCGAATGGAAGGTAGCCCCATCTCATCATCCTCTTCCCAGCTTTCTCCAATTCCGAACTTTGGTTCCAACTCCCAGCCGGGCTACAGAGCACAAACACCTTCCTCACGCCCTTCTAGCACCGGCTTGGAAGACATTAGCCCAACTCCGTTGCCGGATTCTGATGACGACGAGCCGATTCTCGGAACGGCTTCTCTCATTCAGAACGCAAGAGGCACGTCAGATGCTAGCATGACTCCTGTTGATCAGCTGAGCAGGACATCCAAAACAGAGTCCGCTGAGGCTAAAGAGATGCTGCCTGCTAATGATAGCCCAACTCCGGAAAAAATGGAAGAGGTAAGCAATTTGGATTAACAGCTCTCTTTGAAAAGTACGGAGACTTCTCGGCATTATTATTGCTGATTTTACATTGCCTGGGATTGCAGCCAAGAATATATGGACTGTATGTGTATACACCCATTTATCTATGTACGCATACTCATGCGTGCTGTGCGTTCTTGGTAACGTAAGAGCCCTGAACCCATCTGTATGCTGTGTAGTCTGCACCTGGTATATTGAAACCGCTTAGAGGTGAAAGGGAAATGTTCTGCCCATGTTGAGAGGCATTAGTTTGCCATCACATTGCTGGTCTAGGAAAGAAATTGGCCCAGTTGATGCAAGATATGAGTTCCTTATTGAAAACTTCCCTGTCTACATCACCTCGATTGAGACGGTTAGAGTCTCTTGGAACAGAAAGAGGAGGGGACATATTGTGTATATGTGTGTTTGTGTGTGTTTATTCTCTTCCTCCCCTTCCATTATATCTCCAATGGGCAACAGTCTTTAACTGGGCTCGGCTTTTGTCGCTTGAAATACTCTCTTATTTCTGCCATCTTTAGCTTGTCAGTTTGTAAATGTTTTTAATCTGCTGGTTGATTATTTTTGTAGTAGTTTGTTTTATACAGGAGTGATGGTTTAAGTATTACATTGGAAACCACTTGGAGAGTTGTCACAACCCACCGAGTGGAAAGGGGTTGTATTTAGGGAACAAATGAAAAGGACACTTGCTGTATTTTCAGGGGTCTGCGGGGAAAAGGAGGGAGTCTGTTGGCTGGAAGGTTCCTCTTTATTTTTTGTAAGAAAGATAATAGTTCTTCCGTCTCCCCTTCCCTGGTAAGAACTAGGCTTGAACGCCTGTGTACACTGGCACTGAAAGACTATCATACTACATTGTGATTATATATTCCACACTATATTCCACTTTAACTGTAATGGCAATGATGTTTGGAATCCTGGGACTTGCAGTTTAAGGAAGAGGCATTTAGAAATTCTCAGACAGAAAGCTCTTGGATCTTGTTGCTGTGTGCCTTCAAGTCATTTCCAACTTATGGCGACCCAAAGGCAACCCTTATCAGAAGGTTTTCTTGGCAAGAATTTTTGAGAGGGGGTTTGCTTTTGTTTTCCTCTGAGGCTGAGAGAGTGTAACTTGCCTAAGGTCCCCCAGTGGTTTTCCATGGCCAAGTGGGGATTTGAACCCGGTCTCGAGAAGCATAGTCCAATGCTCAGTTGCTACGCTGTGTTTGGGTCTTACTAAAGTACAAACCTCAGAATTCCACAGAACGGCGGTAGAATACACTCATCCCTCCATATTTACAGCTTTGATTATTCACGGATTTGATTAATATGTTCTCTCTAGGAATATCTAGGTCCTCTAGTGCAACGCTATGGACAACTTTAACGAAAAGGTGCACGGAAAGACCTAGAGATTCCTAGAGAGAATACTCTACTAGGCCTTTGTACCTCCTCCGACGCAGTTCTTTGGTCAGTGTCTGTCAGACATTGACCCCAGAGTTGCACTGGAAGATCTAGAGATTCCTAGAGAGAATACTCTACTAGGCCTTTGTAGCTCCTCCGGTGCAGTTCTATGGTCAGTGTCTGTCGGACGTTGATCCCAGAGTTACGCTGGAAGATCTAGAGATTCCTAGAGAGGTGTCCTCTCAGGTAAAAACATGGTGTTTTTGATATTTGCGGTTTTTTCCATCTTCACAGGGGTCTTGTGCCCCAAACCTAGCGAATATGGAGGGACAAGTGTATAGCGCTATAACAGTGCGGTGTGAAAGGGCTCTCAGTCCCATTGAACTCGGAATAACTTAACTACCGTATCAAGTAAAGGTAAGTAGGATCCTGTTGCACATTTGCTTCAACATATAAAAGATTGAGTCCCATTGACTCCACCCTACCCACCCACCTTCTCTCTGCAGTATCTTTCCTGGCATGTTGTGTATGTCTGTGTGTGTGCGGATACATGCACCTTCTCCTAGAATCTCTTGATCATTTGACAAGGACGTACTACCTTTCCTTACTGACCCTCCTCTTTTTAAGCGGCTGCTGATTTAAGTTCAGTAGCTTGCTTGTGTGTGTGTGTGTATGGAGGAAGAGAGGACCTAAAGCTGAAATAGTGATTTCAGCTCTCTTGAGAAACATGAGCTGCAGCTTTTCCAGGTTGCAAATGAGTTGGGAAGGAGTGCCAGGTTTTAGCCTATGAAGGGATTGGAAAGCCGAGGGTTGGGTTTCAGCCTATTGTGCGGCTGCTGTTGTAGTGTCTAGGCTTTCCGATAATTCCTATGCAAAGAGGAGGGAAGGCTAGGCTAGAATGTGTCGCTAGCATCTAGGACGGTCAAGAAGAAAGAAGGCACTCTCCGTAGCTCCACCTCTCCATCCAAAGGAGATTTCTCCTTTTTAAAGAAAGGTGATTCTGTCAGCTGCCTTGTTCCCCCATGATTCATGTAATTCCAGCCAATGTGTGCTATTATACAAGGCATCAATGAACAGATATTTCTAGACTTGTAAGCATGCTGGCTGTGACATTTCACAAGGTTTTGTGGGAGGGCCTTCTTTTATTTCTCTATTTGTTAGATGGATAACCCATCCCAAGACCTTCCAGAGCCTCAGCTCCGTTCCACTGAGGAGACTGTTGCCACTGACCTGGTGCTAAACTGCAAACCAGAGTCAGGTCCTCTCTTTAACTATACTTTCTTGCAGTTTTATGTGGCCCTTTTGTTTTGTTTAACCTTGAAACAAGAAATTTTAACTAGCTTGGGGTAACATGTTAGTAGTGTGCCATTTTGTCATTCCCAAGGCCACCCAATGCGACTAATGTCCCGATAGTGATCCCCATCCAACTCCAGTGAGTCCTGTTCATCCCCACCATTCTTTGTAGATACTGTTGAAGGCAATGTGCTTGAGGGGCTTTTCCACCATTAAACCTCTAGTTTAGCTTTGTAACAGACTTTAGCATGTTTATGGATCCCACAAGCAAGGAATACAGTGGTGCCTCCTTGTTGCCACTATGGGCCACTAAAAGAGACTTGCCATGGCTGTAGTCCATCGTTCCCACACCTGGGAGTGCACCTCATTGAACTTACTGGGATATCCTTTCAGAGATATCCGTACCTGACACGCTTTTTCCAAAGTGAGATTAGTCTGGTGGCAGTCAACATCACTCCGGATGCAGTGGCTTGGTGGCTAATGCACCAATTCTGAGTCGATCTGAAGGTAGGAAGGTTGGCAGTTCAAGGCCCAAGTGATATGGGGGGAGAGCCCCTGTCACCAGTCCCAGCTTCTGCCAACCTGGCAGTTTGAAAACATGCAAATCCAAGTAGATAAATAGCTACCACTTCTCAGTGGGAAGGTAACCGCTTTCGGTGCAGTAGTCCCCAGAAAACGCCGGCTCTTTGACTTAGAAACGGAGATGAGCACCTCCCCCTACAGTCGGTTACGGCTAGACATTCATGTCAAGGGACTACCGGTACCTTTACCTTTTAGTAGACATCGCCGTTGCTTGTCTGATGGGTCAGGTCTAAGGTCTCCCTTCCTGGATCGACCTGCATTTAGAAGGAATTTCAGCTTTACATTCATCCTTTAGCAGTGAAGTCTCACTCCACGATTGCTGCTTCTGCTATAGCTGTGTCTTTTTAATCCGTTTAGGGTAACTAAGGGCCCGAACAGACAGGCCAAAATAAAGCTGCTTTGGGTCACTTTGGAGGGATGCTGTTTAAATGACACACACATCTTAAGAGGCCAGAAGCTGCGCCAAAGTTGTGCTCCAGTCCTTAGGAGGCTTCCGGCCTCTTAGGACTGAGGCATCATTTAAATAACATACCGGTACCTCCAAAGTGACCCAAAGCAGCTTTATTTTGGCCTGTCTGTTTGGGCCCTAAGTATGCCAAAGGTGGGAGCTCTTGTTCTAGGCTGCACCTGAAACATTTTAAAAACCGATATAGAGCACAAATAAATTGTGTGAAAGAGTCTATGTGCTTTCAAAGTTCAGGTATACCAAAATAGTGCTGAACGGTGGATATTGTATCTATTGATCTAGACATTAGTAGGAACTTATTAGACGGAATTCTATCTCTTATTAATTCCTCCTCACCCCTCTTCTGCCTCCTGTTGTGTAGGTGCCTGCTTCCTATTTAACCAATAAAACACAATCATGAATAGGAAATATATTTGCTGGGCTGGTATTGGGTGTAAAGTGCAGAATATATATATTTTTTTTCCTTTCCCTTCTGTTAGGTGTCAGCCTCAATGCTTCCATAATGCAGGCCAGCAAAACCGAGGGTCAGGAAAAACTTTTTAAAAAAACATATGATGGTTTTATAGGAATTTCTAAATCCAAAAACGGCCTCAGATTTGTTCCGTCATGTACAGTTGTTTCACAACGTACTTTGACATTTCTGTGTTGTAATGAACCCTGCCAAGAGTAAGCAAGGGGTTAAAATAGTCTAATAGACTTTGAGAACACTTTCATTTGCTGATTTGGAACACAACGAAATCTGCTCAAATGCACAAAAAGAAAGCATCCGCACTTAATCAAAGCTATGTAAGTGCTGAATTGATTTTAAAAAAATCAAGTTTGTGAAAGAATGGTGTGTCGTACAACATTTTTATTGTGTGTTTCGAATCTGGCACCCCAAAATACACTAAAAACAGCTGCAATATCTGGGAAAGTTTTTTTTCTTTGCTGGCCTGTGTAATTGGACAAGATAGAGCAAGCCATGCATTGTAAAGAAAGTCAGATTTGCATAACCGAACGGTTTCTTCTGTTGGTGCGACTTCTTACATGGTTTTCCAAATGTGATGAATGACATGCCACCAGTTGTGGGTTTTTTTTAGAGCTATCTAGGAAATTGTGCAGCTTTTGGATGTGACTGTTAGCACTCTTCCGAAGAAATAAGTCCACATCCTAACTTTGATTTCTTTCTGGTTCAGCAGAGCTCCTTTACTTAGGAAAAGTTTTACTTGTGACCTAATGACATCTTGACCCAGAATCCCAGCAAGATGACAGACAGAGCTTGCGGCTTCTCATTAAGCTACCTAAGAGCAACCTAGTTCTTGGTTGAGGCGCATAGTACTTTTTCTGCGTGTCCAGAACTGAGAAGTGAACCCAGTGAAACAAACCGAGGAAGAGTGTCTTTTGTCAGTTTATCAATTGATGTTTAGTTCAAGAAGCTAAAGACTAAAAAGAGAGTTGTGGTTGGAGACGGTAGTACTTCTTTCACTCTCAGGTATCAGATTGAGGCTTGAGGGTTTTGGTGTTTGCATATTTATTCGAAGTTACGTGTGGTGGTTTGAGTGTCCGACTATGACCCTAGAGACCAGGGTTCGATTCTCCAACTCAGCCACTGGGTGACATTGGGCAAGTCACACACTCTCGCCCCACCAAAGGGATTTGCCTTAGAGTCACCACAAGTTGGAAACGACATGAAGGCACACGAAAACAACAATGTTGCCGTGCCTTCTGAGAGAGTAGCTGACTACACACTTGAGGGATTTTTGGGAACATTTCTGAATTAGAAAGTTGTTTGATTTTGAAAAGGAAAAGGTGGGTGTCTTAGTTTCATACAGCATATCTGTGAAGTGCAACTTGTCATGATCCATTTTGATTGACCAGCTCATTATGTATCCAAATGAAAGAGCTTTTAAATGTGACCTTAAACTCACACTTTGGATCTGAGTGCACAGAAATAACAGGGACTTGCATCCAAATAAATACGTTCCGGAATCAGGATGCTCTTCTTTTGCTGTATGGGCTCAGTCTCTAAGAAGAAATGCCCCATCCTAGGACCGTGAAAGTTTGTATGGGAGGATACTGAACAAGTTTTTCAGGAATGAGAAAGATGCACTTTATACATGCTCAGAAGCGTACTTGCTGCTGTTCACATCCTTGCTGTTAGTGGTGTTATGTTCATGGTTGAACGTAATAATTTAGAACCGATTCCAAAGTTTTAATTCTGTCTGGATGTATTAAAATCCCAGTAAGAGGAAACTGCTTTTCTTTTCAAGCAGGCTGTTCTTTTCACTTGAGCACACACGGTTTCAAATGGAACAATGATGAAGGAACGACTGCATTTTTCTTTTTCATCTAGCAGGCATACTTGTTTCTGGAAGAACCCATTTAACCGTGGCTCCTTGCCCCCCTCCCCGTGCAACTGCTGATCTCCAGATGTGATGCTCGAAAAGCAGGTTGCCTTTGTTCCAGTCAACCAGTTCTTACCCAGGAAAGGATGATGTGGCCTTTGTTAAAGGCAGGGAGGCTAGCATGATGCATCCTAAGTTAATGTTTTAGCAGGAGCAAGTCCTCTTTCTACCTTTGATTTTTCTAGCATTCAGTAAAATACTGTCAATTGAAGGCTGTTCTACAGATGTGGGAACTTGTTTGTGGTAGTGGCAGTGGCATTCAAACACTGTATCTTAAGAATCGCAGAAGAAAGCATAACATGCAATCAACTTTCAAAAATTAAAATAATCTTACGGTGCCTCCTTTTGGCCTCACCTCTATCGGTCTGTTTTGAAATATATAGGCTCTGCTACAGGTTTTGCCTCAAGGAACATTATACTCCTTAGAACAGTTGTAACCGAAATGAAGAAGAGGCGAAATCCAGTGAGGCAATGTCGCTCTGAATACCAGCTGTGGAGCAGCAGCTTTTTCTGGCCCGCTTTGGTTGCACTGGCCCAGAGGAATCTTTTGGGGAAGAAACGCTGCACTATAGATGGGTCTGATCTAGCAAAGCAATTCTGCTGGGTGCTTGCCTTTCCCGACTTTGCTGCTCTGTGACTATCTGACACTTTGTGCTTTGATGTGAAGTCCCTGGAAAGCCACATAACTGTGTCAAAGTGTCAGCGAATGGCACCACATTAGGGAAAGCCGGGCAGCCCGTGGCCAGTATAACAGGTTCTTAAGTATTACTCTGCAAGACGTGGTCATTCCCAGGAGCACAAGCATCTTATCTCTAGTGCAACAGGTATAGGAAGGGTATGGGGCAGGACTATAGGCTTGAAGGTCTGTCTCATACAAAAGTTTCCAGTGCAAAACAAAGCCATTATTTAGGAGCAGAGGCATTTGGGATCCCTTGGAAGTGCCCTCTTACGAGAGAGGAGTGCGGCAGCGTTCTCTCCAGATGCCCAATGCGCTCCGTTGACTCCCTTGCTTGCCACTCCTTCCATCCGCCCCTTTTTTGCCTTTGCCCGTTTTACTGACTTCTCTTGCAGCAACTAATTAGGAAGCAGCACCTGAGCCTGGCACATTGTGCTGCACAAACACGCACCACGGTGGCATTTCTTTACAAGGCAGGCGATCTTGGGAGGGAATTCGGTGTTCAGGGGAATAGCTCCCTCTGCCCCTCTGCGTCTGGAAAGGAGCGTCTTAAATTTCCCCTTGTGAGCGTTTAATAAAGCAGCCTAAATGAGACCTGATGTTGTTCAGTTTTCTTTTCTCCCAGCAAGGTGCCCTTTTTGTATTTTAACAAGCATCTGGATAGAACGGCAGCTGTCACCGCACCATCTGCATGGCCCCGTAGGTGTACAGCAGGTGACGGGTGTCAAACAATGGCCTTTTCCTGAAGAGGCCAGTAGGCTTCTTTGCACAGGTGGAAGCAGCCCGAGAGAAAGGCTGCGCTGTGTTCGGATGCTTTCCGAAGAATGAGCTGAGCTGGGACAGAGTGCAAGGATCTGCTCTGGACAAAGCTCTTGATTTTCTCTGTCAGTCTTCTCCGTTCTTGCTACACTAACTTTGTATTAGGATTATGCAAACTCTTTATTTGCAGCATTGATCAACCGAGCAGTGTAATGGTTCAGTGCTGGCCCTGGATGGGAGAGACCTGCATTTGAGGTTGATTTCACACATGCGCTTGCATTGAACATACCATCCCCAAATGATCTGCCTGTGGAACCAGATCCTTGCAGATGTATATTGCCACAGAAAGAATGTACCGTAGTAATTGCTCCATAACAAGTTAAGCACAATACGTCTTAGTGGAGAAACTTTCCACATGTGTCTGAAAGCCAGCGAGCACTGAGGGTCTTCCTCTTATTTTCCCTTTCAGTTTCCTTAAGCTTACATGGCTTAAAGCTTGTGCGAACATTTTAAATCTTTAATCCTATTCTTGAAGTCTGTTTTCCAGGTTCTTGGACACATAAGCAGGACCAATATCTGATTGAATAATGAAAAAAATTAGACTAACTAATGTTCCTGCCGTGTGAGAACCATCCCTGTGTGTTTTTGCATCCTTTTCTCCAACTGTCAAAGATTTTAGTGTCTTTAGAAATCTATGACATTAGGCCATGGATGGATAAACCCAAAATCCTATAATGGGCCACACTTTGTGTTCTACTTCCATTTCTGCAAAAAAAGTCCCCATTTTTTCCTTGTCTGGCTATACCATGCTATCTGCTTTGCCATCTTTGGTGATTCCACTTCAGTCCTGAACAGGCTATTTACATTTCTGAAATTTATTCTAATTGAACTCAGCTTAATTGAAGTCTTCTCCTCCCAGCTGGCTTTCTTCCTGTTATCAATATATTTTCTCGCTCCAGTTTTGTCTCCATTCCCCCTTCCACTCCTAGCCATTCTATTTCTGACTGATTGCTTAAGACAAAAACTTAGGTTATATCACTTGTTTGTTCTGTGAATGCAGTTTATCATCAACTGTGAAGATGTTGGGAGGCCCAAAAGAACGATTGTAACTTTTCCGCCACATAAACTTCACGGAGAGTTGGTGGTATCTTGATCACCAGCCCTTAACCTGTCAGCTTGGCTCCAATTTCTGTCCATGTTAAAAGGCCAGTCACACACACGTTCATATATTTATTTTGTTATTTAAAATGCGCACATACACCTTAATGTAATGTCTCTATTTAGTAGGATTTGTACAAATTGTACTTAAAATCATATGTAATGCATGATCAACAGTTTTGAGCCAGGGAAATCTGTGTAAACTGGTTTTGAGGAAGCACATGCGATGGTGTTCGAGAGTGTGGGGGCCACTACTGAGAAGACCAGCTTTTTAAATGTTACACAGCAACATGGTGTTAGTTACAGAACAACCAGTCAGGCCTCTTCTGGAGATTGTAAAGGTTAACTGGATGCATATATGGGGAAGGCAATCTGCTCGGTGTTCAAATCCCAAGTTGTATAGGGCTTTATATGTTACTGGTAGCAACAGAATCCTGGATGTGGCTCGATAGCTAACAGGCAGCCAGCTAACAGGCAGTTCTTTTAACACAGGTATAGTATGTAAAGAGTTAGTGTGGTGTTCCCTTAGTAAATATAGTTGGTGTGTTCTGGAATTGCTGTAGTTTCCAGACCAGGCACAAAGGCAGCCCCGCATAGAATGCTTTACAATAGTTTAAGTGGGATGCTATTAGAGCATCAATGTACTAGTTAGCGCTATCCTAGTTCTCTCTCTCTGGCGTTCTTCGCTAACAAAGATTCAGGAAGGACTTGTCCCACGCTTTCTACAAGCGCGTAGATGACTAAAAAGGCCGATCCGAGATAAACAAGTCTGGTTACAGAAAGCACAGCAGAAAGTCTTCAGGATGCTGCCGAACAAGACTGTCATCTCCTGGGTCAGCCTCAAGCGACCAAAAAAGTCCTCAACCGCCTGCATGCAGGGTTAGGTCTGCGGCTTCCAGTGTGTCTTTGAACTGCCGTTTCGTCCCTCACCTATCGCTACAGGACTTTTGGGAGGGGGAGTTGGATGTATCCTTCGAGCCTGTGCAATGGATTTTTCTGGTGGAGCGCAGCATGCGCAGAACTGGCCTCACCCTTTAAATCAAAGGTTTGTCTGCTGAGGCCTAGCAAGCATGGACGGTGGCAGCGAGATCCTCGGGTCGTAGGTTTGATTAGAGTTTCCTTCTCTTAGATGGTTTACCTTACAGGGTTAGATGAGCACTATTTGCCCGGGTTTGTGATTGGAGTTTTCCTTCTTCTAGGATGGTTGCCATAAGGCTAAAGCGCCCATCCTGCCCTTTAACCCTCTTGGTCAGACCCTTCAGTTGTAACCTGTTGGGCATGGGAGACCCTACCGGTGGCTATTATGCCTCCGCCAGCATAGCTCACAGCTTCATTAGGGTACGTAAGCCTCTCCGTCTCGACAAGTCAAGAGGGCGTCAATGGAGCGGGCCTAGTTAGCGGCAGAGTTACTGTACGAATTGGAGTTGGTAATGCTACTGAGCCCACCTTGGCCTCCAGCGCCAATGATCCAGGAGCTTCTTCCACCACATTCTATATCTGAACAGATAGCCCAGTTCCTAGGTCTGGCAACCACCCGGGGTTGTAGCTGGGGAGGGCAGCAAAATGAGGGCATTGCCCCCATAAGAAATCTGGCCTGCCATGAAATTGTCCTTCAGTCCCCAGATTTATTATCATTATTATTATTAGGCTTTATTTATATAGCCCTGTAAATTTACACAGCACTGTACATACAGTCAATTGAAATAGACAGTTCCCTGCCCTCAGGTTTACTGTCTAAAAAGACAAGAGACAGAAGGAGAAGGGAAAGGGATCAGATTCAATGGATCTTCTCTCCCTTTGAGGTCTGGACCATGGCAGATAGACTAAGTCAAATAGATGGGTCTACAAGACCTGAGCTGGGTTGTTGATAGAGGCCTCTCATTCATAGGGTTGCCATAAGTCGAAGTGAACGTATGTTCTTGTGGTTATTGCAATCCCTGGTGTCCCTTTTCTTGGGGATTGGAATGTATCTTGAGCATGTGCAATATGTGGGCCATTGTTTTTTCTTCCATATTTGTTGACAGATTTTAGTTAGAACTAGAGTAGAGTCTTTCTCTGTAGATCGAAGCAGCGCTTTTGGCATGCCATCTGTTCCCGGGGATTTATTCCTCCAAAGTGCTCTGAGTGCAACTTCCCTGCCCTTTTCTAAAATTGTACTTTCATCTTGGAATAGTTGCATTCAAACAGTAGATTATGTCTGCAAAACACGATAAGAAAGGTAAGTGATTATTTCACCTTTTGCAAAGGGAAAGCAGAAACGGAGAAAAAAGAACTTTGCTGCGATCTCATTATGTAGTCCTAGAGAAAATGGAGCTTGGTCTTGGCCCTTTTCCTGCCAACGCACAAATGCCATTGCTTGTCCTGTATAGCTTCTTTTCCATACTCCAGCTGTGTTCACACTGGAGAAATAAACCGGTTTAAGTGCCATGGCTCAATGCTGTGAAATTCTGGGAATTGTAGTTTGTTGTGGGGTCCAGAGCGGAGCTCTGGACCCCACAACAAACTACAATTCCCAGAATTTCACAGCATTGAGCCATGGCACTTAAACCGGTTTATTTCTCCAGTGTGAACACAGCCTCCGTTTCGTTCTCCCTCTTCAGTGTTCTCCCACCTCCTACAGGTGCTTGGTTATTCATCTAAAGAATCATGGTTTAGAGCACATGATTTGAGATAGCATAGTGACATTTTCTGCCTTGAACACATTTTTTGCAAGCATAAGATGTGTAATATAGAAAAATTGCTTATGAAATATATTTTCCTGTATATTTTCTTTGTTTCACTTGTTGTTTTACATTTTGCAAAAGGCTACTGAAGAACATACTACAGCCTTTAAATCCTACTTTTTGTATGCAGCTGCCCTCTGGTGGTAGCAAATGTATCAAGGGCGACTTGAATAATCCCAGATTGGAGGCGCTTTTTGATTGCTTTTAGCATTACGTTTGGAACTTAATTGATCATCGTTTAGAGTTGAAATTGTTTATCAAGTCAGAATATCCAAAATGCTGGTTTTTGCATTAAGGCCCCTTTCGTTCTAAGTTCGCCTTCCGTCAGTATCTAAAACCTGAAGGTGTCTTATGATAGGAGAGTGTGGTCTGACCTAAATGGAATGTGTCTTTCTTCCTCACAGTGTCATCAGTCTTCAGGGGAAGACATGGAAATCTCTGATGATGAAATGACCTCGTCTCCAAGCACAGAATGTGCCAAAAACATTGTGGTGAATACCTCCATTGGCAACTCGGCTGTGATGGCTCCCTCGATCCCCATGCCGCCGCCTGGTTTTCCTCCTTTGCCGCCGCCGCCTCCTCCACCGCCGCCCCCACAGCAAGTCTATCCAATGCCTCCACCTCTCCCACCTCCTCCTCCACCAACTCACCCAGCAGTCACTGTCCCACCTCCGCCCCTTCCAGCTCCCCCTGGGGTTCCTCCTCCTCATATATTGCCTCCGTTGCCTCCATTCCATCCTGGGATGTTCCCTGTCATGCAGATGGATATGATCAGTGTCTTGGGCAACCAGTGGGGTGGCATGTCCATGTCTTTTCAAATGCAAACTCAGATGCTGAGCCGCCTGATGCAAGGGCAGAACACGTACCAGTACCCCCCTTTCCTGGGGAATCGGATGCAGTTTGTGAACCTTCCTCCTTACCGACATTTCTCCATGGGGACATCTGTCAACCGTGGGCAACAGTGGCCGCCTTTGCCCAAGTTTGATCCCTCTGTTCCTCCTCCCGGTTATGAGCCCAAGAAGGAAGATCCACACAAGGCCACTGTAGATGGTGTTCTCTTGGTGATTGTGAAGGAACTTAAAGCAATAATGAAAAGAGATTTGAACCGGAAGATGGTGGAGGTGGTGGCCTTCAGAGCATTTGATGACTGGTGGGACAAGAAAGAGCGTCTGGCAAAGGTAAGAGTCCTGAATCCATCCTTTCCTATGACTTCCGTGAAGGAGTGGCTTTGCACTGGCACACACAGTTGGCATCATCTTTCTCCTTGTCTGGAAGCCATGCCTTAGGAGGAGAGACTTAGTGAGCTGGGTATGTTTCGCCTGGAGAAGAGAAGGTTAAGAGGGGACATGATAGCCCTGTTTAAATATTTGAAGGGATGCCATATTAAGGATAGAGCAAGCTTGTTTGCTGCTGCTCTAGAGAATAGGACCCAGAGCAATGGATTTAAACTACAGGAAAAGAGATTCCACCTCAGCATTAGGAGAAACTTCCTGACAGAGCTGTTTGATTGTGGTGGAGTCTCCTTCTTTGGAGATCTTTAAACTAGATGCTGGATGGCCATCTGTCAGAGGTGCTTTGTTTGTGAGTTCTTGCATGGCAGGGGATTGGACTCAATGGTCCTTGGGGTCTCTTCCAACTCTAGGATTCTGTGGTTTTTTTCTGGGTTTTTCATTCTAACAGCCTGCAGCTCTTGTTCTTGAGTTGGTTTTTAACACGCATGGCCTGGAAGCGCATTAAAAAAGTAACGTGAGATATGCATGACAAGGCAGTTGAGAAATGTAGGATTCATCTGTTGGAAAAAGATGCACAAGTTGTATGGGGGCTCAACACATGTATGTATAAGACTGCAAGTTCAATCCCTGGTATCGCTAGATTGAAAAAGGGCTCTCAGAGAATCAAATTGGGAGAATAAATGACCTAAGGCTCATTTCTGTCTTCTCCAACCAGTATGGAGCTGGATGAATCGATGGCATGATCTGATGTGATGAAGTTATTCATATACCTGTGTATATGTTTAACTTCCATGGACACAGCTTAGTGTAAATTCATGTCTTTACTGATTGTGGCTCTGAGTTCAGAGACATGGCTGTTTTATCTGGAATATCAGTATGCAAAGGGATCTTACAGCACCTTTGAGTCTAACCTTTGAGTCGAAAGAAGTTGTAGCACAAGCTTTCATACACTTGGTCCATGCATCTGAGGAGTTGGTACAACTTCTTTTGCAGAGTTAGACTCAAAGGTGCTGCAAGATCCCTTTGGATACTGTGGTGCTCAGTCTGCAACTATAAGTTTACAGCTTCCCAAAGCTCCACCTCGCCTGACCCTACAGCAAAGCTGAGACTGTGGCCTATATTGGGGAAATGGTGTGCCTTTTGCAGCCACAAACAGATCATCCAAAACAAAAGGTGTTAGTACATTTTGCAGTTAGTCATTGGATATATGTAGCAGAGAAAAAAAATTACAGTTGAATGCAACCAGGGGCAATAAATACAGGTGTTTTATACATGCCCATGATGCTTTTGAACTACAGCATAACTGCCTGTGCAGGAAAATTAAAGATTTGTGTGAGTTGATGATGTTCTTGTAGGTACATGTGTTAGAATGCTTTAGGTTCTCTTGTTCTTTTTCCATAGGCATCACTTACTCCTGTAAAATCTGGAGAGAATAAAGATGAGGAAAAGCCAAAACCAAAGGACCGTATCACATCCTGTCTTCTGGAGAACTGGAACAAAGGAGAAGGGCTGGGTTATGAGGGGATCGGTTTGGGCATTGGCTTAAGAGGGGCCATCCGGTTACCATCTTTCAAGGTAAGAGCATGTAGTCATTTGCAATATGAATAAAGTTTACAAAAGAAATAATTTTGTTGGAGTTAGTTTGCAGCTTTAATGTCTCTCTTGTTAGTTTTCATTGAATCTAATATTTTTTCCAATGAGCTCAAGGCAGTGTATGTGGCTCTCCACCTCTCGTGTCATAAAAACCTGCATTCTTTAGCTCTATAACCTGTTTACAAAATGTTGAAAGGCTCACATTTGTCCGTTTGGAACATCGCTGAAGCTTTTAGTGGCCATCATATTCTTGTTTGTAACAGGCATTACAGAATGAATGGTTGCCTATAATCTCTGCATTCGGACAAGGCACTGGAACCTTTGAAAGAAGGGCAATTTGTGTATTTTTGTCATTGATTGAGACCAGTCTTTTAAAGGATTTGGAGATCAGTACAAAATGATTTAAATTTTGGGGGGACTTTATAACTTTCAAGTTTCTGTCATTCATATAAGTCATATAAGCCCTTTTACATTTTTGTATAGAAAATGGTTAGGGTTTAAGATTTCTATCTTGCTCTTACTTTAAAACACATGTATCCACTTCCATGTGTTTCGATTTCTATACTCACTTCAGTGCTGTTGCTTACTGAAGTGCTCTCTAATTGAAATCATAAAATCAAAACTGTTTTGATACTCTTGTATGATCAGCTTTTTGTGAGCTTTTTCTCTCTTATTGTTTGGTGGTGGTGTTGATGGTTATAGACCTAAAACAAATACATCTCCTTAGATGTGTTCCTTCTATCCTTTCCACAGGTGAAGAGAAAGGAGCCACCTGAAGCTGCTTCGGCTGGAGACCAGAAGAGACTCCGGCCCTCTACTTCAGTAGATGATGAAGATGAAGGTTGGCAATGTTAATCCAGACATAGTCATGCATAGAATTAATCCACTGAAATCAGTTGGACTTAAGTTAGCCATCAGTCAGGTTCCAGCCAAATAAGGATTGCAAACTGGGGATCTTAGCAGCATTGAGTTCTCTCAGGCTGGACATGCTGCTCCAAATCTGAGTGTTACAAATTCTTTTTGTTCTCACTTTTATAATTTATGTCACCTAAGGGATCGCTTTGTACACAGATAAGACTCAGTGTTTGAGTGCGAGTGCACATGCATATATGTATGTAATAGAGAAAACCCATCATTTTCAGCACTGTACTGTGGCCTGGAGGCAGAGCCTAAGGCCACTGACCATGTTGGCTTGGAGAGTCTGGGAGCTGCAGTCCAATAAAATGATGTTTCCAAGCTCTGCAAAGGAGCAGGTTTGATTCTGATTGGGTGATTTGGACGGAGGCAAGTCCCTACATTGCTTCTTGCCTTTAACATAAGAGCTCTTCAAGACCTCAACTCCTCCCTCACCTATCCCTCTGTTCATGTTCCCACAAATCATGGCTCATGATATTGGCTTTTCCAGTCATCCAGCTGGCTGAAGGTCTTCTGCTCTCTCAAATGAGGCTGCTTTACCAAAGTTCACTCGTTTCCTTCAAAATTTCTTTTCAAATCCCACCTTTTCTGTGGATTCTTTGGAACACATCCTTAACCCCCTTACACTTCTGTAACCAACCCTTGGTATATGAAACTGCAGTAGTTCTTTATCTATTCCCCCTTGCCTCCATTTTAGCTCTTGCCTCTACTCTTTGAGATTGTAATCACCTTAGAGCAAGGACCTGCAGTTGTATCCACTATGAGGCACCATGTACACGGGCCAAATTCAGCTGCAAGGAAGATTGGGGGGATATTCCAGCGGTGACTAGGGCTGCAGGTATAAGGATGAGACCAAAAATACCAGCCAAATTTAGTTCATACCTCTTGGTGCCATTGGCTAAGCCTGAGGAGGAGCATTTCAGAATGGATGAAATGTGCCAAAGGTAGGAAATTATGGTATCGTGTTGAAGGTTCTCTGGCCATCTGGGGAACGTAGACCAGATTTAGCACTAGTATTTCACCACCCCAATATAGATGGGTGCTGGTGCTGTCGGTTTCTCCCATATACACTAATTTTTGCTATATGGTCCTTAGAGAAAGCACCTTCTTCTTTTGGACAGATTCCAGATGAGAGGTACAATGTAGCGTCTAGGCAGACGCCACGTGTGCTGAAATAATTGAGGAAATGTGTGTATCTGGATGTTTTTGAGGTGGTGGTAGGGACACACAGTTTTGCCACTTTTGCAATGTTGATCCTCCTGCATCAGCTTTCATGTCTTTTATCTTCTAGAATCTGAACGAGATCGAGATCTGCCTGACACAACATCAGATCTTTCTAAGAAGGATGCAGAAGCTGTAGGCCTCAGAAGGAGACCTGGCAGGCCATTGGAACTAGATAGTGAAGGAGAGGAGGCAGACTCGGGTAAGGAGGAAGATGAGGAGGAAGAAGAATCTTCTTCAGAAAAGGAGGCAGAGCAGGAGGAAGAGGAAGGGGTGATGAAATCAGCATCTGACAAGGTATGTCCCATCATTGACCTGTTGTCACTTCTGACTCTATTCACTTGAATTACCCTTTATGTTCCATTCTAATCTCAGTGCAGGATATTCTCTTTGTTTGCAAGCCCCTTTGAGAATTGTGGAAAGTCTCTTGTTCCCTTTGTAGAGTCAAAGCTCAGGAAGGAAGTTTACAGAGAGCTATCCCTTACCCACAAACTGCCGCAAAATGCAAAATCCACATAACGATGATACCCTGTATTGGCTTTCTTTCTTCCCGGTTGATATTCTAGTGTTGGGATTCCCCTGTACTATGTGCTGCATCTATATCAACACACCAACAACATATCTATATCAACACAGCTTCAGTTGTTTAGATGTGCTCATTTTTTTTTATTTCATATGCTGCCTTCCCTCCACAATGAGGCTCTAGGCAGCTCCCAGACAAAGTCAGTTAAAAAAAAACTTTACAATAAAATTTCTAAAACAATTAAAATTACCATATAAAAGACCATATAAAATTTTTAAAAGGTAAATAAAATGTCCTAATAAAAAGCTTCCCTGCCTATACATTAAAAAGCTTGTTTAAACAAACAAACACAAAAATCTCGGTCCCTGCTAGCAAAAGGAAAGCAGAGAGGGAGCCAGCCTAGCCTCCCATAGACGGGAGTTCCAGAATGGTGGGAGCAGCCACTGAGAAGGCTCTCTCTCTTGTGCCATCATCAATTGAGCTTGTGATGGTGGCAGGACTGAGAGAAAGCCTTCCCCTCAAGATCTGAGCATTTTTTGCAGGTTTGTATAGGGAGATACTGTCTTTCAGGTAGCCTGGACCTAAACTGTATAGGGTTTTACTGGTCATGACCAGCCCAGAAACAAACAATCAGCCGCCAGTGAAGCTGTTTTAACAAAGGGGTTACATACTCCCTATTCCTGGCCCCAGTCAGCATTCTGGCTGCAACATTTGGACCCACTACAGTTTCCAAATAGTTTTTTGTGGGTTTTTCGGGGCGTGTGGCCATGTTCTAGAAGAGTTTCTTCCTGACGTTTCACCAGCATCTGTGGCTGGCATCTTCAAGATGCCAGCCACAGATGCTGGTGAAACGTCAGGAAGAAACTCTTCTGGAACATGGCCACACAGCCCAAAAAACCCACAAAAAACTATGGATACTGGCTGTGAAAGTCTTCGACTTCACACAGTTTCCAAATAGTTTCCAAAATACATAGAGCATGTTACAGTAGCCAAAATGGGACGTAATGAAGACACGTATCGCTGTAGCCAGATCTGATGTCTCAAGGAACAGGGGCAGCTGGCACACTAGTTTTAGCTGTGCAAATGCACTCATGGCCACAGCTGAAACCTGGGCATCCAGGCTCAGAGTGGAGTCCAGGAGATCACCCATGCTTCAAGCTTGTTGGCATACGTGTCACCCTTCTGAAATGTAAATGATTTGTATTGTGGGCTTTTTAAAAACTTCAACTACTACTACTACTTCTTCTGTGCCCTGAGTCAATTGCTTCTCTTTTTACCTGCATGTTTGTATCAGGTTGTGCTAAGTGATGTTGCAGCCCAATCACGTTGTAATATAAGCACTTAGATGACATGTTTCTCCCGTCCCCCTTGTGCAAAAAACAGTGGATGTTTGCTGAATTTTCAAAATGTCTTGTCTCCCAAGGAAGAGGAGGAAGAGGAAGACATCAAAGAAGAGGAGGAGGAGGAGGAGGATGGTGAGGAAGACGATGAGGAGGCTGAAACAGAAATGAGTGAAAAGGAAGGGGATCAGGATTCTGAAGAAGGTATGAGTCTTGTTAGTGTCCAAATAAATATAAGATTTTGATTTCAAGATAGATTTTTGACTTGATTACTGGCTGAAGTATGCTGCGTTCTTTGTGGTCTCTGTAACTGACACACACAGATCCTTTGAACCTGTGCGGTGCTTCTTTTGGAAAACTCTAGAGCTAAGCAGTCTTTTTTGTGAAAGTCCCACCCATCTTCCATATATATATATATATATATATCTAATGTGATTCCTGCACAGAGCCTTGGTACCTTTTCATCTGCCACAACATCTACATCAACATGGAAACTACTTGGAGTTTTCTTCTGGCTAAATGATCATTATCACTTTTTCAATATTTTGACACTTCCTGTGTATCTTCTAATCTCTTCTTTGTATTTACTGGGATTCTCCTTTCTTTTCTCAACATCTCTGTCTGTTGATGAATCTTCCCATGGCTGTTCGTGGGCCTGTGGCCCCAAGGAAGTTCTTTAAGAGGTGTACTTATAAGGCCCTCTTAACTGAAAGTTTGTTTGGGGAAACATACCAATAAGACAGTTGAATTTGCATCCAAGAATAGCCCTCACTATAGAGACTCCATTGGCATTTGTTGAAAATTGCCTCTATCCTTGGAGCAATTCTCCTTAATACTCGAGACGAAGGAATCAACCATGAATCACTCATTCTAGCCTTGACATTGGGATTGCAAAGGTCAGACATCCAAGTTCTTTCAGCGCTTGGTCACTTCTTACAACTTGCTTTTATCAGGAAGTTTAGACCTTCTAAAGAGTTGTAGTGGAAGGCTTGGAAGCAGAAGCAGAAGAAGGAATTGGGGGGGGGGGGGGGCATATGTTCTACCAAGACTGCCATCAGTTGCAAGCCTTGAATCTGAATACTTCTCTTTTGTGGTCTCTGTGACTCACACATATGGGAGTCTCTTGCCTGTGCAGACAATCTTTGGAAACTGAGTATGATTCCACTCAAACCTCCTCAGTTCTCTTTTGTCTTCCATCGACAGAGTTAGCAAAATGAAGTTTGGGCAAACTGATGCCCATTGGAATATAAAGGAAATTAGCAAAAGCCAAAAAAAGGGGGTGGGGGGGAATCCTTGAGATTGCAGTGGAAACCTCATTGTGCTATGATAGTGCAAGAAGCAAGTTGAAGGATGACAGTTATCCACAAAGGGACTGAAGGTATAGCAGCCAAGTGTTGTACAGTGGGCCCTTGGTATCACGGCAGTTTAGTTCCAGGATACTCCGTGGATACCAAAATCTGTGGATACTCAAGTCCATTATATACAATGGTGTAGTAAAACGGAGTCTTTTATGTAAAATGGTAGAATCAAGGTCTGTTTTTCAGAATTTATATATTTTTTAATATTTTCAAGCCACAGATGCTTGAACCCATTAATAAAGAATCTGCGGATGTGGAGGACGAACTGTAATATTATTACATTATTTAGCAGGCACCCACTTTTAGAATGTCTTATGCAATTATCATTGCCTCCGAAATAAATAAATAAATAAATAAATAAACAAATAATAACATGGGGAAAATTTAAGAGGACTAAGGAAAAGCATCATTCACATAAAGAAGTAAGAAGCTGTGGTTGTTCACTCAGAAAATAAGAGATTGCTATACAATTTTGAATGCAGAGTAAGTGAAGCTAAATTACAGTCTCTGTTCAAAAACTTTCTGAACATTCAGTCGCCCAATTAAATTGATCAATGTTAGGTTCCAAATAAATAAAAGAAATATTTTACAGAATGTGTTGCTTTGGTACAGTATAAAGGTCATGAGTACATGTGTCTTTGTAAAATCCATTCAAGTAGTTACCCGCAGTGCGGATACATGATAAGGGGAATACAAATTAGGGTGGGAGTGGGATGAAAGACAGAAATGTTGCACTTATAGTTGGCGTATTCAATCTGGTCTGAGCAAACAGGTTGTGGAGAAGCCACATTAAATTGTTCTCTTTCCAGCAGATGATGTAGGAAGTCCTGTCTCCTCCAGAGCAGAGCTTGAATCATCCGATGAAAGTGATGAGTCCTCAGACTTTGGGACAAGCTCTGACTCTGATGATGAAGATGATGATGAAGAGGAGGAGGAGGAGGAAGAGGAGGCAGAAGAGGTGGAAAGCTCTGAGGAACAAGTAGAAGACAACGAAGGGGTACCTCTACGGCAAGAAAGAGAAGACACTGTGCCCACGGAGCTGACGACTGAGTCACTCATTCAAGAACCTGAAAATGAGGATGAAAAAGAGACCATCCTGGAATTGTTTCCAGTGGATGACTATATGGAAGGGACTCCTCTGGTCCTGGGAGCAACTCCAATGCCAGAAGGAGAGGAACAGAAGGAAGACATCAAGCAACCAGAAGAGGAATCTGGTGAGGTGCCTGAGGAGTCTCTTGCTGCAGAAGTCCTGGTGGTTATTGAGAGAGCCCAGGAGGAAAAGCTACAGTTGTCCCCAGCATGTGTGCCAGGTAAAGGAGATATTTTCTGCCATTTTCCTGCCAATCTCTGCAGTGCTATCTAGCAGTATTTGATGGTAAAGTTTTTTTCTGAATGTAGCTGTCTCTCTTAGTTCCTGTCTTCATGGGGCCTTTGCTAGAAGTAATGAGCCCATGCAAATGATTTGGCATTCATTCATATCTCAGGTTTCCATGTGCTGCAGTAAAAGTGTGGTTTCTGTCGTGACAACCTGTCATTTACTGTGAATTGGAACAGAAGCAAGGAGTGATCATGTATAGGAAGAGAGGAGTGGGAATTCAGTGGCCAGCAAGCTGTATGCTGCTGGAGGGAGCTCCTATCAAGCCCTTTGTCCGCTACCTAGGCCCTCAAAAGCCCATGAGTTCAAAAATAAATTTTCAACATAAAATACTTTGGAAGGACAGCTTTGTGGCAAGTCCTCATTTCCCTACCCCACTCCAAATACTGCTGAAAAACTGTCCAAAAATTAACTGAAAGTGTTACTGTGGAACATCACTTTCAGGTTAGGGAAATGGCAGGTGTATAACCCACTTGAGAAAATCTGAGACAGTGATGAAATCATCAGAAACTCTGACATGTATAGTAGGTTTGCTACACCATCACAAAGTAAAATAATTTAAAAGTGCAATTTAAGAGTGTTGTCAATTGCCCAAGCGTGGGGCTGGGGCTTTGTCATGGACTTTGCTATCTTTGCTTTTGTTTTAAAAGAAGAGACAATTCTCTGACTCTTAAAGCAGAACTTAAATGCAGCTGCAAGTGGCTTCTCAGTGCAGTGTTCTGAGCACATCCTGCTGTTTCCCTGCCACTTCTTTCTGTTTCTGTCACATTTCTGTTCCCATGCTTTCATTCCCTGCCCTTTTTAATTCAGTGCCACTCCAGTAAATTTCCCAAGTGTTTTAACATTTGGACTGACTCTTGAAAAGCAGAATAACCATAAAAATGGTTTTGTGTTTGATGTTGGGTGATGGTCAAGCTTCTCAGACGTCATCCAACACAAAGTAGATGTCCTTTGATTCCCTTTCTTTACCTGGTTTTGTAACCAGTGCACTGTATCTTATGAGAGACCATTGACAGTCAAATAAATGGCTTCAATTCCTCCTGTCCCCCCCCCCCCCTGTTTTTTTTCAAGCCTCAGTGGAGGAGCCTGAACCAAATACTGAGCAAGAGCCTGAGATGCTGGATGGTCCAAAGCCAGAAACTCGGGATGATGAAACCGTCCGTCCACCAACATCAGTGGGGCTATTCGGAGATATCTTACCCAGCAAGACCTCCTTTTTCCCCAAACCTGAGGATAGCAATTTATATGCTCAGGCAAAAACCAAGCTGCCATCCACAGCTGAGGAGGAAGATCACCTTCCTCGGACTCCAGGGAGGGAAGTGCTGTCTCATTTGGAGTCTCCCTTGCTTCCCATTGATGTTGTGCCATCCTGTTCGCTTCCTTTGCCCTCTGTAATGTCAGGCAAAGAGGAACTATTGCTCCTTCCTGACAAGTTCCCTGATCAATTAACTGTGACCAAACCACCACAGGAGGAAGAGCTGCCTCGGACTCCAGGCCGGGACATTTTAGCAAAGTGCTCACACAGTCTTTCGAAGTCTCAGAGCACGGAGACTGTCCCAGCCACGCCTGGCAGCGATGCTCCTCTCACGGGAAGCAGCTTGACTTTAAGTTCCCCTCAAGTCCCAGGAAGCCCCTTTTCCTACCCATCCCAGTCCCCTGGCATCAATAGTGGCGGCATTCCTCGGACTCCTGGGAGGGATTTCACTTTCACACCAACGTTTCCAGAGCCTGGTGCTAGCCTGCCTTGCCTTTTATCTGGCAAGAAGCCCTCTGAGGATGAACCTGATGAGAAGGTCTTTAAAGAACCTCTTAGTGCTTCCCTACTGGCTGGTGCGAACAGTGTTCCCTCCCCTATTCCCTTTGCCAGCCCTCCGGTCCCAGCTTTCCATGCCCATATAGACTTGCCGCCCAACCAGCCAGTACCTCTTACTGTTCAGCCTTGTTTGTTCATGGACTCAAAGATGTCTCTAGAGGAACATAGCATGGACACACAGCCCCGCTTGTCCTTTCCCCCAGAACAGCCCGTGTCTTCCCCACCTCTCCCTCCTCCGCCACCCTCGTCTGTCTTGCCCATCAAAAGGAAGCCAGGTCGGCCAAAACGGTCCTCTCCATTGGGCCCTATGTTGGATGCCTATTCCGGCAAACCCATTGAGCCACCTCTTCTTCCTATCCCAGTTGCCTTGACTGAAAGTGCTGTAAACAAAGAGTTGTTGAGTAGCCATCCAGAGGCTTTCTACACCCTGAAAGACTCTGAAGCAGTGACCCTGGATTTCCGGAATGACTGCTTCCACGACAAAGTCCCGTCCGACGTTTTAGCTGAGAAGCTTCCCTTCAAGGAGCTGGAGAACCAATGGAATGAGGACCTCAAAGAGGACGAGGCTTACCTGAAATGCAAGAGACAGTGGAGGCGGCAGAAAAAGAGGCCGGATGACATCCCAGCAATTCCTTCCCCCGAGTATTCCCCGCAACGGTATCACTTTAGGCCTCGCTCTGAGTTTGAGGAAATGACTATTTTATATGACATTTGGAATGGAGGGATAGATGAGGAGGATATCCATTTCCTCTGCATTACTTACGATCACTTGTTGCAGCAAGACAATGGCATGGACTGGCTGAATGATACCCTGTGGGTATACCATCCTCATATCCTTTTCTGATGGATTACCAGAGTGGGTTTCCTTGGGCATATACTATTCTGGAAAGAGTCACATTTATTAGGTACTGCTGTAATTAGTCATATATTTATTGAATCCAGGAAGCCTTTACTATAAAGCAGAAAACACAGGATAAATATAGATATATCTTATTTACCAGTGCCCACATCACCATTCTGGCTTTAAAAAAGAACCTAGGCAAGCCCACAATTTACAGCGAAAGGTAAAGCCTTTTGTTTCATTTACTTCTTATGCATTAGGATTAAAAAAACAACAACCTAGAATTGTGTGAGTTCTTGTGCATGCAGAATTGTGTTTAGCCCAAGCAGCCAGAGCCAGAAAGCACAAGGTGAAATGAAAGTGAAATTAAATCAGATAATATAAAACAAACATTTCTTGTACCGTGGGGTATTTGCTGATAAATTTCAGTTGCCTGTGAATGGGGCATGTTGTTTTAGACTTATTTTGGTTCTGTATGCTGACCTGTGTTTTCTGTACATTAAATTTGATGGTTACTTTAGACAGGTAGAGAGCTCTCTGATCTGTATTTGACAAGACGGAAATACCCTTCTTGAGATGTTTCCTCATTTAGGCAGCTCAGTATGTGAAAATTGCTATGTCACTCCAATGTGTAGGAGACAGAGCGGGTAAGATAGACTCTTTCATTGAACCAGCTTAAGTTGGTATAGCAGAATGTGAGTTACAAGTTTCCCCAAACTATTCGTGAAGCAAAACTGAATTCTGACTGACGAAGAATTCTGTGGAACTGAAAAGCTTGCAAAGCACCTACTAACTTGGATAAGTTTGTCTTAATTACTTGTAATCCAGCAGTTGCATGCTGTTGTAGGAATTATTTTGGAAGGTTGAATGGCAAAAAGGCACACTGTGCTGGGTAATCATTTGGTCTAGTGGCGCACAAAAGGGTTTCTCCTTAACGCTGAGCCACCAACCAGCTTCTCTACTGTGAAGAAGAAGAAACGGGATGATGGCATGCGGGAACACGTTACAGGCTGCGCACGAAGTGAAGGCTACTACAAAATTGACAAGAAAGATAAGCTGAAATACCTCAACAATAGCCGTGCATTTGCCGAGGAGCCTCCAGCTGATACACAGGTGGGACGTCTCTCTTCTTGCTGCTAGTGGGCTAAGCTTTGGTTGGCATCTGCTTTCTTCCTGTAAGGCTGAGAATTCCCCATGATGTCCAGTCTGTAATAACTACTCGAGGAGCAGAGTAAATGGTTTTAAGGATTGATCTACCCAACACTAGGCAGAAAAGAACATGTAATGATCAGGTGTGTGGCTGAAATAGTGCTAGAGATACTTTAACGGGTGGGTCTTCTTTATTAGGCCTCGGATCCTATTCTGTTACCTTACCAGAACATAAATAGAGACAGGATGGTCAGCGGGGCTCAACAATAACATAGAAACAAACCTCTGAAAGTGAACATATAAGAGTCTATTTTGTGGGTTCACTTGGAAATAGAATTAGTGTCTTTATTGGCAAAGGAAAGATTTTATAAGTGAGGGCCTAAACAGGCCAAAATAAAGCTGCTTCAGGTAATGTTGGAGATATGCTGTTTAAATGACACACAAATCTTAAGAGGCCAGAAGCTTTGCCAAAGCTGTGTTCCAGTCCTTAGGACTGAAGCGTGGCTTTGGTGTGGCTTCCAACCTCTTAGGATTCATGCATCATTTAAACAGCATACCTCCAAAGTGACCCGAAGCAGCTTTATTTTGGCCTGTCTGTTCAGGCCCTAACTCTCGTATTAGCAAGACAGCTTAACAGTCCATCTAGCTGATACCCGACCATCCATGCCTGAACTTACAATACCATATATTTAGCAACCCTGTTTGTTTATCTAGCCCAGAACTATATTTAATGTGACTGGTGGTGGATTTCCAGGGTCTTCAGCACAGGTTTTCCTCATCACCCACTTATTTTGATACTTTTGAGAAATGTCAGGGATTGAAATTTGGACCAAATATATGCTACACGTGTGCTCTACCAGTGTAGGACAGCCAGTTCCCTCAGCAGATAGGAGCACTATCTCCCTGGCATTGGGGGCAGAAGGGAGTGTCAAACCTGCTACACAAAATGGAGGTACCAGGCATCAGGCTGACATATTGTGTGTGTATAATGTGTGCTAATATCATCATCATCATCATCATCATCATCATCATCATCATCATCTACCACTGAACTGTACAGTCCCTCTACAACCTTGATGCCAAACTTACATCTTTTTACCAGCTATCTAACCACTGAGGTGCCTTATTTTACATTTCAGGGAATGAGCATCCCTGCCCAAGTACATGTTTCGACCCGGGCAGGCTCCGAGAGGAGGTCAGAGCAACGCAGGCTTCTGTCGTCCTTCACTGGCAGTTGTGACAGTGACTTGCTGAAATTCAACCAGCTCAAGGTAAGTTGCACAGCTCCGTCACCCTGACAACAGTCCATTACTGCAGTCCTTGCTGGTCAGTGAACTGTTTGGCTTCCAAAGTTTTGGTTAAAGCATGGCAAGAAGGGTGTGCAAACGTGTTAAAAGAAGTCTGCAGGTCCCTCTGATAGAGAAGGCTTGAAATACAAGGGGAAGGTATGTTAAGCACTCTGGCCCAAATGAAAATGGCTTACAGAGAATTTCAAAAGGCATCCTGGGCGTCAGTAGTGAAGAATTGTTCGACATAAAAATCAACAAGCACTGTGCTTAGTGTGAGTCTGTATTATGTTTGTTTTCCAACAAACAGTTTGCAATAGTTTTATGTCTCTTTCTCATATCTTTACGATACAGTTCCGGAAGAAAAAGCTAAAATTTTGTAAGAGCCACATTCATGACTGGGGACTCTTTGCCATGGAGCCAATTGCTGCTGATGAGATGGTGATAGAGTATGTGGGTCAAAACATTCGGCAGGTAAGCTTACAAAAGATGCACAGTTCTATAGAGTGTTTGTGAGAACGAATGTGTTCATGCATTCTGCCTCTGGAAATCAGAGTTTCAGTCCCTCCCATCCATAGAGTAGCATTTGAGGAGTCATTAGGAGTGGCACTAGTATTGTCCCCAAGTTGCAGCCTGTATCCTCATTGTGTACAAGTGGAATGTAGACTGATGTTAGGTTTGGAACTGCGAAAGTCCCAGCTTGATATCTTCAGTCAGGTAGGAGCAGTATTGGGCACATGACTCTCTTTCAGCCTTGCCTAGTTGCCAGAGCTGTTGGAATGTAAAAAGCACTTTTAATTGAAATGCTTGGATTTTTGTTTTAATAAATGCTGTTTAATTGTTTTATCTGGGTTTTTTTTTACTGTTATTGTTTTTTTATTTGCATTTGCTTTCACTCTATGTTGTGAGCTAATTAATTAGATGGAACTGTTCTTTGCAGATTAATTTATAAAATAAATAAACACTAGAGTTTTTAAGCTTGGCACAGTCCAAACTCTAGTCCTCGCTCTTTCCCCTCTAGCTTTGGCTGAAGAGCGGGGTATAAATAAAAGATTATTATTATCATCGACAGCAGCCTAGGCATATGACCCAGTCTCCTGCCACCTTCTCCTATGTGCTGTTTGCCCTCTCCAAATGTTTTGTTGTTAATTGTCAAATCAACATCAGCTTATGGTGACCCTATGAATAAGAGACTTCCAAGTTTCCCTGCAAGCTCAGGGCTGTGGATTCTTTCATTGAATCTGTCCACCTGTAATGCAGTCTTCCTCTTTCCCTACCCCTGAAAATACCACCTTTAAGATTTACCCTTTGAATCTTGCTACTTTCAGCTGTGGAGTAACTTTATGACTTTATTGGAGGGGGGGGGGGGTCAGCAAAATCTTGATCAGTGTCAATGAAGTTGTGACTGCCTCTAGGACAGCTGGTGTGGTATATTGGTTAGAATGTATGGTATAGAATGTAAGCTTGGGTTCAATGGCCCCTAAGCCATGAAACTCAGTGAGTGACTTGGGGCCGGTCACACGCAATAGCCTGACCTCCCCCTATTAGGGTCCTGTGAGGATAAAGTAGAGGGGCAGTTGCCCATATATGCTGCCTTGAATTCATTGACACAAAGACATTTTAAATGTAGGAATCTTTTGCATCTGTATTAAGCAGAGTGCAGTGGAGCTACTGCAACGTGAATTTGTAGTAGAAACAGGAGACATAACTCTGGGTGCTCTTGTAAGGGAGAGAAAGAAAGAAAGAAAAAGTTATGTCAGTTGTTCCAGGAAATTTATCTTAAGATTATAAAGGAGATAGACAAAAGAAGTTGACCTATACTTGGTTAGAAGAGCCCCTAAAAGCTGGCTGTCTAGCACCCATTGCTGGAGTCGGAGTTTCATGGATGCTCCTTTCAGACCAAAGAGACTGACTGACTTCTTGAGAGAAGGGGGAAGTGACATCTGCAGGTTAGAAGGAAGCAAAGGGTTTGAGCACACAGACCAAAGAAAGATACCGAGGGGCGAAAAAGAAATGCCAGTTATCAAGAATCTGCTCTTTCACTAATCACTTTATACAGATGTTGATGCCTCTTTGCTTCCAACAATGAATGTAACGAATAACACTCTTGTCTTCTGGCTTGTTCTGCAGGTAATAGCAGACATGCGAGAGAAGCGATATGAAGATGAAGGCATTGGGAGCAGTTACATGTTCAGAGTTGATCATGACACGATTATAGATGCAACAAAGTGTGGAAACTTTGCCAGGTTTATTAATCATAGTTGTAATGTAAGTATTCCTTGGCTTCACCAATGTTGTCAGACTTTCAACAAAGAAACCTGCAACAGACCTGACTTGTATCATGTAGCATGAGTCTTATGTGGAAAGGAGGAAAAACTATTCTCCTTCTCCCTTCGCTTTAGGGGGTGATTTTTCTCATCTTGGATTTTGCCCACTCATGGGGCTGCAAGTATATATATTGGATTAAAGCATACTTACTCATTTTGCTTTTACACATATTCTCCTTAGATCCAAACATTTAAAGGCAGTGAAGTTCAGTTAAACATACCTATATATAATCCACAAATACACAGTGCAGCAATCAACATACTCTTCACGTGGTCCATAAATAGATGTTACCTGGGACTAAAAAGGGAAGGCTTGCATATATAAATAACTGTGTTTTTCAATATGTATCTAAAAGAGTATGGTGAATTTCTGAAGGAAGGCATTCCACGTAGTAACTGCCACCGCTGTCAACAGGGCATCAGAAGCCTGTGCTGCTACCAGCAGGGCCTCACCATTTAATCTCAAAAACCAAATAGAGGTTTCTCAGTTAACTGGGTCCCAGTTTTTTAGGGCTTTGTAAACAAACTACAAAACCTTAATTGTGGCCTAATAGCAGGCAGTGCACTTCTTTCAGTAGGGATGTTATGTAGGTTGCCCCACTCAAAAGCCTAGCAAAAGCATTCTGCACCAGCTGCACTTTCCAGACTAGTTTCCAGGGCAGCCCCACGCAGAGTGCATTGTAATAGTCCATACCGGAGGTTACCATTTGGTAGCCAGGGGAAAAAGCAGATTAGCCACAATCTCCAGACTTGTCTTGCCTTAAGCAAGAAGTAAGAGGTTATCAGCTCTTCAATTATATCTGGTAGATTTAATTGATTTTTTCCCCCCGCCCTGTATCTCTTTATCAGTTTTCTTTCTAACACCTAATTCTGTGGTTGATGTATATATTAAAGGGTGCCTAGAATGCATTTTTTGAAGAAGGTAGTTATTTTTATCTCCCACAGTATGTACATATGTATGTTACATATGTAGAGTCAGAGACAGATTTAGGTCGTGGTGGGCCCCAAATCTAAATAAATGAATCATCTTTGTCTTTACTGCTTGTTGCTTTTTCCCTTCAGCCAAATTGCTATGCGAAAGTCATCACGGTGGAATCCCAAAAGAAGATTGTCATCTACTCGAAGCAGTACATCAATGTTAACGAGGAAATCACTTACGACTACAAATTCCCCATCGAGGACGTTAAGATCCCTTGTTTGTGCGGCTCAGAGAACTGCAGAGGGACCCTGAATTGAAACCCAAGGTTATTTGCCACGCATTGACTGTGTCTGGACTGTGGTAACCAAGGTGGTCGCACTTTTGCCAAAAAAGGAGGCAGTAGAAGAAGAAAAAAGGAAGGGGAAGAAGGGAGAGAGAGAAAGAGAAGCCCACTGGGTGGCACATGCTATCCATCCATCAGGAGAAGTACACATTGCAGACGCACACTAAGATTCCTCAAGCTGCGGTGCTTTTCCTCTTTGGATCCAGTGCTCCACTCCCCCGCAGATAGCTCCCATTATGCGGTGGCACCATAAATCAAAACACTTCCCCCCCCCCCCACTCTGCTCACTCCATAATGGCACAGCTCTCATGGGTATAGTAAGGTACCTTGGTATTGTTCAAAAACGTTCCTCTTTACATAAAACGCTGCTACGTTTCTGACATTAATTTTGTTTTGGGATGGGCGGGGGGGAGCAGGAGAAAGACATTCAGCTTTTTAAAAATGTGAAGTAGAGTGTGTGAGTGTATGTGTGTGTGGGGGGGGTGTCCCTGTGTGGAATGGAAGTTAGCTGGCACATAGCTGTTAAGTGAGCATCAGGCGCTTATTCTCCAGTGCAGGCTGGGGATCTCTGTGTGAGTTTATTGAACACAGTTGCCTCTTCTCCTGTTTCTGGATCAGAGGAAGGTCCAAAATGCTGAGATTTGGCTTGAGGTTGCCTTCTCAATGTTCATGGGCACTCTGCTGATGCTCTCATGGAGGGAGTGTCCAAAGTAGCTTTAGGACCTAAGAGGGGAGAAACTGTTGGCTGTGCCAGGCTTACAATGACGAGGACACTAGCCTTTCCTTTTTAAAAGAAAAGTAGCATTTGCTTGTTTTTCCTTCCCCGTAGCATTGCTTTATGCCGTGTAATTCTTTGGCTATGCAGCCCTGTGGCCAGGCTCCCCAAGGCCTTGCAGTCAGGCACCTCCCGTTCCTATCGGTGAGGCTTCCAGGAGAAACCAGCACAAACACTCTCAAGGTGAACCAGGGCTTCAGAATGACAGGTTGTGGGCTAGGGCAAGATCCTTGTGTGGCACCAAAACCCAAACCAAAGGCTACTTTTCTGCCCTTGATGGTTCGCAACCATCGCCTCTTCCCAACCTGGTCCTTTAATAGTCTAATCATTCTCCGTAGGTCTCTTTCTTCGGAAATACTCAAATTTCTTGCAGGTTTTGTCGTCATCGGCCAAGCTGAAGAGTGTCGTGCTTGGTGGCTAACCCCTGCTTTTTATCAACTAGTTCATCAGCTTACTGTGAGTGCACTGGAAATGCGCTGTTTGTATGCTGAGAGCAGCTCTTTTATGGCCTCAAAAAGCAATATTTTCTTAATACTGACTTTCTGCAGCAAGCAAACTGTAGTCAAAATAACCTGCTATTCCAAAACATTTGTCCTAAACTAACATTGCTACTTATGTGCAAACAGTGGAGAAATTAATGGGGATTTTTGCCTTGGGATTGCAACCCAAGCAAGCAGAGTGGCGAAATGTTCGGTTTGAAACAAAGAAAACATGGGCGAGGGCAAGGCAGTCCCTTTTAAAATTTGTTGCAAGCTTGTCGAGAGAGTGTTGTGGTGAGCAAATGTTGAAATATTTGCCCATTTTTTCAGTACTCGTCTGTCTCTTGCTCCAGGAATGAATTTACTGGACTTTAAGCTTAGTTTGCTAGAAAAGACCAGAGCCTGCATAAATGCTGTCTCGGTCAGGTCTGTCTCCTCTTCCTTGCTCCGAACAGGTCTGACATTTTGTGGCCTGTGTTCTCTTGACAGAACCTTCTCAAAGCACTTCCCATAGAAGGTAGAGTTTTTCTAGCAAGTCTAACAATCATTTAGTAACTGCCTCTCCCAGCTTTATGGCCTAAAAAGTGGATGGGATTTCCCTTTGTAAGTGTTTAAGGGCCTAAAGGAAGAAGCCAACTCAGCAGCTGCCTTCTCTCCTTTTCTAGTCAAGGTGCTTCATTTGATCATGGGCTTGCTTAGTCTGAATGAACTTGAGTTTGGGAGTGAAAGATGAGACTCTCTGAGAAGTTGGTTGGAGTCACCAACGTTGTGGTTGTTTGTTACAGTTGTCAGCCTTCTTACAATGCCTCCTCTGTTATGTGTCTTTTTTTTTTAACGCTTCCAGTCTTTGAGAAAAGCCACATCCATTTCATCTAATTCTGCACAGAGCTGTTGCCAGTAAGCAACCTGGTCCCATGCTTCTGGGCTTCCCTTAGTCTCCTTCGTGCCACGAGTGTAATTCACAAGAAGTGTCTCCTCTGCAAGCATATGGGAGGGAGCTTGTGCAGGAGCAGCGCCATGTGAATTAGCTTGGCAGTTCATCCTGCCATTTTTGCGTTTAGCAAATGGTTGGAAACTAGGTGTCCTTGAGTGAGCACAAAACAACACTAGGACTCCTGCTGTCGCTTGGCCTCCGCTAATTAACTTTGAGCCTGAACCTGAAACAACGTCTTGGTGTAAAAGCTGCCTGCCACACACATACACGCACACCACCCCAGATACCAACCTGGCTGTGATAAGGGTGCGAGGGGGGAAACGTTAAGCCTTGGCCTGGCTTTGGGGAGAGTTCTTCGAAAGTATTTGCCTGCGTACGCACAAGCACATCCTGAATCCTAAATCCAAAGTACTTTGGGACTCCCCCAGACTCTGTTCGCACTCTGTTTCTTGAAGGGCAAGAACTCAGGGGTGAAGCTACTCCGCTTGCCTGCTTCCAGCTCAGATGAGAACAGCTTAAGAAGAGATTTCTGGAAGGAAGAGTAGCTCAATGCTAGATCTAGAAAAAGCAACTGCAAGTGCAAAAGTGACCTTCTGGGCTTCCCCCTAACCTTACCCTTGAGAGGAGTGCCAAAGTCTTGACAACCAACTGGATGCCGGGTCTTGTCTGCTCCAAGGAGGGCAAGGTGTTTCGCTTGGCATCCGCAGAGCTTTTCACACTGGCATTATCCAGCCGATGCTTCTCCGTGCTTTTAATACCAGCCTGCTTGGTTTCTTACAACCGTTTTCTCTCTTTCCCGTCTGCCTTCTCCCTGGTTTGAGGTTAAACTGGGGGAGTTCAGAGGGAGCCAGTCCCAGAGCCAATATTTCTATTATCAAAGCAGCTTATTTCTACAGGGGGGGATGATAATTTTAAAATTCTGATGGAAAGTGATTTCAGTTTTTTGTTTTTTTTTCATTTGTGACCTATATTCAGGGATCATTTCAGTGCTTTTTCTGTATAAAATGTTTGTTTGGTTGTGTGTGTGCGTGTGTGTGTGTGTGTGTGGTGTTTTTTTTTAAAAAAAAAGAGGGAAATTAAATTTTGACGTTTCAAACGGACACATCATCTGTACATAAGCGACTGTTCCGACTCTTCTCTTCAAACACTTGTTTCTTGTAGAAACATGTTGATTTTGGTTTTTGTTTGTTGGGAGGGCTGTTTTGTTTGTACTTCGAAAGCATGTACATAATTTGTTTAAAATGACTATTGTAGTTTGGAGTTCTTTTTTAAAAGATTGCCAGGCTGAGACCTCAAGGAGAGAGTGGAGGTTTGGGAGTGGGAAACGCTGAGGGAAAGCGCTGGCACCGTTTACAGCTTGTGTCAAGCTATGTATAATGTAAATTCTGTACAAAATTAACTTCCTTTTTGGTCAAATACGTAGATCAAACTAGAAGCATTAAGAAGCTGAAGAATTTAAAAAAAAATGCCAAGTGGAGGCTTTTTTTATTATTATTTGCCTTTTGGATACCTTAATGTGCAAAATCTATTTATTTCAGACAAGAAAATGTGTATAGTCTATTAATGACAACCTAAAACGTATTTAAGCAAAACTGCACCATTTGATTTTATTTTATTTTTTTCTCCAATTTAAAATTTCATTTATTGTACGTTCCTTCTCAATTTACCAACGTAGTATTTGTAGAAATGAAAAGGAATCATGCATCAGCCATGCTCTGGAGCTCCGTGGTGCTCCAATGCGCATGCGCGGCTCCACGTGAGCGGGACGTTCCCTCGGCGATGGAGTAATGCCCTGCCAATGGTGAAGCTTCATGTGCAAATTTGGGGCTCTCCGCTTCTCACTGGAGCTGTTGGGAGTAAGCAGTTGTTTCGGGGTGGGAATGGGAACAGAAATAACGCTAAATTGAGGAGGTAATTCTTCAACTGAAAAGCTGAGGAGGGGAAAACCTTGGTCCTTATTGTTCCCGTTTCACGACTTCTGTCAAGATACTGGTTTTTAATTTGCGGCGTGAAAAATAAAGACCTCCTTCAAAAGGAGGAAAGGAAAATGGTTTGCAATAAATTACATCTGTTTTTTACGTTCGCTTCAACCAACAACAACCCGGAATTAAATCTCTTTGCCTTTGAGATTGAGGAATTTTTTAAAAACTTCTGTTCCCTTTTGTTTTTAAACCCCTGTATAAATTTAGGACGATTCTGTGCATCTAGGCTCTGTCATCACTATGTACCTTGTTTTGAAGAACGTGGGTTTTTGTTTTGTTTTTTTGTTGTGGGTGTGTCATGCTGTAAATATTTGTTCATATTTTTTTGTGAATTGAATACTATGTACCATTGTATTATAGTAACTTTTATAAAGCAAACCATAAATATACTGACCTTTCTTACAAAAAAAAACCCCACCTTGTTTGGTTCATTTGGTGCCAAAATAATAATTTCTGGACGGACTGGAGGCCCATCGGGGCAGAACTTTGGAGCAAGAGACTTCAAAAGTAAGCAATCGGACCATCACCTTCCAATGTATGCTGTTTTCAATTAGCTATTTTTCACTCCTTTTTTTCTCTGTACAGGTTTTTTCCTGCCCTCTCAAGTTTTTTCCTTTCTTTGGCGTTGCTGAAGTCTTCGAGGTTGCTGCTCAAAGGCTACTGGAACATGGATGGAGCTGTTTTGGCTGCCTAAGGGTAGGTTCTCAGAGAATGAATCTGCTGTTAGTAGATAGCAGCAGTGAGGATTTTATAGTCTGCTAGATGATGTTGCACTCTGACTCCCATCATCCCTCTCCACTGGCTACATGCTAACTGCTGCTGATGGGAGTTACAGTCCTCACCTATCCTACCCCTGATTTACAGTATGGACATCTGTAGAAGAAAGTACATAGAAAGAAGGTGCTAAAAGTCCTACAAAACCTTTTTTTTTAAAATCCTAATAATTTGACCATTATTTTACACAGAGCAAAGTCTTGGGTCTTGATGATCGCAGTATAATCTATCCATGCGCCATGGCATTGCATGTGCAACTCTGATTCCATTCTGTGTTGGACAAAAAAGTCCGGCTACTTCTATATTGTTGTGTGCTGTTGAGTCACTTCTGACTTATGCTGAGCTTAAGGCAACCCTATCAGAGGATTTGGTGTTTTTTGGCTGTTTTTGTTTTGAGCTTTGCCATGGCCTTCCTCTGTGACCAAAAGAGTGTGACTTGTCCAAGGTCACTCAGTGGTTTTTCATGGCTGAGCAGGGATTTGAACCCTGGTCTCCAGAGTCAGCATGGTGTAGTGGTTTGAGAGTTGGGCTGTGATTCTGGAGACCAGGGTTTGAATCCTAGTTTGGCCAAGTCACATACTCTCAGCCTCAGAGGATGGCAGTGGCAAATCTCTTCTGAACAAATCTTGCCAAGAAAACCCCATGATAGGTTTGCCTTAGGGTCACTGTAAGAAATGACTCCAAGGCACGCAGCAACAACTCTAGAGTTATAGAGCCCAACAGGCTCTCAGACAACTTCCATAGGGGAAATGAACTTGCAGAAGACACCCAGAGGATTCCAGAAGATGGCTCACATCCTCTTAAGTGTCATACCCGAGCATTAAGTCCACCCTACACCCATGCATGTCTTTTTTTTTCTTTATAATTGTAGAAGTTTGTATCCTCTTCCACCCTCAATTATCAAAGCTATGATAGTCCTCCCAACCTCAATGGCCATTCCAGAACTGGTGGGAATCATAGAAGGGTCTGAATATTCTGAAGTCTTGCACTAAACTGGGAGACGTAAAATCTCAACTGATATCTATCAACAGCTATTAGCTGGGATCCATGATGTCTATAGATAGAGGTGGTACATATTTGACCAGCAGATGATGGGAGACACAGTAGGGGGAAGAAATGTCCCTAGTCCTCTCACCTTTTCTTTTATCCCACTGCTGCACCTACTGGTAGTGGAAGGCGAATGGGGGAATCAGATGAACCCCAATATCCTCTAGAAAGGCCTTTTGGGCATAGGCAGCTGAAATCAAGAGGCAAATGGCTCTTTTCAGTAGTTTTGTCAAAAGCTTGGATCAGGATCAGACACGTTGGTTGGCAGCATGCTTCCCCCCAGAAAATCTTTCCAGGAGACCTCACCAAAATGGACACTGAAAGAAACCTCTGTGCTTTGAATCTTTTTTATTCAGTCAAAAAGCAGGCCAGGTGGGTGGGAGGAAGATGACTTTGGAATTACTGTGGCAAAAGATTTGAGCATGAGAAATTCTCCCAGCCGCTTGCCTACCACACATTCCCCGTGTGGGGCTGAACCACCCCCTTTGCTGTAGGATATTACATGGCGTTTGATTCCCCATTAGGTGTCAGGATGGTGAGGTTTCCCCGGGCATCTTGGTCCGCTTCAATTGCTTCAAACAAAGATTTGAAGTTCCCAGCACCAAATCCCTGAAGGAAGAGAATACAGGAGAATAATTAGAGTGATTTTTTTTCTTCTTTTGGAAAGTTGAGCTACGTAAGTATGCATAGGCCACTATGGTTCAGAAAGTAGGATTTTTGATAGGCAGATATTCCAACTGCAGTTCCCCCTTGGACAGCCTACACTACAAAAAGGACAAAGAAACCCAACAGACGCAAGGCCTGCTTTGCTCCTTGCCTATGGCCTTAGCTACCAGTGGCAGTTTCTCCCTGGGGGTCAGTCGCTCTTATTTAATAGATGGCAAGGGTTCATTTATGAACTGGACTTCCTTTATATGAACAAATAGGGCAATTGGACAGCCTGTGCACTGAGATAAAAGGCAACTCAGTGACTCTTCCATCCATGCAAGGGCCAGTTCTGCCTCCTCTTGCCATAACTGGTATTTCTACAAGGCTGGGAGTCTGAAATTTGCACCAAGCGTGCCTGATAAGCATAGCTCAGCTCAAGAGGAGCCAGTTTGACGCTGTGGTTGGTACAGTATCTAGTACCGGCCTTCTGTGAGATGCCACCTTTGGTTGAGTGGGACCCCAAGGCCAGCTCTTTTGCATTGGCTGCTCAGAGAGGAAGGTACCTACGGCACAAAGCCAAAAGTCCTTCAGAGGCCTTTTGAAAGTGAAACCGGCCCAGAGATGAAGGTGGAGAGGAGGAGGTTCAGGTCCAACAGAAGACATTGGACAGTTTGTTTTGAAACTGAGTGCTGACATGGGTGCATTCTGTTCCTGTCATTTAAGTGCGTAATGAACACTAAAGTAGCCTGACATTTCTCCTCTCCCTCCCATTTGTTTGTCAGCAGGAAAAGCATCATGTTCCACCCGTTCAATTCTGTGTCCTGCCCCCAACTGCTGAGCTCGGGTGTTGTGCCTATCAGTGGGAAAGGAAGTAGGGGAAACAGTTCAGACAATGACGCAGCCGCTAGTCTTGGCTCGGAAGGGAAAAGGAACAAGATGGCATTCACAAACAGTGTGCACCGTCCTTTCCCTTCCTCTCAGAGCACAGACCAACCGCATCTTGATCATCTGAACTGCTTGGATAGGGAACCACGACCTAGCAAATGACTATGTGCTTCATCCCAAAAGAGACACAGACACACATAAGTCACGCCTAGGCACCTAAGTGTCACTAACAGCGCTGCCAGCCTTTGTGTTCAACTGCACTCTTTAAAAAAAAAAAGCCTCTCGGAAGACAAGTCTCTCCCTCACGAGGGAGATGCTTATCTGTCAGGGATGCTTTGATTTGGAGGTCCTGCATGGCAGGGGGTTGGACTAGATGGCCCTTGTGGTCTCTTCCAACTCTATGATTCTATGATTCTATGATTCTATGAGATATGTCTGTGAGATGTCCTTTCCATTCAGAATGAAAAAGAAATTAAGTGATCAGTACCTCACATTATGTGAACACAAAAGCAAAACAAATCATAAATGAAATAAAACCATGTATTTGTCTTGGCTCGTGTTCAAGATACACATCTATACACCCTTATCCTTTGTTTTCCAGGAGTCTGCCAGATCAAACTTGGAAAGAGGCAGTTGAAGGAGACCAGAATGAAATTTTGATCAGCTCAAAGTTACAAATAAAGACGAGTAGGGTCAGAGGTCAGTACCTGGTCCAATTCAGGCTGATGGGTTGGTTCCAGAAAGTGGCAGGACAGGGGCAGAGAAAAACAGATTGTGTGGCTCCTATTGTGAGCAACCTGCTGCTCAGATTGAGGGCCCTTTCACACTACACAAGTCGAGAGTTATGACTGCACCTGAACTGCTTATGGTTCCATCTGGAGATTTGCCATTTAGGAAGAAGGGGTTAGAATTCTCAGCTAGAGTGCCTTCCCAAACAAGTCCCAGGATTCTCTAGGATGCAGCCATGGCAGTTAAAATGGAATCAATGCGCTAGAATTGTCTAGTGTGAAAGAACCCTTATTAGAAACCTAACAAAAGCAACAAGTATATAAGGTCAGACTCCTCTATTAGCGCTCAAAATCTTGGGCAAGCTGGCTGGCCAAGAGTTCTCTCTAGTGGTGGCAGGGAGGTTTGCAGCCTCACTTTTAAAAAAGGTTGAGCCTATAACAAGGATGTTGGGGTGGCACTCGTCCCATGCAAGACAGCCCTCCCGCTTCAGCATTTTACAAACTTTAAAGATCTAAAAACACCCTCTGCATCCCATACAAGGCAAGTTGAGGCAAGGTACTTTGATGCACCAAAAAACATTATCCAAAAAGGGAAAATAGCAGGGCTGGGGGGCATTTGAGGGTTTCAAAATGGCCTTGGGGGCACTCCCCATCTCTGGCCTAAATCCAATGGCCAAATCCTAACTAAAGTAGCTCCACTTGATCAAAGGGAGCATGGTGAGTTACCACTTAGGAAACTCCCACTTAGTCAGCCTTCTCTAGTTGAGGCTAACAACTGGATTTGGGGCTTGATCTTTTCTCATCTTTTAATCTAAAGGTGTGAAAGTTTTTAAAAATCAACAGGGCCGTGAGAGCAGAATGTCCTCTTTCAGCCACATGTGAATGGGATTTGGCTCAGCCTTGTTTGTGGTTGTAGCGCGCCTTTAAGTTGTTTCCAACTTATGGCGACCCTAAGTCAAACCTATCATGGGGTTTTCTTGGCAGCACTGTAGCCTGAAGCAAACCTCGATGCCCAACAGACCTGATGGTTGTAGCGCTGTATGACCTCCAGGAAGACGGTTGGCCTGTCCTGAACAGGCTTGGTGAAGATCTGAAGTAAGTATCCCTTCTCATCAAAGTCCACTAAGATTTTGAGTTCCTTAAAAAAGAAGCGGGAGAACCAACTAGAGAACACTGTTTGATAAGAAGTCATTTTTTTCAAACACTGTAATGAATCACAGGAACAAATGATTTACAAGTTCATGGAAATGTACTACTACGTCTTCCTGTGTTTCCTCCCAGCTCACAGATTCCCATGTCTCTAACCATTATGCTGCACCAGACTATGTGTTGCTGGCTGTAGTATTCAGCAGGTGCTCAAATGTTCCTCATGTTACACGTCAGTCTCAGGGCTCCTCCAGAGTGCCCAATCCTTATGGGAAATGCTAAGGTGTTCATTCCGTTTTGGGATTGCACATCCTCCAATGATAGTTGCCACCCCTGCCTCTGGTCATGCCTTAAGTATACTAGGGTTTTGGGCCCTTGTTTGTGCCTGGTTGTAGCAGACCCAAGCACCAGCCTTGGTTTGTATGTGACCCTTTGCGCCCACTCGATGTGTGGATCACCTACATCCCTGCCAGCCCCTCCACGAACTCAACACCTCTCCCCATATTCTCCTCCCTGGTATCCACATTCCTTGTCTCATACATCTTTTCTATTCTCGACTTCTAATTTTCTATTAATTTATCCTTCAGGGATTTACTATGACTCTAAAGTGAAAGGGAGGAACGAAACATTCAACCTGGTTCTTGGAAATGTCTCTCACACACACAGCCATTTGAAGCATTATCAGAGGGACATCCAAAATATAGTGGGAGGAACTGAGACAATGGATACAGATCTGTGACATTTACCTCTAGGACCCAGGGGTGCAGGGAATACCCAATGCAGTGGATATAAAAAGATGCAGCTAGTACCAGAATTTCAGGAGAGAGAGAAAAACCAAGACAGGATGAATATCGAGGTTTTTTAAATGGCAAGCACATCTACAACCCTTACCAAATCCTGAGGCTTTGGGCTGGTCTGGAAGAGCTCTGAATCTACTGCTTTCTATCAACTACCAAACATACTACTATGTATGATTGACAAGATTACAAGGATGCTCCCCACAAGTGATTTTGGGGTATGCGACCCAGCCTATATGTTCAGTCAGACCATCCGAAACAACCCCTCCAAATTTTCCAGAAATCTATCCAACCATTTTGGCATGATGGAGTAACAAGCAAAAAGAAACTGAATTTGACTGATAGAGAAAACTTTGTTAGCCAACTAACCTCCAGTTTACTGATGTTCTCCTTCACCTTAATTTTGGCTGATTTGAGTCTCTCTCGAAGTTGCTGGTAGTAGGTAGATGGAACCGACATGAACTCAAGGCCACGTTCTTTCAAGTTGGTGATCTGCAATGAAGGAAAATATGTTGTCATGATACGGGGTCATTTAAAAAGGTGTCCACGTTTTGGTGGGCAGATTGCGAGGGGGATTCCAGAATACTGAGACGTCTTACCGCAGCAATGATGTCTGAGGTATTTAGGGCAATGTGCTGGACTCCAGGGCCCCCATAATAATCAACGTATTCCTGCAGAACAGAGAAAAAGGAGACATCAGCCAGGACCTTCCCTCAGGGTTGTGTAGTGTGGATCTCTGCGTGTGGAGTTACATGTTAAGGCCAGCATCGTGTTCGTGATATGCAGGCCAGGAAACATGTCTCTTGCCTCTAGATTCTGTCTCCAAACCTCCCCCCAGGTGAGCCTTCTGTTGCCATTTCTTGCTGCTGAGAAGGGAAGAGGGAGAAGGCAATTTAGACCATGAAGATGTGGGTGCTCTAGGCTCCAGGAAGGGGGGAGGATAAGCAGAGATACGCTTTAATCCATGAATGTACTCTCATTTCTCATCCTCCCCTGAGCTGAACCCAGTTGCTACCTCATAGCTTGAATGGCCTCCCTGCTTGCCCTACCTACCAGCCCTCCTGAGGTCTGACAGTTGCTGGGAAGGATAAGGAACTGCATGGATAAAGCTACACTCCAGTGTAGTATCTCAGCCTCATTCTGCTACCCAACCCTTGTGTTGAACAGCAACGTTGTGCAACTGAACCAAGCCACTAAATGTAGCCAAGCGCACAACCAGCTGTGGATGTGCATCCATGCGCAATGCTCATTTAAAAGTGCAATGGCACTGCCTGTGTAACTCTGCTTCTTCAACCTCAACGTGGGTCTTCCTCATCAGACCAAAATGTCCAACCACTTCTGTAAGGGAACGTACACGAGCATAAGACACCCACAGGATTGCAGAGCTTGAATCTGGAAGCATTCTACAGAAGTGCTCTACTTGCGCTCAGTCCAAACATACCCCTCCTCACCTGGATCAGCAAACTAGGTCTATGTGTTTGGACCTGAAGAGGCAGCTGTGCGTAGCTTGGATTTGCTGAAGCAATGATATCAAAAGCCACCTAAACCTGCCACTTTTGTCTTGCCCCTGTGTGAAATACAGGGCCCCGGCTACTTTCTCCCAAGGAAATTGTGGTGTTTGATACCATCACACACATGCACCCCCAAAAAACATGGCAACCTTGGCTATGTGTATGTATGTGCCTTCACATTGCCAATTGACTTACGGCAACCACTTGGATTTCAAAAGGTTTTCTTAGGCAAGGTGGTTTGCCAGTCCCTTTGGCTATAGGCCCCAAAAGTGTAGACTTTTACCTGGATCTGAGATTTCTTCTTCCCCATGGCAGGCTCATTAATCGGCATTTTAATGGATTCTTCATAATTGGCCACCACTATAGAGCGAAGAGCACTGAAGGCCGTATGGACCTGCTTATCATCCACAGACCAAAAACGGTGGAACAAGAGGCTTCTCTGGTACCTGTGGACATGCAAGAAATTCAGAAGACAGGAATAAAAGATGGTCACGGCACACAAGTAAACCATGACTATCTCAGCAGTTTAGTACCTTTTACAAGAAAGGGCCTGGAGCGCATGATTTGCACGCAGGACATCCCAACTTCAATCCTCAACATTTTCAGGTTAGTTAGAGAAATATCTGAAACTTTGAGGAGATGCTGCTCACCAGTACAGAGAGTAAAAAGCTAATGGAGCTAAATATCCTATGTTTTGTCGTGAGTTAGCTACCAATGTTAACTGAAGGTCACATATTTGAAAAATCAAACAAGGCAGGCTATGTGCCTTTGCTTTATGAGGTGCAGATTGAGCCTCCCTTAACTGAAATGCTTGGGACCAGAAGTAATTTGTATTTATTTTTTTTTTTCATATTTTGGAATATTTGTATATACATAATGAGATAGGGACTCAGAACAGGGAAGGCTGTTCTAAGTATCCCGCATTCTCATCTTGATAACCTCAGGGGCCAAAGAATGCAGAAATTCTCACCATTCCGCCACTGGGACCATCTCCTGGTCAGGCTGGTTTCCCACCACGTGGTCGATGAAATTCAGCTTTGCTGGTGGCCTGGAAAAGAAAAAACAGGTGAAAGCAGACGTTCCCTCAGACCTTTAGAGTAAGAGTTTCCCCCCAAAGTGGAACAAACTCCCTCTGATCAAAGGCTATCATTTTCACAGGTCTACCTTTAACATTTTCTAAAGTGCACAGAGGGCAGCTCACTGCGACAGCTCCACTGGCCACCCATTTATTTCTGGGCAGAAATCAAAGTGCCAGTGATGCCCTATAAAGCTCATTATTGTTGAAGAGCAAGTTATTTGAAGGAACTTGACATCGGATGGGAACACAGCAGACAGTGCCTTCTTGGTGGCTGCTCCTCCAGACTCGGTGACTGCCTTCCAAGAGAAGCTAGACTGGCTCCTCAGTAAGTACTTCTGCAGGCCTATTGAAAACCCCCTCTGATGCATGGCTGGACACGTTTTGGCTATACCTGTGCTTCCAAAGTCACTGCCTGAATGCTGGAAAGGGCGGGGATGACCAGAATAAGGCTTGAGATACTTACAACTTTTTTAGCAGAGGGTCCTTAAAAAGTGGAGACTCAAACCCAGGCAGGAAAAGTCCTTTGTAGTCCCGCTTTTCAATGAGCGTGTGCGTGGTGTCTCCATACTAGATATGAAGAGGAGGAAAAGCCAGTGTTTTTATTACACTCTTGGTGAGTTGGCAAAGGCCTGGGACTCAGGTCCCTTTCCCACTAAAGCAGCACTATGATTCCACTGTAACTGCCATGGCAAGGTCCTATGGAATGCTGAGATTTGTAGTTTGGGGACGAGCCAGAACTCTCTGGCTGGAAATGTTAAATGCCCCTCACTGAGCTCCAGATCCCAGGATCCCATAGGTTTTCATGGCAGCTAAAGCGGAATCATAGTGCTGCAACGGTGTAATATGAAAGAGATCTTCACAAACGGATGGGTCTTGACCCATCCCTCCCATTGCGCTGGCCATGGGCATGTTTTAGTCATGATATCTAAAGTGAATCTCTCTGTAAAGAGGCAGTCTGCCTCATGGTGTACCAAAACGTCTGCTCTCCCGGCAAAAGCAAATCACCTTCACCTTCAGGAGAGCACAAGAGAAAATTCTAAGTACCTCACCAAAGTACAAATCCCAGAATTTAATAGGATAGGACCGTGACAAAGAGGCATCGAACTGGTTCAATTGTACAGTGGGGATAAACCTAATGTATGCTAAGAACTTAGGAAAAGGGCTGTCACCATCCCCACCATCATAATTTTCTTTGTGTTCCTCAGTGAATTCCTTTTAACTGGCTTTTCAGGTGGGGTTTAGAGGCCAACCCCCTCAACTTTCTTACCGTTTGAACAATGGCAAACTTCACTTTCCCGTATTTATCTTCCTCTATCCAGGGTTCTTTCACTATCTTGGCTCCACGCTCTCTAGCTTTCTGAGGAAAGGAGGGGGACAAGAACCAAGGAGAGCAGAAAGAGCATTTATTAGACAAAGCGCAAGCCAAGGGCGGCAACTTTCTGAGTTCGACAGGAATATTCTTCAGCGGTGGCTTACCTGCACAATGAAATCACAGTCCTCCACTTCAAAGGCAATGTCTTTGACACCATCTCCATGCTTCACTAAGTGCTCCCCCATTTCTGCATAATGAGAAAGAGAAGCGAGAACACAAAAAAGGGGGAAATTCAGCAGCTCTTCTGTTAGCCACCCCCAGAAAGAACCTCCCAAGACCGGAGGCAGTGTTCCTCAGACCTAAGCTTGGGTAAGTTACTTAAAGTTAATATCACACTGCATTGTTGTTGTAGTTGTGTACTTTCAAATAGTTCCCAACTTATGACCACCCTAAGGCAAACCTATCATGGGGTTTTCTGGGGCTGAGAGTGTGTGACTCGCCCAAGGTTTCCCAGTGGGTTTCCACGGCTCAGCAGGGAATCTCCAGATCTCCAGAGTCATGGTCCAACACTCAAACCACTACGCCACGCTGGCTCCACCACATTGCTATAGCCCTATTAATCCACTTTTACTGCCATAGCTGCTGCCTGTGGAATCCTAGTATTTGCAGTTTAGGGAGGAGCATTTAGAATTCTCAGCCAGAGACCTTTTAGGCATCACTAAACTACAAACCCCAGAATTGCACAGGAGGCAACCATAGCAGTTAAAGTGGAATCACAGAGCTGTAATAGTGGGGTGTAAAATTGTCTTGAGATTATGGTTCCCAGAACCACCACCACCCCCCGCCAGTAGCCGTATTCTGAGCAGCTGAGCTTCAAAAAAGCTACTTTTCCAAGCTCAGATGCAGAGAGGGTTGCCAGAGTGAACACTGCAGAGGATTCCTATGCCGTGAGATGGCTGTGTAGACAAAGAAGTTTATTTGCAACTGGAAGTCAACCAGAGGCCAACTTCTATGTGGTGTCCTGTTGCAACATTTTTTGTTTAAAAAGGGGATAGATAAAACCAATCAAACATAAATATCTTTTGCGTTAATGAGAAGGAATTGGACTCTTCTGGTGACAAAAAACACCTGCTCCTCACAAGCTGGAATTTACCTTGATTTCCAGGATTGAGAGCTGATGAGAAGACAAAGATAATCTGGAAGAAATGAGAACAGTCATACAAGGGAGGTGTGGAAGTCTCAGGATACAATGCAAAACCCAAAGAGATCAATACCTGAGGCGTAGCTGAGTGCGGGGGAGAACAAGGAAGGCCTTGCACCACCCATACGAATGCTATCCCCCTAAATTATTTATTTCTTTAGTCCCCAAATGTCTAATCTATCCTTAAATTACAACTTTGGTGGAACATTTAGAAATAGACTGAAAGAAAATGTCATGGAGGGGGGCAGAATTTATGTGGAGGAACAATGCCTTCATTCTTCCTCCCATCTTTAATAAAGCTAGATTAGTAGTCAAATGAAGAGCTTATGGATACAATTATTCTGTATAAGACTTATGTTCTTTGCAAAAATGTATTTTTGGCATGCATTCAGTATCTATGCACTGCCATTTTGGATAAATTTTTAAAGACCTTTTTGTTTCCCCTGCCTTTTTGTCACTGTGAAACCATTTTTATACCATCCTTCATCTTACACTACCAAAGTGGTTACAAAACAGAAATGTACAATCCAAAGAGAATTGTCAAGAGAAACAATGGCCTGACTCCAACTAGAGTAGATCCATTTGATGAATGAGAACTTGGGACTAACAGTTGGACTTAGGCCCTAAAAAGAACATCAGGAAATAGAGAAAACAGATGTGCTTGCTTAACTGCTCAAGAAACCAGTTTAAAATGCCTGGGCATTTAAATGAGATTTAAAGCTCATTTCTAAATCAGATTCAATTTAGCACAAAGAATATAATGTTGGCACCACTTTCAGTCTTATGGGAATAGTAGGCCAAAACTGCTGGAAGGCTAGAAGCTCCTTACCTCTGGTGTGCCAAATGTTTTCAAAGCTGGTCACTCAGAACATGGCACAACAAAATTATGTTTTTAATCACAACCAAAGTGTCTCTCCATCTCACCTTGTCTTGCTTGACCACATGAGATGCTACCTCTCGGCTTCCCGTTTCCAGACCTCGGTAAGCAAACTCTTCAAAGCCCATTTTGTTGCAATAAAATGAGGCAGCCTTCAAAATAACACAAATGAAGGTATTACACGTCGGCTCAAGTATTCCCAGACTCTCTCATGGTCTAAAGCTACACCTATTAGGGCTGTCAATTCCTTGTTTGGCCCATGCTCTTCTGACTTCGACAGCAGCTCAGATATATACTTTTGTTAAGTTTTGCATGCATGGAAACAACTTTAATTTCTGCACATTAGGCTGCTGTTCAAGGCACAATGGCAGTGCCAAGTGGGGGGAAAGTTGACAGCCCTGACGTAAATGTGATGCTTAGTCTCAACTAAAATAAATGCGCTGAATCACTGAGAACTAAGTAAATCAACAGAGATGACAATTTCATTGATCCAATTGGTCAGAGGAATATTGACAAACTGGAAGGTGTCCAGCAGAAGACAACCAAGATGGTCAAAGGTCTCGAAACCCAAAGCCCTACGAGTAATGGCTTAGGGAGCTGTCACTTGCAGGAGAGAAGACTGAGAGGTGACATTACAGCCATCTTTAATATCTGAAGGGAGGTCATGCGGAAGAAGGAGCAAGCTTGTTTTCTGCTGCTCCAGAGAGCAGAACATGAACGAATGGACTAAAATGATAAGAAAAGAAACCCCATCTACACATTAGGAAGACCTTCTTGACTGTAAGAGCTGTTTGAGAGTGGAATATGGACTGCATCTGATGGTGGTAGACTCTCCTTCTTTGGAAGCCTTTAAATAGAGCTTGGGACCAGTGTGGTGTAGTGGTTTGAGCATTGGACTTTAACTCTGGAGACCAGAATTTGAATCTCCACTCAGAAAGGAAGCCCACTGAGCGACCTTAAGCAAGTCATATCCTTTCAGCCTCAGAGGAAAGCAAAGGCAAGCCCCCCCTGAAGAAATCTTGCCCAGAAAATGCCATGATAGATTCACTTAGGATCACAATCACTTGGAAATGACTTGAAGGCACACAACAACAAAGGTTGAATGGTCATCTTTCAGGAGTGGTTTAGAGGGCATGGCAGGAATAGAACTAGATGGCCCTTGTCATCTCTTTCAACTATATAATTTGGAGATTCCATCAGTCTGCTTTAGTTGGGGTTAGCAATTGGGTTTTAATCCCTGCCCTTGAAACTGAGGATAAAATGGATTTCAAATAAAATTGCCTCTTATCCATGGAAATTTACAACTGATAGAGTGACCATGGAGCAGTGTTAGCAACGTGAAACTTTCATGACCGGTATCCATAGTTTTTCGTGGGTTTTTCAGGCTATGTGGTCAAGTTCTAGAACAATGCCAAAATGAAACAAATCCCAGAATTCCATAGTATTGAGCCATGGCTGTGAAGAATGGTGCCAAACTGCTTTCTTTCTGCAGTGTAGACACACCCTAGATTTGCAGTGAAAGCAGCGCAACTCGGAATGGCCCCCATGTGAATAACTCAGCGGGATTGTTCCTTATCAGAAATGTAAGTTGTGTATTTGTCTGTTGCATCCTCAACGTTTTGAGACATTCTTTCATCATGTTTAACACCTTTTAAACTTTCAGTGTCTCTTTTGGCTAGAGCCTGTATGTGGTTGCCTACAAATTTTAACATTGCAATTGGACTGCATCTTCCGGAATTCCTGGGAGTTGCAGTCCCCAAAGGAAATTTTTTGTCATCGTCGTCCAAAGCAGAATGCTTTCCAGATTGTGGCAACCAAGCCAACAAAGCAAGGGGAATTTTGTGAAGCTTGGCAGCCGCCTCCCCCCCCCCATTCCCTTGGCTTAGCGCTCTCACAGTCACTCCACATACATCCCCCTCCCTGGCCTCCCAGCAAACAATTGGCGCCAACCCCCTCTGGGTTGCATCAGGCTAGTCCAAAGACCAGTCTCTTGCAACCATCCTCCCTGTGCCATGTGCCCATGTGCTAAACACATTCCCCACAGCCAACCACACACGCACGCCAATTCTGAATCAAATGTGTGCCATGCCAGACAGGCCTCCTCCCTCTTCCCAGCACCCAATCGCAATGCTGTGCACACCACATGCCTCGACACACCTACCCTGGGTTTCGCACAAAAGCATAGGGCCCCAGACGCTCTGCAGCAAACATGCCACGATGCCTTTCCTTAGTTTAATGCTCACCTGCTTGGCATTTCCAACCCAGAACGTCAAGGAATGGAAATGGAGAAATCGGCCTCTCTCGGGCTGAAGAATTCAAAGATATAGCCGTGTTAGTCGGTAGAACCAGTACAGAGAAAGAGCTTGGACCACATTTGAGACTAACCGAAAGAAAGATGTTGGCAGCGTCAGCTTTAGTGGACTGCGGTCTACTTCTGAGGAGTCTGTGCATCGGAAGTAGACTGAAGTCAGTGAAAGCTCCTGCTGCCAACTTCTTTCTTTCAGTTAGTCTCAAAGGTGCTGCAAGACCTCTCTACATATCAGGCTGAAGAGATGAAGGAAGAGGAGTCAAGGATGGCTTCTGACTCTCAAGGGTAAACAGTCCCTAGAGTTGAACTTGGCCTCTGCAACTGGACCCCGAACCCGTCCAGCTGTGCTCTGAAGTTTCCAAGACCTTAGGGGTGCCCTATGTATAAGGAACTAACCATTTGGCAATCTAACCTATTATTGCAGGTAACTGTCAGGGCTTAGGGACCAGTTTAGCCTCCCTTCCCCAATGGCCTAGGAATGTGGGGGGCAATTTCAATATATTTTTGGCTCTCTGGGTCATTTTTGGCCCTGCCTTGAGAGAGCCTGAAGTCAACTTGGTTACAAAAGACATACCCACCAACTGTCCCAATTTGTCAGGGACAATCCCAGTTTGCCACCCTACTTTTCTAGCAGCTTTTAAAATATCCTGGTTTCTCTCTCCTCCTTCTCTTCCTTTGTGCTCAGCTTGTTTCAGTTGCTCCAAACCTCGGTCACAGCTGGGGGATTTGGGGAGTTGCGGTCCAAAAAAAAAAAAAAGGTCTTTCACAAGCACTTTAATAACCTTGCCATGTTAAATATTAATTCTTCTGGGAAATATTTACCTAGCTCAACGCAGGGGATGAGCTAAAGATCATAGGAGGAAAGAGAGGCAAATTTCTGTTATCTCCTTAAACAATGTTTTTGAAAGGGAATTTTTTTTTCTTTTCTTTTTGTCTTGTCTTATCTCTTAAAAGTCAGACTCTGCTTTGGAAAGCAATCCCATTGGATTCAACAGAACTCCTTTTTTCCCCCTAGAAGCAGCACAAGATGTTAGCTTGGTTCAAATGAACCAGGACACGGTGTTGTACATTTAGCAAAGAAACTGTGATAGTTTTTCAATTTTTTTTCCCTAAGACTGCAAATAAGATTGCTAACTAAGGTTAGGATCCAACCAACACTACACTTGGTAGTCCCTTTTGCTTCATTGGGACTTGAGAATGTTTTAACCTCGGCTAGACTGTTGTTTTTATAAAAATTTTTCAGTCTCGGGAAGTTTGGTTTCTTAAACTAGAAGTCTGGTTTAAGAACCACTATTCTATCATAGCGAGGAGCTGATGTAAGATTAGACTGAGTGGAGGCATACTATGGATGGACTTCAAACACAGGTCTTAAGACCTTTCTAGTGCACCTTAAGACCTTTCTAGAATATTACATTTGCAAAAATATATGTTTTTATAGATGTCACCATAAACCGGAAACGACTTGAAGGCGCACAACAACACCCTAGGCACGCTCGACAGAAAAATCCAGAACGGGTGGCTTCTACCAGGTGAGTGTATACTTTGTGGCTGGCTCGCATTTGAGTTTATGTGTGAAAAGGTTCAGGTGGTGAGCCAATTCATTTCTGTCTAAGACCTAGATAGGGTAAAATAGGAAAATAGTGTATTGTCTTGTGTGTGTCCATGTGCCTTCATGTCACCCGTCGACCTATGGAGACCCCATTAATGTCACAGGTTTTCTTAAACAAGGGATACTCAAGAGGTGTTTTTGCCAGTTCCTCCTTCTGAAATACAGCACCTGGTATTCCTTGATGGTCTCCCACCCAAGGACTAACAAGGGCTGACCCTGCTTAGCTTCCAGGATCAGACAGGATCTGGTGCCTTTATAGTATTTAGGCTTGTACTGTCTTGACTGCATTTACAACAGAATGATATTTAAATGATGAACCTTGCTATTGTACCAGCATGGCATAGTGGTTTGGGGTTGGACTGAGACTCGGGGAAACCCAGATTCAAATCTCTGCTCAGCCATGGAAGCCCATCTCTCAGCCTCAGTGGAAGGCCATGGCGGCAAACCTCCTGGAATAAATATTGCCGAGAAAACCCGAGGAGATGGGGACTGTAACTCAGAGTCAACGTGAAGGCACATATCAACAACAATTCTGTGTTGCAAGCTATGGGGTGGGAATAAAATTGAAGAGATTGTCCCCAAATAAGAATCTTGCCTTCTCCCCACAAAATTTTCCTGAATTTCTAGCATTGCAGTCACTTAAAACTTCAGCTGAGTCTTTAGAAATAGAGTTCAGGCATCCAAAGAAAAGGAGCAGGCAGATTTACCAAGGGAAGGCAGGCAAAGGAAATATAAAAAGTTCGAAGTGTGAATGATTTTCAATTTCTCACTCTCCACAATGCTAAAAAATTGGGAATGAAGACATTATTTTGGGGAGCAGAATTATTATTGGGGGCAATGTCCTCACGTCTCCCCTTGGTACCGGTAGTTACGCCACTGGATAATATCATGTTCCTCTAAGACACTAACTCTAAATAGAATTGACTGTGTGCATAGTTTTATAATGGAAAATAAAACACATTGAATTCCATTTTCAGCTTACCTTCTCTCCTTTATCTGTGTAAGTTGTCTAGCAAAGAGAGAACCAAACAGAAAGAAAACAGACATTAATGGATATGTAACTTACTCTAGGAAAAAAAAACTGTCCCAAAATTCTACATGCGACATGCAACATATGAGCATTTTAAAGCCAAAATGAACATCACAACCAATACTGGAGAAAAGCAATAAAATAAATATATATAAATTGGGACATAGATCCAGTTATTTGTACAAATGAATTATTGGCAACACAGTAATTCAATTCACCCAACTGCTTTTTTTAAAAACTTATACACTGATGTGATTTGAGATATTTCCAAAATAAGAGAGTCCAAAACGAACAGTCCTAAAGCGTATTTGCCATTTTATTTTAGAAATTCGCCCTATAGGGTAATAGTAGCCGCATTTTACAATAATTTTTTTAAAAAGAAGAGCGTAAGCCCTTGCAAATCTTACCATTTCTCTTGTCTGTGGGAGCAAAGGAGATGCCGCTGAGAGAAAGAAGGAGGACCTGCGGAGGGCTGAAAATCTTTTAATATAGCAAAAGCAAAAGCGGGGCGGGGGGGAGAGCTCCACCCCATCTCCTCCTCCTCCAGATGGAAAATTTAAGCACTTTTAACTGAAAAGATAGCATTGGCTTTCTCAACTATCATCTTGCCAGGCTACCAGACAGACAATTGGCTGGTGTAGCCCACTTGTGTAACTACAAAGTCACTGGTGCGAGTTTCTCTTCAGAGATGAGCAACTGGCCTTAGCAAGCTGCTGTTCCTCAACAACCACTCTTCACTTTTAACACATAGTTAACAGGGGCCTGCCTTATAAAGTTGTTGTAAAGAGCTACCGAACTAGTGTTGGCTGGCTGTCTTAAACACTTGAATGTAGCAGGCACGTTTTAAGTCCAGCTCTTGATATTTTGGCTACGATAGCCCTAAGCCTCCACTAGTTGCTGTAATACGGCTTCAGGTTGACTGCAATTTACAGCAACCCTCTCCGAGGGATTTCTTGATCAGATTTATTCTGAGGAGGTTGGCCTCGCCTTCCTCTGAGGCTCTGAGAGAGTGTGACCTGCTCAGGGCCCCACAGCGGGTTTCCAGGACTGAGTCGGGATTCGAACTTTGGTCTCCCAGAGTCCTAGTCCAACATACAAACCACTATACAGTCAGCCCTCCATAGCCACGGATTCTTTATTCATGGATTCAAGCACCCGTGGCTTTAAAATATTTGAGATATATACACATTCCAAAAAGCAAACCTTGATTTTGCCATTTTATAGAAGGGCACCGTTTTACTGTCCATTATTTTTAATGGGACCTGGACATCCACGGACTTTGATTTGGGTCCTGGAACCAAATCCCAGCAGATACCAAGGCCCCACTGTGCCGTGCTGGCTCATGCCGACTGTTTATACCCATTGAACGAATGGGAATTGGGCAAGTCACCAGTTATGTAAGAGCACTGCTTCGACAGGTTGACTCTAGTTGAGATTAAGAACTGGGTTTAGGTCAGCGGTGGCAACGATGCAGCTCTTCCCATGGTTTGTTGGGCTGTAGTTCCCAGGAATCCTACAATTGACTACGATGGCCAGGGCTGCTGTAGGCTCCCCTGTATGTGGTTTGCAAAAGGGGATATAGCTTGAGAGGATGGCAACAGGCCCAGGAGCAAAAACAGGGGCGCATTTGCAAAGTATCTAACCAGCAGATGGCAACAAGAAGTTGAGATGTAGGACTCAAGAGTGCTGCTACCGTATCTCGCACCAGTAGCTGGCAGTGAGGAAGATATGTAGCAATAAAGACTCCCAGACCGGCGCTCTGGAACTTCTCACAACCTTTGTTTTTCTGGCCTAGGTTATAATAATGCCCACGAGTAGGAATTTCTGGTTTCCAGTCATCGTGATTCAGCTCTAGTCACTTAGGGGCCTTTTCACAATACACAATGATAACCCCAGGATTTTGCTTTCACCGCAACGAGTGCAGCCTATGAAATACTGGGATATGTAGTTTAAGGAGGCAGTAGAGTTCTCGAAATGTGAATTCTAAATGTGTTGTTTTGAATACCACTACAAAGGGAGCCAGCGTGGCATAGCAGTTTGAACCCTGGGCTACAACGCTGGATTCAAATCCCACGGAAACCCACTGGGTGACCTTGGGCAAGTCCTACACTCTCAGGGGATGGTTGGTTGGCAGTCTGCACCGTAAGGCACTAGAGCAGCGGTTGTCAACCTGTGGGTTGCAACCCCTTTGGGGGGAATCGAACGACCCTTTCACAGGGGTCGCCTAAGACCACTGGAAAACACCTATTTCCCTTGGTCTTAGGGACCAATTTTATGGTTTTCTGTGGGGTTTTCGGGCTCTGTGGCCATGTTCTGGGAGAGTTTATTCTTGATGTTTCGCCAGCATCTGTGGCTGGCGTCTTTAGAGAACCGATTTTATGGTTGGGGGTCACTACAATCTGAGAAACTGTATGAAAGGATCATGGCATTAGGAAGGTTGAGAGCCACTGCCCTAGAGCTTTGGAGGAGGCCCTTCTAATTGCCTCACCAAACTACAGATCCCTGGGTTCCACAGAATGGAGCCATGGCTGCTCAAGAGGGATCGTCATAGCACTAGAACTTAGTGGCTATGGAGCCCATGTTGGTCCAGGTGCGAAACTGGATTATTTCTGCAGTGCGGAGGCAGCCGAGGGGAGTGTTTATAGCTTTTCTGCGGTGATGGTCTGACGTGGGCTGCATCCATACTGGAGAAATAACCTGGTTTGGCACTGCTTTAACTCTTTTCTGGCTCAAGGCTATGGCATTCTGGGAGTTGGAGTATGGTGTGGGGTTCAGAGCTCAAGGCTGTGGAATTCTGGGAGTTGGAGTTTGTTGTGGGGCCCAGACTTCAAGGATGAACTCTTGTCTGGCTAAAGGCTGTGGAATTCTGGGAGTTGGAGTATGTTGTGGGGTCCAGAGCTCAAGGCTTTATTTTCTAGCTCAAGGCTCTGGAATTCTGGGAGCTGGAGTCCGTTGTGGGGGTCTAGCGCTCAAGGCTGAACTCTTGTCTGGCTCCAGGCTGTGGAATTCTGGGAGCTGGAGTCTGTGGTGGGGGTCTCCAACTCCCAAAATTCCATAGCCTGGAGCCACAGGGAGTTAAAAGCAGTGCCAAAGCGGGTTATTTCTCCCGTGTGGAGGCAGCCGTGGTTCCTTTTGCTGGCCTTTTGGACCCCTTTTGGCTCGGTCGTGTGAAGAGTGGCGAGGCCCATTGGTGGTGCTTGGGTTTTGTGTGGCTTTGGGGGCGGTTGTTGTTGTTGTGTGTGGCGGTTTACTGCTTTGCTTGGACTTTGCCTCAGTCAGCCTCTCTCTCTCTCTCTCTGTGGAAAGAAAAAGGCCCTGCCCTGAGCCGCCTCAGGGGCGCCGCAACCAATCGGAAGGCGCCGCTCGCCCTTGGCGCCGCCCCCGCGCGCCCCGCCCCGCCCTTTGTCTCTCATTGGCTGCTCACGCGGCCGGGAAGGCGGCGGGGGTCGGTCGAGGGCGGCTTCGCGGCGGAGCCCTTTTTGTCCCTCGGCGCCACCCGTAGCTTTTGGTGGCGTTGTTGTCGCCTTTTGAGGGGCTCCCGTCCGGCGACGATGTCGCGGGAAGAGCCCAGCTCGAAGGCCGTGACTGTCCGCGACGTGCAGCTCCTGATGAAGAAGAAAGAGGAGATCGAAGCCCAGATCCAGGCCTACTATCAGCTCCTGGAGGACGTAAGTGCCGCCACGCTCCCAGAATTCCACAGCACGGGGCCAGGCGAGCTCAAGCCGGGTCAAACGGCAAAGCGGGATGGCTTCCAAAGCGCCTTCAAGCCCTTGGCTGCAGCAGGACTACAACTCCCAGCATCCCTCGCGACGCCTCGGCTGAGGGGCCTTATAGTCCAAACCTGGAGGGCCCCAGCTGACGGAAGGCTGGGCTCAGGACTTGCAGGAGGCCAAGCTTCCTGGAGAAAAGGAGGCCCTTGGGACACTGGAACTGCCCTGGCTCCCTTCGAGGGAACCCTGGGATTTGTAGTTTTGGCACAGAAGGCTCCAAACGACCCCTCCCAGAAAGCTTGCCAGATCTTAGTGCATTTTGCATGGTTGGCTTGGGTTTGGATGTTAAGTTCCTTCCCACACTGACCTCCCAAAAGAAGGACAAATAATAATAATAATTATTATTATTTATTATTATTATTTATTTATAGCTCCCTTAGTTGTCCCTTTCATCTTGCCCGTTTCAATCTGTCATAACGATGTAACTATTTTAAATAATAATATATAAAATTATACATTCATTATATTAAATTATTATAATTAATAATGATATTTTAATTGTTATTGCATTTTACGAAATGGTGGGAGGGTGTAAGGGGACAAGGTAACATTACCCTCGTTTCCCCCCCAAATAAGACATCCTTGAAAAATAAGGCCTAGTCGAGGTTTTGCTGAATTGCTAAATATAAGGCCTCCCCCGAAAGTAAGACCTAGCAAAGTTTTTGTGTAACAGTATATAATAAATGTTCAATTTTTTTGTTTGACAATAAATGAGAATTGTTCTTCATGGAAAAAACAAGGCATCCTCTGAAAATAGCGCATCTTTGGGAGCAAAAATTAATATAAGATACTGTCTGATTTTGGGGGAAACACGTAGTATTGTTGTTGCATTTCTATTTTTAATAATAATAATAATAATAATAATAATAATAATATTTATTTCTAATCCGCCCCTCTGAACAAGCAATTGTAATCCCGCCTCGATCCATAGGGAGAGGCGGGAAATATAAATCAATCTTATTATTAGTATTATTACTACTATTCCATAAAATGGCACTCCAGCACTTCAATTTTTGTGTAGTTTTGTTTGAGGGAATGACTTAACTGGCCAACCTGCCTGCAAAGATGATCTGAAAGCGTACCAATCTATACCTGTTTTGCTCCGATATAAATACAAGTGGGGCTTGATCTCCCAGGTTGTGGGATAAGGAGCCTGGCAATTTGGTTCTGTTTTTAAGGCCCCACTGAATTTAAACTGGATTTCTTCCCAGGTCAGCTCCCATAGGATTGCAGATTTTATGTACAGGGGAAGTCTTCTTTCCTGCAACCGAATAGATGTATTGCTGCATAATCTTCTGTGGGAAGCGTTCGGTCTTTCTCTACTCTCTTAATGTCCCTGGTCACTTGTTAGACGGATGGAAAATTAAAAATAATAATTGTAAGCCGCTCTGATAGCTTTTAAGGCTGAAGAGCGGGATATACATACCATTAAATAAATAAATAAATAAAATATGATTTTGCTCCATGTAAATATTGCTGTGCTTTTGGGCTTTGGACATCATGTACTGCCTCAGTGCGCACAGTCAGGTGCTGAGCTCCATCCATTTACTTATTTTATTTTAGTTTTATCCCGCCTTTCTCCCAAAGTGGGGCCCAAGGCGGCTAACAACGTATATAAATCACATTAGAACAACCATTAAAATTGTTCTTTTTGCTCCTCAGTCTGAGATATTGTATTTTGGGGGGGCTGAGTTCAGTTAAATCTAGGATTCTGCTTTCAATTCAGCTGTGCGTTTTATATCAAGATCCCTTCTGTATCTCCTCCAAGAAAGATCTAAAGGGCCACTTCATTCTCTTTTTTTATTCTGCAGCAAAAAGGTGTTGGGATGAATGAACCTCTTGTGGACGTTGAAGGCTACCCGCGTGCAGATGTTGATCTCTACCAAGTCCGGACAGCACGACACAACATCATCTGTAAGCATCCAGTCCTTAGTTCCTTTGAATGTTTAATTCAAACTCAGAACCGTTGTGTTCAGGAGTGCAGCCTGATTTGACTTTCCCTTCACTTGGAGCAAGAGGTTGGGATCGAAAAAGGAACGAAGCAAGAACCCTTGTGGAAACACACATGGTTTGTGTATAACTGCTTAATTCCCTCACTGTTTCAGGTCATGTTCAAACTCCAAGCCCTTTACCAACATGCCGTGCTCTCATTGCCTCCCATTGCAGTGTCAAATACACATACAATACTTAGCAATAATTTACCTCATTTCCTGTAATATGCATTCAGTAGCATAAATACACAAGTCCCGAACATTACAGGGAGGTTCTTTTTTGTTGCACGTCTTCCATCACTGGGGTTCAGACATTTTTGCCAAACTTTAGCAAATCGTCCAGAGATTGCTCGTGAATCTGCTTGCTGCCCATGTCATCTTAGCTTGTGGGTGTTCTTTGTCTCTAGGTTTGCAAAATGATCACAAGGCTTTGATGCGACAGGTAGAAGAGGGTCTCCACCAGCTTCATGCCCGGGATAAGGAGAAGCGTGCAAAGGATGAGGCAGAAGCTCGTGCCGAAGCCATGAGCCAGAGTCTGGCCTTGCCTCAGCCTTTTGCCAAAGTGAACGCCGTCACCCCAGGATCCCCAGCCAGCCTTTCGGCAAGTACCGTCCCTCTTTTCACTAGTTTTCAAGCTAGTTACCGACTTGGCACCTAAGGGCAAACCGCACTGACTCTGTCGCTCTGCTTCTCTCTGAAGGGATTGCAAGTTGATGATGAGATTGTGGAGTTTGGCTCTGTGAATACTCACAACTTTCAGTCGCTGCAGAACATTGCCACAGTGGTACAGCACAGCGAAGGGGTAAGTGATCCGGGCCTCTGCCACCAGGCAGATATCTAGTCAGATGCATCACAATGACAACAGCTTCCGAGAGAGGCCAGAAAGGCCCTCTCCTTGTTGGCATTCTGTTGCCAGGCTAAAACCTTTTTATTCAAGACGAGCTTTTTGAAACCAAGTTTTTAAAGAACAGGCTAGGAGATGCTGTATTGTTTTAAGTGAACTGCTTTAAATAGCTTTTTATCTTTTTAATTCTATTTTATTTCGTTAACTAGAGTGTGAATTGTTTTAATATTGTAAAAAAGTTTCCAACGTGACGTTTGATCTCAGCCTGTGTGGAGGTGTTATTTCTCCCGGTCTTCTCTACCTACAGAAGCCATTAAGTGTGACCGTGATCCGTGGAGGAGAGAGACTGCACCTGGGGCTCACACCAAAACGCTGGAATGGCAGAGGGCTTCTTGGGTAAGCCAAATAACCTTAGCAGGTAGTGAAGAACACATTCGTTGTGTGTGATATTTTGGAGAATAATTCTGGATACTTCCCATCCCCTGGATCTGAACATCACCCTGCGTAATGCTTCTCCGTTCAGTGTGTGTTAAATGTTGAGGATAATAAGCTAGAAAAATGTGGGGTTTTCCCCTTCAAGTCATACAATTGTAGCATTGGAAGGGGCTTCATGGGCCCTCAAGTGTAACCCCTTGTTCAATGCAGGATCTCCAGCTAAAGCATCCCCAGTAGGGATCATAGACTCAGAATCATAGAGTTGGAAGAGACACCAAGGGCCATCCAGTCCAACCCCCTGCCATGCAGGAACTCCCAGTCAAAGCATCCCCGACAGATGGCCATCCATACTCTGCTTAAAGACCTCCAAGGACGGAGAATCCACTACACTCCGAGGGAGTGTGTTCCACTGTCGAACAGCCCTTACTGTCAGGAAGTTCCTCCTAATGTTGAGGTGGAATCTCTTTTCCTGCAGTTTGCATCCATTGTTCCGCGTTCTAGTCTCTGCAGCAGCAGAAAACAAGCTTGCTCCCTCCTCAATATGACACCCTTTCAAATATTTGAACAGGGCTATCATATCACCTCTTAACCTTCTCTTCTCCAGGCTAAACATCCCCAGCTCTCTAAGGCGTCCCTCATAGGGCATGGTTTCTAGACCCTTCACCATCTTAGTTGCCCTCCTTTGGACATGCTCCAGTTTCTCCACATCCTTTTTGAATTGTGGTGCCCAGAACTGGACACAGTATTCCAAGTGGGGCCTGTCCAGCCTCTTTTTGAAGACATCCAGAGAAGGAGAATCCACCACCTCTCCAGGCACTTGGTTCCATTGCCAAGCCACTCTTACTGTCAGGAGGTTCCTTCAAATTTTCAAATGAAATCTGCTCTCTTGTAACTTCACACCATTAGACCTGGTCCTCCCCTTTGTGGCAGCAAAGAACAGGCCTCTCTCCTCTCCTCTCTGGGACAGCCCTTGAGATATTTAAGGAGTGCAAACCTGTCACCACCCCAGTCTTCTCTTCACCGCGCTGAACGTGCCAGAAAACTCCACATTCCAGGATTCTGTAGGATGGAGCCATAGCAAGTGGTGTCAGACTGCATTATTTCTACAGTGTAGCTACAGCCTTAGTTGAAAGGGGGAAACAAGGGTATGCTGGTTGAAATCGAATGCTGTTTTTGGCAATCAGAGAGATGACCAGGCAGACCTCTTTGAGGAGGTTGTTCTGGATTCTTGGCAAAACCACTGAAAAGGTTCTGTTTTTTCTGCCCTTCCTCCACACAACTGACAACAGATATACACGAAAATTCTCTTGGATGCGGGTTTCTGTGGGATGGGATGGGGGAGAGGAAGCATTTCTTTGAGATATTTTGAGCTCAAAAAGGGGCTCTTGCACATGGCCCCCCAGCCTTCTGTTTGTGCTAGTTGTTTTGAGTCTTTGTGATGCGGAAATGCTGTTGGTTGTATATTTAAAAATTCCAGTTGCCAAAGGCCTGATCTTTCTCTTCCTTCCCATTTCCAGTTGTAATATCCTCCCCCTGCAAAGATGAGTTCCAGTGAGAAAGCTCCCAACAACTTGGTGCCGTTTCAGTTTTGAGTCGACCACGTAACCTGAATAAACTGGAGTGTGGAACATGAATTGTGGAGGTGTTGGTGTTTCCTACCAAAGAGCTTTGTAGAGTTACACACAAAAGCAGTTTATAACTGTACTGATTCTCATAGGGTTAGTTTAGCTTGTTCTCCTGCCATTTATTTGAAAATGAAAAGAAAAAAAAACAACCATGAGGCATGTTGCTTTATTTTGGAATTTGGTCACTTATTCTGGGACCTCCTTTTTATTCTTTCCTGTTTGTTTCTGGGTTTACCAGTAAAGATTTATCTTAGCGTTCACAGTAGGGTTTCCTCTGCTTTCACTAACTGCCTGTAAATCATTTATTGAGAGATTTCTGAAATCCTTAAGAAAATGGGCAGATATGGTACTGCACATTGCCATAATAAAGTCATTTTGAATAAACTTTCCTGTTAAAAAATGTGGGTGTTCAGCTTGTTGTGACTAGCAGCCCCGGCTTGCGTGTTGTGTCGCTTTTGAAGTAAATCCCATTTGCCTCAGGTAAGAATGTATAGGATTGCAGCCCTGATCTAGATTTTACAAAAACAGGTTTTAATTTAGTTGCAACTTGCTTGTTTCAAACAGATGGGTGCAATGTAGCTTACGTTGGCTTTCATTTTCTGTCTTGGTCATAATGAATCTTCCTTTATCTTAAAAACTGTATGTTAAATCATATAAGGCACGTATTCCCCCCTGCCCCAGTACTGTTTACATTTTAGATAGGGCAGTCTATTCTCAAAGATGTGCAATCTAATAGGTACCATTTTTTTTTTTTACAAAAAAAGGAACGCAAAATGTCACCATTTGTTAAGCAGTAATGAAGGCATTAAATGTGGTCAGTCAACAGTTTTATAGGGGTGAGCAGAAAGTAGATGGGGCCTGCAGATCTATATGTGAACTGCACTTCATCACCAGTTTGTTTGACTCCCAGTGGTTTACTAGCAGCTTCAAGAGTTTAATCGTTTCATATTTGGTCCTCAGGTGTTTGTCTCCAGCTCACATCATTGGGGGAATGATGGAATTGCATTTCATCAGCAAGGGGAAGGCTACCCTATTTCCTACCACTGTCCTGCTGCTATAGTACGGAGAGGATAAATATGTAGGACATGGCCCTATCATCGGTGTTAATTCCAATTAAATTCTGTATAGGCATACCTCATTTAACAAAGCCAAGTCTGTTTAGGCTCACTGAGCCCCTTCTTCTCCTCCATTTATATGGAAGTTGGCATTTTTTCAAGCAGTGGGACTGAAGTTTGGATGGAGAAATTCTGATTTTGGTGTCTGGGTGCAGCAGTGTCTCTGCAGTAAATAATGCAGTAAAGTTTAAACAGGGTTGGAATGTGGTTCTACTCGTATCTAGTGCTACTGTGGTTGTGTGTGCCGGCCTACGTCAGGCAAGGCAAATGGCAGCGGCCTGGAGAATCCCTCACTGAGCGTGTATTGAACCAGAGGAGCAAAGGGGAGAGCAGGTAAGCCTACCTCACCAGCAGGTTAAGAAAAAAATATATAGTTCGGCCACCAAAAGGGAGGTTGAAAAGTGGAGTGGTGTAAAAGTGGTGTTGGAACCTACAGTAAATCAAAGCATTGCTCTGTCTAGCTCAGTATTTTCTGTATGGATTGGCCATGGTTCTTACGTGTGTCAGGTGGGATTCATTCATAATTAGGGTTGCCAGACTGAGAACTGGAGAGGGCTACTCTACCTTTAATGGCTAAGCAGAAGAGGATTTCAGCGAGTAGAGCCCTGCCATGTAGGAACTCACAATCCAAGCACACACACACCCCCGACAGATGGCTATCCACTCCATTTAAATACCTCCAAAGAAGGAGACCACCGCTCTGAGTGTGTTCTCAGAGGGTTCTTTATTGTTATGGGCCTTCAAGTTGTTTCCAACTTTCAACAACCCCAAGGTGACTTCATCATGGGTTTTTCGTGGCAAGATTTGTTCAGAGGAGGTTTGCCATTGCCTTCCCCTGAAGCTGAGAGCATGCGATTTGCCCAAGGTTCTAGCGCACCGCCAAACTACAAACCCCTGAATTCCATAGGACGAATTACTTGGTTGTATGATAAGCAACACGATTCAGCACGGTGTAGTGGTTTGAGCGTTGGACGATGACTCTGGAGACCAGGGCTTGATTCCCCGCTCAGTTATGGAAACCAACTGGGTGACACTGGGCAAGTCACACACTCTCAGCCTGCGAAAACCCTGTGACGGGATTGCCGCAAGTCGGAAATGACTCAAAGGCACATAACAACGCAACAAATGACAAGGAAAACCTGCTGAAATCCCCACTTGATGCAACCATTGAAGGTCCAGGAACCCCGTCCAGTTTTCAGTGTGGCAGCCCTATCTGGGATGTCACAACAGTTTCACCTTTGCAGGGGAAGGGTTTGCGGGATTTGGTGGTTTTGCTTCAGGCGCCAAAGCGACACCCAGCCTTAGATACTACGCATCCCTTGAGGGAGTGCAGGTAGCCATTTGCTGCTTGCTTCAGGCCCCCAAATTTGGAGTCAGTCTTGCAGGGATTGGAATATAGACTGCTGGGTTAAAGCTTAGGACAAAGATTCCTGTTGGCCAGCAAAAAAAATTGCCCGCTGTGTTGGGTAGCTCTATTTGCGGCCTGTCGCTCTCTGGCAGTTGGCAGTTGCTATGGGAACGAGAACCCAGTGCAAACAGTAGGCCTTATTCCCGGAGCAGCTCACTTTTGCCATTGGGGACAGGCAGGTGAGTTGGGAAAGGCCAGGGGAGGATAAGTTTCCCTGAAAGAAGAACGATCGAAGGATCCCAGAGGAAAAGACAGACCCAAGTAGAGCAAACATAAAGCTGCAGTGAGATCGAGGGTCGCGGGTGGCGGGGAGGGGAGAGTTGACAGGCGCCATGCAGACATTTCAGAAGGGCTTTCACACGCGTTGTTCGTCCCTTTAGCTGGAAATGCTGGGGATTTTAGCTGGGGTTTTCTGGATTCGAAGGGCCTGCTCAACTACAAAGCTGTGCCCCCCCCCCCACCCTTGGTAGATTTTATATTTGATCCAGTCAGGTCAGCGCAGTTTTAAAAGTGATGCATTCGTGCCTCTGGATTGTGTTGGACTCCAACTTCCATTGCTCTCAGCCATCATTGATGAATGATGAAGGTGATGGGAGCTGTAGTCCAATCGAGGAGGCCTGTCTGGGAAGGGCTGGTCCAAGACTTGGAGGCTGGCAGCTCTGAAACATTATCTGTCATTGAGCTGTGGGCCCTTCCATGCAGGAAATGCTGTCTTGTATCTGCTGTTATTGAAACTGTGTTTCTGAGTCTTAGAGGCGATTTCACAAGGAAGGATGGAGGAAGATGCCAGCAAGCCACAAACGCCCCAAGGGACGGAAGAGTCGGAACCAGGAGCAGAGACACAAAGCGAAGAGATGCCACCGACTGAAAAGAGTGACTTGCCCAGCCAGGCAAACCAAGGTCCAGAAGAAGAGGCCCAGGATTCTGCAGGACCCATGGAAGCAACGCAAGGGGGTGACCAGGCTTCACAGGGGGTGACAACCAGCATTTCTCCTGGTCCTCCAGAAACCTCTCAAGACACTACTGCTACCAAAACACCTGCCAGTGTAAGTAGGAAAGAGAGAGATTTGTCACTGATGACTCAAGACAGATTGTTGCCTTTGCTTAAGGACAATGTTGCTTCTCCTCCATTCCAACCTGCACAGGTCAACCAGAGTGACAGCTAAATCTTACTAGAATGACAGTGGCAGGACGGGAACCCAGTACCAACCCTGACAAAAACTTAATTTAGGGTGTAGGGTAACATGGTCCCTTTAGGCCTCAGGAATAGGGGCATTTGTGAAATGAAGACAGCCATTTATCTCATGACATGCCGGTCCAGATGTCAGCCTTCCAGCTAAGCAGTCTGGCCCTGAAGCACATGTAGGCCAAGGTCCTACGTTGCTAAAATATCCACTGGTAGAGTTAGGTTAGGCAGGCCCTATACTGAATACTAACGTAGCTTGGTGTATATGGGTCCATGGTCAATGTATGTGGCTGACAAGCTGTGTGCAACTGCAATGTGTAATGTGCAAAGGCAATGCGTAAAGGCAATGCATATTCACATGTTCCTCTGTGGTTGTTGATGTGCCATCGTGTGTATAATAGCCCTTTGTGTACAACTCGGCTTGTGCTGCTGTCAAACAACAAATTCCACGTGTGTACAAATTACACCTGTGCATATCACAAACAAGACAGCAGCCTTACACATTACAGTTGGTAGCACTTTTTGAAAGTCTTGCCAGCAACAACATACAGCACGGCTCTACCTTACTTCGGCATTATGGTCACTTTCTGACCTTTCTTTTCAAGGGATGCAGAGGGAAATGGGTAGCTCTGAACAGTTTTGTCTTCCAAAAACCTCACTACAGCCTGCCTCACTCTTTCTCCGCATCAGCCTCACCTTCCTTCGGGTTAAGGCCACCCCAGGCAGTAGTCCGCTGTTTAAAAACCTCCAAAGAAGGAGACCACCACACTCTGAGGCACTGTCTCCCATTGTTGGACAGCTCTTGCCATCTGGAAGTTCTTCCTAAAGTTTAGGTGGACTCTCTCTTCCTGTAGCTAGGGCTTGGGGCTGGTGTTTCAATGGCCAACCAACGTTTTTCTTTTGTTTCTAAGGCCACTGCAACTGAAATGTCCCTAACAGAGGGAAAGGAACTTGGGATCCCAGCACAAGAGGGCCAGGCACCCAAAGAGAAGCTACAGGCATCTTCCTCAAAAGGTCCAGAAGAAATAGCAAGTGATAAAGAACAGGGTAGCCAGGAAAAAGGCCAGGACAGGAGCCAAACACCAGAAGCAGGGCCAAAGGCCCCCACTGCAGAAGCCCGTCGTCCCCAAAGTCAAGAGCAGGACAGAAGAAGCCCAAGCAAGCTTTTGCTGCCTGAAAGCACTGCTGGCCGGGATGGTCAAGGTAGTCCTGTCATGAAGGGAGGTAGTCCTGAGACAAGCCTCGTCCTCAGACCCCAAGAGCCACTCGGTGACAATGAGAGAGTCGGTCAGGAAACGGGCATCCAAACAGCCCAAGAAGGGCCATCCCAAGCACAAACTAATCTCAGTCTGACTCCAGCTGAGGAGGAAAAGTCTATAGTGTCTACTGCTGTCCCGGGCATGATGTTTGAGGATGAAAACAAGCCACTCTCTGACCACCCGCTTGTAAGTCTTGTTTAAAACTGCCAAGTTGACCAATCAGCGTTGCGGGAAGGAGTGGCATGATAGACCAGCTTTCCCCAACCTCCATACATGTTGAACCACCGCCTCCCTCAAACCCGTGGAAGTTGCATTCCCAGATTCAGGGAGACCGGCATAAGCCATGGTACAACTGGGTATGGCATTGAGACATTTTTAAAAACATTATCCCACTTTCCTAGAACTTTGGGGGAGATCCCAAAAGAAACGGATGAGCATATCCACAACAGTGGTTGCATCTGCACTGCAGAATTAATGCAGTGTGACATTGCTTTAACTGCCACGGCTCAATGCTATGGATGCTTTTGGGAATTCTAGTTTTGTGGGATGCTTCGCCTTCTCCGTCAAACAGCTCTGGTGCCACAACAAGCGCCAAATCCAAGGGTTCTGTAGGATGGAGCCATGGCAGTTCAAGTGGTGTCTGCGGTGTAGCAGCAGCCTGTGTCGTCATAAGATTCAGATTTAAAGTATCACAACTTGTTGCCTCAGGTTGTGGTGATTTCTAGAAGTGTAGGTGGCTTTAAAGGGGAAGTCATATTAATGGCTTCCAGTTATGATGACAAATAACATGAGAGAAATATTACCTCCACCCGGGAGGTATTTGGTTGGCCATTCTCATTTCTTTGTGTAACAGTTACTTTCATGACCTGCATTTCTTTCAATTAGCTTCAGGTGGCAGACATGGCTTTCTCCTTACAACAACCCTGTAGGGTAGATCAGGCCAAGAAAGAATGACTAGCCCCCTGACTTCCACACTTCTTGGATTATATTTAATCCTTTTTAAAAACAACAGTGCACATGTCATGAATGCAGCACTGGTTCTAAAGCCACTATAGGAGAGAAGTGGGGTGTGTGTGTGATTCTGTACAAGCAATAAGGCAAAACAGGAATGCAGACGGCTCAGCCCAGAGAAACCATTATGTTATATTGGAATGAATTGGTTAGATGGGGTGGGGAGGGGAAGGCTGGCATTTTGCTTTGGCTGCAAAACCCAGTTTCCGGAGAATGTTGGCTTTAATTTTTAGAATGCTGAGGAGCAGGTTTCTAGGTGTTTTGACTGTGAATATATACTTGAAGGGGTTTAAACCTGAAACCTCAGAAGCAGGAAGGTGTGGCTGAAGACAATTTCTCTTGCTGTGCCCCGTTTCCAGGATTGGGAAGGAGGAAAGGTGAATAACAGTGTAATCCTACACTTGCCTACATGGATGTAAGCCCCACTGACATCAATGGGGTGTAGTCCCCTGTATCAAGCCTGTGGAGAATGACAGCTTCAGTTATAAAGACAATTTCTGCACATTTTCTTGTGTTGAATAAAACATGCCCGATTGCTCTCTGACTTACGTCTTGAGTAGCATTGTGTTCCTGGCAATTCCTTTTCCCCCATTAAGTTTTGGGCTACTCTGAGATGAAAGGCCCTTTTATGGTACACACTTATAGTGCTATGATTCCACTTTAACTGCTATGATTCCATCCTGTGGAATTCTAGGATCTGGAGTCTGCAGAGGGGTATTTAGAATTCTTAAGCAGAGAGGTCTAGTATCACCCCAAACTACAAACCCTAAGATTTTCTAAGGTGCAGCCACAGCAGTTAAAGTGGAATTGTTGTGCTATAATCCTGGCATGTGAAAGGGCCCTTAGTCCCTTTGTTTCTCTTGCAGAGTCTTTCTTGGGTTTTTGGCTACAACAACAAACTCCCAGTTTTCAACTTGCTTGATGAAGACTCCAGAGTGATTCTGTATGTTTCTAGTCACACTGCTGTGATTCACGACATCCTCAGGAATAAGCAGTATCCCCTCCAGGTAAGACTCAAATTTTGTGTCGGCACCTCTTGCCTGACCCATGGAAATAGATCTTGTGTACACAGATCATGTATACAAAAGTCCTAGGGGAAGAGAAAAGAAAGTTTAACACTCCAATGCCTTTTCTGGTCTTGGTTTAATTTGGTGTCTGAAGCTGAAAGGTTTTAATTTGGTTTCTGCTCTTGGTTTTAATTTGGTGTCTGAAAGGTTATTTGTAGGGTTGAGGAAAGAAAGAGGCACTAGGGACTACATTGCAAACATATGATGGCTAATGGAGCACACCAAAGAATTCTAGAAGATCAGCGTGTGCTTTATAGATTATAGCCAAACCTTTGACTTCATAGATCATGAAAAGCTATGAAATGCTCTTAAAGAAATGGGAGTGCCACTACACCTGATAATCCTGATGATAAATCTGTACTTAGGACAACTGTCAAGACTGAATATGGAGAAACAGAATGCTTCCCAGTTAGCAAAGGGGTAAGGCAAGGCTGCATTCTATCCCACTATTTGTTCAACTTGTACACAGAAAATATCATACAAAGAGCAGGACTCATTAGAAAAGGCAGTAGTGCTAGGAAAAGTGGAGGGTAACAGAAAGTGAGACAAACCGCACACCACATGGATGGCCTTAGTTTGCAGGATCTAAGCAGAGTAGTGGAGGACAGAGGGTCTTGGAGGTGTCTCATACACATCATTGCCATGAGTTGGGGTCAGCTCAAGAACAGTTAACAACAACAACAACAACAGATTTCCAACTGACTCCATATCCATCTCTCACCAGGGCCTGGGTTTCTTCTTGTTTCTTTCCAGGGACATTCGAGTTGTATTTCTTGCATCTGTATAAGTCAAGACAAGCGATGGGTAGTAACGGCAGACCGTGGTCCCGACAGCTTGATTATTATTTGGGACAGCTATTCAGCGTAAGCATTGGAGCGGATGGCTGGGGCTGGTCTAACACATCCAGAGGGCACCAAGTTGGAAAAGGACAGTCTGCAATTTTTAAAGAGATAGCCATGTTAGTCTGGTTTGCCATTAAAAGTAGGGGGGGGGGGGGAGGAAGAATCCAGTAGCACCTTTAAGACTAACTGATTTTATTGTAGCATGATCTTTCTTGGATTCTAGTCCACTTGTTCAGATTCACTGATGGGATCACTGTTAAAGCCACGGGTATATTAGCAGTAACAAAGTCATGGGTTTGGGATCAGATCAGAATGGTTTATGGAAAGATAGAAATTGGGACACTGTCTGTAAATCTCCAAAGAGTTGTGTAAAATGATACAGGCCTCTCAAGTGTTAGTTTTGAGGCACTGCTTAGAAAATCAGTCCCCTTGAAATAAGACCTTTTTTCTGAGAACTCTTTCCTTACCTATGCACTTGGGAGGACCTGTGTATTTATGTTGTGTGCTATGAAAACACTATCTCTGTTCATACCTCTGCTGATGGATTAGAATTTACAAATACCTCCCAGGTCACCAGTTTCTGTTTCCGTTCATCACACTGGATGGACTTGCGTCCATCCCCAAACCGGAGGTAAAGTTCTGGTCACTTTTATGAACAGAACGTGGCTTATGGTGGATCCCAGGGGTGGGAGGGCAAAATTGGCCAATGATCTCAGAAGATGCTCCAACCTATAATGCTGGTGGTTTACCACATAGACAACCTCCACAGGCAGCCAGGGCTTTGCACTTTTGGGTCAAGCAACTTGGGATGATTCTGCAGTTCATCCTGCTTCCCCTGCCTGCTTTGTGTGGTTAATTCGGGATCCATAAATCCAGGGTCCCAAATTTCTTGGTCCTACAAGGAACTGAAGTAGAGTCGGTTCAATTTCTGCGGCCTCGGATCTGAATATTAGTTGGGTGTCTTGTTATCCAGGGTCCCTGTGCACACAATATTTGACAGTCACCCAGAAGGCGGAGTCTGCGCTGTTGCAATTTCCCACAATTCCACATTACTGGCTACAGTCGGAGCTGGAGAAGTGCAGGTAAAGCAAGCATGTGGCATGCTAACTGTTCTGATAAACCTATGTTTCTCCAGTTTGGGAAGGCAGGGAGTCTTGTGGGGAGACTTGTATAGTTGCGCATGACTTCTTCACAAAAGAAGAAGTATTTGCATGTCCTATGCTTAATACTACATTGGTATTCAGTTTAGGAGATGCATAGCGTAAGTCCAGTGGATATTTATGCTATGTTAAAGCCCTGTAGGGTCTTGGCCATTGTTGGGGAAACTTGAGTCGGGGCATCCAAAAGCACCGGGGAGCCAGAACCTCTAAAAGGCTGCTGTGAAGATATGAGTTCTAGGCCAATGTCAGCTGGCTGCCTCAAACTGTAGCTGCGGTGGCCGACTACAGGGCAAGTAGATCCAAGGAGGTGGGAGGAAAGTAGAGGATATGGAAGTTGTAGTAAGCTTGGGTAGGTATGCCACTTCATTGCCTCAAACAACCTTTCTTGTTCTTCTTTTTCCATCAGAAAATTAGCATTTGGAGGTGGACTTCAGGTGACACACAGCCCGACTGCAGTGTCAAAATCCCCTCCCAGTATGGTTTCCAGGTGAGAGACTCCGGCTGGTGGCACGCAAAGGAAGATGTTCAGTATCACAGGCCAACCATGTGGGGAGAGTAGAGATGCACCTACAAACAGGGGACATTGAGCTCTTGAGGTGCCCTTGCCACATTAGCATCGGACATATGTTCTTTGCCCGGGGAGCAGATGTCAAAGGAATAGCTTCTGCCAATTGGACGCAGAAGCCAGATGCGCAATGCACTTGTTGGATGGCAGCTTGTGATACCACTTGCTCCGTTTTTCCCAGAGCGATTTTCCAACTTAAAAAAAACAAACGTGGGGTTTTTTTTAATGTAATGCTCTCTTGAATAAATCACTTCACAAATGACATAGAATTGTACTCCACACAACATCCAGAGGATTTCCTCAGTGTATCTTTACAGCAACATTGTAATGGAGGTTAGGCTGTGACGTGTCCCCTGCTGGTTGTACCTCTTGTTAAATGTTTTGGAATCCAACTTGCTAACAGAGTGAAAATCCCTGTTAGTATCCTTGTGCTAGATTACACCGCTGCCCAAACAGTTGTGCAAAGAGATAGTGCAAGTGGTTGCACAGCTGAGGAATGGAAATGGTACCTTTGCCATAACTCTGGAAACACAGAACCGCAACGGCAGCAGGCCTTGTCCTGACACTATGATAAAACTGGATCCAGTCCTTTTAGCCCCAGTGACAGGGAGCTTATGTCTGAGGATAGCTGTACAGGATTGTATGGTTAAGAGGTTAATTTCTATGGAAACGTCAAAATTCAAAACAGTGTTTTAAGCGTGTAAAGCTAAAAGAAGACACTCTGGTTGTTTTAATTCCCTGTGTTGTTCTTCCAGAATTACATTGCCTTTAGTTCAAGAGACCATAACGAACTGGTCAGCAACAGTGGAACTCAAGTTATATTTTATATGCGGGTATGTTGGAGTGAAAGTCTCTTGTCATACTTGAGTGTGTGGATGTATCAAATAGGGATTTTTCTACAAGGGAAGTGGGCACGGTGATCTATTCCCTACCTGTACCTCCAAGCACTGAACTGAGCAGGATTTGTCCTCCTGGACTCTTAAACTTTAAGGAAGGGAGAGGGAAGCTTTCTGGATAAAAAGTTTCCAGTTTTGAGACTGCCTTTCCTTTGTGCTGACAGGCAAATTGCTCCATTGGATCAGGGTGCCATGTAATGGGAAGGACCCTTCTGTGCCTAGGACTGAGAGCTTGGAAAAGTTACTTTCTTGCCTGCATCACATAGATTTCTGGCTGAGGGATTCTGGGAGCTGTTTTCCAAAAAGGAACCTCTCCCAGCTTTTTCAGAACTCTCCTAGAGTCTCCATAGGTCAGCGTAACACAGTATTTCACAATCTGGCACCCTGTCTATGTGTTGCACTACATTTCTCATCATCTGGGTGTTGTAGTCTGACAGATCTCATTAAGAAAGGCTGTCTTAAGACCATCAGGATGGGTATGGCATCCAGTGCCATTTCCTTGCCCTGCCTGATTGCCAGCAGAAACATATGACTGATGCCAACCTGACTGTGAAAATCTTCAACTCTCACGCTACATGGTTTTTCTTTGCGCTAAAACATGAACTAGTTTCTGGTGCGAAACGATTTAGAATAATGCTCCCAGTGAGCTCAGGAAAAGCAAACTGCTGCAGCCTCTCCTAGTTTGTGTGTTCTTCCTAATTTAAAACTTTTGCAGTCTTGACTACATGCTGATGCTTGGCCACACGTGCCTCAGTTTTCACCTGTGAAATGTTGGAGGGGATGCTTTAGGCAGAGTAAGGCGAGTGCCTCAAGGGGAGATGCAGCGGAAGCAGAAGTGACAGCTTTCCAGTAGATTCAAATGAATTCTTGGTTCCTCTGTTGGAGGACTGAATTGTGTATAACATAATATTTATCCTGGGGTTCTTAAACTTGCCTGCAGCCTCAGGCACTGGGGAGAACATGATCCCATTGGCAGTGTTTTAGTAAAATTCAGCTGCCAGAGCAGTCGGCACATTACTGTGGGCTGTGGTGGGAGTGCTATTTTGTCCTTTGCCTCAGGCAGCAAAATGTCTTGGGCTGTCCCTGGTTTTCTCATGCAGTGAGAGAATGCTTTCTGTCCTGTTTCTCTGTCTCTTCTTAGGAATCCGGCGTCTTGCACTATTTCGCTCCCATGCTAACAGAGAAAGTGAGTACAAAGATTCAATTTCAGGGACTTGGAAAGATGGGCAGCCTCTAATTATTTTAGATGTATTTAAGATGCTGCAGCAAGCAACCTTTTGGTCCTTGAGCAGAAACACTGCTTTTGGTGGCCAGCTTGTCTTGCTACAGACCAATGTTTGAGAGTGGAGCTTAACACTTGAGGGTGTGCCTCTGTCTATATACAATGGCCTGAGACTTGAAGTCTGATGAACTGAAAGACAGAGATTTCAAAATCCCAACAGGTTGGTGGGGGAAATCTTCCAGAGGGCCTGGGTTTGAGCTCTTTTTCCTTTTCCTTTTCTGCAGACGTTCGAAAAAACGGTGGGACTCTTTAGCCAGACGCTTTTCCATTTCAGCACTGCCCAAGCCTTCACTGCAACGCTAGAAGGGAAGATGGCATTGTGGGGACCTGTTTCCCTCCCCTCCAAGGATCCCGTTCCGAAACCCTACAGTATGAAAGCCATCAAGCTGATACATTTGCAGAAGGATGGCATCACGGTGCTGGCCATCACAGATAAGTGAGCAGTTTGCCTCTCAGGTTTATCTGCCCCGTCAGTATCTTGCCCTTTGCTGGCTGGGAATCATGGGAACACTTCAGGACGGGAAAGACTGTTTTAGCACAATTCGTCTTCAGCCCTGGGTTGAGAAATGGTGGTTGACCCAAATTCAGGGATTCCAGCTGTGAACCCTGCTCCAAGCAATTTAAAGATTTGCCTGTTCATATCATGATAGGATGATAAATTAAAAACCAAATACAGAAAGGTGTAACAAAGGGACATTTCCATAGCATCATAACAAGCGGGAACAAAGCTGCTTGGTCTGTGTAATGAGGAAGCTGTTTGGTTGTTATCCAAAGTTACTTTTCACAGGCGTTTTCGAGGCATTTGGGCAGTGTTGTGCCACCCTTTTATCCACTCTTGTTGATTTTTGGTAAGTAACAGGAAAGTGCTCTTTCAACGCTGTCATGACTAGCAACAGGTTATTTTTTCAAACACCACGATGAGTAATGGGAATGAATTACTTTTTAAAGTTCTGGTTAAGGTAACAAACAAAGAAAAGAAAAATTAGGCAAGAGACGGAGTAAGTCCATGAATAAGTATTTAGCCTGGCTATAGAAATCAAGGGTCGCACGGTAGATCCGGAGAGATGTTTCTCCATTTTTACCAGCAGAGGGCAAGCTGGGTATATATTAAAAGAGAACTGGTCTGATGGGTTGCGTCCCACAAAAGGGTCAACTGAGCCGCAGACTTTGCCACGGACCTCACAATCCTAAATCTCCCATTGTATCGGACTACCATTCTTACAGTCTTTCACCGTTGACCATGCAGTCTGTGCCTTCGCGGAGTTGAAGTTCCAAATCTCTGGAGAGCTAGAGGTTCCCCACCTTGATTTTAAAAAGAAAACTCATGAGCTTTCTGCCAGATCCCTGACCTCTCCCTCTTTCTTTTTCTATATATACTCATTCTCCTTTTCAGGATGTTTGTAACCTGTGACAACAAAGGGCATGTGAAATTCTACGATGGAGAGCTGCAGCTTCTGTACTGGTACAGCAAATTGAAACTAGGGTCCATCCGGTCGATTTCCTTTTCCAAGAAAAAAGCATGTCCTGTGGATATCAGAAAGTTGCCCAACTCTTGCACCTTAGCAGGGGAACCTTTTGTTGTTAGGTGAGGGTCAAAAATCACCCGGGTGTCAATCGGGAATGTAATTGTGTGTGCAATTGTTCTTGAAATTCGGGAATGGTCTAGTCTCAGTTTTCCTGTATGGTGGAGGAAGTTAGTCTAGATCAGAGGTGGGACAACTGTTTAGGAGCTGGAGGATAATTTTTTAACACATGCACACACAGAGAGAGAACTTTTCACCTCAAAATGCTTTCCTTTTTCATTGGAGTCCCTGTGAAAATGGTGACCGGAAGTGATGTTGTGTGATGGCCATCTGTCAGGGATGCTTTGATGGAGAGTTCCTGCATGGCAGGGGGTTGGACTGGATGGCCTTTGTGGTCTCTTCCAACACTATGATTCTATGATTGTATGGTTTCCAGTCACCATTTTAAGAAGGTGACAAAATTTGAAGTATTTGAGCGAGTTCTCAGTAGGGTGGGCTTTTTGTCCAGGGGGGGGGGGGCTTCCCACATGGTTTTCGGGTGGAAATAACTTGTTAATTGGACCAATTTTTAGAAATAAAACTGGGGGACTGGTAGGAGGCATCTGAAACTTCAAAAATGAGGTCTGGGGGCTGCAAATGAGCTGCACTTTCCTCATGCCTAGTCCATATAGTCTACAGGGCCCCCTCGAACTGTACGATCCTATATTGTTTTCCCATGTCACAGGAATTTTATTATTTCCACATCGAATTCAGTAGTGATTCATGTCAAGCCAGAGGGCCTACAAGTCAGCAAATGCCTGGAGGAGCCCAAAGATGCTGTTCACGCCATTACGTGTCACCCGAGCAAACCTCTCATGGCCAAGGGGAGTTATTGCGGTCTCCTGAAAGTGTGGAACTACAGTCTTAACAAATACCTGGTTAGCCGAATCTTTAAGGAGGAAATCATCCGGACCCTCTGTTATAACCACGATGGTACTGGTTTTTACTCTGTTTTTGGTTTTGGGAAGTTTGGGATTAGAGAGCCAGCATGGTGTAATGGTTTGAGCATTGGACTATGACTCTGGTGGCCAGGGTTCAAATCCCTGCTCGGCCATGCAAACCCACTGGCTGACCTTAGGCAAGTTACACTATCTCAGCCTCAGAGGAAGGCAAGGGCAAACCTCGGCTGAGCAAATTCTGCCAGGAAAACCCCATGGCAGGTTTGCAACTTCGGTTTAATGTGTCTTCTAGGTTCGCTGCTGGCAGCTGGCTTTGAAAATGGATCCGTTTACTTCCTTGATTCTATATCTTTGGAGAATGACTATCAAAAACCTGTCCAATATTCAAAAGGGCCTCTAACCCACATGGCTTTCTCTCATAACTCTGAGTATTTTGCCACAGCGGTGAGTACTTCTGCCCATAACCTGATGCTGCCTTTTGTGACCCCTGTAGTTCCCCATGTCACAGATACAGGCTAGGTCTTGAAGCTAGTTATTTAATGCACGTGTACCATTTCTTACACATGTGCATACTCAGAACATGTTTGAGTTGATACAGTACATGTAATCTGAAACTATACCTGGAAACATCTGAGAGACAGAGACTGGCCCAAGCTTATCCAGTCAGCATTAAGGCTAAGTTATGCATTTGGTCTTTGCTCTTCAAAGACCTAGTCCAGCACCGTAATAGATATAACACAGAATTGTAACTGGGACTTAAGAAGACGCTGTTCTAGCCTTTAGAAAGTGATATACGTGAAAACGAGAAAAGGTTATTATTAACATGCAAAGAAATTGCCCAGAAGCAGATCTATTAAAAACATTAAGACCCATTAAGATCAGTCAAACAGCGTACTATTTAAAAGACCTGGCAGTCCATTTCGAAAAGCCTGTTGGAACAGGAAAGTTTTCACTTGCAGGCCGCTCAATCCTCCCTAGAGAGCGAGTTCCAAAGCCTAGGAGCAGGCACCAAGAAAGCCCTCTCCCTTGTTCCTACCAAATGGGCCTGGTGAGATTGTGAGAAGGCTCTTTCCTGAAGATCTTGGAGTCTGGGTAGCTTGGACCTGAACCACACAGAATCGATTGTTGCTAAGTAACTGCTAACCCTTTTCTCTTTGCCTGACTTTTCAGGATGAAAATATTTCGGTGAACCTTTACAAGCAGTTTGTCAAAGAGGGAAATAAATTCTGGGATCTCCTGGCGGCACTCCACTCCCACTACAAGCCAGTCTGTGCCCTTCTCTTTGGGTTGCAGCTAGACAGCGATGAACCTAGGCTCTTAAGCCTTGGGGAAGACAGGTTCTTGGTATGTGCAGTAATCTGATGCAGTAACGGGTTATGCTTGGTGATGTGGACGTCTCTGTTGGGAAAAATGTAAAATCTGCGGCCCAAGGAGTTGGGAATCATTTGCTTCTAGTTCTTTCATGTTTCCACCCTGCAAAAATATGGGGATATAACACAACACATCAATGAATAAAAACTAGATGTCAACACCAGGGGCTCCGAACCAGAAAAGAAGATCCAAGGAAAGCTCTCTGATGCAAACCTTCAGCTTAACAGGATAGCTTGATAGTTCTTTCTGTTGAAGAGAATTAATGGTCATCCTGAGTAGGTGAAGATACCCGGGTGCCCCTTTTTAATCTCTATGGCAGGAATAGGCAGTCTGGTGCCTGTCATATTTTAAAAAATATGCTTCCCATAAGACTTTGGGCCTTCAAGTTGGGCCCTGTACTGGGGTGACGCAGGATGCCCCAAATCCTATAGTTTAGAGACTGCGCCAAGTGTGCGCAGACCAGACTGACCCCCCACGCATTTGGTAAGCTACCTCACAACTCCTGGGGGTCTGTCTGCTGCGGTCATGGCTGGCATGGTGCCACTTCTCTGGGTCCTGCTGGGCTGATGCTGAACAGCAGCGGAAAATTCCCATGTTGCAATGGTTGGCTTGCCGTTGCAAAATGTGTATGGCTTTGGGGGGTTTCTGTATGTTCTCCCATTCATTGAGCTGGTTCATGCATCCGTCCATGCTCATTACTCAGTGACACCACATTTCTGTGATAATGTTCTAACCTTCATGTACAGAATGTCTGCATTGCCTCTGACACAATTCCTCCTCGAGGGAGTCTGTTTTACACCGTCAGGTACAGATGAACCAGCTGTGCATATTGATGTAGGAACTAGTCCATTGCCAGCTCTCTATTACTTTGTTTATAGGTGGAATATGACCTGGCAAACAGCACCAGAGATGATCTGGTAGTTCTCCGAAGGGACCGCATCGAGCAGAGTGCTATCCCCAAGTGTATCGCCTGGTACCCCGCCTCTCACAATGGAATATTTTTTCCTCACTGCCAATAATGAGTATAAAATGAAGATGTATAATGTGACCACGAAGTTGTGCAGGTATCCTTGGACATCTCTGTTTTATTTTACTCCCTCGCAGGACCATTCTCTTTTCTGTAATCAATCCACTTTATCTCTCTGTAAAGTGTCTGTATGGATATGGATGTGTGTGTGTGTGAAAGAGAGGAGATCAACTAGGTTCCAAGATTTTAGATCACCAATACTCTGTTCAACTACTACTTTTCCCTTCCCCTAGCAGCCACATTTTCATGGTCTGAATTGCCTCCCCTTTCCTTTCCTCCTCCTTGTTACTGTGTGCCTTCAAGTAATTTCCAGTTGATGGTGCCCCTAAGGCAAACCTATCACAGGGTTTTCTTGGCAAGATTTGTTCAGAGGAGGTTTAATATAGTTGCATTTCACACCCATAAAAGAACCAGTGTGAACTGCAACTATATTACGTGGGCCTGGCCTGGAATCATCCCAAGACCTGCGCGAACAAATTAGATGGAAGGGAAAGTTCTGCTTCACTATCCCTTGGGGTGCATCCACACTGTTGAAATAATGCCGTTTGAAACCCCCTTCTGTGCTGTAGCTCCATCCTGTGGAATCCAGGGATCTGTAGTTTAGCAAGTTCTGTACTCTTCTCTGCCAAGGAGTACTGACGTCTCACAAAACTGCAAACCCCAGGATTCTGTAGGATGAAACCATGGCTGTTAAAGTGGTATCAAAGTGCAATAATTCTGCAGTGGAGATGCACCTTTGGAGTCATCCCTGGATGACCCTGTTAAAAATGAGACATCCAAAACTTGTTATAATTGTTTATTTTAGAAAGACTGTCCTGGGACCAACATATGGTTCGCCCCTTCAGAAGATTCTGGTCCTTCCACTTAAAGAAGGTGACGATCCTCAGAAACGATATCTGGCCTACATTACAAAAGATAAGGCAAGTGACAGACTTATTTATGATCCACTTTGGTAACTTGGCACTTCTACGCCCAAGGCAAGCTTTCCAATTCTTTGTTTGCCCCAGTCATCCTGAAAATGAGGAGGCCTTTGAAAGCGACCCTGGGAATTAGGAGATAGCAGTGGGCTCTTAGGGCTATGCCACATTAATAATAATAATAAAAAATAGATACTAGACTGTAGAGGTAGATTTATTGAGCCTTTGAAGGAATGTTGTCAGGTTCTCTGTTCCGCTTCCTAGGTTGGCTTGCAGATTTTGCCTGTTGACGGGAACCCACACAAATCTACCGCTTTCATTTGCCACCCTGAAGGCGTCTTCAATCTCGCCTGCTCCTACGATGGGTGCCACCTCTTCACAGCAGGGAGTAGTGACTCAACTGTGATGAAATGGGATGTTAATGTAAGGTAAGATATAGCAACAACGTCTCTTTCCGTTCCAGGAGTAGAACTGCCAGGCTTGTCAATTAAACTCTTGGGCTCTTGAGGCTCTTGGGCGTATTGACTGTGTCCCAAACTGCCTTTCAGAAAGCCATCCCAGTGGCCTCAGATAAAGGGACTGGTTGCTTCATCAACCCAAGATGCTGAGATCTAGTCTTGTTTGGAGTGAGGAGAGATTCTGTGTTATTTGGTGGAGCCAGTTTCCAAATGTCATGCTACTTCAGCCGCCTGCTGAGCCCCTGAGCAGCTTCTCCAGGAAAAGAGAAACTGGACCTTAAGGCACCAATTTTCTAAGGGGTGGGAGCCATAGCAGAGTAGTTATCATTTTCAGCGACAGCACTTTAGTGGCTCAATAGACTACAAATCCCAGTCAATGTGGAATCATACCCAGTGTGAAAAGACCCCTGGTTCGGGACAAGAGAGAGCTTTTGCTTCAGGTTCTTCTTATGTTCTTAGATGGAACCTGGTATGGAGCCTTCTTCATATGAGCCACCATGTCTGGAATTTCCCTTGGGTGATGTAAATAAACTCAAAACCTACTTTTTGTCTTTTTCTCCACTCTCCTACTGCTGGTGGGAACACTCCTTGACTTGGTTAGGTCCTCTCCTTGGAAGCAGGTTAAACTATTAAGGTTGGGCGAGGCATTGGTGCTGGGGCTAGCCACCAGATACTCACTTTGTGTACCTGGCACAGAGTAGAAATGGGGACGTCAACATCTCCCGAATGTCATTTATTACAAGATTGAAATGGCATGACGGTGTGTCCCTCGGGTTCCTGCACAATACGCACTCCGGTATTTCAGGAACGGCTGATGTATATATGATCACTTTCCACCCTTGGAAGGGGTTGAAGAAAGTTGCAACATTTCCTAGATGGCGATAAGGTGTGTTTGCTTGCTTGTTTAGGCCTCCGGGCAAGAGGTAAGGAAAAACGTTGCAGCAATGACATTGGGAATGGGTGGGAAGGGGCATGTCCTCGTCCTTTGCTTTCTTGGGTAGCCTGGCTGTGGCAGTTCAGGGTGAAAATGCCTTATGGAACCTCTCTGGTGATACCCATCACTTTTGGGGAGGGGGTTTAAGGACATTCAGTTGAGTAACATCTCAGCAAGAAGATGCAATGGGATCACGTTTTGTTTTTATACTAATAATTCTTTTTTTCACCCATGCTCCTGTCCCCTCACCGATGTGGCTTCATCCGTTGGAGGTCCGGCCTGAGCAAGACTCAGAGGAAGGCAGCAGAATATAAATGATCCTGTTTTATAATTGCTGGCTGGGATCCAGGGAGCATTGAATGCCTCTGTAATTTGTTTATGGAGGAAAGCACTTTGCGAGCTAATTAGAAGCATTGCTGCTGCCTCTGGCATCTTCCATGTCTCCACAATATTTAATGTCCAAATATAACTTAATTATATCCCAAAAGCATGGATCACACCAAGGCGCGGTCCCATCCAGGACGCAGGTGCACAGGACCCAAAGGTTGGAGTACGGAGGAATATGGAAAGCCACGGAGTTCGCCGCCATTGCCTCTTTTCGCACTTAGGGGTGCGTTCCCAGTCCAAATGTGAGCTGGTTCATTGTCCATGCGCTTTCCAAGGCAGGCCGGGGTATTAAAGTTTTGCAACGGTGCTTAGAATTCCCCTAGCCCCCGATGGAACTGCTTTTCTCAGGATAGTTGATCTAGGGATCCATGACAATTAGGTAGGCTTGAATCTGTTTTAAATGTTTAATTCTTGGACAGAAACAGAGCAGCATAAAATACTGCTGAGCTCAGTTCATGCTTAAACAGGTTTAGAGGCTGAAGGATTTAATTAACTTCATTCAAATTAAGTTGATCGGAGGGAATTGATGAGCCTCATTATTTCAGCGTAGGTTTAAAAATCTTGGGGTGTGTGTATGTCTTAGAGTGGGGGAGGTAGGTCCTTTTATATTGGTTATAGCTACGCACCTTCAAGTTGACTCTGGCTAATGCTGACCTTCTCCTAGGACTTTCTTGGCAAGATTTATTTGAGGTTTGCTATTGTCTTCCTATCAGGCTGAGAGAGTGGGACTTGCCCAAGGTCACTCCGGAGGGTTTCCATGACTGAGCAGGGATTCCAACCTACTCTCCTGGAGTCCTAGTCCAAGATGAAGATTATTACATTACTTTGGCTTCCCCCTTCAAGTTGACTTCATCGTATGATGTTTTCTTGATGAGATTTATTCTGAGAAGGTCTGCCATTGCCTTCTTCTGAGGCTTAGAATGCGTGACTTGCCTACGGTCACCCAGCGGGTTTCCATGGCTGAGTGGGGATTTGAACCCTGGTCTCCCAGAATTGCAGTTCAACACTCAAACCACTGCTATTCTTTAGGGATCCCTTAAAGCAGGCACCTGTGTCCCTTTCCACTACCTGTCCTGACCAACATTTTGGAGCACCTTGCACAAAGTGGAGGAAGAGAGAGCCTGCTAGTCCTTAGAGAGTCCATGTAGTTTCGGGGACAGAAGATCTGCAAAGAGCGCAAGAAGGATGAAGGCTTGAAAGCTCCCCAGATATAGGTTTGCGTAGTCCTCCAGTTCCCCGCAAATACAGCCACAAGCTTTAACCTAGTGAGTCCCTCCATCTTCTTACCGAGGGGCCCAGGTAACCATCTCTTGACTAACTGATATCCTGCCGCTCTTTCAAAGTGGGACCCAAATGCCATCTGCATTGTTCTCCTGACTCAAAAGCTATCTGCGTTGTTCTTCCCTAGTGCGCTGGAAGGAGCTGTCTTTCTGGGTGGGGAAGATTTAATCCCATACTACAACCTCCTGGAAGGTGGCCGAGAAGGCACGTTTTTCAAGGTAATTCAAAAGCTGGATTGTTTGTGTACGTACAAGGATTTATACTCCACTTTTCAGCGTGAATGCTCACAAGGCAGCTGGCAACCAGCTGACAAAAGCAATAAAAGGTCCATAGTCCCAAAGTAACCACAAAGCCACACGTTTTGTTTTGGTGGAGAAAATGCCAGTTTACGAACTGTGCCAAAGATCATAAAGATGATCTTGAAAACAAAGAAGAGGACAGATTTCACCAGATTTCACAAACACACACCCAGCTAATAGAGATGGCACAGAACCAATGTTTCTCAGGGAAAGTGTTTGGGCACCATGACAGGGAAGGCTCTTATTGTTAAGTTTATGCATAGGTAATACAGTATACATTACATTTAGGCATAGGCTTAAATACCCTAAAGGCACCAGATCCCATTGGAGAGTGATGGAGTCTCCTTTGGAGGTTTTTAAACAAAGGATGGATTGGGGGGGTTGAACTGGATGACCCTTGGGGTCTCTTCCAACACTATGATTCTATGATCTTGGACGTTAAGCAGGATCAGCCCTGGTTAGTGCTTGGATGGGAAACTGCCAACGAATCCCAGGTGTTGCAGGTGATATTTCAGAGGAAGGAAGTGGCACAACCACCTCTGGGTATTCCTTGCTTTAAAAAACCCTGTGAAATTCATGGGGTTGCCATAAGTCGACAGGCAACTTGAAGGCACATATATACACACACATACTCTTGTACCCGGCCCCGATTGCCCGTTCAGAGGGGCGGGCTAGAAATAAAATTTATTATTATTATTATTATTATTATTATTATTACATTTCAGCATAGCGTTCTCTGCACTTATGTGTTTAAGCTGAAGTCTCTGAACTGGTGGCAGTCTATAATCTAAGCCGGGGCCAGGGATAGTCCACCAGCTGCCCCTGGTCTGAACCCTTTTCGGAGGCTGAGACTTTTCAGCGTTCATCTCAGAATAGCTGAAGCAACTCAGGAGAGCTCTTGAAAGTCCCACTGTACCTCCCGAGAGAGAAAGGGGCCCACGTAGGTCCCCTGGATCAGGGCCCCGAAAACCCTACAGCTGGCACTTTTTGAAACCCAGTCATTATTGTATGTACAATAGATTGTGTGGAATGCATATTTTATTATTTACACATGGCTACTTTTGATGTATCTGAGGTTTAAAAAGAAAACACACCAAACTGTTGTAGCATTTAGGATCAGGGTGCAAGTGCTGAGGGAATAGCTATTAACAATCTGCATGTATCTGGTGATCCAGTGGTTCACTTATTTGTATTTTACACTCTAGGGCTTAAGATCGTTTTTGTGTGTTTTATGTCCTTTCAGGAACTAGAAGACTATTTTTATTATGCTCAGTTGTGCCATCAAGGTATCAACACAATGGTGCCCAGAAAGGTGTCTACACACATCCCGCTGGAACAAATTCCTTTTGTCATGCGAGCAATGGGCTTTTACCCAACGGAGGACCAGGTCTGTATTTCACTAACCATGCCAATTTAAATATGGTTATTTCCCCACCTTACACTACCTGTATACATCTGAAAATACATCACAAGGAAGATGATGAGTGGCAGGAGTGTAGAATGTGTTCCTGATCCAGATTAAACCCTGTCTTCCAAATCCCCTCCAACTATTTGTTACCAACAATATTGTTAACAATATACCGAAGGGCATGGAGGATTTTCAAGTTGATTTTCAGAACCCCAACCCAAAGTGGGAGTACCTTTCACTCTAGATCCCTGAAGTTCCTCTTTCTTCAAACTACATCTGCAGTTGTAGTTCCATAGGTATTTAGAAATCTCTGCTTCCTTGCTCGTGTTGTTGGGTACCATCAAGTTGTTTCCAACATATGGTGACCATAAGGTGAACCTGTCACAGGGTTTCTTGGCAAGATTTGTTCAAAGTGGGTTTGCCTTTGGAATCAAAGAATCATAGAGTTGGAAGAGGCCCCCAAGGGCCATCTAGTCCAACCCCCTGCCATGCAGGAATACACAATCAAAGCACCCCTGACAGATGGCATTCCAGCCTCTGTTTAAAAACCTCCAAAGGAGGAGACTCCAACACTCTCTGAGGGAGCATCTTCCGTTGCTGAACAGCTATTACTGTCAGGAAATCCCTCCTAATGTTGAAGTGGAATCTCTTTTCCTGTAGTTTGAATCCATTAGTCCGGGTACCATTCTCTGGAGCATCAGAAAACAAGTTTGCTCCATCCTCAATATGACATCCCTTCACATATTTAAACAGGACTTTCATCTAATCTCTTACCCTTCTCTTCTCCAGGCTGAACTTACTAAGTCGCTCCTCATAGGGCATAGGTTCGTCACCCTCCCTTGGCCTTCCTCTGAAGCTGAGTGAGTGTGGCTCGACCAAGATTTTGAACGGTGGTCTCCCAGAATCTTATATCAATTCCCAAACCAGTGCACCGCACTGGTGTTATCTCCCTACTCTACAGTCCCTATATATTATCACTAAGCTGTGGCCTCTTAGGGGTAAACTGACAAAGAGACTGAAGTCTAGGAAAGCTCGTGCTGCCAATTTCTTTCTGTTAGTTTCAAAGGGGCCACAAGATCTCTCTACGTACTGATTGTACAGACTAACACGGCTATATCTTTGAATTCTACGACAAAGAGGTTAAGAGGGAAGACAGAGAGAAGCAGGGGCACACTGAAAAACAGGGTGCGGGATGTCTAAACGCCTTCAAACAGAATCAGCCTTGTGTTTCCAGCACTGCAGCAAGCTACAGAGACGGCCCAGCTCCGCTGGCTGTATGTGAGTGTGTGTTAGACAGAAGGTGCTTGTTTTTGTGCAAGGGGACAGGGAAGAAAGCTCTTCAAGGGTGACCGAACATGTAGCCCAGTTCCCTGAGCACTGTAGTGCAGCAGGGTGGATGCATGGCCTAGTTCCCTCCATTGAGCAGAAAAGGGCAGACACAATGAGAACAGGGCCGAAGCTGTTCCACTTTTGATGAAACAGCTGGAGGATATGGAAAGACCACTGGTTTCCCTCCTCCTTCCCTCACATGCTGAAAACTCCTATTTGTTGTAAGTCGGGGGGGGGGATCCAATGGGGTGGGGGACACAAATACAACTGGTTTTGTGGCAGGCACAGTGAACCACTATGCTCCTTGTATTATAGTAGCCGTGTACACCAGATAGGACTCTTTCAGACGTGGGAAATTGGAAGTATAATCCAAGGGCAATCCAAATGCAATCCTGGGGTTTCACGTTATTGCAAATTAGAGCTTCTCACGCAATTTCGGGCAAAAGGGAAGTCACTCCGAATGCAATCATAGGTTTCACGTTATTGCGAATTAAAGCTTCTCACGCAATTTCGGGCACGGAGGGGTCATTTTCAGGTAACGGGAAGTCATTCCGAACGCCTTCCCAATGCAATGGGGATTCACGTAAATTTGCTAAACAAGCAAATTCACATGAATTTGCATTGCCTGCATTCGAAGTTGGGAGAAATTCCTCCAGTGTGAAAGAGTCCATAGCTTCTCTGATTGTGTTTCCCTCATTCACTGCCATATAAATACTCCAGAAGTCCCTATTTTATAGCATCCAGTTCTGGTTTCTTTAATAATAATAATAATAATAATAATAATAATTTATTTATATTTCCTGCCTCTCCTTCTAGATTGAGGCGGGATTCCAATCCTTTAGTATCTGGTCAACCGCTGCCTCCCCCCCCCCGCCCCCCACCCGCCCATATATATAATATATAACTTTGGGAGAGGTTTGAGGTTCTCCTTTAGAACTGGGGCCAGCCCAAGCTTTCTTGCTGCTTGAGGCAAGAAGTGAAGTATTGCCCGCCACATTATACAGCAGCAGTGACCTCTGCCCTCCCATCACTTGCTCTGTCCCATACGTTGGTGATGGCAAGGCGCAGCCAACTAGCCGGCTGTGCCAGAATCCATCTACTTGAATCGCGCGTGGCCTCGAGTGGTCCTGCGATGGGTTGCTTCCCTGCCTCCCACCCTTGAGGAACAACAGGATCTCAAGTTTCTGCAACCATGCCCATACTTTCCAAGGGGCAAGATGTTGCAGAGGGCTTATTTATCTCCATCCCAGAGATCTTCTCTTCCCCAGAGGGTATAGAATCTCACTCGCATGTGCACCAAACTCAGGCGCACAGAAGGGTGAAAACAAGAGTCTTGTAGGAAAACTTTATTCTAAGTAAGCAAGGGGCATGGGAGCAAAATGGAACTATAGCTGTCGAATGCCGAGTCAACACGTAGGTCAATGCAATTGATTCAATGATTCTACTTCAGTCAGGATCCATAGCTGATGTCTTAGCCGTGAAAGCATCTTCCTTTGGGCACGATGTAGACAATTTCAACTTACTAAGCAATCTTAAATCGTACTCAGCCAAGGATAAAGAAAATTGCCTCTGCTGCGCCGCATACTATTTTCCACTTCACTCTCTCACAGTGCCTTGGCTTTCCAAAGATCTCTGAGTCCCCGGCCCTTATTGAAATAACACTTAATGTAAAAGGAATGGAAGAAGGGTGGATACCTAGTCTTCTCCGGCTGTCTGTTTTTGCTGCATGGACCCTCCTGGGCATTTGCCAGCTCGAGTGCTCTGCCACCTGAGGTGGCCTCCTCATTGAGCCCTATGGTAAAGCCAGTCCTGTTTTTAATATGTTGTTGGTGTGTGAATTGCTAGAGTTACCATTCATCAACATTCAGTCCCCTCTTCTGAGGTTCAGCTTAAACCTGAAGGGACTGGGTGCATCTTTGCTGTAGCGTTCATGCCTGTGAGTGAATACTATGCCCTTACTATGCCCACATACTATGCCCACACTCGAGTTCTTTAGTGCTGCTGAAGTGCTGTTTTTCCACAGCGAGCCAGGAACAACATTAAAACGGTTACATTGAACACGGCTTCTTCTCCTTCATGCACTGCAAAACCAAGCTTGAACGTTATGCCCAAAACAGGACATACAGGCAAGCCGGTTTGCCTGAAGGATGTTTTCTTGATCTCTCCCTGGTGAAGTGTGGTTTGTCAGATAGTTTTGGTTTGCACGACATGCCAAACTGTGTTTTGCTCGGCAGCAAATCTGAGCCATCACGCTGGCTACATTGGGATGTCACATTCTTCATTTCCCCCCGGAATATGCTTTGGAGGACTGAAAACAAGTTGTGTGCATGTGGTTTTAATCTGTTTTGCAGGGGTCGCCCAAACGCTTGTATCTCTATCTGGGCATTGTGGCACTAGTGTTTTTAGAAACCAGAACATTTGTAATGAAACCAAATGTGTAAGATTTTCCCTGTAAGGAAAGCATGGGAATTGGGTGGCCCATCAGATGTTGTTGGACTGCAATTCCCATCAGCTCTAACCATTGCATCCAGTAGCAATGAATGCTGGGAGTTGCAAACTGTGTCCTTTCTGTGCCCGTTACATTTCCATAGAATACAGACAGAACAGAACCGCCAAATTTGTGTCCGTCAATTGTGCTTATGATCCGCTTGTTATGATCATGCTTTTTAAAATTTCTTTTAGATTGAAAACATGTTAAACGAAGTCAAATTCGGTGATTTCCTGGAGACTGGGAAGCAAGTGACTCACATCGATTTGCGGGACTTTATCAAACTCTACATAAATCATCGGCCTGCTTTTGGGCTGTCAACGAAAGAAATACAACAGGCCTTCCAAGTCCTGGGCTATGAGAATGAGGACCTTGAGATGGCCATTGACAGGAATGACTTTCTGTTGCTGCTTCAACACCGAGGTGGGCAATTTTGGCCCTAAAACCCGTCCGATGACAAGGGCGCCACAGCAAAACTATAAACTGATGGTCTTTTCCCCTTTACTTAATACAGGAGAGCATTTGACCGAAGAGGAGCTGGCAGAATGCCTCACCACTTTACTGGGTGTGAATCCCGAAGGGGGTCGTGCAGAAGTTGGCACCTACAACCCCACAGGTATGCAACCGCAACGCTTTTGGCAAAAGCAGGTCAACTGGAGTGGGCTGTCAGGTTTGTCCTTTGTAGTCAGGATGGTCCAATTGTACGGATTTGTAAAGCTGAGTTGGTTCTAACCAACAGGCCTTGGCACCTGGCTAGTGCATTTACTTTAGCCCCTTAGATCTGACAGGAGCCTAAGGCCATAGTAAGGAGCTTGTCGTTGTATAGTAGGTGGCCTTGATGGCAAGGAGATGTCCGCTTCACTTGCTCCTCAGCTCTGCCCCGTATCCTATGACCAAGGAAGCCCATATCAATGATGCAAATGAAGTATCTCTCTGTTTGCTGTCCTGCCCATTTTGCATTGCTTATTCAGTTTCTGCTCCTCGGCCGCAGGGAAAAAGTAAAAAATCTGGTGGCCTGATGAGGCATCCTTTGCTTTCGCTACTGAAAATCCTGCAAGCTCTTCTTGGCTTTTGTGGCGCACTAAGCATTCTTGCCTAGGTTCAAGAATATTGGGAATCACAAGGGCTAGAAACTTGCTTGTTCTTCTTTTTAGTAAAATCTGAGTACTTAGGGTGGGCCCTTTGGAATCTCAGAATATATAGTGTGACTTCAGGAAAAGTGGGGTGTTATACCGGAGCTGCAGGAGAGTTCTGTAGACACTTCGGACAGGACAAATACAATGGGTCCTAGATAAAATCAAACTGGATATCTCCCTGGAAGCCAAAAATGATTGAACTGAGACTGTCATACTTTGGCCATATCATGAGATGAGGTGAGTCCCTAGAAAGATGACAATGCGTAATAAGGCAGAAGGTAGTAGGAAAAGAGGAAAACCGTATTACAGGTGTATAGACTCAACGAAGGAAGTCGCAGCCCTGAGTTTGCAGGACTGGAGGATGGCTATTGATGACTGGATGTCTATGGCTGACATAAGTCAAAGCCAACTTGAAGGCAATGAACAAGTCACATGCTCTTGGTCGCAGGAAACCCTGTGATAAGTTTGCCATAGTAGGAAATGAAGGCAAGCAACAACGGTTCCTTCATGGCCACTATCAGTATGCTACATAAGAATCATTGCCAACTCTCCCTCCTCTTTTATCCTTGCTTGACCCACCAAAGGGCATTTTATGGTCCGATTTTTGTGTACCCAAAAATTACCTCCGTGGATCTCAATTAGCCTCATTTGTCATATCTTTAGAATTGCACTGCAGCATTGGAAAGCCACTGCATCCATAGTTTCTTGTGGGTTTTTCAGGCTCCGTGGCCTTGCTCTAGAAGAGTTTATTCCTGACGTTTTCCCAGCATCTGTGGCTGGCATCCTCAGAGAAAGCTCTGTTTGTAACATGGCTATACTGGAGTCGGTGTGAACAATATGCCGTTTACAGAACTCACAGGCCATTCTGCGTTGCTTGAGCAAGCGGGTCCAGCTGATGTGCCAACATCTGGTCAATCTTTCCTCGTGGAAAGTCCTCCTTCCATGAGACGCAAAGGAAAAAGCAATACCGGTCTGCCAAACTACGTTGCCAAGATTTGTTTTAAAAGACAAAATGCACTCCGCTCGGATTTTTTTCCCCTTCCAGACAAGACAAAAAACACTGATGTGCGTGGCTTTTCAGGCATTCCTTTCCACACATCATTGCTTCAATGTTATATGAAATCCTAACAAGAGTAACTTTGATCTTTTCCCCTCCAACATCCTCCAGGTGCAGATGCCTTTATTGAGGAAGGCATTCCGGAGGAAATTACGGCCGCGCATTTCACCACGGACATCCTTGGCTTACCGGTTCCTGAGCCCACGTTGACAGAGGCCGACACTCCAAACGGACCCACGAGCTGCGATCTGGTGTTGAAATCGTAATGGCTTTGGGGGATTCTCCATCCTTTTTCTTAACTGCTATGTGTTACCACTTTAGCAACAATACCTATTTTTTTTCAAAAAATAATAATCTATAAAATATTTAATGTTTGAAATGTGCAATGCTCCTGAAAACCAGGCCTCCGTAAAAGAGCCTCATGCTGTTCTGAACCCTGAGAAATAAGTCTCAAATTGGTCCAAAAATAGAGTTCTTAGGACTGACCTCACTGGCCATTCCCATATCACTTGGGAACTGGGTGGCCCTGTAGATGTTGTTGGACTGCAATTCCCATCAGCTCTAGTGGCAATGAATGCTGGGAGTTGCAAACTGTGTCCTTTCTCTGCCCATTACATTGCCATACGATACAGACAGAACAGAACTGCCAACTAACTCCATGGGTGTCCATCAGTCCGGCTTATGATCATGCTTTTTATTTCTGAAAACATGTTAAATGAAGTCAAATCCAATGGAGACTGGGAATCAAGTGACCTATGCGATTTGCGTGGCTTTATCAAACACTGCATAAACCATTGGTCTGCTTTGTTATATTTTTGTTGTCCCATAGCCCATTCTGTATCATCCCAGACTTATACAAGATACAGTCTGTAAATGGTCAGATCTCATTGAGTGAGATATTCAGACCGTCTCCTAACAGTGGCCCGGGTCCTTGGGCCTATTAGTTCAAATTCAAAGGAAGGCCTAGGTTCTTCTTCAAGCCAGCTGGAGTCTCTCTGGCATACATGGTTTCATGATCTAAGTTCAGAGAAGCCACTGGACATGGTCTGTCTGCAGGAAAGGGATGGGTTGGCCACTAAATTCACATACCGGTCATGTGGTAAATCAAATGTGCCAACTCGAAATGGAGCATGAGTCCGCCACATACAGTAGTATTGTCTTGCAACACAATAAACAAAAGGGCCATTATTCCACATTGGCGTGGAACTCCCTCGACAGCGTCCGTTGTCCGTAAATTGTCTCCCACAATCATCTGGACTTCACGCTAGTGAGCTTCCTAGCGCATGGAAACCCATTGAGTGACCTTGGGCAAGTCACTCTTTCTCGGCCTCAGAGGATGGCCATGGCAAACCCCCCTCTGAAGAAACTTGCCGAGAAAACCCCACGATCGATTCGCTGTAGGGTCGCCACGAATCGGAAACAGCTTGAAGGCCCGCAGCCACGGCAACAGAGGAACACAAAAGGGTGGCGTACAGAAAGAACAAGAAACGTTCAGAGACGGAGCTGTGTTAGTCTGTAGAATCGGTGCATAGAGAGATCTTGTAGCCCCTTTGAGACTCACTGAAAGAAAGAAATGGGCAGCAGGAGCTTTCCTAGGCGTCAGTCTGCTTCCTCAGATGCATTTCCCAATGCATCCGAGGAAGTAGACTGAAGTGTAGGAAAGCTCATGCCACCAATTTCTTTCTTTCAGTCTCAAAGGTGCTACAAGATCTCTCTACTACGATAGGTGAAGTCGAAGGCTTTCACAGCTGGTATCCATAGTTTTCTGTGGTTTTATTTTCCGGGCTGTATGGCTGCGTTCGGGACGGATTTATTCACGTATTTATCTATTAAGCACCTGATTTTAAATCTCTTGCAGCGTTCAAAGCGTAGCGAATGCTTATTCACGTTTGCAGCCTTGACTTTTGCAGCTTGGATTATTATTCACGGCTTTTATTAATACGTTCTCTCTAGGAATCTCGCAAGTCCTCCAGCACAACTTTTTGGTCAACTTTAACCAAACGTCACACTGAATAACGGGCCTAGATTCCTAGAGAGACCACTAAACTAGGCCTAAGGCGTAGCTCCTCCAGCCCAATTCTGTGGTCAGTGTGAAGTCTTTCACGGCTGGCATCTATGGATTTTTGTGGGTTTTTTGGGCTTGATGGCCTCGTCCTAGAAGAGTTTTTTCCTGATTTTGCCAGCGTCACAGATGTCCTGGGCCCATAACCCCCCAGCGAATGTGGAGGGACAAGTGTTTTTTTCCTCTAAAGCAACACTTGGGTCTCGGCCTGGCATGGTGAAGTGTTGGATTAGGATTCTGGAGACCAGGGTTCGAATCATGGCTGGGCCACGGAGACCCACTGGGCGGCCTTGGCCAAGGCGCACTCTCTCAGCCTCGGAGGCAGGCTAGGGCAACCCCCCTCTGAAGAAGCTTGGCAAGAAAACCACACCATAGGCTTGCCTTAGGGTCCTTTGCCAGGGAGGGCTTGGAGAGGGAGTTCCTGCATGGCCGAAGGAGGGGGTTGGCCTGGATGACCTCTGGGGGTCCCTCTGCTTCTTAGGCGATGCTTCTCTGGGGCCACTGTGGGAAGGCGAGGAGGGAAGCCTTTTGGAGCCATTCACCTTTAAGTAGGACTTTTTTTGAAAACGGGGGAGACGATCGAATGAAGAAGGTGTTGTCTATTTTGTAAGCTGCCTTGATCCAATTGGAGAGGCGGGATATAAATAATAATAATTATTTTTATTATTATTATATTTATATTATAATATAATAGTTATATTAATAATAATAATAATAATAATATGTTTATATTATTATAAATATATAACAATATAATTATATATTATTATAAATAATATATTATTATATTATATATTATTATATTATTATATTTATATAATAATAATAATAATAATAATATATTTATATTATATTACATTATTATTATTATTATTATTATAGTGTACTGGAGCGAAAACGTGCCCTTGATGCTCCAGGCTGCAGCCTACAAGAGGCAGGACGTCGCGGCGATCGCGATCGGCACAGAGAGGACTCGATAAATCAGGGCCAAAAAGAGGCGGGAAGGGCGGCCACGCCCACCAAGGGGGGGGCTGCCTAGGCCCCGCCCCCCGGCCGCGAAGGGAAAGAGGGGCGGAGTTTAGAAGGGCCGCCGCTGCTGTACGTGCGCCGCGGTGGCGCCTGCGCAGTGCCAGGCTCTCTCTCGGCGCTCGGCGGCCCCGCCCCCTTTTCCCTCGAGGCGGGGAGGAGCCAGCGCCGCCGGAGCGGACGAGAAAAGAAGAAGAAGAAGAAGAGCCTGCCTTTTTGCCTTGTCTCCTCATTGTGCGTGAGGGGGCGCCGCCGGACGGACGCAGGGCGACGTCGCTCCGCGAGTGAGGCCCCTTTCCTCGAGGCTCCGTCCTTCAGTCCCTCAGCCGCCGCCTCAGCAGCAGCAGCATGTCGGGCCGGTCGGTGCGGGCCGAGACCCGCAGCCGCGCCAAGGATGATATCAAGCGGGTCATGGCGGCCATTGAGAAAGTGCGCAAATGGTGAGTGGAAGGAAGAAAGAAAGAAAGAAAGAGAGCTGCTCCCCTCAGCGCTCCAGGGCCCTCCGGAGGAAGGAGACCGGCCTCGGGGCCTCCCTTGGCCTGCCCTCAGGGCTGCCGGGAAAGCAAGGGCTGCCGACACATTGGAGAAATAACCCGGTTTGGGAGCGCTTTCATTGCTTTGGCTCCTGGCTGTGGAATTCTGGGAGTTGGAGTATGTTGTGGGGCCCCGAGCGGAGCTTCGCTCCGCTCGAGGCCCCACAACATACTCCAACTCCCAGAATTCCACAGCCAGGAGCCAAAGCAATGAAAGCGCTCCCAAACCGGGTTATATCTCCAGTGTGGACGCAAGGAAGAAAGACGTGTCCTCGTCTTCTGTTACCACAGTTGACTTTTCTCTTCGTGGCTTCTCTCCCGCCTTTCTCACACAAGCAACACTTTCGTCTAAAATGGCAACAATGAAAACCTCTCTCTTTCTCTCTCTCTCTCTTTATATATATATATTTATACCATATTAAAATAGATGTGTAATAAAATATCATGGGGAACCGCCTCCAGCCTAGCCAATAAAATTAGAAGATCAACTGTATAAAAAAGGGAGATGTGAAATCGAATGGGAAAAGCCCCCTCACCCCTATGCAAGGAAAGTATAATGTAAAAATATATTAAAATGTCTTGGAAAAGCACATCACCCCTATGCGATGAAATGTAATATAAAATCTATGGAAATATATAGAAAATATAATGTTTTTTTTTTAAAAAAATTAAAAAATAAAATAAAAAATATAATGTGAAATCACATCGCACCTCTGCAATAAAGTGTAATGTAAAATATATAAAAATTTGTATGAAATATCATGGAAAAGCACATCGCCCCTATGCAATGAAATATAATAGAAATATATAGAAATATATATGAAATCACGTCACACCTCTGCAATAAAATATAATGTAAAATATATATGAAATATAAAGGAAAATCACATCACCCCTATGCAATAAAATATAATATAAAATATATAGAAATATAGTAAAAATATAATGTGAAACCACGCCAAATATATGCAGTAAAATATAATGTAAAGTTCACGTCAAATAATATGCAATGAAATATAATGTACAATCGCATCAAAGACATCCAATAGAATAGACTATAAAATCACATCAAATATATCTGATAAAATATAATATAAAATTGTGTCAAATGTACACAGTAAACTATAATACAAAACCATGTCAAATATACACAATAAATTATAATGTAAAATTATGTCAAATACATGCGCAATAAAATACAATGTAAAATCACATCAAATATACACAGTAAAATATAATATAAAATCACATCAAATATACACAGTGAAATATAATATAAAAACCACATCAAATATACACAGTAAAATATAATATAAAAGCAAGTCAAATATATGCAGTAATTTATAATGTAATAGCACATCAAACATATATACACAATCACCTCAAATATGTATAATAAAATATAAAATCACATTAAATGTTTGCAATATAATATAAAAGCACATCGAATGTAGACAATAAAATATAAAGGCGCACTTAATACATACAATAAAATATAATGTAAAATCACATCATATATACAGTATACAATAACGTGTAACCTAAAGTCACACCAAATGTAGTCCTGTTAAAAACAGACTACAAACCCACCTGCTCCATGAAGAAACCCTGCTGGGCTTTCTGTACAGAAAGCCTGCATTCAACATGGTTTTACCTGGCGGATGAAAGGCCAGACTAGCCCCCTCCAGACACCCATAGCTCCCCACATCCTTTGGGCTTTCTTGCCCTCCTTTTCCCCCTCTTCTTGCCTTCCTCCCAGGCCCCATTCGGAAGGGCCTTCCCTTCCAAGCTGCCTTCAGGCCCATTCCCCCCCCCCCCCCCCCATGGCAAGACCCCTCTTCCATCTCCTCCTTTGGTTAGGTTTGGCTCAGCTCTTCATCTATTGGCCCTGGCCCCCTTTCTTTTCTTTTTCCTCTCCTCCTTGGCTTTGCCCATTCCTTCTCCTCCACAGCCGCCTCTCCCCCCCCCCCTTGAGCCCCTTGGAGGAATACTGTGGGGGGTCAGTCTCTCTCTTGGAGTCCATCCACACTGCTGGGATTGCCCAGGCCGAGACTGCTTTCACTGCCATGGCTCTGGGCGAGGGGATTCTGGGAACCATTCTGGGGCAGTGAATGCAGTCTCAGCCTGGGTTATTTTTGCAGCCTTGGTCTCCCCCATCCTGCACGTTGTACCCACGCCCCTGGATCAGCAGTTGCATTATCACCATGTTTTATTTTTATTTTATTCAGGTGTTTGGCGTGGTTTATCCATTCCCCACGCGCCGCTTCAGACCAGCGAAGACCACTCCGACCCATTCCCTTGCCTGTCTGCCTGTTCTTCCCCATCCTGACCTTTTCTCTTCTTGAAACCACCCCCCCCCCAGCTAGAAATATCGAATTGGATCACTAGCCCAGTTGTAACTATTTCCCACCATTCTTTGGTTCAGATGATTTTTCTCAAGCGCAGGAGATCCTTTTGAACTGGAGACCCTGGAGACCGAAATGTGTCTTTTGGAGAGGAGGGCTTTTTTCAGGGGCTTGTACCCCTCTAAGGACCAGATGAGTCCCCCCAGCATGCGTTTCAAGGATTCCTTCTTTACCGCCATGCTTTCCAAAGGGTAGGCTCCTCATTTCTGTGAATATTAGTATCGATTTTTCTTAAAAATGGACATGCCAGCCCCATCACAATCTGCCTTAAGAGTGGACTCTTGCCATTCGGTGGACTCATCCCTCTTCTTCACCTTCCGATGAACTTTTCCTGTTCTGGCTGCTTTTCTCTTTTGTGCAACCTCTTTCTGCTCATTCCTGCAGTGTCATTTGGCTTCCTTGCCTTTTGTCTGAGGCGTAGAAGGAATGGGAACATGCTTTGTGACCTGTATATCTTTATTTTTTTCCCCCTAAATCAGAGGGATTTTATATTAAATAGGTGCAGTGCTAGCAAATAAGGTGAGCCTCGGTGTGGCAGGCTTTCTGTGCTGTGAAGGAAGTGTCACATCTTCCAAATCGTTTCAGGAGGGAGTCGTGAAAAAATAATTTTACCATGACATCGTATGTAAAGTTCACCGTATATACGTGCTCAAATATTTTAACTGGAATAGGTCAACCAGACGGATTTATTATGAATCTTTTTCCTCCCTGTACAAGAAGTCAAATATATGCTGGCATGTGTTCTGGGTATAGTTAGAAAGAGGTCGGTACCGCTTCTTGAATTTATTTGAAATTATATAATTGAAGGTTGCAACCTGGTAAAACCGTCCCCTTTTGTGCAACCTTTACGGCGCTTGAGCGTTGTATTCTTTTGTGGGGGCTTATTGTGGAGTTGCTATTGTGGAAAGCATTGTGGCGGAGTTAAAACAATGCAGCGAGATGGTTATTGAGACACAATAGGCAATCATTGTGCAGTTTGGTATTTTTGGAATCAGACAACATGGGGTGATGGCAATGGGGGAGCCTTATTTTGCTTAAAGAACTGGGTTGCGTTTTTAAAAATGCTAACATGTTTTGTGTTATTCCAGGGGGTTGCTCAGACGGAGCAGGAGTCATTCGATTCCACGTAGGTCGAGGATTTTTTGTGCGAGGAAACAAAGCCTAGTTTTGTGCCTCCCAAACAAAGAGAATATAGAAAAAAATAGATTTTGCGCTGCTCTTTTCTCTCCGCAATGGATGGTTGCGGTTTCAGAAGCTGGGAGGCCTAGCTGTGGTCCAGCTCAAGTTGGACCAAAGAGCCAACAACGTCTTTTCTGAGACAGGACCGAGCAGGGAGTTTCGAAAGAGAAATCCCAGGGGGATGAGCTGAGAAGCCAAGCCCCGGAGAGCCTCCTTGTCCTAATGGTCATGCAGACATTCGAGGAATAATCTGTGAGGAAGAAAATGCTCTCACCTGGGACTAGAGCATGGTGCAAGAAGAGATGGCAAGGCTCTGTGGCCTGGAGCTTTTTAAGGTCGGTTTGGGTTTCCTTGAAGGCAGATGTGCTGCTTCCTTCCTTTTGTCATGTTCAGCCAAGGGACGGGGAAGGAGCATTCCTTCTGGCTCGACAAATAAACTAGGCAAAACTTTTGCCAGCATTTACTGTTGTCATAGCAACCCTGCACAGGTGCTTGCACTGTCTTGCTTCTTCAAAAAAAGAGAGTGATGGAGCGTTCTACGGATATTTTTGTGAATTTCAGCCCTGACACAGCAAATGGCTTTTTTTTTAAAAGGCCATTTTCCAATTTTTGGAAACAGCTGACCCATCCTTCATTATTCATACCGCTAATGTAGATCTGGCTTGGTTTATGAGTAATGAAGGATCATTATTAATTTTAGTGTTTATTTATATGGCGCTGTATGTTTTACACGGTGCGTAACAGCGTGTCCGAAACAACATAAAGCCTGCCCATGGCGTACGATCGAAAATCGCGAAATATCATAGTAAATAGACAGCGTATCCCATTAAAATAGCAGTAAAACTACCAGAATATAGACAAGCACCGTAACCTTTGTCTTCAGTTATCAGAAATATCACGTTGCAGCCCTGAAATTCTTCCATAAAGAAAAAAGTCTTTGCTTTGGACTTAAAAGTGGCTAGAGAAGTAATAATCCACAAGTGTTTGGGGAGACGGTTCCAGGAATAAGGGGCAGCGAGGGAAAAGGGCGCATCCGAGCCAGGGACAAAGAAACTTCATAAAAATTTGGGAATATTGTTGTGTGTGTTTTCATAGACAAGAAGGGAGAAAACCCTTTACTAACCTGCAGAGAAGGCTTCTATATACCTTATTCTGATTCATTGTTCTTGACAGACGGATGGAAGGAGACTAACCTCTGTGTCTGGATTCTGTTAAAGCTTTTTAAATGACCATAGAAAACTTGAAGCTGTTGGAGACTTTTTGCGTGCTATGGCACTGGATCCTAACGTAAGTTAGTGGGGTCCAAAGAGAGTTAGACACGTTTAAGTTGGAGCTAAGTAAAGAAATCTTGAAGGCCAACTGTGGAGTTGCAGAGACATCTGAAAAATCTGAAACAGCCTCCTTCGGTGCGGTGAGCTCCAGATGTGCACATGTTGCCACCCTTGAATAAAATGGGCCGCAGCCATCTGCATTTTATCAGAACCAGAACCAAACCCCCGCAGATGGGAAGGGACCACTGTGTGGTGCTCATTTGGGCTTCTTTGTAGTCTTGGGCCTGTCATGTAAAATAATATTTTAATGCATTAGTTTTGGAAGATTAAACGCACATAAATGTACATCCCTGTGTTTTAGTAATGCAATTTGATACTGCTTTAACGGTCCTGCCCCCCCCCCCCCCAATGGAATATTGGGATTTGCAGTTTGTTGTGGCCCCTGAGCTCTCTGACAGAGAAGGCGAAATGCCCCACAAAACTACAAACCCCAGAATTCCATAAGGCTGAGCCATGGCAGTTGAAGTGGTGTCAGACTGCATTATCTCTGCAGTGCAGCTTCAGCCCAAGTAGCACAAGGTTTTGGTTATATCCATATTTACTTGGGAGTAAGTTCTCCTGAACTTGCTGGGCTTCATGCTACTTCTACTTGCCCTTAGACAATCTGAGACGCTCCAGACCTTCAGAGTCTGGACTTCAGGGTCCAAAATGAGATTGTTTCATAATTCTAGTCTTTCTGTGAGGAAACAAGTCAATGTAGGTTCATTGTGGGTTCGGAGGCAATGAATGCAAGAACCAGAGACGCAAAAGGCAGCCTCCATCGGAAATGCTTAGCGTTGGTCATAGTTCACTGCTGGTCTTAAGGCTTGGGAACTTCCAATGGTTCTCCTTTACCGTTTCCTGTGTCCTTGTATACAGTGCCAGATCCTGGCGTTTGGTGACTTGCGATTATGTACCATGACCATTTAAATGCTTTCTGGGCATATTGGTCATACCTCACTTTTAAAAATTCTTTCAAAGCAAGCTTTTCAGTTAAACCTATAAACAGACACGTTCTGTAAAGTTCCTGAGAACGTATGGAAAATAGAAATCCATTAAAGTCCCATTGATTTCAAGGAGTTTTCTCCAATTAGAACTTAGATAGATAGATAGATAGATAGGTATGGGTACCTGTCAGTTTCTTCTTACACTGACTATAATGATGTGAATGTGTGTCATTTTGGAGGTTGAGAGTTTGAACATTGTGGCTAGCGCTTGTCCCATTCCAACACAGAATGTCACACCAGCCCTTGTTCGCTTACTAGGAGGGCTCCAAGAAGCTTCTGAATGCAAAAGTACACGATTATTGTTGTACAGAAATGTTCTGTCTTTACATCCCTGAACATTTTAATGACTGTCTACATACTTAGGAGACCCAAATACTTTAGCCGCTAATGGCAACCTCAGCCACTTGGTTTGAGCTTAACTGCTGAGGGTCAACAAGATCTTCTGATCATCTGGGCACCAAGAGGGGCTCCTTTTAACCTCCAGTGAAACAGGAAAACAGGCCAAAATCCAATGGCGAATTCCAGCTAGAGGAGAGCCATTGAGACAACGGGAACTTGGTGGACATTCCATTGGCTCCTTGGGCCGTCTTTGTTTGGGACTAACAATTGGATTTGTACCATAAAGGTTTATTGTACAGTCTTCGTGTGGCTTGAACATTAATGCAGCATTTTTTCCTGCCCAAGGCATATGGGTTTCTGATGTGTGTATCTGGAGCTGTGGATGTGGGCATCGCCTTCTGTTTTCCAGATGGCGCCCCCCTCCGTAATGAGTGTTGAAAGAACTGGATTTTTCTTTTAGACATCTACTGGAAAAGAGACTTGATGGGAACCTGTAAGCAAATAGTTTTGTTTTAATAACGTAGTAGAGGTCCGCTGCTGTCTTTTTCTGACATGGGGGTTATCCTCATATGCCCACTATATACCTGTTATTTAATCTGAATAAATAAGTTCTATTCCAGAGGAAGCCAAGCGCACCTAGATCTGTTAATAGATTGTGATTAACGTTGTGCTTAAGCAATATTGATTTGAGTGGTACTTCACAGTAGCTTAATTTGAGAGATGAGCAGATCTTGGGTCTCCTACAGTGCTTTGTATAAAGGATGCTTGCCATGGTCAGTGGTGTGCCTCTTAATTCAGGAAAAAGGTTTCCGTAGGTGGATCTATTTGCATTAATGGATACTTGCGTGGACCCTAAGATGAGCCAAAGAGGCCCAGATCATGTGCTTGCCAGTAAGTTCTGCTAGGCACAAGAAGCAGGCTCTTTTTATGGTAACCTCATTCTTATGAAATGCTTTTCCCTTGGACGTAACATTGCATGCCCTCCCTGACTGGTTTTGAATGGACCAGAAAGACCTGGTTGTCCCGTGGTGTTTTTCGTTGAGTGTAGAAATCTACACCAGCAAAGTAATCCAGCTTGGGTGTGCAATATCCTGCCTTGATTTCAGCCCTGGTAATGTCGCACCTTCTTGTAATAAACTGGACTGAAATTGTGTGGATAGCCACATATTTCCACCACCTGAAGTGATATCACTAGGAAAGGGCGTTTCTTCCCATGTCTCTGTAGGAGTATTTTAGGTCACACGAGGCAGCGGCTGGGCTTCCCCCCCATTCCCAGCATGCATAAACCTATCACTCAATAGCCTTTCTTGTTTTCCTGTCACACGTTCCTCAGAGGGACCCAGTCTATCATAGAATCGTAGAATTGGAAGAGACCCCAAGGGCCATCCAGTCCAACCCCCTGCCATACAAGAACTCTCGATCAAAGCATCCCCGACAGATGGCCATCCAGCCTCTGTTTAAAGACCTCCAAGGAAGGAGGCTCCACCACTCTCCATTGAGGGAGTGTGTTCCACTGTCGAACAGCTCTCGCTGTCAGGAAGGGGGACACCTGGCTGAATGAGACCACATGTGAAAGGGATCTAGGAGTCCAAGTAGACCATAAGCTGAACATGAGTCAACAGTGTGATGCGGCAACTAAAAAAGCCAATGCAATTTTAGGCTGCATCAATAGAAGTATAGTTTCTAGATCAAGGGAAGTTATAGTGCCACTCTATTCTGCTTTGGTCAGGCCCCACCTGGAATACTGTGTCCAGTTCTGGGCACCACAATTCAAAAAAGATGTGGAGAAACTGGAGCATGTCCAAAGGAGGGCAACTAAGATGGTGAAGGGTCTGGAAACCTTGCCCTATGAAGAACGCCTTAGGGAGCTGGGGATGTTTAGCCTGGAGAAGAGAAGGTTAAGAGGTGATATGATAGCCCTGTTTAAATATTTGAAGGGATGTCATATTGAGGAGGGAGCAAGCTTGTTTTCTGCTGCTGCAGAGACTAGAACGCGAAACAATGGATGCAAACTGCAGGAAAAGAGATTCCACCTCAACGTTAGGAGGAACTTCCTGACAGTAAGGGCTGTTCGACAGTGGAACACACTCCCTCGGAGTGTAGTGGAGTCTCCGTCCTTAGGGGTCTTTAAGCAGAGGCTGGATGGCCATCTGTCAGGGATGCTTTGACTTGGAGTTCCTGCATGGCAGGGGGTTGGACTGGATGGCCCTTGTGGTCTCTTCCAACTCTATGATTCTATGATTCTATGAAGTTCCTTCTAATGTTGAGGTAGAATCTCTTTTCCTGGAGCTTCCATCCATTGTTCCGGGTCCTGTTCTCTGGAGCTTGCTCCCTCCTCAGTATGACATCCTTTTAAGTATTTAAACAGGGCTATCATATCACCTCTTAACCTTCTCTTCTCCAGGCTAAACATCCCCAGCTCCCTAAGGCGTTCCTCCTAGGGCATGGTTTCCAGAACCTTCACCATTTTAGTCACCCTCCTTTGGACACGCTCCAGTTTTTCCACATCCTTTTTGAATTGTGATGCCCAGAACTGGACATAATATTCCAAGTGAGGCCTGACCAAAGCAGAACAGAGTGGCACTATTACTTCCCTTGATCTAGACACTAGACACTATACTTCTATTGATGCATCACACTGTTGACTCATGTTCAGCTTGTGGTCTACTTGGACTCCTAGATCCCTTTCACATGTGGTCTCATTCAGCCAGGTGTCCCCCTCGCCATTGATCATAAATACCATGGAGCAATAATGGGTGGGCCGCTCACTGTGGATCTTATAGCCGGGTGCTTTGTTCTGGCCAAAGTGAGTGGGGCTCATCTGGAGAGCGGGAAGCAGCCCCAAGGAAAAGAAAATCTTTCAGTCCAGCCACCTTGCCAATCTGGTTTCCTCCTGGCAACCAAAGAATTGACTTTCTCCAGTGTTATCAAAGTCCCTGTGCCCCTAACCCTTGCAAATGTGGAGGGATGCCTGTATGTATTTAATAGATTTTATTACAATAATTAATATTTAATAAAATGGAATCCATACATCCCAGCAAACCGAGAATTTGAGACATACACTGAACATTTTTTTCAAAAATGACATTACACACTTGCCAAAAACAGGATGCCACCCACCAATCTGTCCCTTCCCCTGATGCCACACCAATCCAGCAAGACACTCAGTGCAAAAAACTTTCAAAATTGCAGAGTAAAAAGAGGGGTTTAAAATTTTAGTTTAACCCTCCAGGCATTGAAGAAAGGGGCTTCAAATCCAGAGGAACATCATTGGCATCAAGGTTTACGTTAGTTACCTGAATGAAGGCAAATGTCATTGTGCCCTCATCTAGGCCTTTTACAAAGCCAATAGAGAAAGGTTGCAATAAGAAACAAGAGCATGACTGCCAAATTGTAGACTTGCGTTGACAATGTGTTGGAAAGTGCCAGTTAAAAGGACCGACTGGTGCTAATGGGTAAAGATGATTTTAGTATTTCATTTTAGCAATGCAGGAAAATAAGAAATGGATTGCATGTCAGCCTGCAGAGCAAAATCCTAACAGTGCTTGAGGAGATTTCTCACTGATTTTATTAATACCGATTTGACAGACTGACTGTTGAGTGAGACTACGTTCCTCAATATAATCAGTACAGATTTGGGTTTATCAAACATTCATAAAGAGGTAAACTGTCTAATTTAAACGGAGTGTTTCTGATTAGAAGCATTTCTTTGAAACGAGTTGAAGCCCTATGTTTAAACTAAAGGATCAAAAATTTTAAATGTTAAAATGTGTAAAGTTTTGGGGAACATCCTTATTTTTTTCCCCTTTTCGTTGGAGCTTATAGGCTGCTAGTGTAGTTGAAGAATACATCCTGGGAAAACGGAGCTGGTATTCTATATTCCTTCCAGTATTCCTGTGCACTGAAGTTCTCAGGTCCTTCGAACATTACACGCTTAGGACCATATCCCTAGCTATGCAGCTAATGCCATGTGGTCAGCCTTTTATATTCTAAGTTAGCAGTGAAATTGCTTCCCGCTTGTGGATTTTGAAAGTTCAGAAGTGAAAAACTCAGTCCGTCGGATCCATCTCAAGTAGCTCTTTGAATTCTACCTGGCTAATAGTAGGTATGCCACAACATGTAGGTCTTGAGTTCAGTGCCCATAATCTTGGGCATTGTTTTGGTTGCCCCTCTCAAAATCTAATGTGTGGAAAGTCAAATCGAATCAAACTTGTCAAACGAAAACTGACACAAATCAAACCAGAGTTAAAATTGCAGAGATAACTTGCTCTCTTGCTGATAGATACGTAACGTAGGTATTTCTCCTGTATTCTGCAGTTTGGGAAGATAACTCTGTTCTACGATGCTAACTATGTCTAGATTTTTTCATTTTCTATTGTAGCATCTGTAATTCTTTGGTGTAGGAAGAGCTTTGGTAGACAGCAAGGCAGTTTAGTCTTCATGGTCATAACCAGAAACATTTTCACAGTTCCTTGTGTTCAAGAAAAAAGCAGTGGGTTCATCCATCCAACATTTCATTGTCTTAATCCTTATGCAGTTAGTCTTACATTTAGTGTTCAAAGGTGAGTTCCGTTTCATGGGTTTCAGACTTTTCAGTTTTAAGGCAGCATGGAAGACGGAACTAAACCCTTTACAGCAGTGTTTTTAAGCTATCTGATGTGAATGACTGGCATCCCTCCCCCAATGTGCCAGGGACCAGTACCATATTTGTTCCCATTGAATACAATTATATCTTTCTTGCCTAGAATCTCTCTGCAGAGTGGCAGCTGACGGTTCACAGACTAGCATCACTACACAGGCCACAACATACAGTAACATTGCTTTACAGCATTGTGCTTTAGGACCAGAGGCTGTTCTTGCAGTTCGGAATTTGGACCCTGTCTCTCAAAACCAGATTTCTTACAGAAATGGGTGTGATGACACTTGACATTTTTATAACACAGCGCCATAAGTAGTTTGGTTCCTATTTCTGAGTGGAGAAACGTCTGTAAACTAAGGACTAGTGATTAATAGCTACTGGAAAGCGGAGCAACACAGTTACAGAAAGATCACTGTAAATCTTCCATGTGCATCTTCGTGAAAGAGAAGAGGCTTTGCTGTTTTGCAGAAATGCTAAAATTATAATGTGTACATCTTTCCCATTGTCTTGTCATTCTCAAAATTCATCTAAATCTCACACATCCTATGCCACGGATTAAAGTCTGCAGGGCACTTGAGGCCTGCCTTGTCCCTTTCCGTTTCTGCTGCCTTTGTGCTTTTGTAACTCACGCTTGCTGTGGATAGTGCAGTCCCAGGCTACCATCTGCCTTAGGATACTAATGCATATGCATGTGTGGGGTGTTATCAGGAAATACAATAGTTTGTTTTACTTGAATGAACACCGCTGAGGCGACTGCTTTTCCCTCCTTACATGCATGAATTTCCAGGCTCCTCTTCTGGCCCGTGGAAAACCATGGCTTGCTGTTTTGAGCAAGTTATGATTTGTCGTTTAAGCTTGTTGTGCTATGCACCCGTGACTACAACAGCAGTTTTCTAAGCTGTTTTTCCATCCTGGACTTGGATGGATCAGACCATTTGTGCAATAGAGAAAACATAACTATCAATAGTTGCGCTTCATTTTCAACATTTTTAGTGTTGGTTTTGAGAATCCCTTGTCAAGTTTCTTTCTGAATTGTCATCTACTATGGTTTTAAAAAATGAAGTTGCTGAATAACACAAAGAATGTGCACAAATTGTGTTGTTCCTGAATTGATAGAATTCTGTACATGTCTTGTTATATTTTTCATTTCAGTGGCGAATGTACAGGCTGTTTGAATGGCTTCTTGTTTTCGCATAATATACATTATTGTGTAATTCTTCTTAGTGCATGCTTTTTTGAATTAATATTTTTTTGTCTTAATGTTTTCTTTCTAGGGAGAAGAAGTGGGTGACAGTCGGTGACACGTCTCTCCGGATTTACAAATGGGTACCGGTAACAGAGCCCAAAGTAGATGATGTAAGTATTATAAAAATTTTTGATATGTTGGGGTTGCATGGTAACCTTTAGAGAACTTCAAGCTGATTCACCTTGTGGCTGGAGAGAGATGCTACCCAATGGGCAGACCATGGATCATGGCAGAGATTGCATATATCCTGAACAGGAATAATTGCGGGGGAAAGATAATTCCCCCCCTCCCCCCCCTCCCCCCCCCCCCGTTTCTGAGCCTCTGTCTCCTTAGGTGTTAACACATTTTTTCAAAGCAAGAAAGACACTTGGCATTGTAATGAAGCATGCAAAGCATTGTATTGCATAGTGCCAGCATTTAATTGGAACATTTGCCACAGGGACAATGACTGCTTTGCCGTGATTATAACCAGTTTGTAAAATGGATTCAAACTGGTTAGAGGACCTTTTACTGACCTTACACCTAATGGACAATTTTGCCATTTTAGGGATACTGATGTCAGGAAAGGTTGATTTTAAAGTCACAAAAGGTCCTTACTCCATTTTTCGGAAATGTTTGCTAGGAGGATTCTTGCCCACGGAGAGTCTCTTGAGGATTGCAGTGGTGCGGGTTACATCCTTTAAATCATCTTTATAAGCCGGCTGGTTTTGCTGTTACATTACTAAAATGCCTCTTTCTATGTGTGGCTGCAGCATTTTTTCCACCTGTGTGTCTAGATTTTGGATATACCCAAAGAGGAAAATCCTGAACATTTACGTTAATGCCTTCTGTAGTTGGAGGCTGTCATCTGACCATCTGCTCTTAATTTGGAGAGTGTTGCCTGACCCTAATGCTCTCATTTCTGAACCGCCCCCCCCCTCCAATTTGCCCCCTTGCAAGCATCTGGCTTTTCATTCTCTCGGCAGGCGCTGGGTTTGTGAGAGCAGCGCAGCTGGCACTTTCTCCTAGGAGACCAATTACGTCACCTTCTAATTGAAAATGCCGCATCCTTTTTCGTTCATGGATTTTTCACACGAGGGATGTGATCATCGTTTGCTTTGCTGCTTTATCTTCTGCCACACCAATAGCAGTTGGGGAGGAATAGTTTGGCTCGTAGTCTGTGTCACATTCAACTAGACTTGCAGTTTCAGTTTGATTAGATTGCTCTCTCCACTCATATAATTAGGAATGAACTTTTAAAATAAAAATTCTGATCATTTTTTTTTTTTTAGCGGGCAGAATCAACAGCAGTGAGGTCTTTTAAAAACCAGACAGATTAAAACCGAGTTTTAATGCAAACACACCCCAAAAAGCCAATTATTGTTTAACCTCTTAAATTTCAGTCGATAACCCTTTGTGACTCAGTCCCAAACGCTAAGTGAAAAGGTGTAAAGAAGAAACCGTCGGATTAAAGTGTTTCTTTTAAATTTGAGCATTATGTCACAATATATCAGATGATATTTATTTATGGAAAACTGTGTGCTTCTTTTCTGTGGTTAAAACACACACTCGAGATGGCATTCAACGTTTTGGGGGGGGGGGGGACTGTGGATCAGGAGCTAGCACATTACTTGCCAATGTTGAGGTCCATCTTCTGACACAAGAAGCTGACTTTCCGTGAAGTCTGCATGAACTGGTGATTTTCATTTCCCCCCCTTAGAAAACCAAGAACAAGAAAAAGGGCAAAGATGAAAAGTGTGGTTCTGAGGTTACTACTCCGGAAAACAGCTCTTCTCCTGGGATGATGGATATGCATGGTGAGTGGGGCAGAGAGACTATACCAAAGTCTCTTGGTGTGGCAGAGTTTCTCTCTTTTGTGCAAGGGAGAGCCTCCGGACATACACAGTTGACTTCCACATGGACTGAGGAGTGACTTGCTCTTCTATATGGGTCTAGTGTTTGGTTATATATATATATCTATATATATCAAAGTATGGAAAGAAACTGGCATTGCTGATATAAATGCAGTGCCTTCTGAAATTGTCACCATAGGCAGTTGGGCTTTACTTTTAGTAGTGTTTATTCACTTTAACTCTATAATCCAATGGCTGTTTACTGGCAACCGCAATTAGATCAAGTAGATCAGTTGGTTTCAGTGGAATTCTTCCAGTGAGCAATTTGCAGGCTAGCTTTGTGTTAACCTGGTTGCTGGCGGACTTGTTAACTTGCAAGTGATACAGAAACTAACAAAGCAGCAGGAGGGAAGGTGCAATGGAGTAAATCAGCTAGAAAAGAAGTGGAATTCTAACATTGTTTCTCTAGCTTGTAAAGAAGTTCAGATCGAGCTCCTCCATCCCTAAATTAATGTGCAATTTATAATACTTATTCCCAAACCACCAATATGTGGTATTGGATAAGATCTGGAAGCAGCAAGATGGCCTACTACTTTCTGAGCAGTTGCAAAGTCACTATGAGGTCTGAGAGGTGTCTTGTTTAAAAGGAGGCTGCGGGACTCTGCCAGACTTCACTATGAGTCCTGGGGAAATTCTCCTTTCTTAGCCTGTTACAGTAATCCAAATGGGATGTAACCAAGGCATGTACCACCTTAGCCAGATCTGACTTCTCCAAGAACGGGCACACTTGGTGCACTAGCTTTAACTGTGCAAAGGCACTTCTGGTCACACCTGGACCTCAGGGCTGAATCCAGGAATATCCCTAAACTCCTGGCCTATGTTTTTAGGGGGAGTGTAACCCTATCTAACCCTGGCTGAATCCCTATTCCCAGGTTTGTCTTTCAGCGGACCAGGAACACCTCTGTCTTGTCTGGATTAAACTTCAGTTTGTTTGGCTTCATCCAGTCCATTACAACTGCCAGGTACCACCAGTTCAGTGCAGGAACACCTTCCTTGGAGTTAAGTGGAAAGGAGTATCATCATACTGGCTATCATCATCCTGGTGACACTTGAGCCCCAAACGGTGGACAAACTCTCCCAGCAATTTTATGTAGATGTTAAATAGCAAAGAACGGAGCCACTGTAGAACAGTACCTCCAAGCCTCATCCCAGAGAGGTGACTCAGAAGGATACCATAGTCGATAGTATCGAAAGCCATTGAGAGGCAGAACCACTAGGGACACGTGCCCCAGTCCAGTTCCCTGGACAACTATTAAATGTTACCATGGTCACTATTAATGGAATTTGTAATTTTCCAATTCTAGATGTCTTTGTGAGGGGAGAGGTGGGAGGGGTGATGTCTTTTATTAGCCAGCGTCTTTCAACCACTGTGTGGAGAGGGAGCTCAAAGCTGTTTTTTTTAGTTTTATGTGAAGTTTTATTTTATTTGAATGAACCTTCACCACAGCAATAATGCACTGCTGCTCTTTCTAAGACCAAGGGGTGGTTGGTGCGGCCTTTAGGCCCATAGATACAGCTTTACCATCTTGCTTCAGTTCTTGTGGAGAAGCATGTATTGTTCCCTCTTTAAGACCCATTCTTGAACTTTTGAGCATGACATGAAACTTCCTCTTTATATTCAAATTGACCGGTCCAGCTCGCTCAATGGTGTTGGTTCTGCTTGGTAACTGCTTCTTAACATCTCAGCCAAGGTGATGGGGACTGAACCTGGTACTTTCTGCCTGCAAAATAAGTGTTTTTTGTTGCCAAACTGTAGACCATTCCATACCAAAATGGGATCTCTTTTGCCGAACAAATGCAGAGCTACTCCTAGGCTGTGTTCACACTGGAGAAATAAACCGGTTTAATTGCCATGGCTCAATGCTGTGAAATTCTGGGAATTGTAGTTTGTTGTGGGGTCCAGAGCGGAGCTCTGCTCCGCTCTGGGCCCCACAACAAACTACAATTCCCAGAATTTCACAGCATTGAGCCATGGCAATTAAACCGGTTTATTTCTCCAGTGTGAACACAGCCCTAGAGAGAGTCTGCAGAATGTGGTGGAAGTAGAATTGGTCATCCTAGTAAGCCAAATCAGGATTTCACAATTGTTCTTAATGTGCATCTACAAAGTAAAACTGCTGGGTGTGGTACCAGGCACTTGTATTGGCATGAGCGAAGGGTGGATTAGGTTGAAGCCCACAGCCTGCTTTTAGTGTTCCTTGCTGATGGTTTGAATGAGGATTGCGTTGTTGTCTGGTGTTGTGTGGAAGCTGCACACTGACTTTTACTGCATAACTCACATTTCATCAAGGTAGCTTTCAGATGCATAGTTGTCTCCTAGGGTAACTCTAACCCCAGCACTTGCATCCCTGTCTCGCCTGTGTTCCTTCTGCTAAGCAGGCTTATGAGGTGTAAACTTAAGCCATTGAGTGCTACCTCCCCAATGAAACCGCACTAGGAGGGGGACATGTCTGCTACCATTCTGACCAGCAGTAAAGGAATCCTGTATAATATTTGTGCAAATCTCAAGCTAATAGAGTACACAGAACATCCTTTTGAGGATTGATTTGAGGGTACCTGACTTTCTTTCTGTGTGACTGCAGGCTGGCCCACTCTGGTTTTTGTTGTTCTTCGTTTTTTCTTTCCTAGGTGAACTAAATCATGCTGTCTCCTCACTTTTTTAACTATGAAGCTCGACAGCTGGGGCGCGCTCTAGAACCCTAGAATCAGCCCCTGGGCACCACAAAGTGCCCCGTTTGTACCAGGCCTGTATGCCAAGTAGCATGACAGCAGCACAACACACGAGCAAGACTTTACAGTGGTGGTGTTTCTTTGTGGTATAAATAAGTATCAATTGATTGCGTTCTGTACAAGGAGCTCTAGACTTACCATCACTGTCATAGACTTGGAATGCCCCTTCCACTTCCCATTAAAAATGGATCATGGTCAGGCAGCATCTCTCAAAGACATTTCAACAGCTTGGAAGAGCCGGCGAATGGCTTCTAAATATTTGATGTGTCGATGGGAGGAAGCATGGCAGAAGCAAGTAGAGTTGTTAGTTCATATGTCTACTGTGCTCCTGTGCCTCATTTGGACATCAACACAGTTGGGGGTGGAGGAGATGATTCTGTTGCCCCAAGTACTTCTTTTTGGGGAAGAGAAGGTGTTTGGGTAATGGATTATGAGGGTGAGTTTGTACATTGCCTTCATGCCATCCACACTCCTTTGAATAAAATTGTAGGGGTGGGGGCACCCATGTATATATGCACAATAAGGAATGCTTCCATTGCCCCATTGGCTCTGAGGTAAGTATTTGTAGCAACAAGACATCTTGCTGTTGTTTGCCTTCAAGTCATTTCTGACCGAGGGCAACCCTAAGACGAACCTATCATGGCATTTTCTTAGCAAGATTTGTCCTCTGAAACCGAGAAAGTGTGACTTGCCCAAAGTCAACCAGTAGGTTTCTGTGGCCAAGCAGGAACACTAGGATATCAAAATTGTTTGTGGTGTGTTGAATTTCTAACATGCACAACTCCTATCTAGTATGTAGTATGGAATTGTGAGCTACGTCAGGAATGCAAGGTAATTTTATATAGTAGTGCAATATATGTGTAAATGAAAGCTCTGGCTCAGTGATAAAAATAAGGATTCCAATCTCTTACTTACAGATGACAATAGCAACCAGAGTTCAATAGCTGATGCTTCGCCCATAAAGCAGGAGAACAGCAGCAACTCCAGTCCTGCTCCAGAACAGAATTCAACAGGGCAGGCAGATGGCGCTGGAGCAAAGTGTGATGATACTCAAGGCGACTCAAAAGAGGAGCCCGGCTCAGAAGGTAATTTGTATACATGGGCTTGTGAAGTCACATCAGGGCAAGCAGACCCGGCCCTCTCGTCGGCCACTGGCAGAGAAATGGAGCCAGTGGTTGGCACCCAGTCTATTCATCCGTGTAATGTTCATGTTTAAGGCCTGCCTCTCCTCCTCCTGTGTATGCTCATTTTCCTTTGCATTTTTGCAGTATTGTCAACAGCAACTTGCACAGAGCTGAACTTGTTAGAGCAAAGTTAAAATCAGCTCAATTCTCTTGAAAGCTCTGCAAGTATTCGCTTTGATTTTCAAATTCAGGCAACTCGGCTTGGTTGCTGGTGACCTCTTCGGTGCCAAATCCAAATCCTCACGTAGGGCTGCGTATGGCCACTGGTTACACATTGTTCGATGTCCATCCTTGCTTTATACCTCATGTCTCCATAATTCTGCTGGCTTGGTCTCTTCTGCCTGCCTTCTTGCTCTTCTGGTACTAACCTAGGGGAAACTTTTGCTGCTTTCCTTGCTGGGAGTTCTGTCCTTGGCCTTGGCCTGTTTTCTGCGGATAGCCTTGTTGGATCCTGGATCCTTGTTGGCAGCACAATGGTCTACCCCTCTAGCTCACCTTCTCCTCCCTCCATCTTGTCCTACATGTCCAACTGACTATGACATTTCTGCTTGGATCCTTCATCTTGTCCCATACGTGGACTGCTTAGGACAGAACATTCTGCCTTCCCTCCTAAGTTGGTATCTTTGTTCACTTTCCTTATTTGTTGGCATTGTCACCATCCACCCTGTTGACCCAAGCCCCAATGGCTTAGTTTTCTCATTGGCTTTTTATTCCCTACTTCATTGCCTGCCTAATATTCAGTCCATATACAAAGCGTAGGCCATTTAGCCTCAAAGTCTGCTACTTTCTACGGATCTTAAAAGCTTCTTTGACCGATTGATCAACGGGATGTAAGAGAGGTTGAGAACCTCCGATTTGAAAGGTTGTAAACTGCAGTTGTGTTCTCGGGTAGATCTAGTTGTTGAAAATTCCTTTGAACGATGATGTCTTGGTATAGAACCAGTTTATGCTTTTCAGACACCATGAACATCACTCCAAAAGCGTTTGTATAGGTACAAAGTGAACTAGCCTTTAGTGTCAGGCACATTGAGAATGAGTGCGAACTGCAACTCGGGATCGTAGGTTGCAGCCTTGTCTGTATGGGAGAGGGCTTACACCATGACACCCCGCGTTACTTCTCCCCAACAATCTGCTGTAGGTTAGCTGCGTTGTAAGTATTGTCCCAGGGTTTGGAAAGGCTTTTGGCTTCTGCCTGTCTCTGTGGCTGTGCCTCCATCTAGTGTTCGATCTGAGAACCTCCAAGCTTGTTTTGCTCCTGGATGGCTCTATTGCTAGGTATCCCTTCCCTTTTCTGCTTTGGATAGGTTCCTTATCCAGCTAGGGGTAGAGATCTGCACTTCTAGCTGGATGTAAAGTAGGGCCAGTGGTGTGCTGGGGGTTGGTGTCACTCAGTGCGATGGGGGGGGGGGCAAACTGCCTTGGCCCCTGGAGGTCCATTTGGGCTCTGGCATGGCTGCAGTCTCACCAAAGCCCAAACAGAAGCACTGCCCCCCCCCCCCCCACCAGCAGCCACTGCCACTGGAAGGAAGCAGTGCCAGGCCCCCAGAGGTCCATTTGGGCTCGCCAAAGCCCAAACAGAAGGGACTGCCGTGGCTGCTGAGCAGGCGCAAAAAAGCCACTATACCCTATTCTTGCTTGTCCAGTATCTGCGCTGGGGGTATCACATCACTGGATAACACCTCACTCTGAGGTGTCACCCGGTGCAGTCTGCGTCCCCCTAGCGATGCCACTGAGTAGGACTCCAACTTTTATTAAAGTATAATCAATTTTAAATCTTTAATTAACTAGGAAGTACACTTGCCCCTCCATATTTGCTAGGGTTAGGGGCACAAGAAACCTGTGAATATGGAAAAACTGCAAATGACAAAAACACCATGTTTTTACCTGAGAGGACACCTCTCTAGGAACCTCTAGGTCCTCCGGTGCAACTCTGTGGTCAGCATCCGACAGACCCTGACCATAGAACTGTGCCGGAGGAGGGACAAAGGCCTAGGAGAGTATTCTCTCTAGGAATCTCTAGGTCCTTCAGTGCTACTTTTAGTTCAAGTTGACCATAGAGTTGCACTGGAGGACTTAGGTATTCCTAGAGAGAACATATTCATCGAATCAGTGAATAATCAAATATCAAAGCCACAAATATGGAGGGAGGAGTGTAATTCCTAATCAGATAATGCAACCATCTGTAGTAGTTGGTCCTTTTTTAAAAGTAGAGACATTTCTCCTCCTTGGAGGACGCAAGAGTCAACGTAGCCATACAATTTTCTAAGAACAATGGTGTTGCTCTTTCTTCCAAATGGTTGCTTTATATGCAAATTTCTGCAGGTTAAATTGATTTAATGTTTAATTGATGATGATATGGTAGCGATGTGATAGCCCTGTTGGAATATTTGAAGGAATGCTACATCGAGGATGGAGCCAGCTTGTTTTCTGCTGCTCCAAAGACTAGGACATGAAGCAATGGATTCAAACTACAGAAAAAGAGTTTCCCACCTCAACATTAGGAGGAACTTCCTGACAGTAAGAGCTGTTCGACAGTGGAACAAACTCCCTCAGAGTGTGGTGGAGTCTCCTTCTTTGAAAGTTTTTAAACCAAGACTGGATCTGTCGGGGTGCTTTGAGTGTATATTCCTGCATGGCAGGGGGGTTGGACTGGACGGCCTTTGTAGTCTCTTCCAACTCTATGATCAACTGAAACTGTTCGAATCGGGTGATAGTTGTAACAAAAGCACGATATATATAGTGACTGAAAACAACATTCTTGCCGTTTTTTAAAGATGCTTCTGACGAACAGACTTCTCAGTCTTCGATGGAGAACTCCATGAATAGTTCAGAGAAAGTGGAAACTGAGCCTTCAGCAGAAAATGACATAACCACAGAGGCATCTAAAAACTCTCAGGTAATAAATAGTGGTAGATTTTGGCTTTTTTCCCCTTTGGGTGTGGGAACTGCATGATAGCCTTGATAGTCTGCATGCTCCAAAGGATGGTCTTTCTGGTTCTTTCTGATACTATCGCGGGTGGCGGGAGAAAAGAACATCGGCGTCATCTTTTGCATGCCGTCTGATCCGCTGCCATGCAGCTAAAGCAATCCCAAGAAAGGGACTTCTAGTCTCTGTGAAGGAGGTCAACTATTTTCTTTGTTGGTCTCCTCCACTGTCAGTGGAGTGGGACCATACAGTAAATATGTGCTGTCATTTCAGAAAGCAACCTATATGAGTGACTATGTAAATAAATTGCAGTTGGTTAGCAAAGCAACTTTGGGCAGCATTTGTGCTTGTGATACATGCCATTCGGGAAATCTTTTGTCTCCTTGAAATATAAGAATAAGCGTGGTTTTCTTCAACGGACATTCACACTAACCCTCTTTTCTTTCTTCTCCTGTACCAAGGACTCTGAAGGAGCGCCGCCTTCTAAAAAGATGAAAGTAGAGGCTTCCTCTCAACAAAACGTTGACGAAATATAAACTCTTAGATATTTTTTTTTCCTGGCCAGTTTTTATGTAAGGTACACCGGTGGGCTAAATTATAGAACAACTATAATTAAGTTTCTTCTCTTGGATGAGGACAGAACTCCTATAAACTTTGTCAAGGTATCACGCAGAAATCCAAGAAAACCAAGCAAAGGCTTACGCTTTTCAGACACTGAAAACTTCTTTTCCTGTGAAGCAAAAACCGTTGAGAATTTAAGTTACTGTCTCTGAAATGGTTGGAGTAAACAACTCAGGAGGGGTCTACGCACTGTTTCTAATGTCAAAATTACAATTATGTTGCTGCTGTATTTTTTTTTTTCCATTCTCTATTTAACATAAGATATTTAAGGACGGTACAGGTCAGGTATGCTCTTCTCATGTGAAGTTCATTTGTTCCGATGTGATGTCTGTTTTTTGTTTTTGTTTTTTTGTGCCTTGTGTTCCAAAACAAAAACAAACCAGTGCTAATTTTTAAACTCGTTTTTTGCAACTCTCTCCTTCGCAAAGTGGCCTACGTACAATGCCATATAGGAAGCTGTTCGCTGGGCTTGCCCTCTCTCCCGTTTTCTACCCTGGTGCTTACTCTTCTGACATGAGAGATAACTTGAGAAAAATCAGGAGGCCATTTTCACGGTTGGGAGTCCAGAGAGATTGATTGTGGATGGATTTTCCTGTAGCCACAGGGAGAATTTATCTTTGAATGCCTTGCATTTGAGCCACTCAGACTTTCTCCTCTGCAACGCCCGTGGGAATTAATGCACAAAAACATTGCTTGCTTTGGAGAATTTCTTGGTGAAATCCATCCTTCCGGCTGTATAAGGTAGTCCTTTAAAACTGTTTCTCTTTTTGAAGTGAACGTGCTCTGTTCATTTCATTAGGGTTGGATTTGGGTAATTCTTGGAACAAATTATGCTTTTTTTAAAGTACAAGATTGAGATCTCTGTATCTGAGCATTTCTAAGAGGAGCATTTCTAAGTTTAAATGGACGTATACATGACGGCAGATGATAGTTTTGAATAGGTGCGCTCTTAATTGGTTTTGACGAAACTGGATTTCCTTGTGCTGTTCTTAAACAAGATGTTTCTGGATGCATCTTCCAGCCTGTACTGTACTGTACTGTACTTGAGGCATATTTTTGTTTCAAGGCGTTTGTATATACAGATTTGTTACTTCACATTCTGTCCCCCGGGCATCTGTGTTTCGGAGAAGTTCCGTTTTTTAATGTTTCTGTGAGCTTGGTGTGGTGACACGGGCTGCGCAAAAACCTCCCCCGTCGTGGTGGTAGTTGACATCTGTAAATACTAGGTGCTTTGATGCCAGCTGTCATAAGAATAATACCCCCAAACGGTACTCACGATGGATTCCCCTTGAAATCAATGCCCCCTTAGTTGTAGCCATTTCCCCACTCTTTCCGTTTTCGGTGGGTCTGTACTATGCTTAGCCTTTGGCTCATCTAAGGAGGTGCTGAGTTCGTACAATTTTTCTCGATGGATGTGGAAAATGAGAAAGACCCGTAAAAATGAAGAGGGGGGAAAGGTAAGCCTTATAACTGTAAAGCAACTGTTGACCTGCAAAACGATCAAGTATACTTTGCATTGGAAGTGCCGGGTGGCTTTTAAAAATAACCGATTAGTTTCTTGCCCAAATTGTTCCCTTACTAATCTTGATTTCTGATTCCTCCAATGGTGAAAATGGCTTGATTTTTTTAATATTATTATTATTACTACTTTGTTGCATTGGCAAGGAATTATGGAGGAAAAAAGATAGAAGAGATGGAGGCGCCACTTAAGGCCTTCCATCAGATGCATTTGAAAAATTAAAAGATTAAAAGTAACCGTATGCTGAAGCTTGAGAATATCTTCTCTTCGTACATTGAAATAAACATTTGTGAATCGCGTCAAAATTAAATTTGGTTGCAAATTATTCATGAAAGCCGTATGCTCCCTGGAAAGTCTTTTTGTGCTCAAATTACAAAAATTAGCTGACAGATTCTAAAAAAAAAATTAAGAAAGATTTTATATTTGCACAGTATACATAATTAAATGGTAATTTGTCTTTCTTGCATTTCATATCTGCTTCGGAAATATGGGCGACGGCTGGTTAAAGAGCAGTTGTTGTGGACATTACACCCGTGTTTAACCAGGGGTTGTGTTTTTTTTTTTAAAAAAAACATGGCTGATCTATGAAATAGACGAAATATATTTTTTTGAATTTTTTAAAAAATTAATTATGTAGCTTTTAATTGATCAGTGCTTAAAACAGTCTGTGGCTCGGAAACCCTCCGCGACATGTTGTCATGTCCCGTCGTTGCTGCCTGTAGAAGCTTTGGTTTTTGTGGTTGTGTCTTCCTTTTTTTGATATACAAATTCCAAGGAAGTAGATAGGTGTTTAATTTCAAAGCTGGATCCTGTACTTAATGAATAATAATAATAAAAAAAGATATATATATATATATAAAAATAGCACTAAAATACCTCAAATTTTTTCATTAGGTAGGAAAACATGTATTGGCATTACTGACACTGATAAGTTTAGCGATGAAACTGGCTCCTTGATTCCTCCTCTGGCTTTTTCCCTCAAAGGTGGCAACACTACACCAAGGCCTGCTACCGTTGCAATGTTGACCTTTGTCTCTTGGTAGGACCTGCTTGTCCACGACTTGCAAAGGGAGCCCTGTACTTGAAAGATGGCATGGCAGCAGGCTTTGATGAATTATGCTGTCGTTGTGCTTTCCCGTCGTTCTTGGAAAAACCCCAGCATAACCACCGTGTGCTTCGTGGCTTTTCTTTGTAAGTAAGCGACACTTGATTTGCGACTCATGCGACGTTACTGATGTCAGGATCCTCTTTCTGTGAATAAGGGGGAATGCGGGGCGAGTGGGAAGCAGACCAAGATCAGAAGAGTCTGCCAGTGTCGGTCTGACTCTCCTTGGGATGCAGAAATTCACAATCATGTACGGACTGTTACTGGTCTTTCCTTGAAGTGCCTGAGAACATTGCTAGGCCATTGGGATGTGCGGTTGGAAACAAAACGAAACACAACTTCTTATGCTTGAAAATAATAATTGAGGTCCAGACCTGCATTCACTTGAGACTCAGTACCAGCTTCTTGGTTTGGGCCATTTGGTTTGATGTACTTGCTTGGGGGAAGTATATTCAAAGCACTGAGGATGGGATGGGATGGGAGAGAAAGTGTGCCGAAATCTTGCGTCGCAGTGACACATTTGGGATGCTGAGGCTGCGCTTTGTACGCTCTCTGCTTGTGTCGGTGCGAGTGGAGTGTGTACCTAGCGTCTTTCCAGAAACAGTGTCAAGCTCCAGAGGTGCTTCCTTATCTACCCACTAGGCATTTGGACCTTCCGTTCCTCTCGGCCCTCCAACCTAGACATTAAGCTAGCAAGGTCAAACCGCTCTTTGGCGAATCCTGAGGGGCAGAGTGAGCAATGAAGGCCTTCCAGATGGACAGTTTGACTCAGCCAGATGTTTTGGAGCAGAACTTTTGGTTTGGAAGTTCTTACGCTTGGGGGGAACGTAGTTGTTAAACATTCCAGAAAGTGCTGGCGGTTAAGAAACAGGCCAGCGACTAAATCCGCGAGGCAGCATAAAAATTACTGGCTTTTTGGGGGGTTGGGGTTGGGGGGGGGTTTAACCTTGTTCATACAAGAAACATTGTTATGCTTTGGAATGTTCTTTATATTGAAAAGGCCTGCTAGAAGGTGTAAAGAATTTTTGTGGGGTTTTTTAAAAGATACCTAACCGTTTTTTTCCCCTCTCCATCTTAAATAATGATTTGTGTGTGTGTGTTGTACAGCAGTATAATTTTTTTTCCACTTATTTATTCCATCGGTAGCTATTGTTTGTACAATGTACAATGGTTTCATTATAAAAAAAAAAAGAATAAACTGTTAAAACCACGACACGAAAACCAGCGTGGCTCTTCTGATTCGGAAGGAATGCGTTGGTTCAAAAGCGCGGCAGCGTTTCCAAGCCTGAGGGGAAAGCCTGTAATGGTATGGGGGGGTCATAGTCAATAAGGGTTCACCCCGTGCATACATAGATATAATTTATATATATATATATAAATCCCAAGTCTACAAAAGCTCACGCTGCATCATATTGTTTTATGAACTGCCTTAAAGCTGACTTTCCCCTATGAATGAGAAACCTCCAAGCCCCACCGTCCTCTTGCAAACTCAGGGCTGAGGCTTCTCCGAGGGAATATATCTCCATCCTCTTTTCCTGTTGCCCTCTGCTTGAGCCAGCGTTGTTAGGGTCTTCTCTCACGAAAGGCCTTCCTTCTCAAGATACGGCCAGAGTACGACAACCGCACTGTGAAGTCGGAGGCTTTCACGGCCGGCCTCCGTCGTTTCTTGTGGGTTTTTCGGGCTCTGTGGCCATGTTTTGGAAGAGTTCATCCCTGACGTTTTGCCAACATCTGTGGCTGGCATCTTCAGAGAATGCTGGCATGGAAGAGAGTTGGGTATATATACATATATACACACACACCCTGTTTCCCCCAAAACCAGACAGTGCCTTGTATTGATTTTTGCTCCCAAAGATGCGCTAGGCCTTCTTTTCAGCGGATGTCTTCTTTTTCCATGAAGAAGACATTTAACATTTATTGTTGGACAAAAACAAAACAAAACCCTGAACATTTATTATATACTGTATATCTATTTATATACAAAATGTTTGCTAGGTCTAACTTTGGGGGGGGGGAGGCCTTAAATTTAGAAATTTAGCAATTCAGCAAAACCTCTGCTAGGTCTTCTTTTATGGGGATGATTTCTTATTTTGGGGGAAACGGTATGATTTGATTTTGATAGAGAGGGGTTGGAAGGGTTTGATGTTCTCACGATGGTATATATAGGTGTTCCCAGTGACCCGCCTCGGGTCCTTCCAAAGAGAAAGGCGGGAATGCAAGGGACTGGATGAAGGACTACCCTCCAATGCCCAGGATCCCCTACAGCTCTATAGCGCTCTCTCTCTCTCTCTCTCGTGTATATGTATATATATATATATATATAGAGAGAGAGAGAGAGAGAGCGCGATGCTTTTCCCACATGGCCAGTGACTCAGGGTCTTCCCAGTGCTTTTGGTTTTCCTCTCTTTCCAAAACCTACTGCGGAGATGGGACGTACTAAAACAACGGACAGTACAGGACTTGCCCATAGGGAAACCATACTTGCCCATAGGAAAAGCATACTGGCCCATAGAGAATCATTGGAAACTGCTTGCCCATAGAGATTATTGGGGATTATTCCTTGCCCATAGGGAATCATGGGGATTATTCCTTGCCCATAGAGAATCATGGGGCTTATTCCTTGCTCATAGAGAATCATGGGGATTATTCCTTGCCCATAGGGAATCATGGGGATTATTCCTTGCCCATAGGGAATCATGGGGATTATTCCTTGCCCATAGAGAATCACTTGGGCGATCAAGGCCCCTCCTCCTTTGGGCGATCAAGGCCCCTCTTGCCAAATAGGCCACGCCCACAACAACGCGGGTGGTCTGGATCAGCTGCGGGGAGGGAGGGGTTTTCATTTTCCCCGGACTGGAGATCTGGAAAGGGGTTGAAAAGAGAACAGAGGGGCTGAAAAGTCTGCTTTCCTTATGGGCAAGTACGGTTTCCCAATGGGCAAGTACTGCCCTTTGTTTTTAGTCCGTCCCTGCGGAAATTGTCCCGCTTTGAGCCCGAGGGGAACGCTGGGAATTGTAGTGTCTGGGGGGGACACCAGAGAGGCGCGTCCTCGTCCTCTGGCCGGGCTTCCGAGTGGGCGGGGCGAAGGGAGGGCGGGGCCACGACGTGGGGGCGGGGCCGGCGGAGGCTGGTGTGAGCTGAGCGAGCGAGGCGTCGGTCGCTTGCTTTTTCGGCCGCTCCGCTCCGATGGCGGCGGAGGTGTCGAGGCGGGCGGGCCGTCTGGCTCTGCTGGCGCCCGCGGGGGCTTCCCTTTCGCGGCGGGCGGCGGCGGCGGTGGAGGACTCTTCCTCGGAGGAGAGCGAGGAGGAGGAGGAGGAGGAGGACGGGGGGCCTGCGGGCTCCGGGCGAGGGCGGCGGGGGTCCCCTTCGGCGGCGTCCCAGCGAGGCTCCGGAGGCGGCCAGAGGAAAGGCGGCGGCCCCCCGCCTCAGATCATCCACTCGGGCCACTTCATGGTCTCCTCGCCGCACAGCGAGCACCCGCCCAAGAAGGGCTACGACTTCGACACCGTCAACGAGCAGACCTGCCAGACCTACCGCTTCGGGCCCGAAGGCGAAGGCGAAGGCAGCGGAGGCCCCGGAGGAGAAGGAGGCGGAGGAGGAGGACGAGGAGGAGGCCCCGGAGGAGGAGGAGGAGGAGGAGGCCCCGGACGCGGAGGGGGACGCCTCAGCATCGACGCCTCCCTCACCAAGCTCTTCGAGTGCATGACCCTGGCCTACAGGTAGACCCGCTTTCATAGCGCTACAACTCTTCTCTGGCTCAAGGCGCTGGAATTCTGGGAGTTGGAGTCTGTTGTGGGCCCCGAGCGGAGCGGAGCTCCGCTCGGGGCCCCACAACAGACTCCAACTCCCAGAATTCCAGCGCCTTGAGCTCTGGGTCCCACAATAAACTCCAACTCCCAGAATTCCACAGCCTTGAGCCAGAGAAGAGTTCAGCCTTGAGCTCTGGGCCCCACAACAGACTCCAACTCCCAGAATTCCATACCCTGGAGCCAGAAAAGGAGCTCTGTGGGCCCCACCACAAGCTCCCGTTCCCAGAATTCCATCCTCTTGAGCCAGAAGAGTTTGAAAAAGTTCCCCTCGGGGCTCCACAAGAGACTCCAGCTCCCAGAATCCCACAGCCTGGAGCCAGAGAAGAGTTCAGCTTTGAACACTGGACCCCTACCACAAACTCCCAACTCCCAGAATTCCACAGCCTTGAGCCAGAAAAAGTGTTAAGGCTCTGCTCTGGGCCCCACAACAGACTCCCAATTCCCAGAATTCCAGAGCCTGGAGCCAGAGGCAGTGAAAGGGGGACCAAGCCGGGTTATTTTTCCAATGTGGATGGACGCAGGGAGCCCTTTTCCACACCCTTTTGCCTTCCCCTCACAACAACCCCGTGAGGGAGGTCAAGAGGGCCCTCTTTTCCCGCCTCAAAAAGTGCCAAAAAAACGTTGGCCCTCCAGGCGTTTGTTGGCTTGCTTTGAGAGGGGGGGAAGGACTTCAACTCCCAGAAGCCCCCGCCAGCTTGGCCAAGGGCCGGGGCTTCTGGGAGCTGTAGTCCTAAACCTCCGGAAAGGTTTGGGAAGCACTGTACCTGAAGAGGTTTTGAGGGAAAAGTGTTTGGCTTTCTGAGGGAAGGGCTGACTTCTTTTCAAATGGAGAGTCTTCTTCAAGAAGGAGACAAGGCCTGGCTCCTCCTCCCAAGATGGCGGTGTCTCCTCACAACAGCCCTGCAGGGTTGGTTCAAAGGGCTGACTGGCTCACTGCTAGGGAATCCTGGGAGCTAGTGTTTCTGCAATATGATTTGAACCTTCAGTGGAAAGAGAGAAGCTGGAAGCTGGAGGTTTCCCAGACTTGAGCCTCTGTTTCTTCCCAGGCCTGGGTCTGAGACTTCGCTGAGCTTTCCTAGCCCTGAAGCCACTTTGTTGGATCCCAAACACCCTGCAGAAAGAATCCACTATGAACCGTCCGGGCTCAGTGCAAGGGAATCCTGGGAAGTGGAGTTTCTGGTGGCCCCCAGAGCTCTCAGACAAAGAAGGGCTCAGTGCCCCCCAAAACGACACAGTTTCCTAGCACCGAGTGGAAGCGGTCTCTAAGAGCGTTACACTCATCCCTCCATATTTGCGGATTTGGCTATTCGCAGATTTGATTAATAAGTTCTTTCTAGGAATATCTAGGTCCTCCAGCGCAACTCTATGGTCAACTTGCACTCAAAGTTGCACTGAAAGGCCTAGCGATTCCTAGAGAGAACAACCCACTAGGCCATTGTCGCTCCTCCTGCGCAGTTCTATGGTCAGTGTCTGTCAGACGTTGACCACAGAGTTGCCCTGGAGGACCTAGATAGCCCTAGAGAGGCGTCCTCTCAGGTAAAAACATGGTGTTTTTGTTCTGTGCGGAGGCCAGGCTTCGATTCCTCCTTTGCCTATGGCAACCCACTGGGTGAGCTTGGGCAAGCCACACTCTCTCAGCCTCCTCAGGGGAAGGCACAGGCAAGCCTCCTGTGGACAAATCTTGCCAAGAAAACCTCAGAAGAGGTTCATGGCCCATGAGTCGGGAAGGACTTGAAGGCCCCCAGCCACACCAGAAGCTGGGAGCAGGGCTTTCCTAGGCTTGGACCTGTTTCCACACTTTCCTACTTTTCCTGGGTTTGAGACCAACCAAAAGAGAGGAGCCGGGAGCAGGAGCTTCCTAGACTGCCCTAGACCTGAAGCGGTTAAGCCCAAGTCTAGGAAAGCTCTGGCTCCCAGCTCCGATTAACACGGCTAGGCCTTTGAATTCTGACTGATGGTAAGAGAAGGAGGCCCTTTGGGAATGTTGGAAGCCTGGTTGTCGGAAATCCATCTGCCCCTCGTCCCTTGGAGCTTAATGAAGGTTTGCGGCAGTGGCTCCCAAACTTTGGACTTTCGTTCCCCAAAAGCCGGACCAGCGAGCCTGCACAACGGTTAGGGATTCTGGGAAGTCAAGTCCCAAACATCTGGGAGTCGCTGGCTTATGGGGACACCGGAAAAGGGAGAAAAGGGATGTGGGAAAGAAGGCTAGGCGGGTACTTGAAGTTTGCGGATGTGCTTTGTGGGCTGTGTGGAATGTTTTGGAGAGTAAAAGTGTATGTGTGGGGAGGTACCAATTCTGGTAGGACCAAGCATAGTTGTAGGGGACGGTCCTTGGGGCACGGCGGTTCTGCGGTGTGGGTTTTCCCTGAAGGAGAGATAGCACTGCAGATCATTCGGTTCAGCCTTGTGTAGGAGGGCAGGTTGAGGCAAAGGAATGGGGTAGAAAGAGGGATGGGTGGGGGACATGTCTGCCCTGGGAGAAGGAAACCCACAACTATGGAAGGGGAAAGTTCAACTGCTCCTCTCTCTCAGTATTTGCTTTGGCTCGCCTGAGCCAGCCGTTCTTCAGCGAGGAGGAAATGAACTGAACTAGGAAACGGAACTGGGGCTTTGCGACGGCTTTCATTTCCTTTCTGAATCTGCCAAAGGCTCTCTCCATTCTGAAGTTCTCGTCTTTGTGAAGTCGGAGGCTTGAGTGTGAAGTGAACCCTCCAGGTTGAACGGTGTGCCTATAAATAGGCTGCAAGGTTTCCCTGTACTGTTTAACCCCGAAAAGGCCCATTTTTGAGAACCAGAAGTGGACTTCCCGACATTTGGGGTTTTTTTGTTTTTTAAAAAAGCAATTGTCCATGTGAGCCCCGGAGAGTCCCAAGCCATCGAAGTGGTCCCCGGACCTGTCGCAGTTGCCCAGCCTTGCTCTAAAAGCTTGCGAGATGCAGCTGGTGTTCCTGTAAATGGATAATGAAAAAATAAAACGCTGACAAACATTTTAGGTTTCTCTTGCAAGGGTTTATGAGAGTCTGTTTGTCCTGTACGGTAGCAGCTGTAAGTATTCGGCACTTGCTTAAATCTGGCTCCCCCCAAAAGGAGTTCATTGCAGAACTTTGTAGAATGATCTAAAAAGTTAATAAAGGAAAATCTTTAGCTACTTCAAGCTAGCAATTTGCTTTAACTTTTTTCACCCAGTTGCAAGGAAAGCGTACGCTTCTTCCCCTTTCCTCCCCCCCAGCACCATGTCATTTCCTTTGTTTGTGTAACGGCGAGAAAGTAAATGGGCATTATTTTCATAAACACAAGTGTAAAAAGCTACTTGGATAGACGGGCCCATTCTTGGACAGAGTGAGAGAACCATTGCTGGGAATTACCAGTTCCAGGCTGTTTTAAAACTAGCATCTCCTTGAGTAACTCTGCTGAGGCCTGTCGGTCTCACCTCTGGCAGGTGACCCGTGGAAATGTCACCTAAGATGCGTGGAGGGACATGCCAACCGTCTGGCCGGATCGAACCAGAGACTTCTCTAGTCCAGTTTCCCACAGGGGCCAATTAGAACCTATGAAGAAATGCCACGTTTAGAAATTAGGCAAGTAGCCCTGCATCTGCACTTCAGAAATAAGCCAGTTTGAAACCACTTGAAATGCCTTGGCTCAATGCTAGGGGATTCTGGGGACTGTACTTTTGTGAGTTATTTAGCCTTCTCTGTCAGAGAGCTCTGGTTCCACAAGAAACTGCAGTTCCCAAAATTCCATTGTATGGAACCTTGGCAGTTGAAGCTGTGTCAAAGTGGGTTATATCTGCAGTGCAGACGCAGCCTAAACCGAGGTACATGATGTGATCAAGGTGTATAAAATATTGCATGGTGTGGAGAAAGTCTATAGGTGGGAATTTCCCCCCCTGTTTGATAATACTAGAAGGTGGGGTGAAGGGTGAGTAATGTCGGAGGAGAAAAGGAAGCATTTCTTCACACAACGCATAGTTACACTGTGGCCTTTACTGCCAGAAGATGTTTGGATGGCCACTCATTTGGATGGATCTCGGAGGGAATTAAACCAGTTCATGGAAGATACAGAGTGGAACAGCTGTTAGTCAGGATAGCGGCGTAGTAGTTCAGATATTCAACACTGAGTGCAACAATGTGGTGTTGCCCTTGTGTTGCACTTGTGGCCTCGCTTTTTGTTTGGCCACTGTGGCCCATGGCATGCTGGGCCAGTTTGTTCTGATCTTTAACCCAAAGAGTTACTGTACTCTTCTCTTGAAGACAGGTCTCTCGAAATGGTTTGTAGGGAGTGAATTCCGCAACAAACCCATTCTCGAAAATGCTAAATTACACTGTTGGCGTGGATTGTGAAGCTGTGGTGTGTTTTGTTTGTGGAGATGGCTGTTTCTTTTCAAGGGCGAGCTAGTATTGTTCTGGGAGCGAATAGATGTTTAATAAAAGCCAGTCCGCGCGTGCTGAATGTCACCGGCTGAAACAATAAGATCTGCAGGAGTTATAGTCTGCCTGCTTTTATATTGCCGTCGATTTCAGGAGCATTTTTTGTCTCTGCTTTCTAAAGACTGAAGTAGGGCAACAATGAAGTCAAGGGTTGGCTTGAGCTGAAACCGGCCCAGATTAGATAACGCCGACAGGTTTGCGTTACCTTTGTCTCGAAATGCTTCACGGCAAAACGGTTTCCCCGCTGTGGATGATAAACTTGCAAGCTGTTTCACGGAGAGGGTCTGTCGATGTAATAGTCACCCAGATTTGAAGGAGGAGACGTTGAATAATACATTCCTTTTCTCCTGCAAGGGGGCTGGGCAAATAGGAGGAAAAGGCTGCTAGAGGCAACCTAGTGATACAAAATAAGAATGTCGCACCTCATTTTGGATTTGGCGGCAGAGGTGGCTTTTGTTATCATCTAGTTTGGGCCACCTCAGCCAACAAGATTCAAAGGCTTAGGCTAACTAATGCCAGCGTTAACACCCTCACCTAAAACGGACCACCCTGCCATGTGTCTATCTTAAGCAAAGTCTCTTTGACAGATAAGATAGTCTCTGACGCCGCTTAAGGAGGCAAAGCACGCAACTGGATTGGCAAAGGCATCTCTAGATACTAGTGCATTAATCTGTCCCAGAATAGGCGACGGTCTGCTCCAGATTCTCGCTTCAGAATCGCAAGCGACATTAACACACCTGTCTAAAGGCAAGGGGAAAATCTCAGTTGCAAAGAAAAGGAAAATCAGATTTATCATTGACTTCGCCTTTACCATTGACTTAGGATCGCTATCCCTTTTATGTGGTGCTTTACCAAGTAACCGACTCAGATCGCAGCCTGGATTTTGGTAACCTTTGAATTCCATCAGTTTCTTCCAGGGTGGTCCAAGAAAACATGAAATAGGTAAAGTAGAACATTTTGATGTTCTGCACTTAACGTTTGCCGACAGCTTGTTAGTAAAAGTTTCCAAGTTACTCAGTTTTCTGTATCGCTTTTGTTCTGAGACATGAGTCTTATCATTAGGCCCGACCGAAATATATTACCGTTGGGTCATATCTGTCAAGCAAAAGGCCTTAAGAGATACTTCTCCTTCTCCCTCCCAAGAATTAAACTTCTAAAACCCTGATGCCGGGTCTTAAATCTGGGCTTTGAACATAAGCCTTATATCCATAGGCTTGTAAGTAGCCATCCACTTGTATTATGTTAAAGATTGCTTGCAGATGATCAGTTAGTAAAGCATTCCAAGGACTGATGCGGTTTCTTTCTCCTACCTTCCTCTTAAATAATAACCAAGCAACACAAGTGTTTATGGGATGGTGGCTTTAGTGACATTTTTTTCTATAGGGTCATGATTTTTTTGTGGACTTATATGTACGTTTGTTGCATTAAAAAAAAGCAATGCAGGTTAATTGTCAAGAATTTCCTTATGTTCTTTTCCCTGTGTGCAACTTAGGGCAAGGCTGGTCCTGGTAAGTGTGTGTGTGTGTGTGTGTGTGTGTGTTTTCACAGTTTTGTGGTGGAGAATGGTAAATCTGTCTTCCCAGGTGAGGATGAGGTTGGTTTGCATGGTTCCTTATCTCCTTGGCCAGGGTGAACCTGTCAAATGCTTGGTATTAAGGCAGCTGACGGATGGTTTTCTGAACCGATTAGCTGTCTGGCCTCTTAACAGATAAATCTGTCACTGATGCATAAAACAATATAAAAGTGGAGGCAAGCACGGCTCTTCAGAAGACAGTGAAGCATTGGAGGACATTTTATTCGCATTGCGAATATTTAAAAAGGACATGTTAACAGTACAAGAATGTAGCTCGTCTCGATGAACTGAAATACATTTGAGGTTGCATCCACACTGGAGAAATATCCCGGTTTGGCACCGCTTGAACTACCCTGGCTCAAGGCTATGGGATTCTGGGAGTTGGGGTTTGTTGTGGGCCCAGAGCAGAGTGTTGGGAGATCTTCATGGGACAGCCATTGATCAAACCTTGATCTGTTTGGCATGGGAGATGTTGCTTTGGAAGGGGAGTTACACTGGGATGATCTCTGTGAATGCTCTTGGGTTGACAGACTGTAGAGTGAAGCGATACAGCTGACATTGGGTCTGCCTTGCATAGGACCCAAACAGGGCAAAATAAAGCTGCTTCGGGTCACTTTGGAAATGCTGCCTGAGTCCTAAGAGGCTGGAAGCCATGCTCCAGTCCTAAGGACTAGAGCTTTGGTGCAGCTTCTGGCCTCTTAAGATGCGCGTGTGTCATTTAAACAGCATCCCTCCAATGTGACCAGAAGCAGCTTTATTTGGCCCTGTCAGTTCAGGCCCTTAGTTTTCCACCCCACTGTCTGAAATCGGTGTTTTAGGTGGGTTGTTTATTTATTTGTTTGTTTTGTTAACTTTTGTACTATTATTTGTTTTAGTTGTGTTTTGTTCTAACCTATACTGCAAGCCGGCTTAGGTCCTGTATTGGAAGAAAAACAGGATATGCATTAAATAAATAATATGGGATTTAAAATCTGTGTAGTCTCGGGTACCTAGTACCCAGTTCTAGGCATTTCACTCTGAATTAAGTCCTATTCAGTTTAATGAGACTTGGTTCTTGTTATAGGAATGCAGATTTAAACTCTCGAGGAGTATCTTCCCTGTGTATGAAATGACTACTTGATAAAGAGCGGGTTGCATAACACAAGAATCTCAACTGGGTTTATTTTAAAGCTGTTATATATCAACTGTAATGGGCAAGTTTGCTTCTAGCATAGCTTGTGATATAAATATCATTCCAGAACTTGTCTCTTTTCAAACTGCCAAAGGATTCCATTTTATGACTTTGCTGTAATCTGTGTTTCGTAATCCCGAATGTCTGGGAAGTTTCCCAAAACAGGGAAGGGTAGAGCCTCTGTCTTTCTGGCATGTGGACCAAGATTGAGACTCAGTTCATAGAAAATGCCGTATTCGTTGAGTTTAAAGGCATTCTGTTTTTAATATATAATATTGGTCTGTTGCACTCGTGCATATGATTTTATCACCCCGGTGTTTCAGCAGTCTTCCATCATCCCAGGCATTTTTTCCAGCAGCTTTTCTGCCACCAGGATTTGGTGTCCAAAGTGTCTTTAGTCTGGATGCGGTTGCACTTCTCCCATTGTCAGCAAATGCTGACATGCTGTATAGAGATGATGAACTTTGGGCTAGGATAATTTGAATAACACTAAAACCTCTAGGAAGCCCTTTACTCCAAGGGATATATTTGGACACATTTCATCAGTAAAAACCTCTTGGGAAAGATAGCAGTTTCAACAGGATTTCCCCAATGGTCTCTGCAGGCATCAGTCTTGGGTCACATGAATATGGCAATTCTGCTGGCTGCAGATGATCATCCTTTCTCTGTGGAGTTTAGGACTGCATTTATGACTTCTCCATTCCTACAGCTCAGCCCACTTGGTGATCATTGCTGATCTCAGCTCTTTAAATTTGGTGGAGATGGAGGAGTCATAAAAACTGAAGTTCCCCGCTAGATCAGAGCCTAGTTCCGACTCCACCATTCTGTCCATCCAGGTGCCAACTCCTTTGTCGGTGGGAAGCCCATAAGCAAGAGATGTGCAATAACAGCCTGCTGTATAGTTCTGCATGTCAGAATGATGCAATGAGGTTTGCCCCGCTGCTCCCGAGTTCCATTTCGAAGAGGGTTTTGAGTGCTTTCCTGGTTGTGAAATGTTTTTTCCCTGAGCTCTAAGCAGGCAAAGTTTTGCTCTTCCTTCTGGTTAGCAATCTTTTGCATATTACGAAAATTCAGGCACGTCCGTTCCTACAGATACGCAGATAATTACTGCTAGAACTTGAAATAAGAATCAGGCGACTACTGTCAGTGCTTGTTTCTGTAATTTGATTTTCCCAACCAATGCAAAGTCCAATTTTAGCCAAGGGAGAAGGAAAGTGGAGCTGAGTGAGCCCTTGTATGGAATATACAAAACTGGTGTTTAGACAGTTCAGCCAGCTAAAGAAAGCTTAGCCAAGTAGTTTCATTTAGTTAAGGAATCAACAAAGCCTGCGACAAATGCAGTGGGCCCGCTGTTTCTGAGCCACAAATTTTCCTGCCGGTTTGTTACCTTGCCCCTTATATGGTGGCAGCAACATTGAACGTACGCATGCTGACGTTGTTTTTTGGCATCTGTGCAGGGAATTCTTGAAAGTTCCTGCTTGTGTGTAGGAAGGACTTTTCTTTCTCTGTTGCAACAGCAGAAGCTTTGTGATACAGTATGTCTGGGTTGGACAGCCTCGCCAAAGCAAACGTAAAAGAAAAAGTTCAGAAGTTGCATACTGAAAGGTCTTCAGTGCATCTTCAGAATCAGCCACTTTGTGGCTTTGCTTACAAATAAGAGAAAACAAACAGGTCTGGGATTAAATTTTAAGCCTCCCCCCCCCCCAGCACCGGAATGTAGTTTGTTGAATTTAGATTTGGGCCTACTGTTCCATCGCTTGCAAAATCCATCTTGCTTCACCTCAAGAAGGAGCTCCGCTGTAAAGTTTGGGTTTTATCTAGCCGCCCGGCTCGTACAACTCTAATCTTTGACTGCCATTAAATGTCCTGTGAGAAACCACAATGAAAAGGAACACTTTGTGGAGGAAATGGACCAGATCAAAAAAGCCAAACCAGGAGGCCGTAGATAAGATGCAAGAGAGGAGGGGATTAAGGCTAAAGTCAGTCTAATAATTCCTTTATCTACGGAGATGGTAGAGGGAGACACAAAATGGTGTAAAAGCCCCAGTCACTGTCTGAAAGTTGGGCGTGCTGGAGTTCCCTTGTAATCCATAGCATTTAAACTAGGCAATAGGGATTTGTGGTCCTCCAAGATGCTGTTGGGTTGTATCTCTTCCCATCATTGGCGACATTCGGCCTTGGTGGCAGGGTCTGATGGGAATGTTTGTCCAACACCTAGAAGGCCATAGGTCTCCCATCCTTGGTTTAAATAGGCCACTTGTTGTTGGTTGTTAACTGCCCTCAAGTTGTCCTCAACTCATGGCGAGCCTGTGGCTGAGACATCTCCATGAGTCCCATCTTCTCATGATGTGGCCAAAGTGCAACACCCTTCATTTGATCATCTTGGTTTCCAGGGCAATTTCTGGCTGATTTAAATGGAATTGTGAGCAACCTTCCTGACCGACTGGATGGTGCCACATGTCTGTTAAAGTTGCCTGCCGTGCTCAAGCTAACCTCCTGAGTCAGAAATGCCTTGTCATAGACACGTGTTTTGCAAGAGATCTCTACAGCTGGAACATGCTTAGCATTTCTTTCTGTCTCATAGAGAAATAGTCTGTTACATTTCCAGGGCACAATGTAGGCATGGCAGGTGACTGTCTGAGGCTTTTCTCTTCCAGATCAGTCTAATCCAGGGTTACTCAGGCTGCATCCACACTGGAGAAATAATCTGGTTTGGCACCGCTTGAACTGCCCTGGCTCAAGGCTATGGAATTCTGGGAGTTGGAGTTTGTTGTGGGCCCAGAGCGGAGCTTGCAATGTGTGTAGTTTCATCTTGCTTCAGATCCGACTCTGTCGCAGAGCAATTATGTGATAACAGGTTAACCAAGTGTTGTGTTCTTATTTTTGCTCCCGATACTTAGCTTTTATTTTGCTAAGTATCTGAAATGAAAATCTTTTCCGTGGCGTACGCTCTTGGCTCCCCTGTTGCCACGCCAAAGGGCAGTCCCCGAACTGGAAGATTTACATCCAAGCCACAGTGTCTCTCTGCAAAAGGACAAGTGGACATGTGGGTTTGTGATCTGTTTACCAGCCTTTTGCTCCGCAGACAAGCGGGTGGTTTTGTTCATTCTGTCGTGTTTGTCAGAGGTGTTGGGATTTGTTCCGTGGCTGCTCTGCTGGCTGCCTGTGCTCCAGTAATCGCTCGCACAACAGGACCGCACTCCTGCCTTTCACTGCCACTCGCCACATTTATGGGATAATTAAGTGCCACTTGATAAGGTGAATGGCTCTGATGTGCTAAGTGGGGCGCTGCTTGACTTCTCATCACTCCATTCTGTCCCAGTATCTGAAGAGCTGCTCCAGCTTAGAGGCTCTGGCTATTCTAAGGACAAACTTGATGTTCCACTTGAAGCAGACGCTACACTGCCAGGGACAAAGGTGCATCTTTTCTGAGCGTTCGCACGTGATTTCTGTAGACCAGCCCTGCCGAGAAACCTGGGTTTTACCACTAGATGTCTTTACTGCTGGATATCATTTACAAGCCGTACAAAAGATTTTTAAAAAATAACTGTTTGAATCCCCTCTTAGCTGTGGAAACCCATTGGGAGACCCTTGGCAAGTCCTACTCTCTCAGCCTCAGAGGAGGGCCATGACAAAGCTCCTCTGAAGAAATCTGGCCAAGAAACGCTCAGATAGGGTCACCATAAGTGGAAATTGGCCTGAAGGCACGTAATAAAAACAACAGATATTGAGAGAGAGAGAGAGAGAGAGAGAGAGACTGACTGGTGTTTAAAAATTCACTACTTGTATAGGCAAGAACTTCCCTGGAAAGGCAGTTCCACAATGAGGCGCAATAATGAAAAATGCCCTCTTGGCTGCCACCTGTCTCACCCCTATAGAGAATAATCTTTAGATTATCTCCGTTTGTTATGGGATTGAGGTCAGGGATGGGGAAGATGTGGCTTTCCAGACCTTGGTTGTAGTACCCATCAACTCTGACCAGAAGAGCCAGGGGATGATGGCAGCTGCAGCTAAGCGATGTTGGGAGGGCCATATGTTCCCCATCCCTGCTTCAGGTACTTAGTATCTGCACATTTTGGGTGCACATGTAGAAACTGGAATATATTCAGTCTTGAATATGTAGTGGCCATGCATTTCGAAGGTGAAAGGCTCAGCTTGAGTATCCCTGCTCATAGCTGTTCAAATCTCATTGTGCTATAGCTTCTGTATGTTTTCAGAAGGTCCCAGATTCCGTCCTTAGCATCTCCATTTGAAAAGGATCAGGTGTCAGGTCATGTAGAAAGCTTCTGCATGAGACCTTGGAAGGACTCCTGGCCAACTGGAGGAAACAATGTTGGTCGACCTTTTGGTTCAAGCTTTCCTATCCTGTGCTATTCTGTTATTGTTTTCTGATGCAGGATTCAAATATCAGCAAGAGAGGTAATACTGTTTAGCCCTCGGTGCACAGTCTTTCTATGTGGGATACAGGTCATTTGTGTGGTTCGACAGAATATGCGCCATAAAGCACCATCTCATCCAGCATGTTTGCCTCTTGCTGTTCAGTGTGTGTTTTAACATTTAATTTCCTTTGGCGCCAGTCTGTGGAACAGGGTTGAATGTTTAGATTAGGTGCCCCTGACCTTGGCAATGTACAGCTGCTTCGAGCGACAAATGGAGAGGGTCATGAGCTTTGTGTAAGGCTCTACCAATGTAAGTATTTTTGCTTGGAAGGAGTCACGCATTAACCAGAGCTAGGCACATTGTTTATTTTCAAAAACAAGAACGCAGCTATTTGTTACACACGGTAGATTCATTACGCTAACTTGATTTTTAGAGAGCAGCGTCTCAGGAATAGGTTACTTTTCACTTGCTTTAAAATGTACGTCACCGGAAAAATTTAAAAATACGCTCAAAGAAAGTGGGCCCAAAGAAATCCAAACCTATGTTTCAGGAATAATGAGTAGATGTTACTCAATACACTTTTAAAAAGCCATTCAATAGTGTGCTTGCCAGCCCCCAAAAGTAATATTTCACATTTAGCATGGTTACTTATGACACTTTACTTCCAGCATCTTCTCAAAGAGTGCTGTATGTTAACCATTCGTCTGAAGGTTTTCAGAGAAGGTGTAAAGTTTTCTCTTGTTTATAAACCAGCAACTCTTACTTCTGGATGTGATTAATTCCCATTAGATTCTCTTTTAATCTTTCAGTCTTTCTTCTGATGTGTTAAAAGCTCTGTGTGTCTTAGAAACTTGCACCCATCAGCAGAATTTGGTTCAAAAAGCTGCCCTATTTCCTCTTGTCTGTGGGGTCTTTTTGTCCTGATGTGAGATTTGGTGATGATGGGCATGATTTCATATAGGTTTCATGTGGAAAACTATAGCATGCTTGAAAATCTGCAAGATGTCATATCTGGCTCTTGGCAATCTTCCGGGGAAAAGCTCAGGTGACTTTTTCAGTTCTGGAGGAAATGATTCCCTTACGTTTTCGCTCAAGAGAATCCTTGTAGGAGTGGAGCCAGTCATAGAATCATAGAATCATAAAATCATAGAGTTGGAAGAGACCACAAGGGCCATCCAGTCCAACCCCCTGCCATGCAGGAACTCCAAGTCAAAGCATCCCTGACAGATGGCCATCCAGCCTCTGCTTAAAGACCCCTAAGGAAGGAGACTCCACTACACTCCGAGGGAGTGTGTTCCACTGTCGAACAGCCCTTACTGTCAGGAAGTTCCTCCTAATGTTGAGGTGGAATCTCTTTTCCTGCAGTTTGCATCCATTGTTCCGCGTTCTAGTCTCTGCAGCAGCAGAAAACAAGCTTGCTCCCTCCTCAATATGACATCCCTTCAAATATTTAAACAGGGCTATCATATCACCTCTTAACCTTCTCTTCTCCAGGCTAAACATCCCCAGCTCCCTAAGGCGTTCTTCATAGGGCAAGGTTTCCAGACCCTTCACCATCTTAGTTGCCCTCCTTTGGACATGCTCCAGTTGGACATGCTCCTTTGGACATGCTCCAGTGACTGGGCCAATAGCCCTAAATCGATATGGTGTTTTCCTCTTTTCTGACTATGTGGCCATGAAGATGCCAGCCACAGATGCTGGCGAAACGTCAGGAATAAACTCTTTTAGAACATGGCCACAGAGTCCGAAAACCGCAATAAACTATGCGAGGAATGTTGACATTCCCTCTCCTCCTTTCCATTTCATAAAGGGGCTGCTGTATAGCCAGTGTGTCATATTTTTTTCCCCAGGAGCGGTTGGTCTGAGCTTAAGTGTAAGAGAGAAGTGTTTACTTTTACTTTGTAAATACCATGTAAAGTTCAGATAAAGCTGTTCACGGTCACACACTTTTGTTTTGTTGTGACTCCTTGGTTGACTTGAAACGGTTCATTTTTACTAACACACATTTAATCTGAATTGGTGTTAATGTCTTGTAATTTATGGAAGATTTTGCTGGCTTTCCCTCTTCTTTTTATTCTAGACTTTTCACCTTTTTTCTTCCACGGCCTAATGTATACTCTGGCTTCTGTTCAGTGTAATGCTTTTAACATTTGTAGTGAAACAAATGCTTTGTTGAGGAGCTCCTGAACCTTTGGCTGCTCTGAGCCGGAACCAAAGTGCTGGTTTTTCTGTCCCTGAAAGAGTATGCATTGTGAGCAGATTCAGCGTGAGAGAGGCGAGCCGGTTCTCCAATGTGCGCTTTTCTGGAACACTGAAGAGGCTGTTAGAATAAGATCCTTGTAGTCTTTGGTGTATTTATAGGCTTGTCATGTTGTGTGGGGAATGTTACATTATCCTCTGTGACAGAAGGGTCAGCTTCAGGTTTCTCCACCTGTTGCCTGGGGTAAACAGCTCACTGTTCTACGAAGGCAATAAATCTTCTTTGCGCTCCTTTCCATTTCCAGGGTGGGAGGCAAGCGAACAAATAATGGGAATAAGGCTGTTTTGAGGAACTCCGCGTGAGCCGCCTCAGTCAGTGCCCGCTGAAGATCGGAAACATTCTCTCAAAAACGGTCGCATAGCCTCGAAGGCTGCCACGTAGCAGGGCCCCATAGAGATCCAAAGGGCTGGAAAAATGGCCAGCTGCCATTAAGACGTGGTTTAGATGGCCGTTTGAACATTGTGAAGCAACCGAGAGGTGGCACTTCTGGTGTGGCAGGTTTTGGCCATTATCAAAACGCATCGCTTCACTTCATTATATAATTCCCACATTCCCAGAGGAACAGGAGGCAATCCTTAGAGGAGTTGAGTAGACGGGGGAATGCGAACAGACGACGCTTCCCCGCATTGCTCCAAGATATGAAGAGGAAAGCTGCCTTTTCCAAACACCTCCATTTCCATGCACTTGCTAAACTTGAGGTGGCTTCTCCTGAACGCTGGAAGTGTTTCCAACAAAATCCCTTGGACCCCAAAGTTAGTCTTGCAACCACGTCCTCTCCAGTTTGTTGGCGGCAGACTAGTTTCACCCCGCCTTGCCCGAACGTGTTGTTCAGGACGACGCAGCTGTATACGTAAAGGTAGTTAAATAATCTGAAGTGCAACGTGTTGCATGGAGGCAGCTGTGTCCTCGCCCCATTCGTGAGCTGCATCCCTGGCCACAGAAACAAACAGAGCAACGTTTGGAAGTTTTAATACGGTCAGGATTTTGCTCCCAGTTGTTTCAGCGCCAAAGCTCCTCTGCTGACACTACTTTACCTACCTCCTCTGCTCTAGTGTTGGTACAGACATGGACTTCTGTTTTACCTCACCTAATCCCTGCTCCTTGACAAGATTAGGAGAACTGAAGGAGGGGAGAGAGAGGAAGGAAAGGGTGCTGGGATTACAGTGGCTATTTTTAGAGGCCGCGGCAGGAAGGGGAGATAAATATAACTTTTGCGGTGATCGTGGCGAAGGAAGAGGAAAGTTTTTCCTGGGTTACGCCTCTCTTGCTCTCCTCCCAGTCTTCCATATTGAGGGCGCTGGAGAGGCAGTCCCTGCTGTGCCAAGAGCAAGGAGCAGCTCTCTTCCCTGGCAACCCAAAGCTGCTGAGAGGAGGAATCTTGTGGAGTTAAAACACACACACACACACACTTTTGTTCCCATTTTCCCATTTCCTGGGTGAGGACGAGACCTCCCCAGGTTGCTTTAAAATGCAGGCCTTACCTTAAGCGTCGTATCGTGGGCGTTGTATCTGGCTGGGAAAAAAGAACTGTACCGTACAACTGGCAGTGTGAGCTGCGAGCTGAAAAGAGATTGGCGGATGGGAAGCTGCCTGATGCCTGTTTGCCCATAAATTCCAATATTGTCGGCTCCGATTGTCAGTGTCTCTGAAGGGTGTCAGGCAGAGATAAAGGTTTGTCCCATGGCCTGCTATAATCGGATCCTTGGTTAAACTGGAGAAGCCAGTGACTGAAGTTCCCAGAACTTCTGTATGTGAAGCGCGTGCTTTCTCACTGAGCTGTGGTCTCCCTAGTTCAATGCTCACTTCAGTTACAGACACGTTACTACCTATCTTACATAGGCAGTATTTTCATGTCAGCCTATATTTTTCACTGTTTTGCGCAGACGGTTCTGCAGCTGGGCAGTTCAGCTAATGACTGTTTTGGAAGCAGGTTTCATCGAATGAAATGAAAACCTCTTGCTTTTGAGCGTTCATAGCTGTGTGATGATGACTTTTTAAAACAGAATAATTCTTATTCATATTTCATATCCTAATTAACCCCTGTTATCAGTAATAAATACAAATGTATTTACAAAGCGGGATGATGCCTTTGGAGGGACAAAAATGAGAGTCTGGTATTGCGTTCTTGGAGCGGGTTATAAATTATTATTATTATTGGCATATAGCAAAGGAGCTAAAGGATGAAGCAAAGCAACACAGTGTCAAAGAATTCATAAAATACCAGCAGACATAACTCTTTGCGCTCACTCTTAAGACTGGATGGATGAGAGAGTAGAGGGGGTCAGTGCTTCACGTATTATACTCTTGCTTTTTCGCCAGGAGATGGTTCCTTCTTTTAAATAGAAGTTAAGATATAGTACTTACATTGACCCGGGGATAAGTCAACTCAAGTTTTTTGGGTCAATTTTTTGACCTAAATTTCTAGACTTATACATGAGTATATACAGTGTATTTACTATGAGAATTTACCCTGGTATGCCCACTGTGTTCTGTCAGCCTGTCTCCCAGTGATTTGTCAACATCCATGTTTTTAGTTTATATACTCCTCTTGTTCTTGGCAGCGTTACAGCCATTCAGGTGCGGCACTTTGTGTAAAGAGGACAGACATCCAACTTGCTTTTAAAAATACGTCTCGGGTTTTTTGGGGGGCATACTAGTGATTCCTAGAGAGGTAAAAACATTGTGCTTTTTTTATTTGTGATTTTCCCATATTCATGGGGGTCTTGTGTCCCTAACCCTAGCGAATATGGAGGGACAAGTGTACTTGGGGTGCCGCCTCACCCCTGCCAAATGCCAGGAGAGGCAAAAGTAGATGGCCTGAGAAGAAGGGGGCCAGGGCAACATTGCTGTGCTGTTAAAATAAGACCACTAATTCTGGTGGTTTCAACACTGAGGAAAGCCCTTGAGATACTGAATTCATGTCCTTCTTGTGTCCTGGGGCCTGAGAGTCCTGGGCAGCACCTGGGAATTGAGTGCCCACTTACTATGGTACTAGGTCCTTCCACCTCCTGTCAGTTACATTGTGTGTAACTAGCAGGAATGGAGACCCCTACAACTTGTAGTTCTTGGGAGCTGCACCACGCAGCCTTGGAACCATCTTTCAAGGCAGGCCTACACAGAGCGCATCGCTACCAGAGAGTGAATGGCTTGAAGACAGGTTGCCTGTGTCCAAGCAGGGTTGCAACCAGTCTGCCAAGCAAGTTGAGACAAAACACCCTGGGCCCTGGAAGCAACTCTTGCTCTCCGTGACAAAGACGGACCAAGGAGCACATCGGACTGTGAACGCTCAATGCCCTGCGATGGCTTCTGCATGGCTCCAGCAAATCTGATGTGATACAGTGCAAGGGTATGGAGGGTGGTTATTTTGCAGGTAGATGGTTCAATAGCGAACCAGTGTGTCGTAGTTTGAGTGCTGGACTAGGACTCTGGGAGGCCGGGGTTCAAATCCTTAAGAAGGCCAAGGCAAACCCACTGGGAAGAAATTTGGCCAAGAAAAAATGATGATAGGGTCTCCATAGGTCAGAAGTTACTTGAAGGCACACAACAACAACAACGTATGGTGCAACATAATCTACAATTTATGCTCAGTTTTTCCCTGTAAAGTGCTTATTTGATCCACCCACTGGTTCCAATCCTGCTGTCAGCCCCCAGGCTGCAATAATAATAATAATAATTATTATTATTATTATTATTATTATTAAGAATTATTTATAAAGCACTGTAGGATTACACAGTGCATGCAATCAATTAAAATAAAATAAAGACCTGCCAGCGGCGTACACTCTACAAAGAACCATGGAGATGAATAAAAATGGTTTGTGCCTGACTCTGTCTGCTGCGGTTGGCCATTTGCTTTCTAGCCATTCTGGAAAGTGAATGCCAGTCAGTGGGAGAGTTTGGACTTCATCGAAGCCTCCCAGACAGGAGGGAAATAACAATTCTTATTGGCTCAATACAGGAATGTTTTTGTCCTACACGGCTGCCTTTTTGCTCTGGAGTACAATACGCCAGCTTTCTTATCTGATGCTCTGAATGAACCTTTGTTTGAAGAAATATTGTTAGTTTTGGCTTGGAGACAGCTGAATTCACACATCCAATTCCCTAGAAAAAAAAAAAGATTAGGTGTTTTTTTCTTCAAATAAAGACACTCCTGGGGGAAGGGATGTCAGTAGAAAAACCAAAGGTGGCTTTTAGACTTGGGTATGGGAGAGCAATTGCTCAAACTGGCTTCAGTTAGTAAGTCAGAAGAAAAAGACAGCTCTCCTCTTCTGCCGGAAGAGCCCTGTGCTAAAATGGAACTAATTTTTGGCTGACTCTTTTACAGGCAAACTGTGGGTCCAACAGAACCGAACTAGCTTTCTTGCTTCAGATTCGAGGGTTTGATGCCACTTTTAAATATGTTTAAAAGACTATCCCTGCCTATAGAAAACTAATACGCCAGGCAGGCAAAAAGTCTCAGTGGTTCTGTCTCTTTGTGTTTGTGCACACATGTGTGTTTTAATACAAAAGGGGCCATTCCCAAAAGTGATTGTGGAGGTCTCTTCTACCACTATATTTCTCTCTGGTCTGTCCTTTTGATTTAACATTGTACAGGCAAAAGTGCTTTGCCTTTCCATTCTTTATTGTTCTCAAAATGCCTTTCTTGAAACCGTATTTCATTGTAATGATCTCTCCTTTACCTTCTGGTCTGTTTCCCGCTTCTTCAGTTGAGCTGTAGTGTGAAATTCTTGTAAACGCATATAAATTCAGAGCAGAGTCTTCATACCGAGACAAAAGAGTTCAGAGATCAGGCAGACTGTTGGGCAAACCCCAGAGCTTCTAACATTTGAAAGAGCCTGGAGAGTGTATTAACAGTGTGTGTTTTAAAATATATAGATAAAGGGTTCTGTGTCGCTTAGATGCTATCACTGGTCTTTCCGCACTTGAAATTTGTCCAGCAGAAAGTATAATTTGTCTCTATGTCTTGTGAGCCCACTTATTTCCCCAAATATACTGTTCGGTGTGCAAATAGCACTTTTGAGGCTAGCTGTGTGAAAGACGTTGTAGCATAAGTTGTTGTAAACTCGGTCTACTTCCTTATGCTTCTGAGAAAGTAGACTCACTCTACAAAAGTTACTTTCCCCCCACAGTTAGTCTGAAAAGTACTACAAGATCCCTTTGCATACTGATAGTCAAATCCTAGTGCACATAGATAGGTAGGAAACAATGAGGTGGCTCTTTTGCTCGAGAATTTTTATAGCCGTCATCTGGAAGGAACCATAGCAAGGGTAGGAGCCAGCATCACAATATAAATTCCAACCCAGAAACTTGAAAGTTGCCAGCCAAATCCTTACTGCTTTCCAGCCTCCAACAAAAGAGCCGCATCAGGCCTAATTTATTGCCGCTTTCCAGATGTCTTCAGGGAGTGTCTTTGTCATCTTGGTGTGTATGTGTGTCTTCTAAGACAGGTTGTCTTGAACGGGTACTGCTTGTAAGAAATACAGGATTAAAGGAGAGGCTGCATGGCCTGTTGGGATTTAGTAGATTTAGTAGATTTCCAAAGAGAATTATCTTAAGAGATCCCACTACATGCAACCTCCCATAAACTTAGACTGAGAACTTGGTTTTTTCTTCAGAAGATTATTCCTAGGGAGAGAGATACTCTAGGGCTGTAGCCACACTGGAGAAATAACCCGGTTTGGCACGGTTTTAACTGCCCTGGCTCAAGGCTATGGAATTCTGGGAGTTGGAGTTTGTTGCGGGGCCCAGAGAGGAGCCCCTCAGCTATTCTGCCTCCAAGATTTTAAAACAAATTATAGCCAGCTGTGTCCCTTAAGCGGTGGTGCAGAAACGAAGCCCGGTGTCTTTTATCGCCCTGTCTAGACTTAAGTCTGTCACGGACTTGATGGCTGCTGTGAGCTGTTACAGGATTATTGGAGAAAGAATACCATGGAACAGAAGAATTGTTGTGGGACTGAATAAGAGTAGAGTCTGGGATGGACAGAGGAGTGCCAGCGGTCCCTGAATGAGATCAATGCTGGTTGTTTAGTCAGCGGACTTGAATTGGGAAAGAGACAATGGGATCACTTGGTTAGAGGAGAAGGGGTTCTCAGAGATGTTGAGAATTGGGGAAACTCCCCCCATACAATGTTGTTGGACTCCATGGCTGGTAGCTAAGGATATTTTTAATGGTCTAGAGCAGAGATGGGGCAACTACGGAGGGGAGGGGGACAATTTTTGCCTTCATGGACCACATCAACATGGCTAGAAGTAACATCGTGCCACTTCTGGGTTTGATTTCAGCTAACGTTCAGCCTTTTTAAACTTTGAGGGTTTGTAGGAACCTTTGAGGGGTAAAACTGCTGCATTCTTCAGTGGTCTCAGGCCATTTTGGGGTTCTTTGTGTGACAAAGAACCCCAAAAAACTCACATAAGAGGGTTTCAAGGGCTGCCCATCAGGGACCACGGGCCACATTTTGCCCACTAAAGGTTGCATTACTTATTTTAAATTAATTACTATATAATTGCTTGGGCAGACATGCTTCTCATCCTTGTTTTAAAATTGCATTTAGCCACTCCTGTTTTCTTTCTGCAGTTGGCATTGGATAGTGTAGGACTATAGTTCCCTTGTCAGTGGTTATGCTGGGTGGGGCGGATGGGTATTGGAGACCAAAGGTTTCCAACCACTGATCTACAGTGATGTTTGATGAAATGATTTCAGAGTTAATATTTAAGCCTATGTGAATCTGCCTTAGAAAAATATGTTTCTCCCATACAGAAAGGAGCCTAAAACCCTTTGTGCACCAAACTTTCCCTGTAAAACGCAGCACCGAGAGGTTTCAGATATGCACGTGACATTTTCCCTCCTGTGTCTTCAGTGCTGCTTCTGACTCAGTAGTGATTCCAACCTGAGAAACCTGGCAGGTCATTCCACGATCTGAAGATGTCCTTTGGCTAACAGTTGTCAGCGTAATTGTGAGTGACAGTGGTAAATGTTGCCCAGTGTATGAGGTGGATTATACAGCAGAAGGCAGCCCTGTAGGTGGACCCAAGCTGTGTAGGGCTTTAGCACCACTTTGTACCTTGCCAGGAAACTAACTAGCAGTCAGTGGCCTGATTTTAATACTGGTGTAATATAAGCACACCTAGATAAGGCCAATCTGGCCGCCGTGATATGAACTAAGTAAAGTTTTCGAACTTGATACAGAAGTAGCCCAGCGTAGAGCCCATTGCAGAAATCTAGCCTTGAGGTTACCAGCATGTGCGCGATCATCTTTAGACCTTCCAGTTCGAGGAAGCAATGCAGCTTAGCACTCCTGGCCGTTGCATCTATCTGGCCTCCTGTTTGGAACAGCAGATTCAGAAGCGCCTCCAAGCTGCAAACACGTTTCATTTATTTTTTGTCTTAAAGAGATGACTGTTCTGTGCTTTGTTGCAGTGGCAAGTTGGTTTCGCCAAAGTGGAAGAATTTCAAAGGCCTCAAGCTTCAGTGCAGGGACAAAATCCGGCTCAACAATGCCATCTGGAGGGCCTGGTACATCCAGTGTAAGTAGCAAGCACTGTTGGTCTGCTTCGGGTTTAGTAGAATCCACCCATCAGTTTGTACCTTCATGAAGTTTTATTTACTTTACCTATTGATTACTTGTTTTACCATCCTTCAAGAGCTCAAGGTTATAACAGCATTATCAACAGAAAGCCATTAAAAGCCCTAATGAGACAGTGCTGTCAAAAACAGGACAAGGAGTGTCACATCACCAGGGAGGGCAGAGGTGCCAGTGTTATCTACTGATCCACAGGCTTCCTGAAACTTATTGACTGAATGCTGTTAATGATAGAGGTGCCCATGTCTCCCTTTAAGGCAGAGTTGTGTCGATTAGTCCCCAAGTTGTTGTTGCATGCTGGGGTAGAAGCCTTGGGAAAGGAGGTACTGGATATCAACCAGGTGCTGGTCATGCACTGCAAGCGCTCTCAATTCTGTTACAGATCTGGAGAAGCGAAAGAATCCCGTGTGTCATTTTGTCACTCCTTTGGATGGCTCCGTGGAGGTCGATGAGCATCGGCGTCCTGAGGTATGTCAGGCAGGAGCTTCAGAGAGATTGTGCCTGTTGTACACAGGATCCTTCTTCACACTGTGGGCTAGCCTGATTTATTTTGTATTCAGCTGAATTTCCTTCAGTTTGCTTTAATGCTTCCTGTGTCTCTTTACTTCTTGATGTGTTGGTACCATAATATATAAGCCCTCAAAAGTTACTAGTCTACATGTTCCTTTTTTCCTCATTGTGTTTCATGTGTGTGCAATATGAAATGTGACATACTAGCCTCTTAGTAGGGTACCCAAAACCCTGGCATTCTACTGAGTATGCTGGCAGAGGAAGGATGGAGCTGAGAGTCAATTTTTCCTTCTTCCTCAACCAGCATAGAAACCAGGCATATTGGCAGGGAAGGACAGATTTCTTTGTCTTGTCTCAGCCAGCCCACTCACTTATCTGCATACAAATATTATAAATTACCATATACCAAGTTAAACCACTATGCATCTAATTCAGTATTGTCTGCAATGCCAAGAACTGAGAAACTCCAGCCTGCAGGGGTTGGTGGATATGGATGTTGGCCATGCTGGTTGGAGCATTCTGAGAGTCCAAAAACATAACTTTTCCAGGCTCTGCTGTGTGAGTGAACATGTACACCAGTATTATGAGTTCTCAGTAGAATCCAGGCATTGACTCTCTATCCTCTTTTGTTTCATTAGCCAACCTGAATAATGCCCCTCTCCATTTCTATTACTGTTTTCTTAGGCTATTGCTACAGAAGGGAAGTATTGGAAACGACGGATAGAAATAGTAATCCGAGAGTATCACAAGTGGAGAACCTACTTCAAAAAAAGGGTATGCTATTTTTTGCGGCTGGTATTTTAGGATGTAAAGAGTTGAACTTATCAGTGAATGGATTTCATGTGTGTCAAAGAACTGAGTTGTGAAAGCAGAGAGGAAAAGGATCAGTAATTAAATTGCATTGGTTGAAGACATATGCTGTAGAATAAGGAAGACGACTACATGGTAGTGTTTGTTCTTCTTTGTGCATTTTCTTGTCACTTATACAGCCTTGCCTCAAGTAGGTAGCCCACGTGGAATAATAAAATCATAGACTGTAGATTCCTTTGATTCAAGCCAATAAGAATTCCTCATAAAAATGGGAGCAATAGGCCCTGATCGCTCTAGATCAGGCTGCCCCAACCTGCTGTCCGGATCCTTGTTGAATACTTCCAAGCACCAGGTTGGTCTCCATCTTTTCTCTACCAAGATCAGGAAGGCTGGTCTACAATTCCACGATTGTGAAAAAACATCTTTGAACTTTTGGAAAGCACAAGGTTGAGGAAGGTTGTTCTAGAACTATCATGTAATTTTGAAAACCCTTTTTTTCTTCTCCCTTGCCAGTTGCAGAAACACAAAGATGAAGACCTTTCCAGCTTGGCCCGGGTAGGTCTCAAATTTACCTTCATTTTATTTGTTCTGGGAAAGGTCTCCAAGATTTACTTTAAAAAAAAATCAAAGCTTGGAGCTATCTGAGACTGATGAGAGGGGAGGGAATGTGTTTTGATGCTTAAAGACTGAATATATTTGCAGATTTTTCCAACTTCAAATGCCAAGTGTGGTGTACTACAGCTAGCAAAATAATCCACGGAGGTAGCTGATTTCATTCAAGCACCATTTTTGCCCAGCAAAAAAAGTGGTTTTACTTGATTCTTCTGGGCATCAGTCCTTATTAGCTAGGTTCATGCTGGCATCAGTTGCCATGCCGGTGGTTTAGCTGAAAAGTGTCAGAGCATTTTCAGTCTCAGAACTGTACCCTGGAAGAAAACCTATCTCCCAAAAATCACTCGGTGTACAACACTTCTCTTGGATATAGAGGATCACTGAGCTTTATGCCTTGTGGGCTCCTTGCTAGCAGCTCCTAACCCTCTTTTTAAACTTTTTCCTTTCCTTCTCCACAGGACGACGATATGCTCCTCTGGCATAATGAGAGCTATGGCCGAGAGACGCCAGTCCCTATGGAACTGGACTCCCTCTTTAGCACCGACATGCTTATGTCAGAGTTGCCAGACACCCTCTTCTCCACGCTGTCATCTCACCAGCCGGTCTGGCCAAGTCCCAGAGAGATAGGTAAAACCTTGGCCTTTGCTCTGTCCTGTGTAGAGAACTCATTCTCAGAGATCAGGCTTGCTGCTGCTTGCTCCTTCCATTTTTTGAAAAAGGGAAAAGAACTTTGCTCTTTTGTTTCCAAGTGTGCTTCCTGTTGACCACTGAGACTGAGTGTGCAATGTTTTGAAAGGACTCGAGCATCCTGCCCTGGAACATTTGTGCAGAATTCTTTTTCATTAGTGCTGCCACACACACCCCACAGGCACATCTGCAACTGAGGGAGGGACTTTCAGGAGGACGGTTCTTATTTTAATTCGGCAGTGGCCAGTATTCACTCATAGAAGCATAGGTTTTTTAAAAAATGGAAAATTTTGGTGGACCTGGTTTTGAATCCAAAATGCTGGGTCCTTTTTAAACCAATTGTATTCAGCGTAGTGGTCCATAGGCCAATTCTGGTCTGCAAGTTATTGGTTGCCCATCAGGAGTGTACTACTGGAGAGGAGGGTAAAATGAGGCGATTGATCCCCTCAAAATAATTCTCTCCAGTGAAATTTTCCTTTAGACCCCAAATTTCTAACATTGAAGTAACTTAAAATTTAAGTAGAACATTTAGCGAGAGAGGGTTCCAGCACCAAGAAAAGGTCTGTAATTGTCTTGAGTCCCATTTATTTTGCAAGAGGAAAAAAAGAATGTGATATGAGTCTAATAAACAGTTGGTTCTAAAGAAGGTGCTTTATTCGTGCGAGGCTTTTAAAAGCCTGACGATTTTTATTTAAGAAAACCCTTGATGGGAGGGTGCCTAGTGTATAACAATATTCCTTTCACAGAAGACTTTTCTTTCCAAAACTTCCTACAGAGAGAAATCTAAAAGGAAAACTACAATTGTTTGCCCTGTCGCCTTAGTCAAAAAAAGTTAGGCTTTTCACCTTTCTCAGGAATAATTGCTAGAAAGGTGTTGTGCATTTTAAGAAATAGGTGTTACTTAAGTCTTTCAGCTGTCATGGGACTCCTGTTTTTATATGCTACAAAAGACTAGAGCACCTGTTCTCTTGAATTTATCCCTTTGAGAGTAAACCATCTTCCCATTTGTTCATCTTTACACTTGTCTTGTTATTCAGGCCACTTTCTCCTTATTGCCCAAGTTTACAAGAGCTTCCACTGAGCTTTCTGTGTTTTGGGGGGAGTACTCTCAAGGGCTACAGAATTTTTCACTTGGCCTTCTCACTTCTGTCTCTGAAATTTGTAGCACACTTAGGCAATGCTGACATGATTCAGCCAGGACTGACCCCTCTCCAACCAAACTGTATGGATACTTTTGAACTTTTTCAAGGTAAGAATCTTAATAGAAACAATATACTCCATTTGGCAGCTTAAATTTTTGCTGATTACATTTGTGGACGTGTGTCCAAAGTGTTACTTTCCACTAATAATTCAGATGTATTGCTTGCTTTCCATGTTGTTACTGGCAGTTAAAAGTGCAGGGCCAAATCAGGAAGTCATGGTTTTATTTTGCTTTTTTACACAGAGCTCAGGGCTGTGTCATTTCATGTTGCAGGCAGGAGTTTGCACGTGTGAATGCATTTTTTCCCAATTTATCAAATCTCTTTGCACAGAAAATTTTATCACATGCCAATTTTCTGTTCACAGAGGAACAAAAAACTGCAAACATTCCCTCCTATGAACACCTGCCTGCAGCTTGACGTGGCACAGCCCATCACCTTGCAGACAAATAGGCCTCCCTTGGCCTGAAGATTACTACATCATCATCTTTATTTTGCCTTGAACGCTGTGATTGTACATTTATGTAATAAACCTGGGAAAGATTTAGTAGGAATGTTTAGAATGACTTTGGTTAAGCCACCCATCTGCCCTGAGTCCCACCTTTTTATCTGAAGGAACTCTCCTGTGACAGATTCCCTTTCTAGGCTGGCCCTGCAGTTCCTGTCACTCGTCTTGCCTCTTTTCCCCCCTTTTAATTCCTTTCTGGATTGGATCCTTGGGACTCAAGGTGACCCCCTATGTGGACCAATGGCTGGGTTCACTGTGGTAGATGTGACAAGACTGTCTACCAACTTAATAGGGACAGACAGAGACAGTTGTGAAAGAACAAAAACAAATTAGTGGAAGTTTATTAAGACCCAGTGAGATACCACATTAAACCCTGAGTTGCTTGTTCATTCACAGCTCCTCTAAACCATAGTTTATTTGTCTGGCTGAATATCCTGTTTCTGTTGCCACCTTTTCTCTTTCCCTAAGCCATCTTTCTCCTGTCCTTCTACAGTCCCTTCCCCTATCTGCCTCCGGTCAGAAAGAAGCCTCAGTTTTGTGTCCTTTCTTCCCCCCCCCCCCCATAAGTCACACAAACATACCCGTCCCAGCACCAGGCTTGCTCAGCAGCTCCCTTCGTACCTCCCAAGTTAGAGGGACGTCTTCATTGGTAAATTAGCACATTCCTTATGTTACATCTGACTTCATTTGTGTGCCAGGCGCTCCTTTCTGCTTTTAATTGCCCCGTGTGACAAACAACTTTCCACTTTTTAAAAAGAGAACTTACCCAAAAATGAAGCTATCAAATCAACGGGGAAGATCCAGAAGGGACTATAACGTGTGTCTTATGTCGCCTGTCTTTTCTCAGAGCTTTTCATGTCAAATCGTTCCAGTAACTACTTTGGTGCCACACCCATCGCTCCTACTGCCAGTTCTGTCATGGCAGATGCCTGCACTCATTCTGCCCAGGTAAGCATTGCTGAGGTAGGCCCTGCTTTGCCAAGAGAAAGTTCTGCGTTGTCCCTGCTGTCCTTCTTTGTCTTTGTCTTTTTTAAAGGAGGCCAGGTGATTGGAAAGGCCTCTGTTAGAGACCACAGAGAGCCACAGCGAATAAGGATAGACTCCATACTATTGCTTTCTAGAATGATTTCCTAGATAAAATCTGAAATCAGACAACTTTCTGTTGTGAATTCTCCAAACTTTGGGCCTCTCATCAGCTGTTGGGAAAACGTGTGTAACTAGAACCAGGTAAATGTTCCCAGCAGACATATCCCACAGTTATCTAATGTAACTCCAAACAGCATGGTTTCTCTTCATGAGGAATTCACAGTCCTTGGATGTACAAATTAGAATCAGGTAACTAATAAAAATAATAATAACAAAATATATTTATATATCCCGCCTTTCCGTCGGATCAAGGCGGGATTACAGCAATGAAATACATATACAATTCATAGTAAAATTAAACGAAATATAACAACATATGCACATAATGCAATATCAACAAAAATACATTCACAACATCACCTATGCGTAATACCAGTTCAGCTCATACAGTCCAATATCAATCAGACAATTAAAATATAAACAGAATCAATCATTTACACTTACATTTCAATTACAAGTACAAGCATAGGTCAGACACTATAACTACGGCTACAAATATTGTAGAAAAACTAGAAATATTGCAGCACAGTGAAAGAGCACTCTATTGGCCATGCTGAAATGGCCATGCTCAACTGGCCATACGAAAGCAGCCGCACTGAAGAGGCCACAATGAATTACCCCATTCCATGTGTATATCTGAGAGTGATAGCTATAGACTTTGCATTTTTGATATGATCATTTGTGGTGAGTTACAAAAGCACCCAGGTAATGAGATAGAAAATGCATGCATGTCTGTGTTCTTTCAGACTGTCAATATGCACAAGTTTGTTGTTGCCGTTTTGTCCTGTTCATCCTTCAAAGTACACTAGATAGCATTTGTGATGAGTGAGCAACCTTAGACCCTGAGTCCCCAATCCCTGGGATTTTCTTGATTCCCACACTCACTTTCCCACAATACCATTAATTGCTGGTTGCCTACCTTTTGTATGTTTTCCCTCTCTTTTAAAAAACTGAAATATCTCTGCTAGGGTTTATTTACTCTCTGTAAAAGTATTAAACTAAAGTATGATGTTACTTTTTTTGTCCCACCCCTTTACCCACTGATGGAAGCAGCACCCAAGAGCTTCTCTGAAACAGACGTTGGCTCTTGGGTGGAAAGTGGTTCTCTGTCCTTAACCTAAATAGTCTCACCTTATAGGGAGGTAAGGCTGAGAGATTGTGTCCTTCAAGATCACTAAGTGTGCTTGCTTACTTGTAAAACAGGGATGTGAATGCTGATCTTCCCAGTACACTTTATCCACTACAGCATCTACAGCTCTCAATTGCTTATAAAATGGGTGAGATTATTGTGACTTCTGGAGGCTAGCCAAAATCTGTATTGAAGCCTGAGCTGGATATGTTGGTCTCTCCCAACTTTTTGCAGTTTGGGGGTGCAATCGTTGTTGGCTAACATTAGGCCATGTTTAATAAACTCCCTCCTCACTCTCTTTCAGACTTCAGACCTCTCTCCAGGTTCTTTGTCCAGTCCACTTCCTCAAGTCAACCTCAGCGAAGGGCTCATTGCCACCCCAGTGCCTACTCCCATCATTCCCAGTGTGACGGACATTGGTGCTGACCAGTGCCTCAACTTGAGGAGTGCAGGCTCTTTCCTGGAGCCACCCAGTTTCAGTTCCACGCCTCCTCTGAGCAACCAGCCTCAGTTTCTGCCTTCCTTCCCAGATCTTGTACCGCTCCTTCAGTCTGGTGTCCCTTCTCTACCGTCCCATCTGCAGCAGACTTCACTGCCTCTGGATGCTGGCATGACCTCACAGACACCCGTATTTGCTCCTTCGGAGCCCCCAAAGTTTGGGCTCTGTAAATCTTCAGTGATCACCCACACGGCCTCCGCCACACTAACGCGTAATGTTCCTGCCACCACCTTCAGCCACGGCCAGACTGGCCTCCTGGCAACCCAGCAGCCGGGAGGAGGTGTGCCTTGCAACCTGGCCCTTCAGACTGCTGTCGCACAACGGCAACCTCTGCTGCAGCCACGCACAAACTTCGCCCTTCCCGTTGCCAGCTCTGCGATGAGGCCCAAGAAGCCGCAAAAGATAGTGCCTGCCCCAAAGCCAGAAACTGTCTCCCTGGTGTTGAAAAATGCCTTCATTACCCCAGGTGAGTGGTCCAGGCATCCCATTTTGCCATTTCATGGCGTCTGTCAAGCTGTCATCAGTGTTGCAAATCTGTCTCCTCACGAGGATCTCAGGATTCCTTTAAGGAGGCAATGCTAGGGGGCAAGCCAGATTTTGGAGATCTCATTTTGGTCCATGCATGGCAGACATCTTTCAGAGTTAGACAGATACTTTGGTTCTGAGGAAATGTCCTCAGACATTCTAGCATCTAAAAATATTGTTTCAGGTGAGCTCGCAGAGTTTGGATGTACCCAGTGAGAGGTTTGAAATTTGAACAACAGGCCCCTTGTATGAACATTAACTGAATTAGGTCACATCTAACATCCCAGTTCTCACAATGGCCCACCAGGTTCCTCCCACACAAGTATTCTCCGGTGGCTGTTGTTCTCTCTAATACCAGGGATCTAACTAATAATTTCACAGCCTTATGTGCATTCAGGGTAGGGATGGGAAGGGATGTGTTCCTGTTGAAAGCCTCCTTGGATTGTTGGGAGTTAATTGTACAATTATTTGGACCTGATCAATGTTTAAAATTGCCTCTGTGGCACCAGTCGGGGGTGAAAGAACAGCAGGTGTGTGTAGGCTGTTTGTGTAAGATATAAACCAAGGATGGGTGTCCTACTTCCATCGAGGGATGGGGATTTATGGGGAAGTTTGGCTTGCCTGGTGAACTGCAGACGGGAATGCCACAATGCAGGGTGTGGATGTACTTTTTAGTAGTCCAGCCTGTTAGGAGATAAGCAGCCTGAAGTGAATTGCCCCCTTCCCATCAAAATATGTGCAAAAATATTTTATTTTATTATTTTGTTTTGTTTGCTGGCTTGTACTTAATGTTGTTCATAAAAGGTAGTCAATTTTAATACTTATTCCTATAAAAGGGGGGGGGGGTATGGTTAGTCTCTGACTTTTGCCTGAGCTAGACCTTCCTTGCAGAATTCATTTCACGATAGAACCACATTCGTTTGAACTTATAAAGCTGGCTTGTTAAACAGAGATGTTATTTTGGTCCAACTAGGTCAGGTTTAGGCCAGCTAGCTCAGTGGCCTTGCTGGTTGGAACTTTCTGAAAGTGGGAGTCCAAAAGTAATCTTTCCAAGTTCTGCCCCAGTTGTCATGGTAGACCAGAGCTGTCATTCTGTTCTCCCACCTGGAATAAGAAGCAACAGACCTGCTTCTGATATCCCCCCAAGTTCACTTATTTAAGGGGTTTGAAAGCCTGAGCTGAATGGATGGATATAAGGTTAAGATCTGAGATGCCTCCTCCGCAATATGGTTATCTTCTCAGACAGATTCCTGTATATTTGTGGATTTTTTCCTGTGTGATGTTGAGGTCACTGGAGAAGTGAAGATGAAAGAAGTGATACTTGACTTTTAATATTGCCAAGTAGAAAATAGACCTGCGATGCCCTGCTTACGTGATGGGGCAATAATAACACTTTCAGAATATATGAAACCAAATTCTGAGCGTTGCCCCCTGAACCTAATTGTACAACCATTTTGGCCTCTGGCATTTTTGGCAAAATGAAGTAACCGCCGTAATGTGGGTAGTGTTTGTAATACTCTTCACCTATGATAACACGTGAACCTATTCACATAGTATCACACAACTTCTCTGTTTGTGTTTGTCCCCCCCCCCCCCCCGCTTCCCCGTAGTGTCACTCTCTTATGTATGCCTCAAAGGTGTCGCAGTTCTAATTTCCCATGGGGTGCATGGAGAATTAGCTCAGATTTGCTGACAGAATGCATTCTGTGATGGATCTTAACTACTGGTATAATGCATCCCGGAATACGTTGTGTTGAGAGTTCCATAGACCACTATTGCAGCAGGAGTGACAACCAAATTGTGTACAGACAGCAGCCACAGTTTTGATTTCTTCTTTTTTACCTGTCCTGTCAAGCTTCAGATAGGAATTTGGTATATTTGCCAGGTTAAATTATTATGTACTTCTTTTTTTTAAATGCCCACATGGCATTGGAGCGGGTGGTGGTTTTGTAACTGTCACAAGGACCAGCCAGTCACCACCATGAATGGCTGACATCTGCTGAAACCAAGAAGCAGCAATTGCTCCTGAGGTCAGTTCTTCAGGGAAGATGGTACATCTGGCCAAGAAAGGATAATGGGGGGAGCATAGCAAGCGCACCACTCAGCATCATGTTAGCAACATCCGAAAGCATAAGCTTCATTATATGTGCAGTTTTTATTTTTTAATTGGGTGCTATGTAACAGCCATACCTAGCTCATGCACATTGAGCAGTGGTCCACATACATTGCACTGCAGTGGTACCCAGTATATAAACTGTTTAATTCAAGTAGAATGTAACTCCACTGATTATGCTTTATGTGACACTGCAGCAGTGTATGATATCACCTAGTATAGGACTAGATTCAAACCCTGACTGACTGACTCCTCCTCGTAGTTGAGATGCATTGTGGCATCTTTCCATGTTCTGAATGACAGCCCAAGTTTTTTACGGACTAAACGTCCATTTTATGGCATTTATAACTGTATGTTTAAGTGCGTTCCCTGGGTATACTCTCCTTAGGCCATTGTTCTCTGGTTCCCCCCCCCCCCTTCTCCTGGTTCCACTGGTTCTGCTATGTTTTTCAGCGGCCTTTCAGGGACCGTCCAGAGCTGTGATTGTAACTCCCGCACCTATGAAAAGAGAAGGTGTTTTGGCCCCCAGGATGCCTCAGCCCAATGTTGTAATTGCACCATCTGGAATGCCCAGAGTAAGACGCCAAACCTTTTTTCATGGGGAGGGCATGGAGGGCCACCGGTGCTGGGAACTGTCACTGTACAAGGCATGCCGTGCATTTTTCTTTCTGCGTTTTGTTCCCAGGCACCTCGAGTGACAGAATTCCACAGCGGTATTCTGCTCAGCCCAGGCCAACAGTCTCCAAGTCCCCAGACGGTCCCGGCTGCAATTCCACATCTTTTTTCTCCTAGTACAATCCAGGACGTACTGGTGAAAGGCGAGCAGCCCCCTCCCCACAAAACTTGCTCCCAGCTGCCCTCGCCCAGTAAGTGGAAGAAGCGCAGATCCTGGAATGAACACCCCTTGAGGTTTTTAAACGTCCATGGAAAGCATTGGCTAAATAGCAGTACATGTGAAAAGGATCGAGGGGTCCTAGGAAACCATGTGCTCAATGTGACTCAACAGTGTGACGCAGCAGTCAAAAAAGACCAAGGCAATTTTAGGCAGCATCTGCTATAGTGTCCATATCAAAGAAGGCACTTTCAGGCGTGTGTTAGTTGTGTATCCCTACATGGCACTGGGTTGGGTTAGAAGGCCCTGGTAGTCCCTTCCAACTAAGTCGTGGACATTTGCAAAGATTGAGAGGGCATGCAGGTTCTCGTGGTTCTCTTGTCCAGTCTATGCTTTTAGCCCAAGTCTCCTTGGGGTAGTGCTCTGGTCAACTTCTGAACGTACCACATAAGACAGATGGATGCATTTGTTTCATTATGTGCATGCCCATGGTGAGAAGAGCCTTAAGAGATTGCTAGCTTTGTCTTGCTCATAAGTAAACCCACTGCATACGCTTATCTCCAGAGGGCCAAGTGGCTCCGATCTACAGAACAGTGGTTACAGAAGGAAACATTTTATGCAATCTTCCATTCTAATCAGATTTTATGGCAACATACAGTATAAAACAAACATGAAAAACATTTAAAAAATGAACAAATGGCAGATAAAATACTAAAAGTGATGACAATTTGGTCTGTTAATTCAGTAAAATATGTTAAAAACCCTGAGCGATTTTTAAAAAAAGTTTACCTACCTCCTAAACTATAACAATAATGGTGCCAGGTAGACTTCCTTAGGGTGGGCATTGTCTGGGGCATCATAATCTAATCTAAAACTCGATAAATTATGTACAAATATGTTGGGGGGGGGAGAGAGATAAATCAAATCACAGTTGGCTTTATTTTAACTGCTGTTTTAAACATGTACCTCGCCCCAATTGCTTGCTCAGAGGGGTGGGCTATAAGTAAAAATTATTATTATTATTATTATTATTATTATTATTATTATTGCTTAGAGGGAGCCAGCAAAAGTGAAAGAAACTTACTTTTGTTCATTCCATTGTTGAAATAAATATAGCTCAACTGAACCATGAGATGGGTTAGATCTCTTTCTCTTTCCCTTTCTCTCTGACTGCTAGGGGCATCATAAATAAATCCCAAACCCAACTCTGGTTGATGTCAGCTCTCTAGGGTCATAAGAGTATGGTACTTGTTAGCCATGGTACCTGCGATTGTTTTGACTGGAGGTACCAAACTGGGGCCTTCTTGAAAGAACCTACTTGCTTTCCCAACTGTAGCTTCTCCCTGTGTTTATTATGTGTATGTCTGGTATCCAAAAGAAGCGTCGCATGAAGGACTGGGGTCTCCAGGCAATAAAAGAGTGGGGTGAAGAGGAAAAGGCAACTCTGGTGAGCAATCAGTTGTGTGTATATTTTTTAAGGGAAATCTTACCGTTGAGAGAGAGACAGTCACTGAGAGACAGACAGACAGATGCTCACACAAGCAGATAGACCCATTAGGAACCTCAGATTAGAAAACCTAACCAAGTAGGAAGGCTGCTGCTTGCTCTTTTATTTGTTGCCCAATTTTATTTTATTTTTCTTGGACTAGTTGTGTTTTTCTCCTTTTTTTCTATTTCCAAAGGCCGAGACTGTCAGCCCTCAGGGCAAGCCTCACCATGTACTTCAGAACAAAGTCCCAGCCCTCAGTCCCCACAGAACAGCTGCTCAGGGAAAACCACAACCAATCCTCAGATGGCTGCCTTTAAGGTTTGTGTTGAGCTTTTCGAAATATGTGTTGTGTTGAGCTACAGCTGCCGTCATCCCCAGCCAAGCAGCCCGTAAAAAGGGTGATGAGGATTGTAGCCCAGCACATCTGGAGGGCCCCAGTTTGGGCGGAAATGCCTTCTTGTGTTAGATCTATGGATTCATCACATCATGCCTATTGATCCATGTTTACATCATGCAGTGGTTTGGGACTGGCGGCGGACTGCCAGGAAAGATCGTTCATACAGCACTGTTGATGTACAAAGCATGTATAGTTCTTTCGCAGAGATTGAGAAGACAAATCATTTCCCCCAAGGAGTTTACAGGTTAGACACAAACACAAGGAACGTAGGACAAAGGATGGAGAGGGAAATGGAGGCTGAATTTTGTGTAGCATAAGGCATTAGGATTAGGAGGCTGTTCCAAAGGTTTTACTCTTGATAGTCTGGTTGATCCCAGGCTCAAAAACCCCAAGGCTTGCTGTTACCCTTGTTGCCTCCTTTTGTGGGGCCTGGCCCTCTGTCGCCTCAGACACAGTACCGGTTCTTTGGTCTGTCCTCTCTTGTCATGTGCCAAGGTGTTTGTGTAACCACTGGCAGAGGCAAAAGGTCTTCCTGGCACAGCTGCTATTTAATGTTCTGCTATTCAGGGAAGACATGCCACAATAGTTCAGCCCCATTTTCCTGATGATGATGAAAGTGAGACGGAAATGATGAAAATTCTAACATGAGTCTGACATTTCTTTTCCTTGGGACAGAATCGCAGGATGAAGCATATTTCAGCAGAGCAGAAACGAAGGTTTAACATCAAGATTGGCTTTAGCACCCTCAACAGCTTGGTGTCGGCAAACTCTAAATCAGTAAGTTGCGTTTTGGGGATCCAGGAGAGGAATTTCTCCTTTCCTTGCTCCAGCCCCACTGCACACACTGAATGCAGTATCTTCTCAGATGAAATTGGAAGTTCTGTGCCAAGCTCGGTTTGATCTGCCAACATGTGTTTTAGGGATGCAATTTTTTTGTTAATTTCATTCTTGATGAGAGCAGTGAGTACTTTTAGCAATTTTCTTCTAGCACTGTTTGCAAAAACTATTCACAATTCAAGACTTATTCTATGCAAAATTCACATGTGGGTCTCTTTGTATGGAAAACATTTTCTGCCCAGGAAACAGGAAATAATAATATTTTTGCACAGAAAATTCTATTTTCTCGGGGTGGGGGAGTACGTGCCAACTTTGCATTGAATAAGCCCTGTACTGTTCAGATTCTCATTAGCCAAATTTTCACTTTGTTGGGGTTTCCTGATCCTGAAAAACAAGAAACATGTTTTTCAACCATCTGTCAATTATTTTCAAATATTTTTCTGTTCCTAGAATGATTAAAAAAGAGTGTAATATTTGCATTGTCCCAATATATATATGTGTGTGTGTGTGTTTTGAAGGTACAATATATATATTGGCTATTCCCGGGGGAGCAGGTGTGACTATGGACACATGCTCCTCTTAATGGTTCCTTTTACTTTTATTTTCACAACTACTCAGTGAGGAAGGTTAGGCTGCGAGTGTGAATGAGTGGCCCAAAATCACCCAGGGAGCTTTATGACTGAGCGAGGATTGCAAGCCAAGTCTTCCCAGTCCTGGGCTGGTGCTGTTCACTGCCGTGTCGGCTCACACATTTGCTGAGCTTAGCTTGAGCCCTTTGTGTGTCTGCTGCAGATCAGCCATGCTCTCACACTCCAGAAGACGGTGGAATACATTGCAAAGCTGCAGCAAGAGAGAGCCCAGATGCAAGAGGAAGCCAAGCGTCTCCGAGAAGAAATTGAGGAGCTGAATGCCACCATCATGTGAGGATTAACAGTCCAGTTAGCATACTCTCCCTCTCTTCTCTCTCTAGGACAGGGTAGTAACAGGTGCCTGTTTAGTGCCTTAGGTCCAATAGCTGGCAGTTCCCAACATAAGTTGTAATGACAGTAAAGCAAGGAATTGAGGAAATTGGGGGGAGGAGATGTTGACGTCTCGTAAAAACTGGCTTCTAGTATATGCCTAGTTCTTTGGCATATAGATATCATCTGCCAGGTGTGGTAGCATTACCTTTTAGTCAAGCTTGTACTTGTACTGTCCTCCCTCTTTAAAAGTTGTCTAAACAAATAGCTAGTGCCTAATCTTAAGGCTGTGAATCCAGGTATTGAATTATATCCTGAATTTACTGCAGGTCAGTTTTTTGTTGTGTGGCTCTCCCCAGTTCTCAAATTTCAACTTTTTAATTTTCCTTCCTTCTCTTGGGAAATGCTCTGTGTGCTCCTGTTTTGTCATCATGTGAACGTCTCATGATTGACATCCATACAGTTAACTTACTCTTAATCTACATCTGAAAGTGCTCAGATACAGTATTTCATGTCACTAGGAAACTGGTCTCTCTTGTTATGGCTTTACCAGCTGTATAAATCTGATGTTTCAGTGCCAGCAGTCTGCCAGGTGTTGCCCTAGACCCAGAAGCTGTCCCAGATCCAGAACCTTGTCTGCCTTCAGAGTTTTCAGTATATATATATATATATCAACTAACAGAGCAGTCACCAGAATGTTCTTAATCTTAAACTCAGACTAGTTGGAAACACAACAAAGCAGCACCAGCAGTTTGGTGTTTAGTAGCTGTCCTCTACGAAGTCTGCTTTGTTTTTTTCTTTTACAGTGCAGGAGTCTCGCCCTCTCTTTCTCTCTTTGCCCATTTGGAGAGGAAAATGTTTAAAGTTTTGCTCTTTTCTCATTCTCCAGTTCTTGTCAGCAGCAGCTCCCTGCCACAGGAGTTCCCATCACACGACAGAGGTTTGATCAGATGCGGAACATGTTCGAGGAATATGTCAGAAACAGAACTCTGCAGAATTGGAAGTTTTGGATTGTATCCTTTTTCGGCATACATAAGCAAGGCAGGAGAATGACTTCTGCTTCAAAAGTTGCAAAGTGTTTGCTTTACTGAATTTTATTTCCCGTTCATCGTTCTGTATGATCCAATGGCTGAAGCATTCATGCTCTGCAAAAATGATTTAATTTATGTTGGTCTGCCCCAAAGCCCTTGTCCTGTATTCCCAAGTAGGGTCATTGGCTTTGGCCCTTCGGTGATAGTGTTCTGTGTGGAACTCAAGAGGCCCGCTCAGTTCTTTATTTCATGCAGAGTTTGAGAGCTGGTCTTGCAATAGTTTGATACGGGTTTTTTAGAAGCCTCCGCAACACTCATGTGTAGGCTATTTTCATGATTGTTCCATTGCCATCAAGTGGCCTTTACCTTATGGTGACCATATAAATGAGAGAACTCCAAGATACCTTGTTATTAACAGACTGTGCACGTATTCCATCTGCAGCTCTTCTCTTTGCATAACCCAAGAGCATTAGAGTTGCAGACTAGCTTTTAACATCCAAGTGTTGTGTGCCGTGTAGAACCAAGGGAGCTTTCACAAGAATATGGAGTTTCAGGATTAAGCAATTGGAAGGTGAACAGTGCCACTAGATTGGTTCCCCCTTGTGCAAGTAGACCTTGGACTCCATGGACCCACAAGCCACACTTTTGGCACTGGGATATTTTCCAGTGAAGAAATGAAATGATCATAAGGCGACCCACTCTTACGGGAGTCGGGTCACCCGTCTTAGAAAAGAAAGCGATTTGTGTCATCCAGAAATTGCTTTCTAAAGAGCAGCTGAGCATCTTGTGCTTTCTAGGTCTAGGAATTCCATTAAAAGCCTGAAAGGATTTTGTTACGTCAGTGGGAGAGACAGCTCATCCGAAGCCTTGATGTCATGCGATATATACGGGAGTGATGAGAGGAGGGGGTTCTCCGACTTCAACTAAGATAATAACTTCTCACTTCCTCTGATTTATATCAGAGGCAACTCTGACAAGAGCAGAGTTTTTGGTTTAGCTTTATGGCCTTGTGTATGTCATACATATTCCACCTCTGTGACTTGTACCACATGGGGAAAACCTTCTTGAGATAGTCAAGCATCTCTATAGTAATTACCAGGCCATCTTCCATACAAATGGGATGGATTCTCAGCCATTTCAGATTGGGGAAGGCACCAGACAGAGATGCCTGTTTTCCTTGCTCCTCTTCACACCCGGCACACATAGTTAACAGCTCCTTTTCAGAACCTCAACATTAAATTTATGTGCAAGTTATCTTGTAGTAACCAGTATCAACCCATCTCAAGATACTACTGCATTGCTTTAAATCATAAAAGAATTTGAAGATATATCAGTCATGAAATTCAACAAGTTGAAACCTAAATATTTTATGCCTCAGTGTGTTCCAAGAACTGCAAAACCATTTTCCTAAAGCCCTAGAAATGCCACTTAGTTTCACATCCATTAAATATATGGGCATAAGTATTCCCAAATAGCCAGGCGAAACCTGTCCTCTTAACTTGACTCTTTTTTGAACAGCAAAACCTAAGAAATGGGGCAAAAATATTTATTTTGGTTGGGAAGAATTGCCGCCTTCAAATCATCCTGCTTCGAAAATTTGGATTCTTATTCTAGGTGCTATCAGTAAAAATGGCTAAGGAAGATAAAGTGACAAAAACGAATAACAACAATGTCGTTGTTACTGGGCTACCCATTGAATGTGATAATCTTGAGTGCTCATGTCCAATCTGAACAGTGGTCCTTGAATGAAAGAACTACAAAGGAAGATTGGAAAGAGAAACAGCAGAACTGGAATTTATCCACAGACTACAGTTCAACAATAGGTTGAAGAGAGATAATGGTTTCCTGGCACACTATGCACATTTCAGCGCTATCTGAGGGTGCTCTTGACCCATTCATCACATCCCTCTCTGTTTCCCACACTACATTCCAACACTCGTTCGTATGGTTATCTACTCTCCTTGACTGTAAATAACCAGCCTTCCTATTACATATAAAAGAACAACAAACAGCTGTTGATTTACTTTTGCTGTAGGATGATCAGATATTTAAAGAAAGTTTTCAGAAGGTGAGCAGACAGTGGTAGCGCCACAGAGACACCACAGATTGGCAGGAAGGAAGCAGCTAGTACTTCTGATGCAAAAATGGGTGGTCATATATTTGCAGGGGTTTGTGTGAGTGGTTTCAGAGCGTTGTCCTAGTTCTAGACCATCCAGAAAACCCTAGAGCTTTGCCATTTGTGAAAGAGTAAGATCAGCCTTGCCTGACTTTAATCTCCATTTTCTCAACCTAGCTGTCGTTTTCACCCTTCATCTAGATGTATACGGCAGTTCTGATCAATTTGTGTTAGGCCTTTCTATCTTTGTCAGTGTGTATTTAGTCTTCTTTCTTAACTCTCAAATCGTTGTGCAGTTCAGCATCATCATTAATCCCTTGTTTGAAACGTTCAATGGAATGGTGTCCACAACCAGCTTAGATGAGCTGAACCAGACGGCATTGGCATGGGTGGACCAGCACTGCTCCCTTCCCGTTCTGAGACCTAGTAAGTAGGAGCTGGCTCTTGATGGTAGATTTTCAAGGGGAATTCACACATTTCCTTTCAGAACATAATAGTGGGAACCTGCTTGAACTCAATCCATATTTTATTTTTTGCAAATTGGTCTTCCTCTCTCTCATTCTGCATGTTAGATATGGAAGTGCACCTGAACTCTACTGCTGAGGGCAGCTTTTGCTAGACATGGTCCTCTCCTTTTCCGTTCTGGAAAGCTGCAGTAGTAGGTGATCCTAAAACATAACAAGCATGTAATGCAAGGAAAAGGAGTGGAGTAGAAACAAATGCTTTGTGTTGACCTAAAGGGTTTGGGACCAGTGTGAACACATACTGTTTCATTTCTGGGCCTAAGTATATAGTTCACTGAGAACACCACGGTGTGCAGGATGCACCGGTACTTGTTATAGATACTTCAAATTATTTATCAAAGTTACCTTTCCCTTAGTACTGTTCAGACATCACAGTAAACCGTGATTTATTGTCACAGGTCCTAGGACCCATATGTTCCTCCCTTACTCTGAATGTGGCCAAACTGTAATTAATATTTAATATTGTTGTTTTGGAACTGGAATGGGGGGATGGGAAAAGGATTAATATCAACCCTAACTGTGGTTTAGGTTGTGAATGTAAAGTCAAAACAGTGATCAATCAGAACTGTAAGTGATAGATTCTCATCTCACAGTTATCCCTGGTTTCAAGGCTTATCTAGGCCCATGAGTTCAAGGCTTATCTAGGCTCATTTCTGACATGATAAACCAGAGTTTATTGTTACTGTTTGAACACAGCCATTATGGACTAGTATTGGAGAGAACTGCTTTAGGTGAGCAGTTTAGTAACATACAAAACATTCTATATATGGCATAAAATTATCTACAGCCGGCCCTTAGTATCCAAAGGGGTTCCATTTTGGACCCCGCCGATAACAAAAAACCACAGAACCTCAAGTCCCACGCTTTTCAGTGGCTGTGCATGTGCATGGCCATTAGAAGTAATGGGACTTACAGTCCACAGATGCTTAAATCTGTGGGTGGCAAGTCTGCAGTTGGGGCAGGCAGGCTGTCTAAATTTCTTTATGCTGGAAATGTCAGTCAGAGTTGAGTACTCTTGTGATGGATTTGCTTTGAAGCCTACAGTGATGTTTATCTCAGTGATGCCTTTGCTGCAGTTCTGCTAAGCTTATATGACTTCTTTTGATAATCCAAGTAACTAGGTTCCTTTGTTTTTGCCTGTCTTCTTGTCCTCCAGTGGTTCTGAACACTCTTCGTCACTTGAGTATTACCACCTCCATTCTCTCTGACCCCTCACGCTTGCCCGAACAAGCCACCGAGGCAGTGAGTAAGCCCCACACGACAGCTGGAGAAACCTAACGAAAGGCAACTGATATCACCTCTTCAAGCCATGGCAAATATCCAAGCCTTATCAAGACATAGCAACCTCACCGCGGTGGATTCACCTTCCAGCCTGTGTAGGGCCTTTGGCGTTAAGTTGAGAAATTTTCAAGGGGGTAAGAGGAGGAGCCAAGGAACAGTCCGTTGACACTGTGCTTGGCTTTGGTCAAAGAGGAAGGCCAACTCAGGTAAACAGGCGGGGTGATAAACCTGCACCAAGCAATAGAAGTGTTCCATCAATGCAACCTATTGAAATATGCAGTGCTAGTGTTTTTCTGCAACCTGACCTCAGGCACCAAGGCTTGGAGACAGATAGAGAGGGCAGAGGCACCGTGTGCTTAAAGGGAAACTTTACTCCTGACTTTATGCGATGTAAGATGCTTTCTGTTTTATGGTCATACCGATTGTTTGGGTTTCCTATTCCGGCAGTAAAAGCTGAAGGCAAACCACATCAGATACTGAGGGGAGGGGGTCCCTCCACCAGTTTTTAAAATGACTTTGGGGAGGAGAGGGGGGCAAGAATGCTGCCTTTTTAAAGAAACATAGTCCTGCCTCCCCCAGCTCCAAAACACCAAATGTATGCCAGTCATTTCTTGCACCAGAGGTAGCTCTTTGGATCTTGGCTACTGACTAGATTGGAAAGTACATAACCAAAGGGGAAAATAGAAGGTTTTACCCATGGTACCGAAGTGTGGTAAGCACAGTGAATTAAGAGCTGACACTTTTCTGTTTTACTTTAAGGGTGTGTATTAGGACTACAAGATGAGTTTTATTTCTGTAACATTTAAGTAGCTGGTGCTGCTTCTCCTTCAACTGGCGACACGATCAGGGAAGTTTGACAGAAGCCCAAGTGTGCTTTTAACCTGGACTCAATCTGCCCTTGAATAATATAGGCTGACTCTTCTTTGTTGTTATAAACAGCCTTGGAAAGACATTTGCAAAAGGGGTAGCCTCAGCCAGAAATTCAGAAGCCTGATAACCTGAAGGGGGGGGGGGGAATTGATTGTTCTAAAACAAGGCTATCCTGCCTGCTCAGAAACTGGATATATACCGTATATACCCGACGAAGTCAAAAAAAATTATGCCCAAAAATGGACCCTAAAATCCCCTTTATATCCTTTGTTACATGCCCCTAAGTTTTACCCTTGAATTATCCACAGGTCATATCAAAACCCACGATTTTGGCCCTGAAAACCTTTCCTCGACTTATACATGGGGTCGACTTGTATATGAGTATATGCGGTATTTGCCACAGAGAAGTAGTGGCTCCTTTCAGCCCTGTGCAACAGAGCTCCAGCCTGAAAATCAAAGCCACACAAGAGTGGATTTGTTTTGTAACGCTAGAAAATTTGCCCTAGAATTCTGGTGGGTTTTATCAATCTTAAATAGCCATGCTGTTCGGCCCCTAATGTCCCCCCATCCTTTAGCCGGGGACTCACTTCAGACAGCAGTTAATATTAACCAAGGGTAAATTTGATGCCAACATGAGCTTTAACTATGAGTAAGGGCAGTGGAGGGTGTTTTGTGCGTGAGAAGGCAGTGCTTTGGGGTGGAGAATCCAGTAGCTTTCTGTTTCTCGTCATCATATTGGAAAAGGTATTCCCTCCTTTGTGCTGGAGAGAATGGAGAAATTGATGGTGCTTGCCTTCTACCGTTTTTGTAAGTGCTAGCATGCATTTGCTTATTTACACATATACGTATATATGTACGTATTTGACAGTGGATGTAACTATCCCCTCTGCCTGATTAAGCATTCTTTCTCTCTCTCAGAAGGTGTTTTAATTAATTAAAATAAAATTAATTGAACCCATTAAATTGAACAACATTGTTACCCTATTATACGTATCCAAATTTTATAACAGCTACACTTGATAGTGCAAATTTGGCACAGATATTGTACCCCTTGCTGTTTTCAGCGCCATTTCCATTTGATATACTTTGTGTTTGTGTGTGTGTGAGTCAGCAACTGACTGTCCCGATACTGTGAATCAAACATATTTCCTAGTTTTAATTCTTCCAGCTGCATTTGTGCTTAACATTTTGCTCCATCCTCTTAAAATAACCTCTGGAGTGATGTGGGCCATACCCAGAAAACTGCCAGGAGACTGAGCGGTCCATTCCCTCTTGTTCCTGACTTAACTGGCTACATTTGCAGGAGGGAGAATCGGACAAACTCAGTGCCAGCTCTTGGTAGCTTCTTTCCAAACTCCTCCCTGGGTTAAACCGATGTAGGTACTGTACCTGATATTCTCCGTACTGCCTGCTGTCTTCAGCTTTCTCAGGTTATCCTTGAGCAGATGTCTAGTGACCCTGCCTCTGTAGCTACACCTGGGCACATAACAGTGCAACCTTTTCTTCTTGGGGTGGGGTGGGGGAATATTTGGACGCATGGATATTTTCATAGGAAGATAAAAAAGACCCACGCTGGATTTCCCCAAAAGCCGATTTAGTTCGTCATTTTGGTCTTGCAGTGACCAACACAATGCTTCAGTGGGAAGCCCAGACACCAGGATCTGAGAGAAACAGCCCACTTGTTCGTGTTTCCCAACAACTGGTGTTCAGAGACAGCCTGCTTCTGATTCTGGAGGTAATGCATAGGCATCATAGCTAGTTGCCCTGTCCTTGTCCAGGCCCTCTTTAAAAGCGTCTAAATTGGCAGCCTTGGTTCATCTTGAGAACAGAATACAGTATTGTATATAGTCATGTATAATTCTAGAAATTTTAGTCAAAAAATTGACTCAAAAAACCTGGGTTGATTTATCCACAGATCAATATAAGTACTGTACTTTAACATACATACACACACACATATATATGGACCCATCCTCTTTCTCTGAATAGTGATAAAAGGTGAGAGCTTAGTCCATCCTAGGAGCACCGAAATGAAGCATGGATGCCCTCTGCTCTCTCATCCATCCATCCTTTAGGATGAGTACAAACAGTTATGCTTGGCAGAATTTTCTAAGTTCTTTGGCATCGTTTTCCTTTACATCATCCCTTACATCCTTAGTTACATGCCCCTCAGTTTTACCCTTGACTTATCCACGGACCAGATCAAAATCCGTAATTTTGGCCCCCAAGCCTGCCCTCGACTTATACGTGAGATCAACATATAGTCGAGTATATATGGTAGTTTAAATATGTCAGTGTCATGAGCTACCTGAATCTTTAATTGTTTATTTCTGCCGGCTGACCATGGGGTTTGTTTTGGGGGGTGTCTGAAGTGTCTGTTGCCATTTTTCATCAGAAAGTTGCCCCAGCCACTTGAGAGTTTTAGTTACCCTTTTCATCAGCAGTTACACATGACTGTGTGCTCCAGGGTTGGAAATAGCTTGCCTCTGAATACCAGTTGTGGGAAAGGGCTTGTTGCAGTCCTATCCTACTTATGGGTCTACCACAACTATCAGGTTGGGCCACAGTAGTACATGGGAGGTCTAGTCCTATGGTCTGGTCCAGCATGGCTCTTCATAGGTTATGAGTAAGCATAGGATTGTGCTGTTCAGTATGTTAAATGCTTCAGTAACATATTAATTGCTTGATCTTTCTTGCATTTTAACCATAACAGAAATATCTCTCAAGCATAGTTTGATTGAATCTGATAGTTGGGCGTCTTTATTAAGTACTTTTATAAATGCGCTAAGAGAACATTGTGTTAGTTTTATCTTCAAATGGCAAGATGACCTCTAGCAGTTCCATTTTTGCGTGTCAGACAGCCTTTAGGAGTTGATTTTCCTCTGTAGATTCCCCGTCTCCTCTCTGTGAGTTTTCAGCGCAACTTAAACTTCTCCGTCGGGAAGCTCTCTCAGGATTGCCAGAATTGTTTCCAGGGCGTCAGACAAAGCAACGAAAAGCTTCTGCAAGATGCAGCAAATGCAATCGGAATCTCATTCTATACCTCTAGCGTTAGTATTTGTTGGGAGTTTGCAGTTTTTCCACGTGGCTCTTTTGGATTCAGGGGTGCTGGTTGAGAGCACTGCAGGGGTCAGGTTGAGGCCTACACATCATAGTATTTGTCTTGTCTTACACTCCTGCCCATCTCCTGTCATCACACAAGACACTACTATGGGAGACCTCTTGTCTTTTCACTCCCTCCTGATGAGGAGGCTCAGGTTGTATCCACCCCAACAGCGTCTCCAGCACTCGAGACATTCACTCCTGTTGCATCTTCAAATGGAATTGAATGTATTCCTTTTCCACAAGTTAGCAAGCTAGCAAGCATCTTTCCTCTTATCTCTACAGTAGGGCCTTCCCAGTGTGTGTCCTCCCTCTCTCACACAAACCAACCCAAGCGTCCTGGATAAAAAGATGTAGGTTGTGTGTCTCTGTACCATCAAATCCTGCGAATGCTGCAAGCTTTGGGTGCCCCAGATGGGAAAGGGGTGAAGTATTTTCACGTTCTCGTTGTTTCAGTCAAAGCAGCTCATATCCCACCAGTTATAATAAGCTGTACTTAACAACTCGGTCGTCGTTTTTGTCGGCCGAGTCGGGGAAAAAATGTGATCGGCAAAAGGCATGGTTCTGTATGGCTTTGTAAAAGTTACCAGTGATGTACAAAGATAGTTTCCATGATTGTTTTGCAGTTGGTTGCTTTACATCTTTTATATTTGAACTACACAACCTTAAATATGCATTTTGTTTTAATAAATGAAATTGGCGTTTCAAGTGTGAACTCATGTGCGCTCTCTCTCTCTCTCTCTCTCTCTCTGTTTCTTTGATTATTTTGTGAACAAAAATGTTTATTTTCTAGCTGCAAATGGTGAAGCATGTACAATAAATTGGTTTTGCTTCATTCCCCTCCACCAAAAAAAAAGCCAGTAACAACATTTGGACATTGGAGACTTGAGAGGTACCCTCGTTGCAGCTTTGTTGTAAGGATTTCTTTTCAGTTGCATGGAAAGGGGGTTCGGTGGTGACCACTCAGGTTGCTCTTTCAACAGTGCAATTGCATTTTCTTTTTTACAGTTACAACCAAAATAAATGCTATTTTTTTGGAAGAAACTTTGCCTTGTGCTGCCTTTGTGTTTTCAGTGGAGGTGTGTCTTGCTTTGGAACCCTATGATCTCTGTAATGAACTATATTGAAACAATGTCCAAGTGTAACGTAAAGGTGAGTTTGGAAACTTACATAGAATCGTAGAATGTTCAGATGACACACGTGGCCCACGGTGGGAGGAAAACTGATCCAAGCCATGCTCTGGGGCTTCAAACTGGAGCAGAAAACATCTCGGTTCAATCTGGAAAGTGCAAACTATCACACTGGTGTGCAGAGTGCACACCAATGCGGAAGGAGTCTATTGAGATTGTACTGGGGTCTGCAGTCATAGAAGCTGAAGTGACCCCCAACTAGATCAAGAAAGACCAGAGTAAATGTAGGTGAACAGGTTTGTGGCAAAGAACCTTTCCTCTTCTGTTCAGAAATAGCCGAGAGCACATCAAACCTATTTCACTTTGGTTTTTAGCAAGAGGGTTCTGTTGTCTGATCCTGGTCCTGTGTGTTAATCTGAAGGGAGAGGCGGGAAATATAAATTATTATTATTATTATTATTATTATTATTATTATTAATGTTCAAGGAGCATAACCTCTAGGAATTGTGAATCAGTGTATCTCCTTTTTAGAATGCAAGCACTCTTGGCCTAATGTCTTCTTTTCTTTTTTTGATTTTGAAAGGACAGCTTTAGCCGTGGGAAGAGCAAGTTGCTAAAGTTTTCAGGAAGGCTTGAAATATGAGGTTTTCCAGAGAAGGATGAGCAAGTGTCTAATTCTGAAGTACAGTATAGGATATCCAGGATTGGCTATTACAGACAGTGGTGGGCGTCCTGTTTGTGAAATACACAAGCGTAAGTCCATTTTATGCCTTTTTTGGTTCTTGCAGAGGCGACGGGGACAGAGCCAGGGCTCCAAGGTTGACTCGGCCTTCCATCCTTTCGTAGGTCGGTAAAATGAGTCCCCAGCTTGTTGGGGGCAATGGGCTTACAGATGGTAAACCGCTTACGGAGTGCTGAGTTCACTGATAAGCGGTATAGAAATGTAAATGCTAAATGCTAAGAGAGGCTTTTAAAAAAAAAGAATGTGAACAGGAAATTATTTCTGCTCCCTTCCTGTTGTTTTAAAAGGCTTCTCTTGGGCTTAAAATGGCCCAAGGAGGCATAAATGCATGGTGAAATTCTCCCCCCACAACCTTAGGAGGGCATTTGCCCACAACCTGGGAGGAAAATGTTTGTGGGGGATGCAGCCCTATATATGCTCCTTCGGTCCTCTAGCCTTTCAATGGTTGCCCACCTCTGAGCTAAAGGAAAAACATCTGGATGTTCATCTGCTGTTTCCCCTCACTCTTCACACACCAGAAAATGGCCAGGTTCGGAGAGCCTTGGTTCCCCCCTCCAAATAAACATTTCTTTCAACAAGCAACCATCCAAAATGACACTGAAAAAAATCAGTGCAGCTGATAAAAATCCAGCACAAATGAAGTGTTCATCAACTTTATTTTATCCGTTCTTTAATTTGTTGCTACGAAATGTCAAGGAGTAGTCTTGTTCTAGTCCCGTTCAAATCGTCATGAAGGCATGCCTTGATTCCTCCCCCCCCCCCAAATTATTAACTTTAAAAGCAATAAATACACCCATTTGATGTTCCGTATAGTTTAAATACATTAAGATCACTACTTTGTTTCTAAGATCAACAAAGCACATAATTGTCTATATTCTACCCGTCTTTTAAGGTGACACTTTATACGCAGGACAAATATTGAATAAATATCCAAAATATATTGAATACATATATAAATATAAGAATAAATTTTAAATAGGCTATAAATATAAACAAATATGTTGATTTGTGTTGATAAAAAATACTTTTTAAATAGAATAAATATCTCTTTTTAATAGCTATAAAAATGATAGCAGTCCTAGAGCTGTCTACTTGGTATATCCAATGCAAGTCTTGCTAGGAATCGATCCCATTGAGCTTGTGTGCCATGCTCATATCAATGCCCTGCTTTTAATAGAATGTGCACACCTGCCTGTAAAACCCAATATTTAACTTGAGCTTAACACAAGCCGCTCTGTGCACTCCTTAAAGTCTTTGAAAGCATTGTGAAACATCGTTTTCCGTATTTGCTGGCCGCGATGTGACGAAGAATCGGAAGAAGAGGGGGCTGTGCAGTTGAGATAGCCTCGATGGACTTCCAAGATGCTCGCGATGGTGCTCAACAAAGATTTTTTGTCCGACGGTGACACAATATCATCGCTCATTGAGCTGTTAAAGTGTTTGAATACTCTTTCAAAAGGTCGGAGGGTGTCACAGATTTGAGACTGGTTGCCTGCTTTCAAAACGCTGCACTTGGGTAGTCCCGGGAAGTTGCTGGATGTCTCCTCATAACCCCCTCTGTTAGTCCCTGTGGCCTTTCCCTGTACAATGGAAAAGACGACATCCGCTTGTTCATACAAATACAGAGATTAGAGAGGAAAAAATATTACAATATAGAGAGACTTGTATAAAGAGTCCAATAAAGAGACTCTCCGAGAGACTCACTGCTTTCTTCCCACAAAGAGGCCTGTATCTCCAGACCTTTCCTGGCATGCCGACTGCCTGACTCCAACATTGTGAACTTCCTCGGCTCTTTTGCCTCCCTCTGCATGCTTTTTCAAACAGCTTGGCCCAATGGAGAAACCTGTTGTTTTGAAAACTTGATTTTTTCCCTCTCCCCCTGCCTTTTTGGTTGCCCTCATAAAGGTATTAAGCACACCACAGACTTTGGAATCATCTAACCCCTAACACTCTTCCTAACCAGCAGACAGTTACAAGGGCTATTTATTGAGACTTTACAAGGGGCAGAGCCTAAGTAAGCGAGCTAGTCGTAGCTGGCACCATCTCTTGGGATGATCACTTTGTTTCAGCGCTGATGGACCCTAACTTTTGCACCACCAGTGCCAGTGGGCATCGGCTGCTTCTGCTTCTGGCATGTCCATCTCGGGCATTTTCTTTCTCAGCAATAGCAGCAGCAGCACTAGAGAAGGGGTAGTTTGAACAAGCAAAAAAAGCCCAGAAAATAAGGACCCTGCAGCTGAGCACCTGGCAGGAATGGGGCATACATTCTCTACACCTGGGCTGAGAAAGAACATACCACTCCGCCCGCCACCTATTTCCCCAGGACTAACTAGGGCTCAAACAAGAAGCACAATCTAACTGAGGACTATGGACCAAACCTCTGAAAACTTTGGAGCGTGAGTCTGAGAAGCCTATCCCTCCCCAAAGGTAACTTTCCCAAGTTCTTCCAAGGATTGCTGGGTACTGGGGGGGATTTTAGGGAGAGAAGGAAAATTTCATTGGGGAGGGCAGAGATTTCCCCTGCTTCTCGAGGGTTGTTCCATCCAACAGCAAGAAATGAATGTTCAATATGAAGAAAAGCAAGGCAATGGAGTTTGGAGCTATGTTGACCAAGAAACCAGTCGCCGCCGCTCCTCTCCAGTTCAAAGCCCCATTGCTCCGTGTGTTATGAGACTTCATTGCAACCGAAATGACAGACCATGGACTCTTGCAAAAGGTCCTAGCCTGAAATGCATTGGGTCTAATGAAATGAACGAAGCTCCACATTACGAGTCAAACTTAGACATTTTCATTCCTCATTTCAGTGTCTCAGTATCCAGGCAGGCCCAAGTAATAGAACTAGCTTAGCAACCAGATGAAGCCCCCAACAAGAGATTTTAGTCTCAACTCGAGTAGACCCAATGGAATGAATGAGGCATTCTGCATACCCTCCAACATTTCAGAGAGGAAAAACCAGGACCGATGTGACCAAACAACAACACACTGTGGTCAAGATGGCAAACGTTATTAATGAGGAAGGACACACAAGCTAGAAGAGGCTGCAGCGTTTTGCTTTTGCCCAAGCTTACTGGGAATTGCAGGTTTCCCCTCCTCTCCTCTGCCCCTGGCAGAGTTAATGGAGTGCAAACTACTTTTGTACTTTGAATTCAGCTTGCAGCGACTGAGGGAAACTGGAAAAGGTAAAGGGGGAAAGTGGGAGGAGGAAAACGAAACTGGGACGTTTTAAAAGCAGCTGGAAAAGTAGGATGAGAGAGGATTAATCAGAACTGTCTTTGCCAAATCGGGACAATTGGAGGGTATGCTTCTGGAAGTCCCATTGATTCCAATGGGTCCACTCTCGGGACTACAATTGGAGTTAGTCTATTGAGAGTAACAGGGCTACAGAGAGAGTACCAGTCCATTCATATAAATTGCAGCCAAAGGAGCCTTATTCGCCAGGAAATTCTCCTAACCATTAAAATTGGTGGGAATTGTGTGGGAGAGAACTACTGCGTTGTTGCACTGACTTTCCCAGGTTATTGGGCCATACACCTTTACAGCCAGGAACACAGAGCAATATTGCAATATCTTTATCTCACATTGTTGTTGTTTGTTGTTGTTGTGCCTCCAAGACATTTTTGACTGATGGTGAACCTTAGACCAACCTATCGTGGGTTTTTCTTGGCAACTTTCTTTGGAGAGAGTTTGTCGTTGCCAAGCTCTGAGGCTGAGAGAATGTGACTTGCCCAAGGTCACTGAGTGGGTTTTTATGTTTGAGCGAGGATTTGAACCCTGGTCTCCAGTGTCGTAGTCCCAACGCTCGCCAAAACAGAATAGACAAAGTTGAGCATACTTACATAATCCTTGAAAAGCTCTGTTGCATACTTGACTAACTCCTCGATGTACGATACTAGAGACTGGTTATGCTTGCCGTGTGGAGCAGAGAAAGCTGTGATGAAGCAGAGGGCAAAGACCAAGCCGCAGATTTCTGTTTGGAAGACAACAAGTTAAATCGATATGATGGTTCGTTGTAAACCAAGAGTCAGAGGTTAGCAGGACTCCTCTATCACTCTGCGTAAGTTACGTGACTGACTTTACTTATACTTAGCTATGTAACATAGGTGCAAAGAAACCCTGTTAGTCCATTGTGAAGATGTGTAGTGGGACACCGGCAAGAGTCTCCTGATGCACGTCAGCACTCCACGGTTGGTGTCCTGATGTACAATGGGACTGATGTTCATCGCTTGTTATGCACATTGGTCCCATTGTGCTTTGGTCACTTTGCCGGCTCCCCTGCATAGTAACATAACAGCACCCCTTTATTGGATAAAGGCATTACAGAATGTGCCAGTTCTAATTCCCACAGGTGTAAGTCCCCTTATGAAGACGGATGTCCCCAATAGGATTCTGCCCATTAAGACTTGGGAGCTTTCCCTTTTCTCTCGTTCTGTGTCAGTGGTTTTTTCAAACTGTTTTGAAGAACAGCATTGATCAGAAGGGAAGTTCCTTCGGAAGTTGCGGGACGCCCTCCCAAAGCACCTTGTCCGCCATGCCTGACCCTCACTCCCAAAGTGGAACACGATGAAAGCGATGGGTACGTGGCAGGCAGCGCATGCGATCCCATGCTAGATTTGGGAGGGTGAGTTTAAAAAAAACAACGTCTCCAAGCTTTGTCTAGAACAGAAGTGGGAAATAATTTGGGCCCCAGAGGCTGAGGAACATCTCAACATACTTTGCTGGGCAAATGGGCGCAGGAATTCTACCACTAGGGATTAAAGAAAAACACCCCCAAACAATTAGACTCTGTGAGGACGTCTGCCCTCTATTTCCTTCTAAGATGAAGTGAAGAGCCTGCATTTGTGGCAAAACCCGGTTCCAATGTCTGGATGTGTTGGTAAGGTCATGGAGTAACAACCGTCTACATTCATACCATCAGCTTGCTTCCCCATATAATACAATATGGCTGAAATCCTCTTGGCGCTTGGGAGCAGCCACTGAGAAGGCCCTGTCTTATAAGCAAATCCAGTTAATTCAGTGGCTATACACTGGATTAATAGGACCGAGGCTCATATAATAGAAAATATAATTTAAAATAATATGTAATAACATATGCCATTAATAAATGCTATCCTGTCGTGCAATATACTTACTTTTAACAGCCAGCATGGTTACCGGAGTTGTAAAAGTAGCAGTCGTCAGCTGTCCTTTGCCTGTTGGGCTTCTTTGTCTTTGTCGTGGATCTTGGAACTGTATTTATACGGTCTGCACTCTTCGATCATATCTCTCCTGCCCTGTTACGTGGCCTTTGAATGGGTTCTTCCCTTGTGTGGCTAATGCGCAAATGGGATGTGGTACTGATTTTGATCAATTTCCTCTAATCACAGATTTCTCTTGCTCGCTTTACCATTGGTTCAGAGTGATGCTTATCAGTTGAACTAGAGGAGCCCTTCTTTGAATTCAACTGGCAGCTGGATCTCCCGTCTGACCTCTGGCCCGGCAGTGTGTCTGAACATATTTGTGCCCTCATGCCCTCTGAGATGCAGCCCACCCCTCACGACCTACATTTTAAAAGCTAGAACTGCCCTTCTTGCTCATTAATCTTGGGATCTGTAGTTTGTGAGTCTCATAAACCCCCATTGCCACAACCTCAAACTGCATGGAAACATTTGGTCTCTTCCAACACAATGATTCTATGATTTGGCCTCAACCAAAAAATGTCCAACTGCTTCCTTAGGGGAACTCAGGTGGGCATAGGACAGCCACAGAATGCCAGCCTAAATCTGCCATGGGTTACGCCATGTTCTTGTGGGGATGAAGAAGAGCCCAGAAGTTTGCTCAAGGGAGCCAGTGTGCCGATTCAGTGTTCTCAGCAGTAACACTGCGCCTTCGTGCAGAATGTGGCTTCTGCCATTTAAAAACGACTAATGTGGTCCAGAATCCTCTGTCATGGTCTATGAATTCAGAGACATAGCCGCGTGAGTTTGGAATATCAGTGTGCAAAGGGATCTTGTAGCACCTTGGGGACTGTGAAAGAAGTCATAAACCTGGTCTACTTCCTCAGATGCATGCATGGGCAGCACTTCATCACTCCAGGCATCTGAAGAAGCAGACCTAAGTCTACGAAAGCGTATGCTACAACTTCTCTCACAGTTAGTTTCAAAAGTGTTACGAGATCCCTTTGCACCACTGTCTCAACTTTACGTATATTTAACTATGTAGGAGAAGCACTCCATAACGGATCCTACTGATGGGCATGCTGGTGTCCTGAGGCACGTTGGGTCTCATTGTCTGTCGGTCCTATTACGCATCAGTCACTTTTCTGGCTCTCCTGCCTAAGAAGGACGCGGCAGGGATAGGTGAGTAGGGATGGCGCCTTTGAGCCCAGAAGGGTTGGCCATGCAGGAAAGTACATATCACCGTTCTGATTTGCTCTGTGGGGTTTTGGGTTCCTTCTTTAAGCAGAGGCTGGATGGCCATCTTTCAAGGATGCTTTGATTGGGAGTTCCTGCATGGCAGGGGGGTTGGCCTGGATGGCCCTTGGGGTCTCTTCCAACTCTGATTCTATGGTTCTAAGGGAACAGCTGCCCTTTTCTGGATATTGATAATACAGAACTGCCCAGTTCTAAGTCCACCTGCAAAGACTTAAATCCCTGACTGGATTCTGGCCTCAATTTTTTTAAAAAATTAATCCGTTTAGGCAGGAATTCAGGTTTGCAGTTACGGATTTGTAACCTGGAGTACTAGCTCTCTGCCCGATTTCACAAAGCTTATGTATTCGTGATGGTGGCCCTATTGGCACAATTGTAAGAAATCTGCCAGCCGTTGCCAGGTCTGTCCTCCTGTCAATGGAGGTGCAGAGGACCAGCCCTTCTTGCCGGCGATCTCCAGCATGAGGAGGAGGAATTGCAAAAGGGGTCCTGTTTCTGATCATTGCAGCTGAGATCGCTTGCGGGAGTTCATGCGAGCGTCAATCCTGATCAACAGGAGAACAGACCCCCGTTGCTTGCAGTGTCCGAAGCCCGGAAAGGCAAGACTGGAAGGGGCGAGTGAGGAAATAAATAAGTATATTTCGCTGAGTAGCTGATCGGGGATCTTGACTGTGATTTTTTTCCCCTCCTATTTTTCATTCAGGTCTTTTTTAATCGCCAAGGGAGCATGAAGCACACGTACTCCTGATTTTGATCAACTTCTTTTCTGGTGGAATCTGTGACACGGCAGGGATATGTGAGTTGGGATGGCGCCTTTGAAAGGGTTGGCCACGCAGGAAATTACTTATCACCGTTCTGATTTGCTCTGTGGGCTTCTGGGTTCCTTCTTCTCCGACACACAAGAGTGGCGAGAAAGTGGTACCACTTTTCCCTTGAGCGATAAGTGCCTGAATGCATCACCCTTTCACTCCAATAAATCCAAAATCCCCTTTTCCCTAGTCATTGGCTTCCTTCCTCCACATTCAAAAAGTCACTTCTGAAGAAAGACTTTTTTTTTCCCCTTCTGCGTCGGAGGAAGATAAAATCAAAAGGCCCAGAAAGGAATCGGAAGTAAAAGGAAAAGAAAGGGGGATTTGATTTCTACACCCACAAGTGATGAAATCGCACTGCGGCGAAGGATGGCCTGGCTTTCACACTGTGTCATGCCGCTGCCTCTTCTCACCTTTGACAAGAGTCTGGTTTAGATGCACAACCACACCACACCACACCGAAGCGGCTTGGGAAGCCCTCGATCGGCCAATCTGGGGCTGCATCTACACTACAGAATTAATGCAGTTTGACACTGCTTCAACTGCCATGGCTCAACCTGATGAAATTCTGGGATTTGTCATTTTGGGGACATTTAGCCTTCTCTGTTGGAGAGCGCTGGGGCCAGAACAAACTACAAACCCCAGAGCCATGGCAAATAAAGCGGTGTCAAACTGTATTGATTCTGCAGTGTGGCAGCAGCTCGGGTGACAAAAAGGGGTAGCATCTCCTTTGCTTGTTTTTATTTCCCATGTTTGGAATTGTGTACACGCCCGTGAAATGCATGCGCACTTGTATGTGCCTTCACATCCCTTATCGACTTATGGCAACTCCATTGATTTCGCAGGGTTTTATTGGCCAAGGAATCCCGAGAGATGGTTTTGCCAGTGCCTTCCTTTGAAACAGAGCCCTCAGCTTCTGGGGTTCCCTGGCAGACTCCCATCCAAGGACTATCCAGGGCTGACCCTGCTTAGCTTCCAAAAACAGATGGGATCTGGTAATGTATCTCTCTCTAAATACTCCCATCACGCCTCACTCGCATCAGTGTTGGCTTGGGCAGATGAGTGGAAGCCGGGTTTTTCACCTTGCGCTTTAAAGGGAATTGTTTCTTTAATTTTTTAAAACTTTGGTATCATCTGACTTTAGCTGTACATTGTTTTAATTCGCGGCAAGCTGCCGTAGAGCCAGCCTGAGGCGGTGGTTTGGGCGTCGGGTGACAGCTCTGGAGACCAGAGTTCAAATTCCTGCCCAGCCGTGGAAGCCCATTGGGTGACCTTGGGCAAGCGCCACTCTCTCAGCCTCAGAAGACGTCAAAGGCAAAAAAAAAACCCTCTGAATAAATCATCCCGTAAAAACCGCGTGATGGAGTCGCCCGAAGGTTGCCATAAGTTGGAAACAACACGATGGCGCACAATGAATGACTTACAGAAAATCTGAGCCATGGGCTGAGATGTGCAAAAGGCATCGGGAAAGAATTACTTTGCAGAAATCTGGTATCTGTTCATGATCTGTGCCCTGCGTGCAATTTGACACCTCCGCTTTGATTCCTTCCCCCACGTCGGTTGCTTTGCGGAAAGTATTTCAAGTGATTTCTTTTGGGTTAATCTTGCCCCACGATCAGACTTTTTTTTTTCCGTTTGTTGCAAATACTTGGTACGGCAACTTTCTCGGCGATGGGTTTGTCGCACGGTTTTAGGGTTAACTTGGGGAGGGGAGAGCAATGCCTCTGGCCTGACTGGCATGGCTTCCATCCAGAAGCAGGGCCTCTGCGGCGGAGTGGGGCAACGGTTTGTGTGTGTGTGTATGTGTACATGTGTCCAGGATTTCAGCTTTCAGGCACTCTGAAATGTGACCCCTTTGGAGAAGGAAGGCAACTGGTGCGCACATCTGATGCTGATGCTGTGTGTCTTCTGGCATTGCCTAGCAACCAAGATAGTCTCCCGGCAACCGAGGACGCACTCAGCTGGTACCCAAGGCGTTCCTTTGGCCGGTGGAAAGGAGAGCCATGGGTCGCAGGCAGGGCTGTTGTGTGTCTTGAACTGCCAAGGCATGGAAAGCCTGAGCGTCTCGGCGGCCTTTCGGGATCACCTTCGCAAGCTGTGCCTGAACCGGTTTCCCTGCGGGATCGGCAGCTGGGTAAGAAAGAGGCGCATTGACGCCTCCTCATCTCTTTTCTTCCACATTGCCCAGGAAAAAGCCTTTGGAGCATTCGCCCGGGAGTCTAGGGGCCTTCAGGCTATACAGTTCCCATGCTCTCCTTCCACTTTTGGGATTTGCAATTTCGAGAGACCCGTTGAGAAATCTTAGTCAGCTCCAGCGCTTCAGCAAACCAGAAATCCCAAGACTCTTAAAAGTTGAATCAAAACGCTATGGTTAGTAGGGTTGCCGGGCCTCCGGGCCCGACGGCTCTTTTCCAGTTGTCAGGGCAAAGGGGAGGAATCTCAGGGCAAGAGCAATGGTTTGAAAGGCCTTGATGCTTAACACGTTCCCTGGGCCTGACTCCTGTGACATCATAAGAAGTCACACATCAGTCCCCGGTTTTTGTCCCTGAAATCTCAGGACCCGAGACGTGAGTTGCTATTCCAAACATAGTGCGAAACCCAAGGATCTTTGACTTCCCTGGGCTTTTTTTCAAAATAAGAAGCAACCCAAAAGTCTTTGCTCCTGGGGCCTTCCACCATCCACTGCCCTTTGCAATAAATTCCTATTTGTTTGTTTTGCCTAATGGCATGTACATTTGGAAACGAAATAAGTTTCTTTTACTGTGTATAGCAATTTTTACTAACTTAAGATACATAAAAAGACAGCTTTGCTGCCTCCCGAAAATAAAAACCGTGCGAGGCACATGTTGCTTCCTGCTACCCTAATATGGGTTTTCTTTCCGTAGCGTATTTTAAAAGAACACTCATTTCCTAGTCTTCTGAGAACTAAGCTCAGACTTTGCATCAACAGCACTGTCCTTTCCTTATTTTTCCAAAAAAAACAAACAGCTCAATCCTTCGTCTATATTTTGGTTTAGTTGGTGCAAAGCCCAGACACAAACCTCAAGCCTATTTATTTAATGTTTCCCTAACCGATAACCCAAAAAGACACTTTTTAGACTGACAGTTCTTGCACATTTTAGCTCTTGGTTTCAGTTATATAGTGCCTGAGGGAACAGAATTGTTATATTTATTAATAAAACTGCCATGACAAGCTGCCTTGGATGGGATTTCTATCCTAAGAGGTGGGATGTAATAATGTATTAAATAAACACTAAATTATTGTTTTAATACAATAAATGCATAATAAATAAGACTGTTTTGCCTTACAGGGCTGTCATCTGTTCTCAGATTATAAATTAGACAGAAAGGGTCAGTCCTTCCCTTCCCTTTTCTGATGGGCTACCCTTCCTTTTTGACAGCCCCAATTGATCCTCTGTCATCCCAATTTTCAGCTGTTTTTTTTTTGAAATGTCCCAGTTGCTTTCTTCTTCCCATTCTCCCCCAGCTTACTTCAGTAGCGACAAACTGAATTCAAAGTGCAAAAGTAGTTTGCGCTCAGTGAACTAAGCAGCAGGGAGGAGAAAGGATAGAGCAGAGCCGTGCCCTTCCCAGTAGACTTGGGCAAAAGCAAACTGCTGCGGCGTCTCCTAGCTTGTGCGTTCTTCCTCCTTTATAACCTTTTCTGTCTTGATCCCCATGTGAGGTCGCTTGGCCACCCATGTCCCAGTTTTCACCTGTGAAATGTTGGAGACTATGCGGTGGGCCTGTCAGGCCTTGACTTTAAGGAGACAGAGGACAGTTAGGGAGATTCACTATTTCCTGTAAGCAGCATCAGTGGACCTGGTTTTAAGCCGAATACAAGAGGACAGGTCCCTGCCTTTTGGAAAATACAAAATACAACACGGGAAGGTTTGGGAACTGGCTAAAAACAGGGTAAAGGTGTACATGGTTGTTTATTTAGACTCATGACTGGCCACATCTGGACTGCTTTGTCTTTGTTCCGGTTCCTTCCAATTTTATACTGGGTTAAAACAAACCACCCTAGGTAGAAAAAGTCTCCAGTTGTACTGGGAGCTGGCCAGTACATTCCATATGCATTGAGTCCAGTTGATCAAATGTCCAAAACTACATTTCCATGAATCTCAATACATTATATATTCACGCGTCGCGAAAACAGTGAGGTCTTCTGACCATTGAGTCATGGGCCGTGAATGTTTATCTTCCCAACCTGGAGTGTAAGAGCCCTTTCAGCCTCACAACTCTAGCACTATAATTCCACTTTTAACTGCCGTGGCTGCGTCCGATGGACTCCTGGGATTTGTAGTTTGGGGAAGCGCCAGAGTGCTCTGAGGTGAGAATTTTAAATGCCCCATCCCTAAACTGCAAACCTCCGGATTCAAGTGGAATTGTAGTGTTATAACTGTGTGGTGTGAAAGGGCCCTGCATCTTTTTGTAACAGTAAAAGCATGCAGAGTCCAACAATGTTAATCCTCAAAGGCCAAATATTTTTCTAATATAAAATAAATACACTGGATTACATCCAACTCATCACTCTAACTGACACTGCTCTATACTATGGATTTGCGGTTTGGCGTAGTACTTAGAATTCTCTAGCTTCCTCCCTGGAACCAAAGCATCAGCACTCTCTGGCAGAGAAATCTAAGTCCCTTCCCAAACTACAAATCCCAAGATTCTGTCAGGTGGAACCATGGCAGCTAAAGTGGTATCAAAATGCTATAATTGTATCGTATGTATACATCCCAAGGCCTTTGGTTAATTTAATTTCCACAAAGTCCTTGTTCCACCTTAGCCATCTTGGTTAGTAGTCAAAGCTAGAGACCGAATCTCTGTAAAGTCATCTTGTTCCTTTTAAAAATCTGTCTAGTTTCGACACGTCATCCTGTGGCTGTGAATTCCACAGTTTAAAGTGTATGCACTTAAGTGTATGCTAAAAAATCTGACCATGATGGAAGGTGTCAGTAGCATTTCTTCAATGGTGCATCTGCCACGGCGCATACTTAAAGCACACTGTCTAAATGTCCGTTACTTGTATCTGTTTTTAATTATTATTAAACGGAGCTATACTGGGTTGAGTAGCCGATCCTTTTGTTCAAACGTCCCCCTTGTCTGTCTCCCACCAGCCAGTATTTTTACTTTCTGCTTTCTCGTCCTTGATGCAGAACAGGTCCCGTTACCCACCAAGGAAAGGCAAAAGGGTTGGCAGCCATGCCTTCCTCCTGGTCAAGCCGCCTTTTCGTGGTGGGCTCCCGCCGCCTGAGGAAGAGACGACAGAAGCGCTGATGGAGTTTCTGAGGAGTCCTGGCTCGCTCTGGGTTCTGCCCCCCAGATGCAACGCCGCGGATCAGCAGCTGAGAGAACTAGCTGTGCAGTTTCCGCAGATCATCCGAGACACCTTCATCTTCTCCTACTTCCGATCGCTCCGGATTGTCAACAGCAAGGTGAGTGACCAAGAGGCCCGGGGGTTAAGGCCCCATAGACAGATGTGCCAAGGAATCCGGGGTACGCCAAGGGTCGGAAACATGTAGCCTGGGGGGAGATCTGTGTAGCCCTTGTCTCTCATACCTTCCAACTGTACCTTCTTTGCCAGGGACAGTCCCAGTTACTCCTCTGCCATCCCGTTTTCCAGCTGCTTTTAAAATGTCAGTTTATCACACTAGGGGGGCACACAGGATTTAAACGAGAGTTAAACAGGAATTAAACAGGAAATGCCCTATGTTTCACACAGGACATTTCCCGTTTAATTCCCGTTTACATCCTGTTTGCCCCCTAGTGTGATAATATAACCCGTGTGATAAACCCGTTTATAACCTGTATATAACGGGTTTATAACCCGTGTGATAAACCCATGTTTAGTGTGATAAACCCGTGTAAAAGTGTGATTTCCCCCCTTTGTCCTCAGCTTACTTCAGTTGGTGCAAAATGATTTCAAAGGGCAAAGGTAGTTTGCATTCCACTAACTCAGCAGATTAGAACAGATAGAAGGGGATAGCATCTTGCTCTTCCCAAGAGGCTTAGGCAAAAGCAAACTGCTGCAGCCTTTCCTAATAGGTGTGTGAATACCACACTATTGTGTTGCTTGACCACATGTGTCCCAGTTTTCATCTGTGGAAGGCAGCCTTGGTTTCTTTGGATGCTTAGACAGAGGTCATCCTACTTTGCAATAAAAGGGTGGATTGAGACGATCTTTTGGTTCCATTTCACTCCCCGAATACGTGTCTTGGTTTGTTTTCCCTTCTTCCCAGGTGACTGAAATTGATGCTGGTTTATTAAAGTTCCTAAACTTGGAAGAGCTCATCCTGAGCACAAATGAAATCAGGAAAATCAATTCGACTAACCTCCCTCGGACGCTCAGGGTAAATGAAGGGGGAAAAAGACAACAACAAAAAAAGGCAGTGGGGGGAAACACAACAAACTACAGTGGGCTTCCACAACCTAGCACCCTCCACATGTGTTCGACTTCAGCTCCTATCATCTCCAGCCAGCAGAGGTATTTGTCCTCTCATGGAGGACAATTGGTTGGGAGTGTGTGTGTGTGTGTTATTTGTCTGGGTTACCCAGTGAAACACAATTGTAAGTTGCAATGAGCCAAACTACTCCTTTTTGGGACAATGCACCATGATCTAGCTGATGGTGGCATACATTAGGAGTTTATTGCACATGTGGCGGCGCATTCAAGGACACAGAGTAGTGGATGAGCACACGTTGATTCTGTGCGTTGCCGTTGCACACTGCACATTGTAGTTCCGCGACAGAGTGTCAGTCTCATGCATTGGCCATTGACCCCACTCACACTGGTATTCAGCATAGGGGCTTCAGAACATAACTCTGCTGAAGTCTGGAGCCAAAAAGGATTTGGGATCCAGTGTCCTTTCCCCATTTTCTGTGGTGGACTAACTCTGCCTCCAACCCCTTCTGCTTGTGCTCCTTCCCTTTCCCTTTGGCAGGTGCTGGAGCTTTGTGGCAATAAAGTTAGCAGCTTGAAGGAGTTGTGCATCAACTCACCCCCAGGACTTCAGCACCTTGGCCTAGGCTACAACTGTCAGCTCAGCTCACCTGAAGAGCGATACATCACTGCCAAATGCTGGTAAGGGCAAGTTCTGAAGGAGACGGGAATAACACTGGTGTAGCACCAGCCAGCTTTGGTTTTTTTCCCCTTTGGGTGCGTCGTTGCAGTCAATGGGGAAAGGTCGGTGAAGTCTCAGAGCAGGTCAGGGATAGTTTGGGATGAAGGAATCCCAGGACCGTGGCTGCCTCTGCACTCCAGCAATAATGCAAGCTGGCAATGCTTTAACTGTCATGGTGCTATGCTATGGAGTCCTGGGATTATAATTCCATTTTTTTTAAAAAAAACAATGTTACACTAGTTAAGCATTAGGATCTTTTTTCTTCCTTTGCTAGCATTATTTCCCATGTTTTGTCTCTGTTGAATCTGGGTCTTAAGAGTTGCATGTATTGGCAGTGGCCATCTTAGCTAGTTCTGGGATAATACGAACAGACCGTCATTTTGTTTTGGGAAGTACTGGATTAATTTACACAGCCTTGGAAACTGGACATGAATAGTCCTTGTAAATGCTGGGGGTTCCCTGGGAATACTTCGGAATGGGGGAAAAGTCACGCAGGGCTGCGTCTGCACTGCAGAAATAAGCAGAGCTCTGGTGCCGCACGAAACTGCAGTTCCCCAAATTCCGTAGCGTTGAGCCATGGCAGTTAACGTAGTCTCAAACCAGGTTATCTCTGTCGTGCGGACGCAGCCCAGGTCTCCTAAATAAAATTGGGAAGGACAGGCACAAAACCAGGGATTTTCTGGTTTTTCCAGTCAGTCTAAATGGGCCCGTTTCCCATGCGTGGATTCCCCTAACAGATGTACTTGGCTGCCGCCATATCACTAAACACATCCTGGAACAGTTAATATATTTGTTGGTAAATGTGTTTCTCCCGCTGCTTTGGTTTTAGGCCAAACCTCGTCTCCCTCGACTTGAGCTATAATAATTTCACCAACTTGCTAAGCCTCCTTACAAGGCTGTCGGCTCTGGAGAAACTCCGGATCCTTATCCTGCAAGGGAACCCACTGGCTCTGCTTCCCGGCTATCGGGGGTTCACCATAGACAGCCTCCCCAAACTTTGCACGCTTGACGACGTGATCATTACGCCGGACGAGAGGCACAACTTCTTAGGCCTGGCGAGCGAATCAGGTGAGGCCTCCTTAGTCTGAAAATCTCTCTCAGGGTGAGGTTGGTTTCTTCTGCTTGGACTGAGGAAGGCTCAGGCTGAATCTTGTGCTGGGTTTGATACTGCTTTTAACTACCATGGGGCTCCGTGTGATGGAATTCTGAGATCTGCAGTTCTGTGAGAGAGCTCCGGTGCCGCCACAAACTACAGATCCCAGGGTTGCGTAGAAGGTAGCCATGGCATTTGAAGGTAGGATCATTGTCTGAAAATCTTTTAATTCCATTGGGGAACTCCTTCAACCATATCTCTCGCTGAGGCTTAAGCAGCTTGGCAGACATGTGCATCAGAGCCTGGACTACAGCTCCCAAAATCCTCCGTGGCCCATGCTGGCTAGAGGATTTGGGGAACTGTAGTCCAAAAAAACCCTCCTCCCACCAAGAGTGGTAACTATGCATTGTGTGGCAATAGGGGAATAACAGGAGGTGCGATAACCACTAAAGGGAAAATGTGAAGACACACAGTGGAAGGTGCGTATGCAATTTGCTTCCAACTGAAATGCATGAGGCATGAATGCAATCTTTTGGTTATTTCCAACACTGAGTGTTCATGACACTGATCAAAATAGCACTGTCCGCACACAAAAAACGTGGTACCTCAAAGCAGAGCGTTATGAGGCAGAGGTTACAGAGAAATAGAAAACAAGGAGTGAAATGGAAACGCTGGGATCCTGAACTTCACACTACAACATTTTGATGCAGTTCCCACTTGTTGTTGTTGTTGTTGTTGTGTGCCTTCAAGTCATTACTGACTTACGGCAACCCTAAGGCAACCCTATCACGTAGTATATGTACATCTAAACATGATCTCCCGTTTCTGGAGCATCTATGCTTACGGGCCTCCTATGAAGATGTGAGTACTTCATGGTCCTTGGGCGGCCCCTACCGGTTAAATCTTTCAAGCCTCCTCTTTAACAGACTGGTGCCATAGTGGTTTGAGCATTGGACTAGGACTGCATCCGCACTGCACAAATAATCTGGGTTGAACCCACTTTAACTGCTGTGGCTCAGTGCTATGGAATTCTAGGAATGGTCGTTTGTTGTGGCACCGTACCACGACAAAGTACAATTTCCAGAATACCGTAGCATTGAGCCCTGGCAGTTAAAGTGGGATCAACCCTGATTATTTCTGCAGTGCGGATGCAGCCCAGGATTCTGGAGACCCAGGTTCATTTCCCTGTTCGGCTATGAAACTGGTCAAGTCGCACTCTCTCAGAATAAGGGGAAGACAGTGGCAAACCTCCTCTGAACAAATCTTGCCAAGAAAAATCCCTTAGGATTGCCATAACTTGGAAATGACTTGAAAACACACAAGACAACAACAACCAGTTTGTCCATGCTTGTGGAATTTGGGCCCTTTCACATCAAACGATTATATAGGTTGAATCTCCCTTATCCAAAACGTTTGAGACCAGAAGTATTTTGGATTTTGGAATATTAGCATATACATATGCAAATCCTGGAAATGTGGCATTCCTGTACGTTTTGTATACACCTTATACACATAGCCTGAAGGTATTTTTATGCACAGTGTTTTAACAGTGTTGTGCCTGAAACAAAGTTTGTGTACACGGAGCCCTCTGAAAGCAAAGGTGTCACTGTCTTAGCCATCCATGTGGACAATCTTGGATTTTGGAGTATGATGGATTTGGGAATTCTGGACAAGGGAGAGTCAACCTGTAGCGCTCAGATTCCCCTTTAACTGCCACGGCTGCACCCTGTGAAATCCTGGTGTTTGCTGTTTGTGGAGGCACTAGAGCTCTCTGGCAGAGAATACTAAATCTCCCTCTCTAAATGGCACATTTCAGGATGCCATAGGATGGAACCATGGCAGGTAAAGTAGCATCATAGTGTTATCACTGTGCGGTGTGAAAAGGCCCTTTGTTTGAAAGGCATACAAAGGAAGAATGAGCTGACACATTCTAGTTTTATTTGCTGTCCTCGGCACAGCTCGGAAACGTTGCTTGTTTAGATGACACCAACGCTCAGAAAGGTTTGGGGGAATCAATGTGGGGTGGGGAAATGGACCGGAGTATCCTGGGAGAAGATGTGGCTGCCTGGCACCTTTAATGCTTTGGCACCTTCCTCTTTGCCCACTGCCTTCCACTTTTACTGAGCATTATCATCTTTTCCAAGAAGTCACATCATCTCGTGATGTGTCTAAAGTGCGCCAGCCTCAGTTTAGTCGCCTTGGCTTCTAGGGAAAGTTCAGGCCTGATTTGCTCTCGGGCCCATTTAATTGTCTTTTGGGCTGTCCTTAGTATCCCTAGATCTCCAGGGTTAGGATTAGGGTTAGGGTTAGGGTAAGGGATATGAGAGGGAAATGAGGCAGATGTGGTCCCTGGGCTCTCTGCAGTTGTGTAACCAACTCCCTGATATTAGATGCAGGCTGTAATCCCTCCCCAGAGGGCTCACAACCTACATTAACTTTTGTGTGTCTTTTTTTGTGTGACAATTTTTGTGTGTCTTCCCCTTTTGCAGAGATTCTGAAGCGCAGCACCAAAATGATTGTCTCCATTGGCAAAATCAGAGGGATTCCTTTCCCCGTTGTCCCAGAGGAATTAAAAAGTGGCCCTGAGTCTCCGGTGATCACCTACAACTACTACGTGACATACGAGTTTGCCAGAGGCGAAAGAAGACAGAAAGAAACTGTCAAGGTACGCAAGTTTAAAATCCATTGCTTGGGGAAAAAAAATTGAGAGCCCACGTGGTTTGAGTGTTGGCCTAGGACATGGGAAGACCAAGGTTCAAATCTCCGCTCAGCCATGAAAACCCACTGGCTGACCTTGGCCAAGTCCCACTCTCTCATGGCAAACGTGAAATTATCTTACTAAGAAAGCCCCATGATTTAAGTCCATACGTTGGACATGATTTGAAAGTACAAAATAACACTGGCCTTCATTACATCCCATTTGGATTACTGTAACACATTCTGCGCCTTTGAAGTGTTTGGAAACTTCAGGTGGTTCAAAGAGCTGCAGCCAGGTTGTTAAATGGGACTGTATACAGAGAGCGTGCAATTTCCTTGTTGCAACAAATCTGTGGGTTGCCAGTCTGTTTCCAGGCACAAAAGGGCTGGTTATGCCTGATAAAATCCTATACAGGACAGGTCTAGGTTCTTACGAACAAAGCAGTTATGATGGTGTGAAATGGCCATCATTCTGCCATGGAGACACACCCCAAGAGTGCAAAGCAGAGGTGCCATTTGTACATTTTCATAGCACCAGGCTTTGAGTGTTTTACATTGTTATAAACGTTAGCTTGCCAAAGACTCTACATTCATGAATAAAAAGAGATCTGGGATTTCCAAGGTCACCAGTGGTTCTTTTTCCATTGCACCATCTTTTCTGGCCTCGGACCATTCCGGCAAAGGAAAGTCCAGAGCCTAGCCTGGCTCAGAGGGGTTTCCCGTGAAGCTTTCCTTAGGTAATAGGAACACTTTAACCAAGTAGTTTCTTGTGGTTAGCCACAAAAGATAAGACAATGCAGAGAAGATGATGCATGGCCCAAGGTTTGTGAAAGGAAAATTTAATAACCAGGACAGCCATTTCTAGCAACAGCAGCCACAGCAAGAAATTCCTCATTGCAAGGAATGCTTCTGCTGGGAGAGAAAGTGTGGCAGGAGAGAATGCATCTTTAGGAGAGAATGTGTTTTGGAGAGAAAGAGAAAGGGGGGAAGTAGTTGAGTACTGTATAGCTCAGAGGTGGACTATCCAGATGTTTTTGGACTACAGTCCCCATAAGCCCTTGCCATGGACTATGCTTGCCACAGCTGATGCGAGTTGTAGGTACCAAATATCAGAATAGTGGTTCCCACTCTTTGGTCTTCCAGGTGTTTTGGACTTCGCCTCCCATAATTCCTGATGTATTTTTTTATTCATTAGAGGATTATACCCCGGCCTTCAGCTTTAAAGGCTATCAGAGCAGCTTATAATTATTATATTTAATTTATTCCATCATGCTTGCAATGTAGTTTCATACTGTTTTTTTTTAACTATGTCTTTGTAATTTTTTTTACTTTTGTAATAATATATTTTTAGCTAAACCTTTAACTCCAATTTTCTAAACTGCCTTGGGTCTCTTTGTAGGAGAAATGTGGGATATGAATGAATGAATGAATGAGTGCCTTTCTGTCTCAGGTTGCCTTGTCCCACCGTAGTCAGTCAACGCCATTGAACCTGAAAAGCTTGCCAGTGCTGATAGAGGAAGACAGCGGCCAAGATCCCCAGTCTCTGGTGGTGCCTGTGAGACTGGAACCACATCCCGAAACTGGTGAGAGACCCATTTTTCTGTAGGGCTGGACTGCCTCAGAAAGTAAATGCTCAGAAAGTAAATGCACCCTGTGCGTTTGGGCAGCACAGAGACACTTTAAAACCCTGACATACCCAAAGTCCAATTCATTTTTCAGAAGCAGCGGTCTTATCTTCAGGATTGCAAAGGAGAGTTTGAACCTCTGTCCCACTGGACAAAATTGGGGACCAGGTAGTCATACCTTCCATCTCTCCCAAACTGCCAGAGACTGTCACAGTTAATATTATTTTGTCACACGTTCCTAGCTGCTTTCAAAATGTTGTTTCCCTCCCTTCTTCCCACTTTCCCTCTTTGCCCTCAACTTGTTCCAAAATGCTGCAGACTTAGTTCAAAGGAAATAATAGTTTGCCCTCTATGAACAGAGGAGGGAGAAGAAGAAAAGACGGGGCAGAATCTTGTGTTTTCCTAGATACTTGGGCAGAAGCAAACTGCCGCGGCCTCTCTTCGCTTGTGTGTTATTCCTCATTGATACCTTTGACAGTCTTGACTACACTCTAATGTTGCTTTGGCCACACGCAACCCGGTTTTCACCTGGAAAATGGTGAAGAATATGTGGGGTCCCAGGGCAGTCCTCTGGGGTTCCTCAGTACCTCCTTTGTGACACCATCATCTGCGATGTTCCTACCTTTGGTATGTTTTCCCTACTCAAAAGGCTGAAACCCCTCTCCTAACGTTTTATTAATGGCAATACAAATGTTCATCAGAAGCAGGGGTTTGGAAAGATTTCCCCATGACCCCCCCATAAAAATCTGCAGCCCGCCCCCATCCAGACGGCTGTAACTCTCCAACAAATGCCTGACCCACTGTAACCAGTGCTATTTAAACATTGCATCTGATCTCTTGCCTTCCTATGTAGCAGGTTTATCTTTCTGCTCACATGTTAGTTGCGTGAAGCTCCTTCACGTGATTAATGTGCGATGGAGGCTTGTAAAAGGCCCGGCCAGATTTAAATCGCTCTCTTCCGTTCTTTACTTCAATCCCTTGTTTTTCTTCCTCCTAGGAATTATTCATTCCACCCCTCGAAAGCCCTGGGCAGAGACTATTGACTGTGAATACAAGAAAGAGCACTTCACCAGAGACGTGGTTGCTTTGAAGGCCTACCTTCTCGCTGGAACCACGGTGGCAATTATGGAAGAAAAGGTTGCTGGCTCTCAGGCGGAGTTTTTAAACTCTGTTTTCATCTTCTGAGGGGTTACGGCCTGGCAAGGAGGGAGGCAAAGAGGTTTGAAACAACTTCCCCCAGTTTATCGAATAATAAGTCCCATCATTCCCGGATAGCATGGGATGATGGGGGTTATCTTCCAACCCCCCCAGAGGACACCAATTTGAGGCAAGATATTCTAACTTAAATTCTTATTTAAATACTGGTCTCCCCTCGCTAGCTTTCTTTCCTGCCAAGATTCACCTCCATGGGAATTTCCTTGACATTGTTTGCTGCAGATCACATACATTAAATCCCAGCGTTGAAATATAACCAATGTTGTCTACGGAACTGAAATAATCCCCGCATCAGTATAAGTTTGTTGTTTCCAAACGCTAAACTGAATTGATTAGGTCAATTCTTTGGAAACAGATGAGCTCCTTTACAAACCTGAAAACCCAGGCCTTGTCTACATGATTAAAATACTCCTCATTCTATTAAAATAGAATGCAATCCCACCATGTGCGATTGGGAGGAATTTGGGCTTTTTGCAGGGTGCGAGTGCAAAAATGGATTCGCGTGGCTGCACTTTTGGCAGAGGGAGGGCGAATAGATGCAAATTTGTGCAGGAAAGTGAAGACAAGTGTCAATGCAAATGCGTGAAAATCCACCCTCAGTTTGCATAATGCACTTAGCGCATGGTTGCATATTAATTAATATGACAATGCAATACGCTTGTCATGCCACATACCCAACAATATTTCATAGATGAAAACCTGGATATGTGTGTGTACCTCCCAACTATTCCAGTTCGGCAGGGACAGTCCCAATTCATCCTTTGCCATTCCATTTTTTTTCCCAGCTGCTTTTAAAATGTCCCGGCTTCCTCCCACTTTTTCCCCTTTGTCCTCTGTTTCCTTCAGTTGCTGCAAATGGAGTTCAAAGTGCAAAAGGAGTTTGCACTCAGTTAAAACAGGGAAGAACTGTTTTAATCAGAGAAACCCTGGGATTTGTATACCGGAAGAGCCTGGTGGAAAAAAAGGGAGGCTTATTATTATTTTTTTTAATGTTTTAAATCCCAGTTAAATTAAGTTTATAGCTTTGTGCGGCCTTCTGAATTCTTTCTTCTTTTGTCAGATTGTGTCCTGGCCCGTCGTTGTCCCTCCAGACGAAAGCCAAACCAAGAAAGGAAAGGGAAAGACCGAGAAGGGGAAAGCGGAGAAAGGGAAAGCGGAGAAGGAGAAAGCGGAGAAAGGAGAGAAAGGGAAAAAGGAGAAAGGAAAAGAGAAAGGAAAAGGAAAAGATGCTGAAAAGGTGACAACGATTAGAGGCAAGGGTTGGGGTTGGGGATACTGAGAGCTCTAGTTCAAAGATTATCCCTAAGCTGGGAAACAGGAGGCAGTTGGTAGGAATTTTGTTCAATTCACTGGATAAGTTGGGAGCAAAAAGCCAATGTACTGCTGTACATCTCCCAAGATCAGGGAGATCTCTCTGGAGATCAGGGCTTAAATCTACCTTGACTAGTTGTGCAGAAGTGGGAATTTCAGCAGTTGTTGCTTGTCGTGCAACCAAACAACAAACTACAATCCTCTGTTCTGTTAAAGATAACAGGAGCCCTTTCCAGTTTCACTCTGGCGGTGCTAATGTTAATATATTTGGCTGTATATAAGTTTTTTAAAACGGTATTTGGCTGCACCCTTCTAAGTTATTCCTGATTTATTAGAGATCGATTCCTAATTGTTAAGGCATATGAGTCAATGATAGACAAGACTGAAAGGATCTAGAATTTAGAAACTGTTTAAAAAGCCTTTTTACATCTCCGACATTGCACCACCTCCCTCTAGGGTGGGAACAAAAAGAAAAAGAAATCTCCCTCACCCGAACTACAAAGTGACCCCCCGATCTTGAAAACCCTGGGCTCGGGCCACGTCGACCTAGAAAGCCTCGTCGGTGGAGAATCGCAAGTGAACGTTGTGTGCAATTTTGGCGTTCTGATCACGGACGTAACTATGAGGCCTCCACCTCTGAAAGAAAAGGTACCTGGCGGCGGGTGAAGTTGTGCCGAATGGGTGTGTGCATACTTTCGTTTCTCACCACGGCTCCGACAAGGTTGCTTTTGTGAGGTGGAAGTCCTTTGTTGGGACTGTCTGGAAAAGGTTAGCTGGCAGGCTCGGCCGATGCCGTATTGGTTTCAGTGACTTTGCCTTAGCTTTGTTCAGCAGCTGTGGCCAGACTTGACACTTGCAAAGAGCCCAAAAGGAAAGCCGGGTGAGCCAAGGTGGCCATTTCCCGAGATAAATAAATCAAATGTTCTGTTGCAGCCCTGACTGCCATAGGTGTAGACGGTTCTAGGATTGCAACATGACTTATGAGGCTGTCTGTATCGAAATGTGTTGTGGTTCGAGGGCAAGTGAGTTGAAGGACTATGGCGCCGACCATGGAGAAGTAGGCTTGCCAGTTCAGGATCGTCCCAGGCCAGTTTTCTGGACCAAGATCTAAGATCTAGAAAGAGCCTCTGGTGAAGTCATTTACCATTATGCATTACGTCCCAACCACAGTCGCTCCGAGCTTGTTACTCAAACACATCCATACAGACACACGTAACATATTTTCCCATTTGGCAATTAGGACAGAAACCATAGCTAAAGGGACTGTTCCCAGATCAAGATCAAATGAAAGGATTCTTTCTTCTCACTTCCTTAGGATACGAAACAGTTCTTTTAGCCTTCTAGACAGAAGGGGGATGCAGAGCAGAGTGGAGGGTGAGCCCTGGCACCACAACAGCTGGGACAGAAAGAGGTAGCTGCTCTGCTGGCTGAGCTGGAGATTTGCACCCAGCCCTTTCCTCTTGCCTGGAATGTGCACCTTCATCTCCTCTCTGGAGATGGCCCTTGCAAACTGGAGACTTAAGGCTTGAAGTGTTTAAGAGTGCAATCACAAATATGTATGTGTGAGGTTTCTTTCACGTCTGTCTTTTGTACCTATATTTTTCCACCCTTCCTAAAAAATGCCAATGTATTCTCCATTCTGTAGGTTAGTAAAAAAGGCGTGAAAAAGGACAAAAAATCCAAAACAGAGACTGCAGGAGCCCAGAAAACCCCACCACCCGCGAAAGGTAATGATGGGAGAGCACACGAGTTTGTTGTGCGTGCACACATCCAAATGCAAGCACACACACACACGCATACGCCATTTGCTTACAAGAATGCAGGGTAAGCCTCCTTCCATTTCTATAACATCAAACCTTTTCTCTACATTTTAGATGTTTATCTAAGGCTGCCTCTGCAAAAGAGTGCAGGAGGCTTCAACGGAGGCACCCTGAACCTTTGCAGTTGTTTTCGCTTTTCTCATGTAGACTGGTCACTTTTTCTTTCCCAAAAGAGGATAAGGCCAATCGTCATCCAAAGCCAATGCCGGATGGCCTGCTTTTCCATGTCAACATGTAGAATTCATTGTCATGGCTTGTACTGTGAATATATATTTAGCATCATAGAGTTGGAAGAGACTTCAAGGGTCATCCAGTCCAATCTCCTGCCATGCAGGAACACAGAATCAAAGCACCCCCCAAGAGACGGCCATCCAGCCTCTGTTTAGAGACCTCCAAAGGAGACCCCACCACCCTTCCTCCTAATGTTGAGGTGGAATCTCTTTTCCTGCAGTTTGAATCCATTGCTCCGGGTGCTATCTCTGGAGCAGCAGGAAACAAGCTTGCTCTTCCATACAGCACCCTTTCAAATATTTAAACAGGGCTATCATATCAACTCTTAACCGTATCTTCTCCAAGCTAAACAGACCCAGCTCCCTAAGCCACTCCTCATAGGGCTTGGTGGTTTCCAGACCTTTCGCCATTTTGGTCTGAACACGATCCAGCTTGTTGATATCCCTCTTGAATTGTGGTGCCCAGAATGGCACATCGTATTTCCAGGTGAGGCCTGACCAAAGCAGAAGAGAGGGGCACTACTATTTCCCGTGATTTTGACACCATACAGTGCATCCACCCCAACCACGGGCTTGCGATCTGCAGATTTGAGCATGCACAGACAGCAAGTCTCCTTGACTTCAATGGCATGCGCTGCCGTTGGATATCACGGGATTTGAGATGTTTGCTATCTGTGGGGGGCCCTGGAAGGGAACCCTTACGGATGCAAAGGTCCCACTGTACTCCAATTGATCCAGCCTAGGATCGTTTTGGCTTTTTAGCGGCTGCATCACACTTTTTACCCATGTTCAGTATGTGCTCTACTAAGATGTCCAGCTCTCTTTTGTATTTTTCAGTTCAAATCTTACTCATATACGCCAGACCCCTGAACAGGTCCAACCGAAGCCTGAGGCTGCCAAGGGCACCTTTGCCTTTTTCCTCATAATGCCAGAGTGGTGTCAAATATTTGTTTAGTGGCCTGCATGCAGACACGGAAATTAAATATATATATATTTTTTAATCGGTGCTTATCACTTCTTGGTTTCCATGGAACTGATGGCAGTGTTTACTTGGGAGCAGGTCTTCCTTTCATTTGGAGGCAGACCAGCCCAGGATGGAGTCATATTCTCGATAGATATTCTAATTTATCAGTGTTTGGGTGTGTTTGAGACGGGGGAAATGAAGGGAAAGACATTTCCCTGCAAAGCTGCTTTGTTCCTTGGGCTGCGCAAGGTCGACCGCTTTCGGGATGTGTTCAGAAAAAAAGAAGAAGCGTAACCGTGAAGTCCTGCGAAGTGTCACTTTTTTTACAATGTCTCCTTCGGCAGAAGAGCCCTGTATTTATTCGTTCATGCGGTGTTCGCTCGCTGCATGAAAGGAACTGGGAAATCATAGGACTGAAATAGCGCACCCATGAATTTAACAAAGAGAGCTGCCTGGAAACATGCTGTTAGTGGTAAAAGCAACCGAGAAACCACAGCAACAACTAAAATAATAATAGTAAAATAAACCGCGGTTAAGAGGAAGGAAGAACGAGAGAGGTTTCTCCCCTCCAGCATGAAAAAGAAGCCATATTTGGCAGTGGACTTTGGAAGAGGTCCCCAAGTGTCACCGGTCCACCTCCCTGTTGGTTCCATGAGCCCTGTAGCTGTTGTCGGACTGTAGTTCCCATCAGCCCCCGACAGCATAGCCAATAGCGAACTACAGTCCGACAACAGCTTTTGGCAACACTTGGAGGGCTGCTTTGGGGCACCCATGGCCTAAGTGAGTTCCTGCATGGCAGGGGGGTTGGATTGGATGGCCCTTGCGGTCTCTTCCTGCTCTATGCTTCCATGGCTCCAAGTTTTTTTGCTCTCATTTTTCAGGAAGGGGCAAGAAGAAAGACTCTCCCGAAGGCGAAAGGCGGACTCCGCAGAACCAGCCGGCGCCTCTGAGCGTGGAATTCCAAATGCGACATATGAAATGGACCTCGACTTCGCAAATCCTCACCAAGGTCTGAGCGTTGGGACCCGGGCCTTGGGGCCAGATCAGGCTCGACCAAGAACCCTCGGAGTAACGGACAGGCCTTTCCAAGAACATCTCACTCGAAACCTGGCTGAAGCTGCAGCCGACGGCAACCGGCTGGGCGAGTGCCAGTCAAAAGCGATACCAGGGCAAGGAGGCATCTTTCTTCCCCGTCAGCATCCTGGAACTGGAAATCCAGCAGCTTTGCCTCTCTTTTTGAGCGGTGGGATGGTTACTTATTTATTTCACGTTGAAACGTGTCTATGCGTCTCAAAATCTCTGGGCAGGGCACTAGCAATAAAACAACATTAAGCCGTTCTTAATCCATTTTTCTAGGGCAAATGGCCTTTCCTTTGGACGCGGACTTGGGCTGCGTCCGCCCTTCAGAAATAATCTGGTTTGACCCCACTTTAGCTGCCCCAGCTTCGTGCTAGGGAATCCTGGGACCTGTAGTTCGGTGCGATGCTTAGCCTTCTCTGTCCGAACACACTGCGGTGCCACGGCGAACTACAGCTCCCAGAATTCCACCACAGTGAGCCATAGCAGTTCAAGCGGTGTCAAACCTGGATGCTAGAAAACTTCATGCAACCCAAGGGGCACGCTTTCCTCACTCCTGGAGCTTCCTGGAGTTGGACCCATTGAATGAACGGTTGAATGGTCTGTCAAGTTGTTGGCAAATCCCATTGGTTCAATGGATTTATTCTATTTGGGACTAAGATTTGGATTCGGCCCCTTGTGTTTCTCCCATCCCAAACTGTCGTTTGTGGTGCAATGACTCCCGATGACAATAACGGAGAGGGAAATGGAGGTATAGATAGAGTCGAAAGGGTTCAAATCCCCGTTCCGTCGTGGAAACCCACAAGTCACACTCTCTCAGCCTCAGAGGAAGGCCCTGGCAGCAAGCCACCTCTGAACAAACCTTGTTCTTTGAAGGTACAGAATAAATACTAAGTGGGGGGGAAAAGGAAAATAATTTCCCAAAACCATAGAAATTCTTAGGCAAACGAGGTATTCTCATCCTTTAAAGATCTGAAACCTTCAGTCTTAGGGGAACGATTTTGTCTCCTTTTTTGTCAACCAGACAGAAAAGACAGCCCCCCCATAAGAAGAACTGAGAAAAGGAAACCCGAAGCCACAGACGGCGGTGGCCCAAAACTATGCACTTTGTCTTCCCGTCACGGAGGTGACCGAAATACAGCATTTGGGGGAAGGAAACAGGCGAATACGGTTCCTGTTCGTGGTTCAAAAAGAAAGTATTCTAAAAACCATTTTAATTTTCGACAGCCTTGGCCAAACTGGCCAAATATTCCCCAATGTTGCTCTATGGGCAAGTCTTCCCCAATGATTCTCTATGGACAAGTCTTCTCCAATGATTCTCTATGGACAAATATTCTCCAATGATTCCCTATGGACAAGTATTTCCCAATGATATCCTATGGGCAAGTATTCCCCAATGCTTCTCTATGGGCAAGTCCTGGGGGCGTGGCTACTCCGGGAGGGGGCGGGGCAGCAGCCGAGAAGCGTGGCGGAGGGGCGCATGCGCGTTGGGCCCGCCCGGCCGCAGCTGAGGTGGACGCCGAAGCCGACGCGGGAATGAAGCTGAGGGCCATGGCTCCCTCAGCGGAGCGTCGCGGGGGCTTCCGGGGAGACGGAGAGCCCCGGAGGGGGGCCAGCCGGCCTGGCTTGGGCCCCGGGCCCTGCTGCTGAGGGGAGCTGCTGCCCTTCTCCAAGTCTGAGGTAAAAAAAAGGGGCGCGAAGGGAAGGGAAGGGAAGGGGCTGCCGGAAATGGCGCTCCTCCAAGGCTTTGGGACTCCAGCTCCCAGAAGCCCCCGCCAGCTTGGCCAAGGGCCAGGCATTGTGGGAGATGGAGTCCAAAAACAAAACAAAACAACCCAGCACCTGGGGGAGCCAGCGCTTGGGATGGAAGCCCTTAGAATCGTAGAATTGGAAGGGACCAAAGGGCCAACCCTCTGCCATGCAGGAACTCTCCCTCGGAGGGTGGTGGAGTCTCCTTCCTTGGAGGCCTTTAAGCAGAGGCTGGGTGGCCATCTGTCAATGGGGAGGCTTTGAGGGAGAGTTCCTGCATGGCAGAACAGGGTTGGACTGGATCAGGGCCCTTCTTGGGGTCCCTTCCAACTCGGTGATTCTCTCCTACTGAGGCACGGCGGAGTACGATTACACGGGATCGGTTTTGACTGGTGAGTACCACCGATGTGGACAAGTACCATATACACGCAACCATACGTCGATCTCGTGTATAAATGGAGGGCGGGTTTTAGGACCAAAATTAGGGATTTTGACTCGGGGGTGGTTTCTGTTTTTCAGAGCGTTAATGTACAGCGCTCACATTGACCCGTAGATAAGTCGACTCGGATTTTTGGGGTCAATTTTATGACTAAAATTTCTAGACTTATACGTGAGTATATACAGTAAGGAGACACTGTCCTCATTGGCTGGCCATCCATGGAGAAGATGCAGTTGGATCTCAATTGCAATATATTATTAATGTGTCTTTTGCGGGGGGAGAGCAGTTTTCCACCTAGATGCCTTTGTTGTAGCAGAATATATATTCTCCATATTCTTCCTCTCTTAGTATCTGAAGACAACATTCAGGTCCAGCATCATTCCCCCCCCCCCCCGATGTTTTTAAACACATTTGCCCGACGAAGAGGCCTCAGTTTTGAAAGCTTGCCATGAGGTTTGTGCATCTTTTAAAGTCAGGAAAGGTCAAGATCATAGGGCACCCGTCTGTGGAGCTCTTGTACAAGGAGGCATCCTTTCTCAGGGCATATATGCCAGGAGAGCGTGCAGTACAAATGTGAACAGGAAAGATATAAGTGACGTTTCACATGTGCGGAAGTGGCCCACATACACTGAATGTGGGGATCGATTTAAAAAAATACCTTTGATGCCCGTGAGGACTAGTAACTTGATTCCCGTGTGCCAAGGAGGACTGGACTGAAAGCTGTAACTCTCAGCTCCTGAAACCCGAGTTGCGCCAAGTTCTCTGTTTAGAATTGCAAGAGGTGAACAGCCCTTCTTCTGACAGCAACCCTGTGGAGTGGCTTACAGGCAGAAGGGAGGCCTTCGGAACGACAGCCACAAACTGAAACCACCTTTTAATGGACTGAAGGCTTAATGATCCCATCAGCTTTTCCCAACCTCGGGTCTTCCTGACGCTTTGGCCTGCACCTCCTACTCCAAGATATCTGAAGGGCACCCTTTGGGGAGATACGGAGTTAGATTAGCCATTTAAAAGAAATGAATCGGCTACAAAAGAAGCCCCTGCCAAGGGAGCAGGGTTGTGTCTGTGCATGGGCACAGAAGGGCTTTAAAAACTGCACTGGCGGGCACCGTTTTAGACGCATTCCCTCACAAAGGAGGGAATGCTTCTTCCAAGGGGATGCCTCCTTTCTCGGGTGCATGTATATCAGGACAAAGAAAGCACAATTGTGGCCAGTGGGTTCTGTGGTTGAACAAAAGATTTGAACCCTGGGCTCCAGAGTCAAAATCCGACGCATAAACCACTACACCGTACTGGCAGCTTTTCTGGCTTACCAGGGTACAGGTATCTACAGCTGAACTACAATGTCTCTGGCGAATCGACTTAGGGCAGACTTCTCCAAACTAGCAATGGACTGTCATGATCACCACCCAACGTGGGCTGTGGGGCTGCCATAGCTAGGGGCTGGTGGGAGTTGTAGTCCAGCATATATCTGGAGGGTCCTGAGTGGGGGAGTTTAGACTACGATACTTTTAAGTAAGGTAATAGTCCAGGTATTAAGATGTGGGCTTGTGGTAGCTATAACAATGCAGAAGAAATCCTGGTCCTTGTGGATCTGTAACGCGGCAAATGGAGCAGGTTGTTTTGTTTCTGCTGTATGGCTTGGCTCGCTTACTGAATGTCGATGGAGTGCAAGGAGAGCCAAGACTAACGGTGCTCTGTTTCCTACCATACAGGCACTCGGTTCTTCTGCAGCATTTGAGATGCAGCCCAGGACGAGAAGGTTTTCAGCGTACATCGCGTCTGTTATATTGCTTGCGTGTTTGGTGTACTTAAGGAAAGATCCCAAGTCGACTGTGCCTTCAGCAAACAGAAAACCACATAGGCCAACTCAGAAGCAGACGCTCAGAGTCCCTGAACTGGGGGAGTCCCTCCAGTGCTTGCCAGACCACACTGTTGCTAATGCCTCCGCCTCTCTCCCGGAAATTCACCGCGTTTTCTTGACGTACAAACACTGCCGGAACTTTTCCACTCTGCTGAAGCCCTCCGAATGTGAGGCCGAGACCTTCCTGGTCCTGGCCATCAAGTCTGCCCCGGTTGACGTCGACCGCCGGGTGACCATCAGGAACACGTGGGGGAAGGAGACGCTTGTTGGCGGCAAGCTGGTGCGGCTGGTGTTCCTGCTTGGCCGCTCCCAGGTCAAAGTGCAGGCTCACTCCCTCCAGCAGCTTTTGCTCTACGAAAGCCTGGAGTTTGAGGACATCCTGCAGTGGGATTTTGTCGATAACTTCTTTAACCTGACCCTCAAGGAGCTGCACTTTCTGCGGTGGCTGGTGGAAGACTGCCCCCACGCCCGCTTTGTCTTGAAGGGCGACGACGACGTCTTTGTGAACACCTACAACATTGTTGAGTTCCTAAAAGATCTGGACTCGGAGAGGGACCTTTTCGCCGGGGACGTCATCAACAAAGCCCGGCCGATCAGGAACACCAAGGCCAAGTATTTCATCCCAGAGTCGATGTACCCGGCATCCTTCTATCCCCTCTACGCGGGCGGCGGCGGCTACGTCATGTCTCAGCTGACGGCCCGGCGTCTGCAGACGGCGGCCGAGGACACGGAGCTCTTCCCGATTGATGATGTCTTTGTTGGGATGTGCTTGGCCAAAATGGGGATGGCCCCCACGCACCACCCGGGCTTTAAGACCTTTGGAATCCAGAGGCCCTTTAATCCATTTGATCCCTGCCTCTACAAAGAACTGATGATCATACACAAACTGAACCCGACGGAGCTTTGGGTCATGTGGACGCTGCTGAAAGACGACGGCCTCAGATGTGCCGTGTCAGGAACCTGGAAACTATAGGACAGCTTTGGATGCATCTAGTGCAGCGTGTCGCGGCCGGGACTTGGATAAGCATTGGCTTAAATGGCTATTAACAGTAACTTTGCATTTTAACATGAGGTTGTTTACAGTAGGATAACTTTTGATTTGCACTGATTCTTCCCCCTCCACATATAATTGCTTACAGAAGTTTTCAGTGGGTTAGGCCCCAAATGACTTTCAAGTTACGGACAGAGTTTTGAAAAAGTTAATTCTTTTGGACTACAGCTCCCAGAATCTTCCAGCCAGCGAGGCCAAAAAGCAACTTTCCCAGGCTCTGTTTGACGACTACATAGAACCGCCAGATTTTAGAGACAGTAAACAGAAATGTCACTTTTATGTCCCGCTAGTGGGCTTTCCTTATAGGCAGCTGGTTCACTACTGGAGGAAACACATTGGTTCTTCTGGTGTAATCTGTCAGGGCTCACTTCCAGTTCTTTTGCTTACTGGTTGCATCTAGGTGCCTTCCCTTGGCCAGATAGGCTTGAGACCTGATTTTTAAAAATAAATCAGTGTGGTTCTAGCTGTAGAGAAGGCAGAATCCCTTCTGAGAGAAGTCCTGTTAAGATCATTGGATGAGGGAAGTTTGTGGTTAACTCAACCTGAAAGAGGTGGTACTTGAAAGTGCTTTATTTGGGCTTGATTCATTCGGTCAGGAGACAGGAACATCTTGGACAAGAAATATATGTATGTTCTCTGCTTATCTTCAACCAGCATTCCTCTTAAACATGACAGTACCCAGAAAGTGTGTAGTCAAAGGACTGACTCACATTTCTGAGGAGAGAACTGGTTTTGGGGGATGTCTGAAGGAGAATTTGAGAAAGTCACTTTTTAAAACTAAAACTCATCCTGGGATTTGTAATCCCAAAGAATTAACCCTTTCAAACTCAGGTATGAAGGTCTATGAGGATAATGAATTGGGTCTGGCCAGGATGACGTCTCCAGCCCCCACCCCACCCCCAGTATACTGCCTTGAGTTTTCTGATGGGAGAAAGATGAAGAATTATTTTTTAAGGAAAGCCAGTAGCTAAGAACCTTTCATTGAAGCATCAATCTAGGACATAGAGTCAAACAAATTACAAAGTTCTTTAGTAACTGTCAGGGCTTCTGGGACGTGTGGAGAACTTCAGGTTTGCTAGCAAAACTATTGTTTTCTGGAATTCCCAGGGAATGGAGACACAAGAGACCCAATGGCAGTTAGGCTAGTGAAAATGCTTGGGAATTTCCTTGGTGGAATGGGCTTTCCTCCAAACTTGAAGTGTCCTGCTCTTGATTCAAGTGTAGATTTGATTCACTAGGTTTAGGTGGTTGGACTCTTAAATAGACACTTCCCAGCGTGTGTGTGTCTGGTAACTTGCATACTAACCTCTCTCAAGACTGTTTCCATGCAATAATGTGACCGAGATAACACAACCATCCATAGCAGCCATTATCCAGTAGCTGTAATAGATCATGTTCAGTTCTGTGTTTCACTAATTTTGCTTTTCACTAGCACTTTCAGCATAGTTTGCGGGTGGAGTTCAGCTGAGCCCAGCACATTAGCACTGGCTCACTTCATGTGCAAAAAAAAAAAACCTGAATAAATTCAAATATTACAGCCTTTGAACTAAGTGTGTATTGCTAAAATTGATGATGTGAGAAAACTATTGGGTCTCCTCCCTTCCCTTGTCAAGCTGTCAGTGCCACAGCAGGGGTGGGAAACGTTCATAGTTTTTCTGGGCATATTTAGAAAGCTGGCAGGATGTATTGGAAAGGAACATAGGTGCCTTTTCAGATTATTGTCTTCCCGTTGCTAAGCGAACATCTCTTTTGGGAGTGATTTCTGTGTTCGTTATTTTTCTTAAAACCTTGCAGCATTTTCAAAGGTGAGTTCCGAGTCTCCCCCGAGAAATGCCTTCGGTCGTTTTCCATTTGCATTTCTCTGTTCCCCGGCTCCAAGACTTACACAACACCCTCCGCCCAAGATGTTTAAAGAAGGATCCTTTACTAATCTGACATTGCAGATTTGCTTTCCGGGGGCAGATTGTTAATATTAGTCTGCAATCCTCTGTGAAAGCAATCTCATCCTCTTGGATGCACCATTGTGATATTTTAGCTGTAACAGTTGCATATCCCTGCCTTACATGGAAACGTGGTGGCATACACATGATTCTTCCTCGATTGGTGCTCTCAGCTCCCTATCAAGTTTTCCTTTCAGTTACAATTCAGACCACTAGTTTCACTTGCCTTTATTTTAAAAACTGCCTTTTAGCAAAGGTTGTCCACACAGTTAAGAACAAAACAGAAGAAAATCTTTATCCTCTAGAGTGAACTTTTGGCAACAAAATACAAAACATTTTTGAAACTCCAGGTACAACTGTTGAGGAGACAATTCCTTTCACAAACACAAACAAACATTTCAACTACGTAAAAAGAGAAAAGAGCCCTTGTGGATTTGAACCTACAGTACCTCTGAGGCTTTGGAGAGGTTACGGCTCTCTTGTTGGATCATTTAATGTTCCTTTCCGCTAGGAAATCTCGAGAGCCACCTTTCATGCTTATTTTCACATTTGCATAGCAGTGCATTTAAATAGAAATAAACTTTCCCAACAGACTGGAAATGTACCTCCCCCAGTTCAGGGCCCATAACCAGCTACTCAGTTAAACTGAAAGCGGCTGCCAATGCCTTTTTGGTTCTAGGGCTTCAAGTGAGTGCTACCTTGTACCACCGAGCAGGAGTAACACCCCAAAGGCTTTCAGCCCTTTAGTCTTCGCGAAGGTAGGCCTCCTCAGCCTCTTCCATGCCGGCCTGGCGACCGGCGGGTGACAAAGCCTCCTCGTCCTTCAGCTTCATGAGCTCCTCGGTCTGGACTTCAGCCAGCTTGGTCTCGGCCTTCTGCGACAGCTGACGGGCCTCTTGGATCTGAGTTCTCACGAGCTGGATGTGGTTATGCGTTGACACTGAGGCTTGATCGGCCCCTGCAAAGGTAAAAGTTGGAATTGCATCAGCTGTTTCAGACCGGAAAGTCAACCCGACAAGGATCTCGAGCACCATCCAGAAACACGAGCGTGTATGCATTCACAATAGTCTTGCGACCGGGTTAGATCCAGACCTGAGCTAGTCTAAACAGCACAAGCCTGGAACCAACACAAAATGCCCACTTCATAGGCACAATGCCGCTTTGTAACCTCAGCTGAATACGTGCAGCACACATCTACCCAAAAAGTAGAACTGCATGGGTAAAGGGAACTTAACACACGCATATGATGCTAACAGGTACGTTGTTAGATAAAAATACAGGAACAGGGTCAACTCTTGTAAACTGAAGTGGTTACCAAACGTATCAACTGTACGGTGGGGTGTTTTGCGAATATCCTGTGAATCTTCCAAGTGCAAGATTCTGTAGTTCTAACTCTATAAGCCTACATCCTAGTTCGTCCTAACCAAAGTAGATCCACTGGGTCAGAAGAATCTACCTATGTGTTCAATAGTTATCTCAATGGTGTCAATCTGGAGGGATCATTTTAAAATGCTCGTCACCCTGTAAACCAAGAAGAGAAACTACTGAGCGTGCAGGGATGTCACCTACTCTCTTGTCATGTACATACCAAATGTACATCAGAGAGCAACTTCTTTATCCAAAAAAGGAAGTAAACCCAAAGCCGCCCACATGGAGCAAGTCTACTTTGAAACGAATGGGAGGGATCACGGGGTAGTGTTAAAATGGACAACTGTGCCACCTGGAGACTTCTGGTGGTGTCGCTGCCCTTCTGGGGGCTGCACAACTCCTACCTGGAAACAATTCCTCATTTTAGACTCTTACGTGGCCTTAACTGAAATTATCAGGACCTGAGCAACAGCACAGGAGGGAAGTGATCACTTGTTGCAGATACTCCATCAGATGCTCCACAGGAGTAACACAGGTCTTGATCCAAGATTATAATATGTATCGGTTAGCTAAGTAAAATACATAGCAGAAAGCAGACTGTCTGAAGAGTCTAAAAAAGCATGATTTTGCAATATTCTAGGAATAATCAGCGGTTTCTCATCCATGCCGGGTAATTCCTGCCTATCCTGGCATGTGTAAACACACACATCTTTCTCTTTATCAAAATCCCCACTTGGCTTTTTAGAAATTTGGGGAGCTGACCAAAAACAGTGCATTTCTGCGGGTGTTAAAAACCTGTTTGCAATACCTGATTGATATGCTGCTTCCGCTGCCATCTCTGAAAGGCGCAAGGCAGTCATCCATCTGGATTCTAACTTCAGATACTCTTGCTGCTTTGCAGTCATCTAATTAAAGTCAAACATCACTCTTAGATGTTCCATCTGAATGGGTTCGTTTCACAATAAACGTAGATTTTATAAGCTGATCAATTCAGCCAACACAATTCTTACATGGCACTTTCAACAAATCACCCTTGTGCGTTCTTACAGCTGTGTGCGTTCTTACAGCTGTGTGCCTCAGATCAGCGTTTTATCTATCTATATATTTTAAAAGACATTATCTTGAACTAGCTATTTGGACAAGTTGACTCAGTTGGCGAGAAGTGAAGCAGAGAATTTGAATCCAGGCTTCTCAGATCCAAACCCAGCGCTGTAATAATGGTGGAGGAGTTGAAAGAGAAGAGGCAATGAGCCAGGTTTCTTACCTCTACCCGAGCACCAATGATCACCTGCCAGACAGCATCCTCCTCTTTCGAATTCATTTTCCCAATGAGGTGTGCGTATTTCTGGTACAGGGACACCAGCGTGTAAACTGCCTGCATAGGGAGACGGGCCTTGTTAACATCACATCGCATCCGCTGGCTGAACGTTTAGCATGTGGCCACATCACAGAATGTGGGACTTCAGAAGCAAGGCACATCTTACCGTGGTATACTCTGTTAGGGCTTCAATTAACGCATATGTTGTCTGAGAGAGAAGAGTACCGGTGCTATCGGTTACCAAAGAGACAGCTCTTCGGATCAAGGCTTCGTTGCTGAGAGAACTCGGGTCATGTTTCTGAAAGACAAATGTTACGTCCAAGTCAGGCTATGTACCAAGCGCTATGCATCTTTCGACTCTGCAAAGAAAGAATATTCTGACACCAGAACAATTCAGCCAGGCAACGTTCATACTCCTACGGGATTTGCAGCACCACCGGCTATACAACTATTCTACAGTAAGTGTAGAAACATGGGGGTGGCAACCGCACAGCCCTCCAGATGCTGAACTGTAACTTCTAGCAGCCCTAGCCAGCAGTGAGGAACGCTGGGAGTGACAGTCCCAAAACATCTGGAGGGCTGCATGATACTGAGCAGGGCTCTAGCAAGACCCTTCTTTTTTTTCAAGGCAGCCCATCAAACGTCCCTGGAAAACCCAGAGGCGGAAGGGTTCTGGAATGAAGCCACCGGAAAAGGAGAAAGCCGGAGCTTGCCTGCTGCCACCGTAACCAGGCGGTATTTTCTCGAAGGCTACCTGTGCAATCGGAATCGCCGAGAAAGTTATTCCAAAGCCCAGCGCTGCCACTTTGCTCCACGGTCCCCTCAATGCCGGCACACAGCGAGTCCTCACATGCGCCACGAGTGGAAAGCTCCGCCTAGAAAAGACATCCGTCTTAGGTATAGGGGCAGCCAGCTATAGGGGAACATCATCGTTCGGGGGGGGGGGCATCCTCCTATTTGCAGCCCCTTCGGGCCCTGCTCACTTTTAGGTGAGATGCCATTTTCGGGGTTGGGTAAGCTGGGAAGAGACAGTTGGGGTTGTGAGAGATCTGTACAGCGATTTCTCCGTTTTAACGTCTTGGGTTTGCATGTCACCTTTCCCTTCCGTTCCCGGACTTTGACTGACTAACTTCTAGCAAAGCTCTTCTTATAATTGATAGTTAACCGGTTAATATGAATCATCGCTAAGGCACCGGGACAGAAGGGTGACTTACATTCACCCAGCAGCTTCACTACGGACAACGTGAGAGGGTCCTCCCTCACATTCGCCAGACAAGGGACAACAGAAAGCGTGCGGCGCACCCAGAAAATGTGAAGCCGAAGGCTTGGGTTGCGTCCGCACTGCGGGATTTCATGCCGTTTCAGCACTGCTTGAATTGCCCTGGCTCCAGGCTCTCTGTTCAGGCAGGCTTTTAATGCGTAGTTATGGGATGGGTTTATATGGTTTGCTTAGGGAAGGTGGGATATAAATAATAAATAAATAAATGCTGTGTTTTCTTAGATTGTAAGCCTGAGGGCAGGGAACCCTCTGATCCCGCTCTGAGAGCCTTTCGGGCTGAAGAGAGAAGTATAAATCCCATAACTAAATACTTTTTAAAATGTTTTATTTTATTTTTAAAATTTATTTAAATTAAAATAATAATAATAATGATGATGTTTATTTATAACCCACTCCTCTAGCAAGGAGTGGGGTACAGCAAAGTTAAAAAGTACAGAGTAAAACAAGAATCATACCCCTTCCTGACTGCCCCCCCTTAAAATTAAATTAAAATTAAATTAAAATTTAAAATTAAATTAAAATTAAATTTAAATCAAGTTAAAATTAAATTAAAATTTAATTTAAATCACGTTAAAATTAAATTAAAATTAAATTTAAATCAAGTTAAAATCAAGTTAAAATTAAATTAAAATTAAATTTAAATCAAGTTAAAATTTAATTTAAATTTAATTTAAACAAAGTTAAAATTAAATTAAGATTTAATTTAAATCAAGTTAAAATTAAATTAAAATTTAATTTAAATCACGTTAAAATTAAATTAAAATTTAATTTAAATCACATTAAAATTAAATTAAAATTTAATTTAAATCACGTTAAAATCAAGTTAAAATTAAATTAAAATTTAATTTAAACAGTTAAAATTAAATTAAAATTTAATTTAAACAAAGTTAAAATTAAATTAAAACTTAATTTAAACAAAGTTAAAATTAAATTAAAACTTAATTTAAATAAAGTTAAAATTAAATTTTAATTTAATTTAAGTTTTAAAGAATTGAAATATAGTAATTTTTTTTTATTTAAAAAAATTATTGTGGTTTTCATAGTTGCAATTTTATATGGTTTGGGGCCGATGATTTTTTTTATTTTTTTTTTATTTTTAAATTGCAATCTGTTTTTCAAATCGTTCCGGCGAGCCGCCTTGGGCCCCTTCGGGGAGAAAGGCGGGTTAGAAAAACCCAACAAACAGATCAATAAACGCGATGGCATTCTGGGAAGGGTCGTTGGCTGCCGCCCCAGAGCTGTCCTGACAGAAAAAGGGCCTCACAACAACAACAACAACAACAACAACCCTCCAAAAGCCCAGGACCCCATCCCGATGTCAAAACGGCACTCAATGCCGAAGTGCGGACGCAGCCTGAGCCTCCAGAGCGGTCAAAAGGCCCCAAAAAATCCTGAGGGAATTGGTTCTGAGGGGCCGTTAAACGAAAAAAAAGCTACCTGAGGAGAAAGCGCCAGCCTCGCAACCAACCGGCAGCCGCCATCTTGGTTGCGTTGGCTGAGGCTGCGCGACAGCGTCCGGAAGTGACGTCACGCCTCGCCTCAGCAGCGCCTCGAACGCGGCCTTTTTAAGCCGAGTTTTCCCTCAGGCCCTCACTTCCGGTTTTCATTCGCGCCCCCAAGAGATGTAGAGCTAGGAAAATATAGAGCGCTTGTATTTGTGAGGGGAAATACAGTTCTGAGAGGAAAAGGGAGAGGCCACAGCGCTTGGGTTGCACTCTGAGTGGCGAAATGGTTTGGTTTGAGAGCCCTGGAGTGGCCGCGGCGCCATGCGAGGGAATTCTGGGAAGTGTAGTTTGTTGCGGCACCTTCGGTGCCGCAACAAAACTACACTTCCCAGAATTCCCTCGCATGGCGCCGCGGCCACTCCAGGGCTCTCAAACCAAACCATTTCGCCACTTCAAAGGAATAGCTTCATTGGCCTCATGACTTTTTTTAAAGTCTAGCCTTTTCATATCTCTATGAGGCCGAGCAAGGGGGGAAATGACTGCGCATGCGTGCCAAAAATGGCGCCATTTTCAACTTCGCCTCACTCGAGCGAAGGAAAGCAGCGGAGACGGTGCTTTTTTTTTCCCCCCTTCTAACTCCCTCCTTCGGCTTTTCTCTCCCTTTCGGCCCGGAGAAACACCCAGCCCGGCTCCGTCTCTTTTCTCTATCGTGGCCCTGAGGGAAAAAAAAGGCTCCCGAGGTTCAGAAACGTCGAAGGAAAACCGCCCAGAGTTGGGAGGCGGCCATTTTGAGGGCGAGGCGCGCCCGCGCATGCGCGTTTGCAAGAATGTAAGTTGTGAGGTAACGGCGTTAGCATTAGTTATTGTGTTTTCAAGTCGTTTCCAACTACGGTGAAGCTGTTCCGGCCTTTTCTGGGCGGGTTGGTTCAGAAGGAGCCCGTCGTGGCCGCCCTCTGAGGCTGAGAGAGTGTGACTCGCCCAAGTGGATATCTGTGTTTGAGCAGGGATTCGAACCCTGGTCTTCAGAGCCACAGTCTGGACTTATTGTAGGGCTTTTCTTGGCACGTTTTGCCTCGAGGGGCTTTGCTGTCGCCGTCCTGAGGCTGAGAAAGTGTGACTCCAACTCCCAGAATCCCATAGCCTTGAGCCAAGGCCATGAAACCGGTGCCAAACCGGGTTATTATTTCCACAGTGTGGACGCAGCCCCTGCTTCCACCACCCACAGCTTGAAAATATTCTCCTTCCCCCCCCCCCCCAATCCTAAAAACAAAATTGATGTTACCATTTTATATAAGGGACACCATTTTAATTTAATCCGTTTCATCTCTTGTTGTGCGCCTTCAGGTCGTTCCGGACTTACAGCGACCCACGTACAAACCTATCGCCGGGTTTTCTTGGCAGGATTTCTTCGGCACGGATTGGCCGTTGCCTTTCTCGGAGGCTGAGAGCGTGTGCCTTGCCCAGGATTTACGTGGCCGAGGAGGGATTTGAACCGCGTTCTCCCAGTACATGCCGCCGCACCGCATTGGCTATCATAGTCCTCCCTCAAAACCACACAGGCTAACCGTCCTTATCGCGTCGGCGCTTACTGCGTCCTTCTCCCGTCGGTGGCACCGGTCCTTGTAGTATTGCGGGTTTACGTTAGTACAAACCGATGGTAGCCGTGCTACTTCAGGGACTGGAGAAGGACGGGATAAGTGCAACCTTGTCTGAAAATCTTATTGCGCGATAAGAACGGGGTAATGACAGTGTTGCCTGAAAATCGCAGGAAGGACGGGACAGGGACGTCCCATTCCCCTGTGAGATAAAACGCCTGTGAAAGGGTCCCAGTCCCCTCCTGCGACGTAAGAAAATCTTTTCCCCTCGATCGCCCGCATCCAAATTTCCTACCCTTCCTAAGGGTCCCTCTTTTGAAAGGAGCGCTTGCTAAGAAATACGGCACTCATAAAAGAGGAAGGTACTCCAGTCTTATATAGGAAAAGGGGAACGTGGTGCAGAATTCTTCCAGGGAGAAGCCTGAAACTCTATAAACATCTAAAAATCACTCTCTCTTGGCCTTAGGCTTGGTGGAAGGCAGTGCAAACCTCCTCTGAAGTTGTCTTGCCAAGGAAGCCCTAGGAGAAGATTGGCCGAAGTATATTGGGTATTTCGAATGGAGCCAATTGGAGCTAATTCGAATTCACGTGAATTCGCTAGTTTAGCAAATTTACGTGAATTCCCATTGCGTTCGGAATGCGTTCAGAATGACTTCCCATTACCCGAAAATGACCCCCCCTTGCCCGAAATTGCGTGAAATACTTTAATACGCAATAACAGAAAACCCATGATTGCATTCGGAATGACTTCCCTTGTGGCCGAAATTGCGTGAAATACTTTAATTCGCAATAACGTGAAACCCCACGATTGCGTTCGGATTGCCATTAGATTATACTTCCAGTTTCCGTCGTCTGATAAACTCCTCGGACTCTTGGATCCCAGTACAGCCATGAAAACCCACCGGATGACCCTGGGCAAGTCACACTGTCAGCCTGAGAGGAAGGCAATGGTGGCAAACCTCCAAGTAGATCCTACCAAGAAACTGTTATAAGAGGGTCACTATAAGTTGTGACTGATTTGAAAGTGCACAACAACAACATTGTTTTGTGTGCAGGTATGTGCTGTCAGGTTACCTGTGGACTTGCAACTAGGATTTCCTAGGATTTTCTTAGGCTAGGAATCCTCAGAAGTGCTTTTGTCAGTTCCTTCTCTTGAAACACAGGCGACAGCACCCTTTGTTGGCAGTCTCCCTTCCAGGTACTAACCAGGGCTGGCCCTACTTAAGATCAGGCAGGATCTTGTGCACAGTCCTTCAGAACAATACTTAGAACAATATTGTTGCAATAAGAGAAAACGGTACCCATGCTGGCACTCTGCAGTTAATATGGAAACAAGGGTTCCTTGTGGTGCCTCAGCTTTTACGTGTCTATACATTCAAAAAGATCACTAGATCGGGTGAGTACATATTTGATGTCTGCCTCCGGCCATTAAGCCAGATTCAGATGCTCTGACGTAGGGCTGACAGAGTGACTCAAGAACATTATTAGCCAGTGCTTTCCTTAATGTAGAGAAAATCAAATCAGCGCAGCTGATGTTTCCTCGGTGCTTTCTGGCGTTATGGCATTCTTTCAGGTTATTACGCCAGTCGTTCTTCTGTACAGAAAATGTACTAAGTAATCCCTCTTATAAAAATGTGTACTGAGTTAAATAGTTGCGTGGTATTTTTGAAATACATCCTTGTTGGGGTTTGACACCACTTTTAACTGCCATGGTTCCATCCAGTGGAATCCTGGGATTTGTAGTTTGGCAGATATTCAACTTGGTCTGGTGCCTCTCCAGACTACAGATCCCAGGATTTTGTAGAACAGAGTCCTGGCAGTTAAACTGTTGTCGCATTGCTTTAATTTTGCAGTGTGGACACGCCTTTTCATAATCTTTCCTCAGTTTCTGGAATTTTATCATGTGAGTTCCACTTTATATTGCCTTACACTTTGCAATGTCTTAATGTCTTTACAGACCTCCTTGTTGACCGGAGGAAATCGCAGAATCATAGAGTTGGGAGACTCCGCACGGGCTATCCAGTCCATCCCCCCAGGATCCATATTTGTAGTTGCAGGGTGAGTACATAAACTACACCTGTTGAATATTTGAATTGTTGAATATGGAATGAATATGAAAATGGTTGAATATGTGCCCGTTCCAAAACGGTTAAAACAAAGAGGTTGCCCTGCAAGAACTTATCACAATGCTTACTTTTATCAATGTTATGTTTTATAATAACGTGTTATTTATTGATAACGTGTATTTGTGTCATTTTATTATGGTATTTATTATAGTCGAATTGATGCTTTTTCTCCACTCAAGCTTCCCCAGGCGTGTCTGTCCATTTACCATCAAGTCACCTGTTGATTTACGGCAACCTTATGGATTTTGTAGGGTTTTCGTAGGCAAGGGATTCTCAGAGGTGGTTTCGCCAGTTCCTTCCCTTGAAATATCACATACAGCACATTTTATTCACTGGCGGCTTCCCATCCAAGTACTAATACTAAACCTCTTTTTTGCCTTCCAAGATCAGACAGGATCTGGTGCCTTTAGGGTGTCATAAACTGAAATATTTCTTTTGTTCAAAATTCTGCAGGGTTTGTGTGTGTGTGTGTGTGTTCTTCCACATCAATAATTTTTGTTCTTGATTGTGTCCTTGGGCTGACTGGCCACACTCCCCTCAAATTCACTATTTGTCTCTCATTTCACTTGTGAAATGTTGGAGGATATGTGAAGATGATGCTTTGAATTCCAGATTTATAGAGTGCGGTCCTATTAAGATGGACTTACATTAGTCGCTAAGACCACCTCAGTACCCACTGGATTCAGTGGGTCTATTCCTATTTTTATTTATGTAATTACAGTCCAATTTCCAGTGTTAAAACCTTCACATGTCTAGGCTAAGTATGACTAAGTCTGGGTCCAACCCTCTGTCTGCATTTTTGCTTTAAATACGTTCTTCCACTGCACTGGTGTAAAACTCTCAGGGCACTTCACATATTCAAATAATTAAAACTAATGTACGAAAACCAATACAAATATTGCCAGAAGGTGGTCAGGGTAAAAAAAAAAAAAGGAATCCACCACTATAAAAATGATTTAAACCAGCAATTTCAGCCACTTCACCAGCATATGGTGAACTTTAGAAATGTTTAAAAAGTCTTTCGTTCTGTCTGAAGGAAATGCCAAGTGTCCATTGCCCCATGTTTCAAAGCTCCTAGTGTGATTATTTCTAAGCACCATACTAGTTTTATACATAGCAGTGGGGGCTGTTGTAAACTATAAAGTCAGGCAGTGTTAAATCTTTATTTTCAGGTTCTGTTGCATTTTGTGGAACAGAGTCCCCAAAAGGGCTGGCAATACTGAGAAACTAAAACATTCAGTAAAATTAAATGATTTAGAATTTAAAATGTAACCTTCCCTTTTTTTAAAATAGAGTCAGAAGGAGGGTGTGAAGAAACCAATAAAAAATTTGCTGTGTGTGTGTATTATACCTGAAAACTCAAACTACCCCTTATTTCCCACAACCATATTTTAAGTTTGTGAAAATTGTAGAAAAACATTTTCCTGTTTACTTATCTTTAAATTTCCTCCTCCCATTGAGAACGAATAGCAAAAATATAGAACAGTTAGCCTCATTTAATGACTTTTGTAAGGTGATGTAGCCATACCATTAGTGCCACTGGGGTGAGGAATCGAATTTGTTTTTTAATTTTAATTTTTAATGTGTTAATTAATTTTTTCAATTTGTTTTTTAATTTTAATTTTTAATGTGTTCGTTCAAAAGTACAGTTTAATCGTCAGTAAATCCCAGAGAATGTCTCTGGAGGAGGGATGGGGAATGTTTGGCCCTCCAGATGTTGATGGGCTACAGCTCCCGTCATCCCTTGTTATTGACTGGGGCTGATGGGAGTTGCAGTTCAACCAAATCCAGAAAGCCATACATTTCCTGTCCCTGCTTTAAAGCTCACAGAGAATCTCTACCTCCCATTCTGAAATGGCATTCCTGGGCAAACTGGCAGCCAAAGAAAAACAGGAACATACATCTTCAGGTATACTGTGGGATGAAGGTAAGCCACATGTGTCTCAGCAGTCACTCCATTAACCCGCGGAACCCAGGATTGAACTACAAAAAGTTAATTTTTGGATCTTCGCTATCTCTCAGTGTAGACACAGATGCTTGTGGTACACACCTGCACATTACTCTGCTGTATTGTTGTCTCTGATTTACATGCGAACCCATTTCCTTGCATATTTAATATGTCTGACAACTAGCAGATTGTAGTTTTTTGTGGGTTTTTCGGGCTCTGTGGCCGTGTTCTGCAAGAGTTTCTTCCTGACGTTTTCCCAGCATCTGTGTCTGTGTCAGAGAGAGAAAGATGCCAGCCACAGATGCTGGCGAAACGTCAGGAAGAAACGCTTCTGGAACACGGCCACACAGCCCGAAAACCCCACAAAAACTATGGATGCCGGCCACGAAAGCCTTCGACTTCACAGCTAACAGATTGTCAGTTAGATCAAATCACAGCCTTTCTGAATATTAGATTTATCAAATGGGGGGAAGAAGGAGATGTTTTTACTTGCTAAAGAAAACTGAAATGTTCAGCAACTTTAAAGAAGGCCCTTACTTAAATAGGTTCTGGCCATCATCTGACAGAAGATGAAAATACTGAAAATAAATATGAAGTTGTAATCTCTTGCTTGTTTCCGGGTCTGATCCAATCCAGTTAGCTAGATAACAGGTTAAATGACACAGAATTTAAAATATTAAATTACATGATATCCTAAAAATAATAACTATTAGATGTAATTATATCAATCGTACTAAACACTCGTACTAAACACCTCGAGTACAGGAACCCTTCAGAACATTACAAATCTAGCTCACCAAATCTTTTTAAGGGGGGGGGGGGGTGGTAAGGGAAAGGATGGGATATTTTACTTGATATTGTTTTAATCCTTGTTGTAATCCGCCCCGATTGCTTGTTCAGAGGGGCGGACTAGAAATAAATATTATTATTATTATTATTATTATTATTATAGCTCCCAGTCTCTCTATGATTTGAGATAGAAATAAGATGTGAGTTATGTGAATTCTTAAGTTTTTAAAGGCCATCCGTTCACTTAGGACAGATTTAATGCAACCAGTTTCAGTCGGAATGACAGAAGAGATGCTAGACTGTTTTTATTTATCTTCTTTTTTAAAAGAGAACAATTTCACAGTGCTTTTAAGTTTTCTCCAAGCAGCTTGGCATGAGCAACTTGATACCACTTTTAGATTTAAAAAGCAAAGAGAATGCGAAACAAAACAGTGAGGACAAGGAGTTAATATTAAGAGAGTAGACCAAGCAAGGCAATAATAACAAAGATGATAATATTATCAACAGAGCTGACAAAAAGAGGACAAGTTGCAACTTGAGCATCTAATTTCATCTTTGGTATTCCCATGGAACTATAAAAGAAAGAAGATGAATAAGAGAGGATAAACTCTCAAATTCATCCTCTAACTGAGCTATTGACTACTGAGAGAACATTTCGCTTCTTAAAAATTAAATCATTTGGCTTGTTCCTAACACATTATAAAAATAGCAGCTAAATAGGTAGCCGAAGAAGAAGCAGCTTGAAAAGTCACCGAAATGATAAAGAAAAGGAGGCATCGCGTCGAGCCATCGGGCCTTGAAGATAGAGCGACTCTTGGCATGGCGGCAAGCTGCAGGTGAGAAACTGGATGGTTTTTTTTTACTTCACCACCAGAAAATAGGTGGTCCAGCCAGCCAACAGCAGGGCCCCCAGCAGCACCGTGTAACTGAAGAGCACAAAAGCCAGGAGCTCCCTCATCACCTTCAAGAAGTGGAGAGCGAAGGATTCCTCCATGATTCTGCCTTTGGAAGGCGATGGACAAGAATGCACCACTGGCATCGCCTGGTCTGTAGGAGAGACAGAGCGAAAGAGAAAGAGGCAGAGTTAGCCCTGAGAAGCGTAAACTCCTTGTCGTCGACAGCCGTAGCTTAAACCGACCAGTAAATGGGTTGTGGAGTCGGAGGCTCTCGTGGCCGGAATCCATAGATTTTTGTGGCTTTTTCAGGCTCTGTGGCCACGTTCTGGAAGAGTTTCTTCCCGACGTTTCGCCAGAGTCTTCTCCCTGAAGGCACCAAGCCACAGATGCTGGTGAAACGTCGGGAAGAAACTCTTCTAGAACGTGGCCATAGAGTCCGAAAACACAAAAAATCGATATTAAATGGGGTTTTTTTTCAGTAGCGCAGTCCCATACACATTTACCTAGAAATGTTGGTGAGTTCATACAGGTGGTGCTCCCGAGCGAGTGAGTATAGAGAAATTGGTGTTGCAAAAATCGGGAGATGAGCTTAAAAGAAACAAGGCAAACTGGAAAATGGACACCTGGCAATTCCCCATCGGTGCAAGGGTTTAACCGCGCATGAGGGAAGCAGACCTCTCCGATTGATTGTATGTCGTGGGAGCACAAAAACTCTCGATTTATAGCTAATAGTGCATTAATAGCCACTAAATGCACTAACCGGAGCAGTCGATTCCTCCAAAGGGAGCCTACTTTAATATTTAATGTTATAATTGCATCTAATGGACAGACTGGCAGAAAACTTTTGCTTATGATTTGGGGGGTTAAGTGCAAATTGTCTCTCTGGCATTTATTGATTTATTTATTTACATCTGCCCAAAATAACCCGAGTCAAAGTGGGGAAATATTTAAAATCCATTATTTGTCAAATTGATACGCCCCGCTTCTGAAGCAAAACACAATAAGCTGCAATAGTTCTTTAAAGTTTTGAGAAAGTAGATGCTTGGTGGTCCTGTTAAATTCAGAAAATGTTTGCCTTTGTCACTTCTTTCTCATGGCATTAAATAATGCAGAAGTTTTGTTATAAAAGAAAAAATACAGATACTGAACAGGTTGAGTCACATAAATAACCTCAGGTTTGTCTCAACAACAGAAAATAAAGCCAGGATCAGCCTCCAGCTAATCTCGAAAGATTATTCCTCCAAACAATATGAAAGCTCTTGGGAGTGAATTGAGTTTCCAGAATACCAAGCACTTGCAATAATTGCTCAAAGATACAATCGGATCATGTTTTGAAAAAAGTATTTCAGATTGAAACCTTTTAATTGCTTCCAACCGTACCGTGTTTGTATTGTTCTTCTCCCGGATAAAATATACAGAAGGAATCTTCTAAAAAGAAAAGGATAGATTGAGTAGAGCACAGGCTTGCAATATGCTCAGCGTTTAGCTAGAAGTATAAAAAGGAAACACAGTCGATAAGAAGAAGTTGCATACCTTGGGTGAAAGACTGCACGGAAAGTTCCTCTTTGCCTCCTTGGCTTCTGGTGTGCGGCTCGCTTGCTCTTGAGTGTCTGGTTTGTTGAAAAGATCGCAACGTATCTGGACCTTCTTATACTGTACTCTCTTAATCTGAAGAGGCAGGCATAATGACGCTGTATTTACAAGGCGACTCAAGTACTAATGGGCGAGGTGTGGTCAGGAACGGATTCTAGGGTAGGAGATATATAGATAGATAGATACAGTAGATAGATCTCCTTTGTTCATCTTCATTGCATCCACACACAATGCTCCCAGGCTTCCTTTGAATAAAAACATCACACGCGCAGCCAGCAAAGTTTTTCTTTCTGATTGCAGCCCAATTACGGTGTTTGCATCGGACGAAGTGGAGTCCAGTCCACGCCGCGTAATAAACGCGGCGGGCGTTTTGCCCGCCTTTCGTGAATGATTTCCCCTGCTTTCGTGTCAGTCCAGCACAGAGCTGGGGAAGTTACTTTTACAGAGGTGTTTTGTTAAGTCATTCGATGCGCTGCCGTGGGGCAGGGGAAGTAAAAACTTACTCTGAACCTCGCGTTTTTTTAAAGGTGACTTGCTAGGATACTCATTGGCACCAATCCTGTTGGGATCTTAGGTATGCATTATTTCCCCTGTTGGGTTTTTTATTTTATTTTTTTGTCAGCTGCAGAACATTTAGTTCATTTTTTAACAAAATCTTGTAATTCACCTTGAGTCCCAGTTTTGGGGGGAAGTGGAATATTAATAATAATAATAGTAATAATAATAATATCTCTACATACTGTAGTAAAAATATCTCTACATGCTAATTCTATAGACTAACATGTCTGTAGCTTTGAATTCATATCTGAACTGTTGCATTGCCTATGAGGATAGGCAGGTAAGAAATAAAATAATAGTAATAGTAATTATTATTATTGTTAATTAATAATAATAATAATATTTTATTTCTTACCCGCCTCTCCTCACGGCTCGAGGCGGGTTACAACATAGTTAAAAACACAACCATTACATAAAATGCACACAACAAGCTGCATAAATTACACATATTAAGCGATCTATGCAATATTTATATTACAGTGCATAGAACAATAATTAAATACAAAAATTCCTATTTAAAATTCATGATTAAAAAATAAGGGACTAGAAGGTTGGGGAAGCAGAGTTGCACGTGCGGTGCCATTGTGCATGAATGTGCGGCGAACGTGTTTCGTTACAGCCTTGATGTCTTGGATTAGTTGTTTATTGCCGCAGTTAGGGCCATAGTATCTTTGCCTCCTTTGCGCATGTCTCCTTTTTTGGGGTGCTGTAGGCTGCCCTCCCTCCAAGCCCCTAAGACTAGTGCTCAAAACCTACCCCTTCCTGGCCATTTGCACTTCAGGAAGAGCGGGCAGAATTGTAGGTGCGTACGGCTGTGCGCCCATAGCCAGATGTGAAGCAGTGATCGCTTAGTATCTGGCCCCGGGCATGGAGCCAGAGCCTTCTGGGGTTCTGCCCCTTCCCCGTGAAGCGCAGACTGCCCATCCAGTGGCTGTCCGAGGCTGTTCGGTATCTCAGGAGGGTGCTGGTGTTGTGTGGGTCTGCATGTGGCCCTATTACAATGTGATGGGGCCATTTGGCAGAACCGTATCTGAACTCACATGCATCTGACAAAGTAGGCTGAAGTCCAGGAAGGCTCCTGCTGCCAACTTCTTTCTTTCAGCGAGTCTCAAAGGGGCTATAAGATCTCTCTACATACTGATTCTGTCAACTAACATGGCTATAGCTTTGAATTTATGTCTGAACTGTTGCATTACCTAATTTCCATGTGCCCCCAGCTATGTAGAAGAGGTGCTAAGAAAGGCACTTTTAACTTTGTGGAGTCAAAGGCTTTCATGGCCAGCATCCATAGATTTTTGTGGGTTTTTTGGGCTCTGCGGCTGTGTTCTGGAAGAGTTTCTTCCTGACGTTTCACCAGCATCTGTGGCTGGTCAGGAATAAACTCGTCTAGAACATGGCCACATAGCCCCAAAACCCACAAAAATATCATTTTAATGTTTTTTCTGTATTCTTATTCTTATTCCCTTATTTCTGTATTCTTATTCCCTTTTAAATGCGCTCCTGTGGCAGAGCACTTACATGAACAAATAGGGTTAGGGTTTGGAAAGAAGGCCCCTTTAGGGCCACCCGTTGATGCATTTATATGCACATGTGAAGGTGCACACTTGCCAGGAAGAAGTGGACAAATCCTGCTCCTTTTTAGTTTGGCTTTTCTCCCCATGGGTCATTTCAATCCTCTGCCTCAAAGCCGGCCAGAAACCTGTTTAGTTTGACTGTCTGTTTTGCCCCATAATGTCAAGAAAAACCAAAAGCATAGAGTCCAAGAGAACAACAGAAAGCCCAAGAGAACAATAAAGAATATAACGAAAAATAGACACGGTGCAAAGGATGTACTGCGTATACTCATGTCTAAGTCTAGAAATTTTAGTCTAAAAATGGACCTGAAAATCCTGAGTCGACTCATCCAGGGGTCATTGCAAGTACTATAATTAATGCCTTTTTTAAAAAGGAACTATCCCTGGTGAAAAGCAAGAGCATAATCCGTCCTAGAAGCACTGATCTTCTTCGGTTCTCTCAACCATCCAGCCTTCAGTTATGGCTGCTGGAATTTTCTAAGTTCTTTGGCATCATTTTCCTTTGCTTCTTCCTATAGATTCTTTGTTGAATGACTCTTAGGTTTTACCCATGGATTGGATCAAAATCCATTTTAGCTGAAAAATTGAGTATACTGTATACAGTATGTACTTCTCCAAAGCTTCAAAAAAAAGTGAGGGTAGAATTTGAAAGATGTGGAAAACTGCCCTGGAAGTAGTTTTTGTGGGTTTTTCAGGCTGTGTGGCCATGTTCTAGAAGAGCTTCCTCCTGATGTTTTGCCAGCATCTGTGGCTGGCATCTTCAGAGAAGATTTCATTTTCTCTGAAGATCCCAGCCGCAGATGCTGGTGAAACATCCCCAAACAGACTCTTCTAGAGCATGGCCACAGAGCCTGAAAACCCCACAAAAACGATGGATGCCAGCCATGAAAGCCTTTGACTTCACATTGTCCTTGAAGTATCAATGAGGTTCACCAGCTTCCAGCGATCCAGTATCACCAGTGGTGAGGGATGATGGCAGTTGCAGTCCAAGAACTTTGTGGAGGAGGCAACCCTAGATCATATCTCCCTGCCGAACACCATCCGAAAAGGGATTACTCATCTCTCTTGAAGTGCCGAGAAAGTGGTTTTTCTGAGTAAGAAATTGAGTCAGTGTACAATTGCGATGGAGAACATTTCTCCCTCTAGATATTGTTGGACTATAATATCCCTGCCTAGAGCAGAAGAGAGTTGCAGTCCAACAACATAGTTTGTCTGAGAGGTACTTATCCTTTGAAAAAGCTTTATTTTTTGATGTTTTATGTTGCCTGCCTCCTCCTGGCTATTTCAGCTGAAAGCATCTCTGCTGCATTTCCCTCCCTCGAAGATGCATTATAGCTTCACAAATGGACTCTAAATTTAATCATGTGCTCTTGCTATCAAATTATTAGCCTTGTGATTAGGAAGGCTTTCACCAAAAGCAGATCAAAATCAAGCTACTCAGGAAGGCTGCTGGGGAGTAATTGCTTCCCCCGAGAATTGGTCGGGAGCGCTAGCCTTTTCCCGGAAACATGCAAGCTCCCCTCAGTTTAGGAATCTGTTTTCACAAGCCTTCGGCACACTGGAGGCAAGACAGGGCACAGGATTAGTGCAAAAGCGACAGTTCGAGGGGGCAGAACCGTTGCAAGAGCGTTTGGTCTGGCAATCTATTTGTTGGCAAATTGTAGCCCTACCATTTGCCTTTCCTTATTGGTACATGCTGTCATTTAGAGCCATATGCTTGTTCAAGTGGGTTATATAAGAAAATAACTTTGAAAAAGTACAGTTACAAAATCAGTAATAGCTACGGTTCGCGTCCTCGAAACTCAATATAAACCACAAGCAAAAAACACACAGGTGGCCAACAACCGAAGTTGCAAAATAAGACAGTGTCTTATATTAATTTTTGCTCCCAAAGGTGCTCTAGGTCTTATTTTCAGGGAATGTCTTATTTTTCCGTTAAGAAGAATTCACATTTATTGTTGAACAAAAAAAATTGAACATTTATTATATGCTGTATATATATTTATATACAAAAACTTTGCTAGGTCTTACTTTCGGGGAGGCCTTATATTTAGCAATTCAGCAAAACCTCTACTAGGTCTTCTTTTATGGGGATGTCTTATTTTCAGGGAAACAGGGTAACTTGTGGGATTTAAAAAAACACCCTAATACAAAATTCAACAGTGCTGCCTAGACAACTCGCAACACTCTCTTTGGAATATCCGAGAGGATACGACCTAAACTGAAATGCAAAACAGTTTAATAGTTAAGGGCAAAGAAGACCCCAAAAGAGGTTAGTGAGGAAAGGCAGTGGCAGCAACCTAAAAGGGAGAGGGCTTCCCAGAAGCGAAAGCCACAGTTAACACTTCCTTCTTTCCGGTGCATGGTGTGTGAAATAAATGCGTTTGTGTTCCTTAAATCAGATAAAATAGGTTTGTCTAACATCTTTAACAGCAATGTACATGTATACAACACACACACACACACAGAGGTCAAGGAATGGAAATGCATCTTTAATATAATCATTTCTTTCCTGGCATCTGTATATTCAGAAAAACTCCAGCACCCTCAAAGTATATCTATCCATTTTGAGCTGCGGATTGGCTTCAGAGTACACTTCTCCACTGTCAGCACTTCTGAACATGAGGGCTGCTGCAAATTCTGGAAAGCTTTTAAGGAAACAACACACAGTGAAATAAGAATACTGTCTTTTTCTGGCACAGAAAATGACTCCCCAAAAATCTATTTATTGTTGTATGGTTTAGGATGTGCAGAGAAGAGGGTGCTGGATGGTATGCAATATAGAGTTGACCCAAACAATGGGGCTGAAGTCACCTAAAAGCTACAGTGTGAACCTCAGCTTCAGCGGAAATGGTAGCTTTAGAATGACAGCTGAAGGGAGACCAGGGCTAGGTAGAATATCTCAGAAGAAAGTTTAAGATAAATAAATGACAACAAAATGAAAAATAAAATGACAGTAAAATAGGACAGATTGAAATACCAGGAAAATTTCCTGAGGGACTGTGGAATGTGTCCACCCCAAAGAGATGTTTTAGAATCTATAATAAATAAAGAGTCTGGGATGAAAGCTAGTTTTTGCAGTATAAGGCCCAGCCAAATACAAATCGCACAGCTCAAGTGTTTCCTTGTACTACAAACAACCTTCCTTTGTGACATGTCATTTCTTGATAACCTTCTCTTTTTCAGAGGTACCAGTTCCTTCTCAAGTTCTGAACAAAAAGGAAGCTGCCCAAAGAAAGACACCCTTTTTTCATGCATTGCATTCAGCAAGATGGTACTTTTCAAAACCGGCAAACATGCCAGATGGTACTTTTCAAAACCAGGACATTTCTCCGCCGCCCAACAAATGACAGTCGTCCTTCATAGTCTGGCAAAGCCTCCTTCTAAAAAGGTGGGGGCTCTAGCTTTTCCATCAAAGACTTGATCCAGCTTGTTCCGTTGATTAGTTTAGTTGTCGCAATGACGTATTCCGTGCCCCCATCTTCCATTTGAGACAGAAACCGGAGGGCTGCAATTTCAGCGTAAGTCACCCCACCTAAGAAGAACACTAGAGTGACTCTGTTTTCTCCATGCTGGCCTGCATTGTTTACAGAGAAAGAAAAAGAGTGGAAAATTAGCTTCAAATGTATCTTCAGCGTAGTACCGCTCAAACCCACCCCATGCAAAAGCCTCTTCTGACAAAATTAAGTGCTAAATTAGCCACTTGAGAAAGGGAAAGGCTCTCCTGGTACACTTGGGAAAATGGGCAAGCTCACACAAACAGAACAGAGGCAAGGATGTATATTTATCTGAATATTAGCTAATAAAACTTTCTATTAGCAAAATGTTTTTTCTGCCTTCTTTAAAAGCGAGCTGCATCCAAAGTGGCCTTTTTGAGTGGATGGAGGTGTTGTGCATCACCTTCCAGATGGAGACCGTGTGGGATTGGGTCTTAAGTGGGTGGAGCTGGAAATTCTCACTTGAAAGAGATGGCAACCTTAACCCAATTGAAAATTCACTGTATTTCTCAGTGGGAACGTACCCTGATTCTACAGAGAAAAAGAAGCCCTTGTGTCCATGTAAGTCTACAAGAAATGGTTGGATCCTGGCGTTTGTCATGGCCAGCTTTTAAGCATTTACAAGCAAGACCAGAACAGTATTATACAGTTGGCCCTCCTTATCCACAGATTTTATATCCGTGGATTCAAGCATTTTTGAAAATATTAAAAAAAAAGTATAAATTCTAAATAGCTAACCTTGATTTTCCATTAGGGGCACCATTTTGCTATGCCATTGTATTTAATGGGACTTGAGCATCCACGGATTTTGGTATCCACGGAGGGCCCTGGAACCAAACCCCAGCAGATAAGAAGGGCCCACTGTAATACAAATGGTATGAGCAAGAATACTTACGCTTTTTCTGAAGCCCTGTTGGTAACTGTTGCCTCTCTTCAAAGTGTGGGCCTGGAAGCATCTTTAACACTTCTTCGATGCTTCGCCATCCTGGCCGGGCCAGCAGTTGTGCCAAGCGCACACTCAGAGGAGCATAGCCGCTGTACACATAGGAAATATCGTTGGGATTCTGTAGAAAGGAAGGAGGAAGGCAACAAAGAGCACCACAGTGACAGAATCACCTTGCAATAGATTGCTTCACAACAACCAAATTAACCGACAAAAAGCTAATTGTACCTGTTCATTGACATCGTCCATCCACAAGCGTAGAGTTTTCCGAATTGTTGGGTAGTTGTTTCTGCTACCTAACTGGGCCTTCAAGAGTCCTGCTTTCTCTAGATTGTTGAGGGTTAGTATGTGTTCGTAGCCGTAGGTCTGTAACAAGAACAAGGACCTCTTAGCATCCCTGGGACTGTATTTTTTAAAAACAATAGATAAGAGACACCATGTAAGGTTTGGCTCCCTTCTAGGCATGTTCCCCTATGTTGCCCAAGGACTTAACTCCGTGAACCACCTACGGTGGAGATTTCAAGAACTGGGGTTAGAAAGTAACAGTGTGTTACTTCTTTCCCCTGGCACCACAAAATCCTTGCCTGCCCCAGAGCGCATACAGCATTCAGCTGGAGATCCACCACCCCATAGTACTTCTTTGTAAGTCTAACCTGGAGAATTTCTCTCTTATAATAATCCAGGACCTTCGGTTTCAACCCGCTGTTGCACACTGACTGCAGGCAAACCAGCCTCAAAATCTTGATCAAGGGATGTTTTTGGGCAATACAGTCTTCAATGTAATTGTTGACCTAAACAAGAACAACAAAATGGAAGCCATCAAACTGTGGTCTAGATTCCCACAGAGCCTAAACACAAAATGTAGCTCTCAGCTGCAGGGATGTATATTCACATGCTTCACACCCCTAGAAAGCTACAGCATTTTGTAAAAGGCAGCCAGAACAAGAGAGTCTTCCCCCAACTTTTTAAAAATCAAAAATATTGATCGCCAACTGATCAGACAGATCAACCTGCAACCCAGGTACCAAAATCTTCTACAATTGATCAGTTTCAGAGTGACCAAAGCCTAGTTGTATTTAGCAAGAGGTACACCCAACCACGATTCCAAGGAAGCCTAGCGAACAGTGAAACGTCAGCTGCTTAAAGAGGATTTCCACATACCTTGTCAGTGTCTATTCCTGACATGAACTCTTGTTCCACTGTTAAGTTATCAAAGAAGTCTTCCGATGCTTAAGTAAACACAAACACACAAGAAAAACAGTAAATTGGGGTGGCCAGCCTCCAAACCTCTCCAAAACCACCCTGAGTCCCTGAACTTCCAGTTCGCTCCCAAATGGTCCCAAGCCTCTCCTAGAGATCTCCAGGAGTGAGATTTCAAGAAAAACCAATCCCCCTGCAAATCGCTTGAAACCCGAGTTACTTCTGGTTTTGTTTCAGTGGGTCCCTGACCGATTTTGAGGTGAGGGGAGAGATGTGGGGGGCAAAACTGGTCCCTTCGCCACTTCCAGTTTCCCACCCCAATAAAAGAATATATATTTCATTTGAAAATCAATCAAGTTATATGCGTTTTGCCCGTTGTTCTGTGCCTTCAAGTCACTTGTTAGTTACGGCAATCCTATCCTAGAGTTTTGTTGGCAAGATTTTTTGGTTTGCCTTTTCATTCTTTGGAGGTTGAGAGTGTAACTTGCCTGAGGGTTTCCATGGCCAAGTGGGGATACATACCCTGGTCTGCCAGGAGTTCTAGTCCAACACTCGGGCCAGTTACACCATGCTAGCTCTCCACTATGTCCACATGCATTGTACAGCCATGAAGAGTGCTGGGATCTTTCTAATGGAACTTGATTCACAGGCAACGTATTGAAACGGATTCCTCATTTCATGCAGGAGGAGAGCGGAAAAGGATGGAATACTCACTCGTGATGTCTTTGATCAGCTCCGCAATAGAAGTATGGTTCGCCAAAGAGCTCCTTGCTGCTTGCATGTGTGGCAGCTGTGAGACAAACTGTTTGATCTCTCCAACGGTTTTTGCATGGTGCCTTTCCTAGGAAATAAAATAAACCCAGCAGTTCAAAGTGGCTCTCTGCTGGCACTGAGGCAAACACACTGTGATCTGTATTTTATACTACATTCACTCTCGGCTAAGAAAAGGCTGCTTTGTTTGTGGCAAAAAGAGAAATCCCCTTCTACCCCCCAACGTGCCAGCTTCCTTTGCCGTGAAACATCCCTGCAAAATGTGCAAAAGTTCCAAATTCCCTTCGTTCATTTTGTAGCGTATAAAAACTGCCCAGGTGACGGCAAGACGTCAACCCTGGAAATGTGAGCCGTTTCTGAGCTAAGCCTCTTACTGACTGGCATCCTCTTACACATGTTCTTGTTTTCTTCATCAAAAAGGAATTCTTTTCTAGTGGCGCAGGGGACAGTGTAGTGGACTAAGACCGGTGAGGATCTGGGCTTTAATGCTGCACTCAGCAAGACAGAAACATCTTTCTCAGCATAATGTATCAGACAGCCCTCTAGGAAGAAGAAGCCCAGAAGGGTATGCTGTAGTTACACTGGGCTCAAGACACCACAGGAAGAAAATCTGTTTATTTAGCCAAACAAAAGTAGCCCAAGACAAGTTTTCCTGATTTGTCCATCATATTTGCATTTTAGTGATGTCCTCTTCTGCTTTCTTTTCCAATTCTATTCTTGGCCCTGAGAATTCTGATTGAAAAGAAAGGTCATAAATGTTCTAATTTGGCCCAATGTAATGGTGCGAGAAATGATCGTCTGACAACTCTTTAAGTCTCTTTCCTGAATCGAGAACCATCTTGTTATCTCAACACGACGACAAGCACCGAGCTCTTAACTCCTAGGACTGGCTGCCAGAGCTGTGTAGTTCATGAAGATAATCCAGACATCTGTAGTCTTATGTCCAGCTGCTATCAAAGCAACAAGGAAATACAATGATGCCCCCACGCAGCCAAACCCATTTCGTTAAAAGGAGGGAACTTGGTTCAAGTGTAAACTATAGGACCGACAAGCCTAGGCAGGAAGACAATAATGAAGTCGGCCATTAAGAGGCCCCACGGCTCCCCACAAGCTGCTGTTTCATTATCACCTATTATATCTGACAACCCTGCCTCGCTTTCGCCTTCCCTCCAGTGCAAAAACACTAATATTCTTGCTCATGCCATTTGTGGAACTCGGTCTTTAACGTAGGGTCCTTTTCGAGAGGCAAATGCATTTAGCCTTCGGAAGCCGCTGAAAGATATGGCTGCTTTTGATTAATAATTATTACCATCACTATCGTCAATTGCTGCTAGACACTGCTGTTATTTGGGGGAAAGGTGGGATAAAATGCAGTAAAATAAGGCAAACCATGTTTTCAGATCACACTGCAATCAGAGCATTTGTGCACTATCACATTAAGAGAAGGCATGACAACTGTCCTCTCAACAAGGAAGCAGGCATAGATGTATCTGCAGAGGACAAAGTCACCCTGTTTCCATCTTCTGAGATGCGACTGGCTAAGTCATTTCCTTGGACAGAAGCGGTTTTGACCTACCATAGACAAGTTGGCGCATAGGCCTTGGCAGCGTGACACTGGGCACCAAATTCAACCATTAAAAACAAGCACGTTTCTAGTTCTTACGGTTGTCCCAAGAGAGTCAAGAAGTTGTGGGCATGCTTGCCAAGTTCTCAATAGTGAAAGAAGTGAGGATGGAGGGCTGCAGAGTCCTCTACCAGTTACCCCTCCTCTTGACTAGTAAAATGATACCAACGGCTGAACAGATTTGTTCAATTTGCTGAGTTTATGTATCTCACGGAACTCTGTGCCACTTACTGCTCTTACTGGAAGGTTTTGATTCTCTAGTTTTCATCGATTTGATACCACGCCAGGCGTCAGCTCTGTGTTTTTGCACCCAAGTTAGCCACAGGTAAGGTCAGAGCGGAACCTCTGACTTTGTCCAGCATACTACAACCGCAAAGTACACCGCAACTACAATACATAACACGGGACACTTTTGAGGACGAAAGGCCCATCCAAACGGACCTACGCTCTGGATACAGATGCCACGCTTGGGATGACGGAATAAAATGGCGGAGGTTCCCTTACCTCAAAGGCGGCCGAGATGATTTTGGCTCTCTTGCTCAGCACGGAGCCCACGGCGTTGAAGTTCTTGTCTCGGATCTCGGCATAGAGCTCCTCGGCGGAGTTCAGCTGCAGCTTCTTGGGCTCGGTGGGGAGATCCTTGCCACCTTCCCCCTGTTTCTTGGGGGCAAACTTTTCTGGAGGGAGTTTCACGTAAGCTGCCGAAACACACAAGGAAAGAGCTGTCCTAAAGAATCTTTAAGCATGTCAGGAGATGCACGCTGAACAAAAAGAAGTGAAATCTTTTGAGGACCGCAGAAGAAAACAGGCGTCTGGGAGTAGTATGGGGCTCTGGCGTGCTTGAGGGCAGTTTTATAGTTTCAGACATTCGGGAGATTGTGGTTTGGAGGCAAAAAACTGCCAGAAAACCATGCAGGGTTGGTGCTTTGGGGGATTGTCAAGGGACTTCAGGGACCACAAATGTGGCCCCTGCTGGCTTTACTGTAATATAACCAGTAAGGACAGCCTGCTGAGTGCTATATCAAGGGACCATATGACCTAGTCAAGGACCTCCTCTCTTTCCCACTTGGTTCGCCATCCGGACGCAGTAACTCTATCGTGGGCCAGTCATTCCCGCTTACTTACTATTCTGAATTCCATATATTTCATCAATAAGCCCCTCGTATGTCAGCTGTGTAGCCAGCGGTGAGATCAAGTCGACGTTGCGGTCGAGCAGCAAGAGGGTATCGAAGACGGGGAATATTGGGTTCTGGCTGCCCGAGAACTCCCGCTTCATCCGGATCATCATATTTGCGACATGCTGAAGACCGAAACATTCAGATTATGGACCAGGCGACAAACAGTACTGCTGTTCAAAACTTTTACAGAACTTTAGATGTATATTTCGCCCTTCTTGCTACGGCAGTGAAATGCCAGACTAGCATTACTGGATGGCCACATAACTCCCACCCTTGCTCTAAGTCTAGGGCCTTGTTTTCAGTTCAAGAACTTCCCTGAGCTCGCTACCCTTTCACACAGCAGTCCACTCCTAGTTACCCCCAGATTTCTGTATTTCATCAACTTAACGTACATGGAAAAGTCATCTTCTTGTTCTGAACAATTTGCCGTCAGAATTGCTTGCCATTTGGCTTCTCTGCCGGGGCATGTTCCCCATCTCCCTTCTGCCATCCCAATTTAGTTGCTCCACAAAAAGGAGCAGGCAGGCAGCAAAACTGTATTCAAGACCTCTGACTAGTAGTAAGTTACGTAGCAAGCTACCGATAGAGGAAAGAATGTCAGTTCATCTTTACCCGTGCACACTCCCCCTTTCCGAAAATCTGCGGGATTGTTCCATAAAGCGCCTGGAGGGTCATGAGTCCCTTGGCTGCATGGTAAAGGCTGGTCTGGTCATTTTCCAAGTAACACTCCTATAAAAGAAAAGTCAGAAAAGTGGCGAGAAACTCAACACACAGTCAGGATTCCTAGCTTAACAGCCTCAGTTGCAAGAAATGCATATTTATTTATTTATGGGATTTTGCCTGATGAAGAACCCATTGCAGCTAAGGAAGCTTACTAAGTGTATTTTTTGAATTTTTCCCGATGGAAGGGACTAATAAGGATCGTATGCTTTTGCCATGTATTTTTTATTTATTTATTTAGGGAGGGAGGGAGGGGTTGGGGACTATGTTACGTATAAAAATATTATTATTATTAACTATTATTATTATTATTATTAAATAAAATGTATTTATAAATAAATACATTTATTTATAAATACATTACTTATAAATACATTTATTTAGTAATTATTTATAAATTATAAATGATATATAAGGCAATAAATTATTTATAAATCAATAAAAACAATTAAAAATATAAATGCATAGGATCCTAGAGTTAGAAGGGACTACTAACTGTCATATAGTTCAACCCACTTCTGCCATGCAGGAATTTTATTTGTTAGTTTTATTTATTTATTTATAATTCAATGAATAAAATTTATTTATAAATAAATACATTATTTATCAGTAAATTTATTTATAAATTATTTATTAAATATAAATAAATAAATTTATAATTTATTTATATAGAAATGAATAAAATAAATTAATTTAAATAGATAGGCTCCTAGAATTGGAAGAGACTACTAAGGGTGGCCTTTTTTAAGTGGGTGAGAGTTGAATTTTTGGAAACTCTTGGGAGAGTGTGTTGTCGCTAGGGGGTGGAGCTTCAGTGAGTCACACCTGTGAGTCACTAGGGGGTGGAGCTACATCTCAGAGCCTTTCTGGACCTTTCTAGAAAGTTCCAGTGGGGGTGGGGCTTCTGTGAGTCACTAGGGGGTGGAGCTAGCAGTCTTGCTCTATATAAGCCCTCCTAGAGCCTTTCTAGACCTTTCTAGACCAGTTTCTGCTGGAGAGGAGGAGGAGGAGGAGAGCAGTTCCTGGGTGGCCTTTTTGAAGTGGGTGAGTTTTTATCAGTAACAGTGACTGGGAAAAAGCCCAGGTCGCCAGTGGCCTTTAACCCTGTTACTGTTGGACATGAGTCAACAGTGTGATGCAGCAGCTAAAAAGGCCAATGCAATTTTAGGCTGCATCAATAGAACTATAGTGTCTAGATCAAGGGAAGTAATGGTGCCACTCTATACTGCTTTGGTCAGGTCCCACCTGGAATACTGTGTCCAGTTCTGGGCACCACAATTTATAAAGGATGCGGAGAAACTGGAGCGGGTCCAAAGGAGGGCGACAAAAATGGTGAAGGGTCTGGAAACTATACCTTATGAGGAACGCCTTAGGGAGCTGGGGATGTTTAGCCTGGAGAAGAGAAGGTTAAGAGGTGATACGATAGCCCTGTTTAAATACTTGAAGGAATGTCACATTGAGGAGGGAGCAAGCTTGTTTTCTGCTGCTGCAGAGACTAGAACGCGGAGCAATGGATGCAAGCTGCAGGAAAAGAGATTCCACCTCAACATTAGGAGGAACTTCCTGACAGTAAGGGCTGTTCAACCATGGAACACACTCCTTCCTCGGAGATTGTGGTGGAGTCTCCTTCCTTAGAGGTCTTTAAACAGAGGCTGGGGATGTCAGGGATGCTTTGATGGAGAGTTCCTGCATGGCAGGGGGGTTGGACTGGATGGCCCTTGGGGTCTCTTCCAACTCTAAGATTCTATGATATAGTCCAACCATTTTCTGCCATGCAGGTATACATAGGTCCTAGAGTTGGGAGGGACGATTTATTTAGTTGGAAGTTGTAAGTAAATAAAAATAAATACATAGGATCTTAGGTTGGAAGGGAGTACTAAGGGTCATATAGTCCACCACACTTCTGACATGCAGAAATTTTATTCATTTGTTTGTTTATTTATTTATACATTAGTAAATGAAATTTATTAATTTATAAATATATACATTATTTATAAATAAATTTATTTATAAAGTATAAATGAATTTATAAATTATTTATGAATAAATAAAATTAATAGATATAAATACATAGGATTGTAGATTTGTAAGAGACTTATAAGAGTCATATAGTCCAACCATCTTATGCCATGTAGGAATTTATTTATTTATTTATTTCTCAATAAATAAATAAATATATTTCTTTATACTTTATTTATAAATCAATATAAATTATTTAAATATTATAAATTAGAAATAAATATTTCTAAATTAGAAATTATTTATAAATAAATAAATGAAATAAAAATGCAAGGGATAAATACAAAGGGAATACTAAGGGTCATATAGTCCAACACTCTACTGCCATGCAGGAATACATAGGATCCTAGAGTTGGAAGGGACTACTAAGGGTCATACGGTCAAACAACCTTTTGCCATGCAGGAATTTTATTTATTAATTTATTTCATTAATTTATTTCATTAATTTATAAATACATACATTATTTATAAATAAATTTATTCATAATATATTTATAAATTATAACTAATATATAAGTTTTAAAATATTTATAAATAAAAAATAAAATAAATAAAAATAAATACATAGGAACCTAGAGTTGGAAGGGACTGCTAAGGGTCATATACTCCAACCCTCTTCTGCCATGCAGGAATACATAGGATCCTAGAGCTGGAAGGGACTACTAAGGGCCATATAGTCCAACCCACCTTCTGCCATGCAGGAATACATAGAATCCTAGGATTGGAAAGGCCTACTAAGAGTTATTTATTTATTTAATATATGTATTTATAAATGAATAAATAGTATTTCTTTATTTATAAATAAATACATTATTTCTAAATTAATTTAGTTATAAATTATTTATAAATTATAAATACATTTATAAATTATATATAAATAAATAAAAATATATGCTATCTTCGGGCAAATTTCTAACTCAATTTCTCTTATCTCTTTTATCTCTTTAAATACTAATTGCCAAAATTTATTTACAGATCTACAATTCCACCACATATGAACATAAGTACCAATTTCTTGGCAACTCCTCCAGCGTAGCCTTGAATAATTCTTATTTATATTGTTTAACCTTACTTGTATTAAACACGATAGTTAAATTAGTTTATAATAATTCTCCTTTATCTGCATAGATAATTTTTTTAAATGACATTAATTCCAATTTTCCCCTCATTCTTGAACATTTATTATATATGCTAAGCCATCCTCCAATGTCCTAAGGTATTCTTCTTTCTCTTTATGTTTTGATAATAATTTGTATATTTCACTTGTAACACCTTTCAAAATTTCATTTGCCTATTTGTTCAAATTTCGTATATTCTCTAAATTCTATAACTTTCCTATTCCAATTTTTTGTCCATTGTTCTGGACAAAATACAATTAAAAATACTGAATACAATTAAACCAGGTTAATTTTAGACTTTGCAATTTCTCCTTTATTTTTCCTTTATCCTTCATTATCTTCATCCACACTTTTATCCTATATATTTCTTGTTTCCTTAACTCTTTCCCTAGTTCTTTCTTTATATTTATTGGGGAAATTTTTAACATTATAACTGGGGGTTAATGGCAAGATAGCAGACATTAATTTTTCTTTATATTTTCTATTTCTTTCATGGTAAAATTCCTAAATATATATATTTTCTAATTTTTCTCTATTTCTATTGTTTCCATCTCTAACCAATCCAATTCCCCTTTCTCTGTAATTCCATCTATAATATATCTCAATTGAGATATATTTGTGTGGTTTGCCCATGTCTGCCTCATGATGCCCCGTTTTTAAATTGTGGTTTTTTATAATTTAAAATTCATTAATTTAATTATATTTTATCGTTGTTGTTGGTTAGTTGAAATGGTAGTTTAAGGGGATTGTGTTGTTTTATCTTATATATATTTGGTATTGATACTGTTATTAATGTATTTTGTGATTGTAACCCGCCTCGATTGGGAGAGGCGGGTTATAAATTATTTTTATTATCATCATCATCATCATCATCATTATTATTATTTGTGTTATAATACCATTTTAAATTTGGGAGGCCCAATCCTCCGTCTTTTTGGGGTTTGTACCAGTATATTTTATTAATCCTCACGTTTTTATTCCCGTTACAAACATTATTCACTAGTACTTGCCAATTTTTTATTTCAGCTTCTGATATTTGTATTGGTAACATTCTGAACAAAAAAAAAAAATTGATCTTAGGTAAAAATTTTATTTTTACTAATGCAATTCTACCAAACCACGATAATTTAATATTTTTATATTCTTCTGGCTTCTTTTTAATTTCTATTTTTAATTTATTATAAGTTTGTTCCTCCAGTTTTTGTAAATGCTTTTGTGATATTTATTCCTAAATATCGAATGGTAATTTTTTAATTTGATATCTATCATTTTACCCTTTAGGAAATCCTGTTCTTCTCTTTTTCATCCTCCATTTAAAGCCTAGAATAGAAGGGTGATCTACTTTCGTTCTATTCAAAACTATTTTTCCTCGTCCTGCAATACAGCACACAGTTGTGCCTTGTGCTCCTCGATGTGTGCGTGAAAGGTAGGAAACATCAGGTTCCTATCTACAAACCGCCACTTTTGCTTCAAATTCCAGGCGGGGAATCATTTCAGAAAAAATAACCCATTCTGCACACGAAAGAAAGAAAGAAAGACTAACTTTAAAGGCACTTTCAGACTCCATGGATAGCAGGTCACTATCAAATGGTATGAGGTCCAGGCTGTACTCCTCTCTGTGAATGAAGGAGCCCAGGACTCCTTGATCTTTCAGCCGCTGTTCACACAACAAGCTGCGACGGGGCACAAACAAGATGTGGAAATCTCTCTGTGGGCAACGGATTCTGTCTTCACTGGAAAGGGACAAGGAGAAAGTGTTAAAGAGAAACAAGAACGACCAGATCCAATAATTTATTGATCCCAGCTCGTAAGGGATGTCACTGTACGTTCTTCAGTCAATGGAAAACCAAAACAAAGAACATACACGTTTCTGCTCAAAGCTCTTTTATATTAAGACACACAAACAAGGATACTAGAACACGCTCCTCCATGTCTGACTCTCCAGCGATGGACTATCCAAGGCAGGACTCAATTCTGACACAACCAAAGCACCCAGAAAGACAAGAGCGACAGGAATGAAGCCTTCAACCCAATTTTTCCCGCTGAACCTTCTCCTCTTCAATTTCCCTACAGAAACGCTGAGACTCAGCGTAACAATTTCTGAGGCTCTGCGTAACAATTTCATGGCACTCCATAAGGATGTAGCACAGCCAGAATAAAACTGTATCACCTTTCCGTGTGGTTCAGACCTGACAGTAAGAAATCTGCTTTGAGAGGACAGTCCAGAGACACCTTCTCCACTCAGCGTCTATTTCCCTGCTGCAAAACTATAGAACATGGAAACGGAATAAAAACCAAGACGGTACGCTACCTGAGTACGTTTTCGGCAATTATATCCATGAGTTCTAGCCTCGGCCGGACAAAGAAAATAATATTCTTGACATCAGCGGCTGGGAGACGCCCGGCTTTCAAGGTGAACATTTTTTCCACCTCATGTTCCTGGAAGGAGACGAGAAACGACGTGAGAACAAGATGGAATAGTACTTCAGTCTTTGGGAGTTTATTTCAGAAAAAAAAATTCGATGTCACTGGGGCCTACTCCGGAAGCCACTGCTATTGTTAGTACCTATCTTTGGGTTTCAAAATAGACATTTATGTAGTGTAATATTTTCCCCAATTCTTTTCTTCTGCCATACATTTTAGGTAAGACAGAAGAAAAATATGGGAAAGAATTTGGGGAAATATTACACTACACGATTGCAGCTGCCAGAATATTATATGCAAAAAGATGGAAGGAGACAGAGATTCCAGATATACCAGAATAGAAGATGGAGATGTACAAATGCATGGGAAATGACAAACTAACATCATTACTTAGGGACACTCCAAGAGAAAAAATTGATAGCATGTATAAATATTTGACTTAATAATAATTTGAGAGGTATTTCTCAAAAGAGATACAGCACATATACCACAGGTTTTGTGCTTATTTGAATTTAGAATGGGGAGCAAATTTTGATATAAACAGCCAATTCAGATTCAAAGAAAGACAGAGGCTCTTAAAAACAAATAAAAAGAAGAAAAATTAAGAGGTATTTAACGTTTATTAACAAACTAAAGAAACCAGGAAAGGAAGTAACAGATGTGAATGAATGATTATTTGTTGGTTTTATGTATTTGTTTATGTAGTATTGGTTAGTTTGTCTGGTAATGATTGTAATTTTATAATACCAATAACAATATTTTTTTAAACAGACCTTTAGCTGGGGAGACTGCCTAGCATCAGGAATAAACCAGAACATCGGAAATATTTATTTTCTATTCTGCATTGGATAAAACACTCAGTCCTATGGGGATAAAATCAATAAGGCTACCCTTCTTATTAGTGCTCTTCAAAATAAGTACTAAAGTTACCCTCCTGTATTGTAATGCAAATTATATGGAGCGCAACTGTGTATCGAGGGTACTTTTCTCAGGAGAAAACTACTCAATACACACAGGACACTCACAGTTTCCCAAGGCCTGCTACACAAATGCATACAATAAAACCAAGGCAGTTTACAAGGATCCGTTCTCAGTATGGATCTTGTTTGGGTTTCCCCCATCTGGAAGGCAGAACATGGGCAAACATTTCTTTTCTCTCGACAGTGGTACGCTCCTGCACAACGTTCTCCTAGAACTCTTGCTCTGTCCTGTTTCCATAGGAACAGAATGGAAGGGAATAACAGCACTTAATGTGAAGATTCTTTTTCTACAGCAAATGGATGCCACTAATATTTAGATTGCCTCCTTACACTCTCCTCCAATAAACCGAGGGAATTATGTCCCCACTTACCGTCTTCCCAACAATTGGTCTGAACTGGCCAGAGAAAGGGCTGTGCCACCATCCAACTTGCAAGCCAACTTTCAACTGGCTTCCCGACGCAAACCTGAAGAACACACTGGAGACTACAAGTCCTGGGGTTGTTTTTTTTTGGACAGGAGGGAGAGAAAACTGGGAGAAGTTTATCTCCCACTCAGGATTTTTCCCCCCAGTGTGTAGTTGGACACAAAAGTGCAGTTGGGGGAAATATGTGCAGTTGAAAAATGAGAAGGAGAGGAGAAATGTCAGGCTACTTTAGTGTTCCTTACGCACTTCAATGACAGGGACAGAATGCACCCAACAACAAACTGTCCAACGTCTTCTGTTGGACCTGAACCTCCTCCTCTCCACCTTCATCTCTGGGCCGGTTTCACTTTGCAAAGGCCTCTGAAGGACTCTTGGCTTTGTGCCGTAGGTACCTTCCTCTCTGAGCAGCCAATGCAAAAGAGCTGGCCTTGGGGTCCCACTCAACCAAAGGTGGCATCTCACAGAAGGCCGGTACTAGATACTGTACCTACCACGGCATAAAACTGGCTCCTCTTAGTGCAAATGCCAGACTCCCAGCCTCGGAGAAATACCAGTTATGGCAAGAGGAGGCAGAACTGGCCCTTGCCCGGATGGAAGACCAATTGCCCTATTTGTTCACATAAAGGAAGTCCAGTTCATAAATGAACCCTTGCCGTCCATTAAATAAGAGCAACGGACTCCCAGGGAGAAACTGCCCCGGTAGCCAAACCCATAGGCAAGGAGCAAAGCAGGCCTTACGTCCGTTGGGTTTCTTTATCCTCTTTTTTCTTTAGCGTGGGATGTCCATGCTGTGACAGAGGCATGGGGAGAGCTTCTAAAATTCTTTACTTTTGTCACCATATAGTTCATCCATCCCTTCCGACAGAGTAACCTTGTTACTTTGCAGCTCAGTCCCATGTGGACACGTCTCCTAAAAATTATCCAGGTTCTCAGGTAAAGAGAAGAAGGATGGCACTGGGATGGATGGCTTCTGCTCCAGGGCCCCTGGGAAACATACTGTATATACTCATCTAGAAGTCTAAAAAAATGAGTCAAAAAATTGACCCCAAAAACCTGAGTCAACTGATCTACGGGTCGCTGATGTTTTGTAAGTTCTTTTATATTACTGTATTTTCCTTTGTTTCATCCTTTGTTACATGCCCCTAATTTTTACCCTTGACTTATCCATGGGTCATATCAAAATCTTATGATTTTGGCCCCAAAACCTGGCCAGGATTTATACCCGAGGTCAACTTATAGTTGAGTATATACAGTACTTCTTCCAAATGGAACTGGGGAGGGAACACTGTGTGCAATAAGACCATCCTTTTGAAGAAGGCAGAAAAATCTGTGAAACCAAAGGGAGAGGATTCGTATTCAGGTGTTTAAAATCCCCCGACAGGAACTGAAACACGGCAGCCGCAGTTGAGGGGAAAGCACTGTGCCCCAAAAAATGCCAGGTTGACTGAACTGAGCCATCCCTTGCCAAACCTTTTGCATGTAGTTTTTTGTGGAGCTTTCGGGCTCTGTGGCCGTGTTCTAGAAGAGTTCCTTTCTGACGTTTCGCCGGAATCTGTGGCTGGCATCTTTGCCACAGACGCTGGCAAAACGTCAGAAAGGAACTCTTCTAGAACACAGCCACAGAGCCCGAAAGCTCCACAAAAAAAAAACCATGGATGCCGGCCATGAAAGCCTTCGACTCCACTTTTGCATATAGTTTGGAGGTCTCGTATGACCACAGGACTGTCCGGGTGTCATTCCCCATGACACCATTATAGTGCTACGATTCCATTTTACCTGCCGTAACAGCATCCTATAGAATCCTAGGATCCTTTCCTGTCCAGATTCTCTCATTCTCCATCAGAACATGATGGGCATCTGTTCACTTAAACATTCTAAAATACATAGAATCCTAGAGTTGGAAGAGACCCCAAGGGCCATCCAGTCCAACCCCCTGCCATGCAGGAACTCTCCCTCAAAGCATCCCCATTGACAGATGGCCATCCAGCCTCTGCTTAAAGACCTCCAAGGATGGAGACTCCACAGGCTCAGCATGGCCATTTGTTGAGTGACTGCTACCCAGGCGCTCCCAAAGGCTAGGTCAGTGACTGGACAGATGGGTGCAAGACAGCCATCTGAACCTCTGGACAGGTAAAGGTCTTCTCCTCTGGCAGAGGGCTCTGTTATATTGAAGCCCCACTGGCTTGAATATAGGCGCAGGCGCACGCTACGGGCACACGCCCCACGTTTCCCCTCCTCTGTCCGCACAAGTGAGGAACACAAGTCTGAAGACCGCAGTCTGAACAGATGTGGAGAAACCGGAGCGTGTTCCAAGGAGGGCAACTCAGAGTGTAGTGGAGCCTCCTTCCTTGGAGGTCTTTAAGCAGAGGCTGGATGGCCATCTGTCGGGCATGCTTTGATGGAGAGTTCCTGCATGGCAGGGGGTTGGACTGGATGGCCCTTGGGGTCTCTTCCAACTCTGTGATTCTATGATTCTATGATATCGGCTTTAAAAATACATAAGTAAACAGCCGTAATTTTTTGAAAAGCCTTTTCCATTCCTTACCTTTAGGAGTGAATACTGTGCAATTAATCCAAATGGCCCTGTAAGATATTCATCCCACACAATGGCCTACAAGAAGGAAAAAGAGAAGCATTGTTAACACACGCAGTTGCGGTCAGGCGCTCGGGTTTTGAGAAGTGGGAACAGCAGGAGAAGATGGGCTTTTGGAGCACCACGGGTGGAAGACTGGATACCGAAGAAATGTCCCAAGGAGCGGATTCTTCAAGTGAGCCTTCAAGATCTCCGCAACTATTGCCACACGGTTTTCAAAATGGTACTAAAGGAGAGGATGCCAAAGCCCTGTGAGAGAGAGATGCTGCTCTGCGGCCCACATGCATCTATCAACAGTTCAAAGGACCCTTTTTACTGTGGAAGCCCATGGACTGGCTATTCAGAAATAAATGCCATTGTGCTCAATAGGATTTTTACTCCCAAGTCCTGTAGTGGGCTGCAGAATGGCAGACTCTGAGCCTGGAAGGAAGCTCCACTGCACAGAATGAGTTTTACTTTACTGGAATTCTGGGAGTTGGAGTTTGTTCTGAGGTCCAGAGCTGAAGCCTCTGGAATTCTGGGAGCTGGAGTTTGTGGTGGGGCCCAGAGCTCAAGGCTTTCACTCTAGTCTGGCTCCAGGCGAGGGCATTCTGGGAGTTGGAGCTTGTTGTGGGGCCCCGAGCGGAGCTCCGCTCCGCTCGGGGCCCACAACAAACTCCAACTCCCAGAATGCCCTCGCCTTGAGCCAAAAAAGACTCGAAGCGGGCCCAAACCGGGTTCTTTCTCCAATGTGGACGGCCTCCCTGAGGCCTCGGCCGCCCCTCGCCCACCTTGGAGCCGGCGCACTTGTCGAGGAACTCGCGGAGCTCCTTGCGGCCGGCCTCCCGCAGCGCCATCAGGTTGACTCGGCCCGAGCTGAGGTGGGCCGCCATGGCGCAGGCCTGGTCGGCGCTCCCCTCAGGAGCGTTATGACTAGGCCCGAGGCCTCTTTTCACGGAGGCGGGAGGACGCCGTCAGGCGCGCGCCCCCTCATTGGCCGTCCTCGTCCTCGTCTCTAGTCTTCTCCCCTCACACAAAATGGCGCCCTCTCGCGCCTCAGTCAGCAACGCACTTAGGCCACGGTCCCGCAAACGGGGCCTATGAAGAGCTTCTGGACTTCAGCTCCCAGAAGCCTCAGCAACAAGGACCATTAGATTAGGATTCTGGGAGTTGAAGTCCAAAAGCACTTAAAGAGCAGCATTGTGTGTGTGTGCGGGAGGGGGGGGGAACCCCTGCAAATGAGGCCTCGTTCCAATAAGTTCTCTCGCCTCCCAACAGCAGCCCTGCAGTGTAGGCTGAAAAAAGGGCCTAAGAGGGAAGGCCCCTAGACTAGGGGCAATTCTTCTTCTCTCATTTCTGGCTTGTGAAGGCCAACAAGGAGCACCCTTGAGCAAGGCCTATGCTGAGGGCAGGGCAGTCGGGGCTAGCTCTGCCTCCTCTTCGTCTCAGCCCTCAGCCCCGTCCGAGACTGACTGCTTCCCTACAGCCTGCCTTCCCTTCCCTCGCCCTTCACCAGAACTAGAGAAAGACTCTCTCGGGGGAGAACCGGGCCCTGCCTTTGGGTGTGGGTCAGTGGGCCTCGCTGGGGCCCCTGGACAGGATAGAGGGGTTGGGCTTCCTTTCCCTGATGTAGTGTAGTCTCCAGTGTAGCCTGGGGAACCTGCGAATTGTATTTTTTAATTTTTCCCTGATGTATAGTCCAGTGTAGCCTTGAAACCTACGAATTGTATTTTTTGATTTTTCCGTGATGTATAGTCCAGTGTAGCCTGTGAAACCTGCGAATTGTATTTTTTTATTTTTTCACTGATCTATACAATTCGCAGGCTTCCCAGGCTACACTGGACTATACATCAGGGAAAATTAAAAAAATACAATTCGCAGTTTTCCCAGGCTACACTGGACTATACATCAGGGAAAATTTAAAAAATACAATTCGCAGTTTTCCCAGGCTACACTGGACTATACATCAGGGATAAATCAAAAAATACAGTTCACAACTTTCCCAGGCTACACTGGACTATACATCAGGGAAAAATAAAAAAATACAATTCCCAGGTTCCCCAGGCTGCACTGGACTATACATAACGGAAAAATCAAAAAATACAATTCGCAGGTTTCACAGGCTGCACTAGACTATACATCAGGGAAAAATAAAAAATACAATTCGCAGGTTTCCCAGGCTACACTGGACTATACATCAGGGAAAAATCAAAAAATACAATTCGAAGGTTTCCCAGGCTACACTGGACTATACAACAGGGAAAAATAAAAAAATACAATTCGCAGGTTTCACAGGCTACACTGGACTATACATCAGGGAAAAATAAAAAAAATACAATTCGCAGGTTTCACAGGGAAAAATCAAAAAATACAGTTCGCAGGTTTCCCAGGCTACACTGGACTATACATCAGGGAAAAATAAAAAAAATACAATTCGCAGGTTTCCCAGGTTACACTGGACTATACATCAGGGAAAATTCCCAAAATACCATCGGCAGGTTTCCCGGGCTACACTGGACTGTATATCAGGGAAAATTCCAAAAATTCCATCGGTAGGTTTCCCGGGCTACACTGGACTATATATTAGGGAAAATTGAAAAATTCCATCGGCAGGTTTCCCTGGCTACACTGGACTATACATCAGGGAAAATTCCAAAAATTCCAACGCCAAGTTTCCGCAGCTACACTGGACTATACATCAGGGAAAATTACAAAAATACAATTGGGAGGTTTCCGGAGCTACACTGGACTATACATCAGGGAAAATTCCAAAAATTCCACTGGCAGGTTTCCTGGGCTACACTGGACTATACATCAGGGAAAATTCCAAAAATTCCATGGGCAGGTTACCCGGGCTACACTGGACTATACATCAGGGAAAATTCCCAAAATTCCATAGGCAGGTTTCCCGGGCTACATTGGACTATACATCAGGGAAAATTCCAAAAATTCCATCGCCAGGTTTACCGGGCTACACTGGATTATACATCAGGGAAAATTACAAAAATTCCATCGGCAGGTTTCCCGGGCTACACTGGACTATACATCAGGGAAAATTCCAAAATTCCATCGGCATGATTCCCGGGCTACACTGGACTATACATCAGGGAAAATTCCCAAAATTCCATCGGCAGGTTTCCCGGGCTACACTGGACTATACATGAGGAAAAATGCCCAAAATTCCATCGGCAGGTTTCCCGGGCTACAATGGACTATACATCAGGGAAAATTCCAAAAATTCCATCGGAGGGTTTCCCGGGCTACAATGGACTATACATCAGGGAAAATTCCAAAAATTCCATCGGCAGGTTTCCTGGGCTACACTGGACTATACATCAGGGAAAATTCCCAAAATTCCATGGGCAGGTTTCCGGGGCTACACTGGACTATACATCAGGGAAAATTCCAAAAATACCATCGGCAGGTTTCCGGAGCTACACTGGACTATACATCAGGGAAAATTCCAAAAATTCCATCGGAGGGTTTCCCGGGCTACAATGGACTATACATCAGGGAAAATTCCAAAAATTCCATCGGCAGGTTTCCCTGGCTACACTAGACTATACATCAGGGAAAATTCCAAAAATTCCATCGGCAGGTTTCCGGGGCTACACTGGACTATACATCAGGGAAAATTCCCAAAATTACATCGGCAGGTTTCCCGGGCTACACTGGACTATACATCAGGGAAAATTCCAAAAATTCCATCGGCAGGTTTCCGGGGCTACACTGGACTATACATCAGGGAAAATTACAAAAATACAATCGGCAGGTTTCCGGAGCTACACTGGACTATACATCAGGGAAAATTCCAAAAATTCCATCGGCAGGTTTCCCGGGCTACACTGGACTATACATCAGGGAAAATTCCAAAAATTCCATCGGCAGGTTACCCGGGCTACACTGGACTATACATCAGGGAAAATTCCCAAAATTCCATGGACAAGTTTCCGGAGCTACACTGGACTATACATGAGGGAAAATTCTAAAAATACCATCGGCAGGTTTCCCGGGCTACACTGGACTATACATCAGGGAAAATTCCCAAAATTCCATCGGCAGGTTTCCCGGGCTACACTGGACTATACATCAGGGAAAATTCCAAAAATTCCATCGGCAGGTTTCCCGGGCTACACTGGACTATACATCAGGGAAAATTCCCTAAATTCCATCGGCAGGTTTCCGGAGCTACACTGGACTATACATCAGGGAAAATTCCAAAAATTCAATTGGGAGGTTTCCCGGGCTACACTGGACTATATATCAGGAAAAATTCCAAAAATGCCATCGGCAGGTTTCCCGGGCTACACTGGACTATACATGAGGGAAAATTCCAAAATTCCATCGGCAGGTTTCCCGGGCTACACTGGACTATACATCAGGGAAAATTCCAAAAATTCCATTGGCAGGTTTCCCGGGCTACACTGGACTATAGATAACGGAAAAATCAAAAAATACAATTCGCAGGTTTCACAGGCTACACTAGACTATACATCAGGGAAAAATAAAAAATACAATTCGCAGGTTTCCCAGGCTACACTGGACTATACATCAGGGAAAAATAAAAAAATACAATTCGCAGGTTTCCCAGGCTACAGTGGACTATACAACAGGGAAAAATAAAAAAATACAATTCGCAGGTTTCACAGGCTACACTGGACTATACATCAGGGAAAAATTAAAAAAAATATAATTCGCAGGTTTCACAGGCAAAAATCAAAAAATACAGTTCGCAGGTTTCCCAGGCTACACTGGACTATACATCAGGGAAAAATAAAAAAAATACAATTCGCAGGTTTCCCAGGTTACACTGGACTATACATCAGGGAAAAATAAAAAAATACAATTCGCAGGTTTCCCAGGCTACAATAGACTATACATAAGAGAAAAATAAAAAAATACAATTCGCAGGTTTCACAGGCTACACTGGACTATACATCAGGGAAAAATAAAAAAAATACAATTTGCAGGTTTCACAGGCTACACTGGACTATACATCAGGCAAAATTCCCAAAATACCATCGGCAGGTTTCCCGGGCTACACTGGACTGTATATCAGGGAAAATTCCAAAAATTCCATCGGTAGGTTTCCCGGGCTACACTGGACTATATATTAGGGAAAATTGAAAAATTCCATCGGCAGGTTTCCCTGGCTACACTGGACTATACATCAGGGAAAATTCCAAAAATTCCATCGCCAAGTTTCCGCAGCTACACTGGACTATACATCAGGGAAAATTACAAAAATACAATTGGGAGGTTTCCGGAGCTACACTGGACTATACATCAGGGAAAATTCCAAAAATTCCACTGGCAGGTTTCCTGGGCTACACTGGACTATACATCAGGGAAAATTCCAAAAATTCCATCGGCAGGTTACCCGGGCTACACTGGACTATACATCAGGGAAAATTCCCAAAATTCCATAGGCAGGTTTCCCGGGCTACATTGGACTATACATCAGGGAAAATTCCAAAAATTCCATCGCCAGGTTTCCCGGGCTACACTGGATTATACATCAGGGAAAATTACAAAAATTCCATCGGCAGGTTTCCCGGGCTACACTGGACTATACATCAGGGAAAATTCCAAAATTCCATCGGCAGGTTTCCTGGGCTACACTGGACTATACATCAGGGAAAATTCCCAAAATTCCATGGGCAGGTTTCCGGGGCTACACTGGACTATACATCAGGGAAAATTCCAAAAATACCATCGGCAGGTTTCCGGAGCTACACTGGACTATACATCAGGGAAAATTCCAAAAATTCCATCGGAGGGTTTCCCGGGCTACAATGGACTATACATCAGGGAAAATTCCAAAAATTCAATCGGCAGGTTTCCCTGGCTACACTAGACTATACATCAGGGAAAATTCCAAAAATTCCATCGGCAGGTTTCCGGGGCTACACTGGACTATACATCAGGGAAAATTCCCAAAATTACATCGGCAGGTTTCCCTGGCTACACTGGACTATACATCAGGGAAAATTCCAAAAATTCCATCGGCAGGTTTCCGGGGCTACACTGGACTATACATCAGGGAAAATTCCAAAAATTCCATCGGCAGGTTTCCCGGGCTACACTGGACTATACATCAGGGAAAATTCCAAAAATTCCATCGGCAGGTTACCCGGGCTACACTGGACTATACATCAGGGAAAATTCCCAAAATTCCATGGACAAGTTTCCGGAGCTACACTGGACTATACATGAGGGAAAATTCTAAAAATACCATCGGCAGGTTTCCCGGGCTACACTGGACTATACATCAGGGAAAATTCCCAAAATTCCATCGGCAGGTTTCCCGGGCTACACTGGACTATACATCAGGGAAAATTCCAAAAATTCCATCGGCAGGTTTCCCGGGCTACACTGGACTATACATCAGGGAAAATTCCAAAAATTCAATTGGGAGGTTTCCCGGGCTACACTGGACTATATATCAGGAAAAATTCCAAAAATGCCATCGGCAGGTTTCCCGGGCTACACTGGACTATACATGAGGGAAAATTCCCAAAATTCCATCAGCAGGTTTCCCGGGCTACACTGGACTATACATCAGGGAAAATTCCAAAAATTCCATTGGCAGGTTTCCCGGGCTACACTGGACTACAGATAACGGAAAAATCAAAAAATACAATTCGCAGGTTTCACAGGCTACACTGGACTATACATCAGGGAAAATTCCCAAAATTCCATGGACAAGTTTCCGGAGCTACACTGGACTATACATGAGGGAAAATTCTAAAAATACCATCGGCAGGTTTCCCGGGCTACACTGGACTATACATCAGGGAAAATTCCAAAAATTCCATCGGCAGGTTTCCCGGGCTACACTGGACTATACATGAGGGAAAATTCCAAAATTCCATCGGCAGGTTTCCCGGGCTACACTGGACTATACATCAGGGAAAATTCCAAAAATTCCATTGGCAGGTTTCCCGGGCTACACTGGACTATAGATAACGGAAAAATCAAAAAATACAATTCGCAGGTTTCACAGGCTACACTAGACTATACATCAGGGAAAAATAAAAAATACAATTCGCAGGTTTCCCAGGCTACACTGGACTATACATCAGGGAAAAATCAAAAAATACAATTCGCAGGTTTCCCAGGCTACAGTGGACTATACAACAGGGAAAAATAAAAAAATACAATTCGCAGGTTTCACAGGCTACACTGGACTATACATCAGGGAAAAATTAAAAAAAATATAATTCGCAGGTTTCACAGGCAAAAATCAAAAAATACAGTTCGCAGGTTTCCCAGGCTACACTGGACTATACATCAGGGAAAAATAAAAAAAATACAATTCGCAGGTTTCCCAGGTTACACTGGACTATACATCAGGGAAAAATAAAAAAATACAATTCGCAGGTTTCCCAGGCTACAATAGACTATACATCAGAGAAAAATAAAAAAATACAATTCGCAGGTTTCACAGGCTACACTGGACTATACATCAGGGAAAAATAAAAAAAATACAATTTGCAGGTTTCACAGGCTACACTGGACTATACATCAGGCAAAATTCCCAAAATACCATCGGCAGGTTTCCCGGGCTACACTGGACTGTATATCAGGGAAAATTCCAAAAATTCCATCGGTAGGTTTCCCGGGCTACACTGGACTATATATTAGGGAAAATTGAAAAATTCCATCGGCAGGTTTCCCTGGCTACACTGGACTATACATCAGGGAAAATTCCAAAAATTCCATCGCCAAGTTTCCGCAGCTACACTGGACTATACATCAGGGAAAATTACAAAAATACAATTGGGAGGTTTCCGGAGCTACACTGGACTATACATCAGGGAAAATTCCAAAAATTCCACTGGCAGGTTTCCTGGGCTACACTGGACTATACATCAGGGAAAATTCCAAAAATTCCATCGGCAGGTTACCCGGGCTACACTGGACTATACATCAGGGAAAATTCCCAAAATTCCATAGGCAGGTTTCCCGGGCTACATTGGACTATACATCAGGGAAAATTCCAAAAATTCCATCGCCAGGTTTCCCGGGCTACACTGGATTATACATCAGGGAAAATTACAAAAATTCCATCGGCAGGTTTCCCGGGCTACACTGGACTATACATCAGGGAAAATTCCAAAATTCCATCGGCATGATTCCCGGGCTACAATGGACTATACATCAGGGAAAATTCCCAAAATTCCATCGGCAGGTTTCCCGGGCTACACTGGACTATACATGAGGGAAAATGCCCAAAATTCCATCGGCAGGTTTCCCGGGCTACAATGGACTATACATCAGGGAAAATTCCAAAAATTCCATCGGAGGGTTTCCCGGGCTACAATGGACTATACATCAGGGAAAATTCCAAAAATTCCATCGGCAGGTTTCCTGGGCTACACTGGACTATACATCAGGGAAAATTCCCAAAATTCCATGGGCAGGTTTCCGGGGCTACACTGGACTATACATCAGGGAAAATTCCAAAAATACCATCGGCAGGTTTCCGGAGCTACACTGGACTATACATCAGGGAAAATTCCAAAAATTCCATCGGAGGGTTTCCCGGGCTACAATGGACTATACATCAGGGAAAATTCCAAAAATTCAATCGGCAGGTTTCCCTGGCTACACTAGACTATACATCAGGGAAAATTCCAAAAATTCCATCGGCAGGTTTCCGGGGCTACACTGGACTATACATCAGGGAAAATTCCCAAAATTACATCGGCAGGTTTCCCTGGCTACACTGGACTATACATCAGGGAAAATTCCAAAAATTCCATCGGCAGGTTTCCGGGGCTACACTGGACTATACATCAGGGAAAATTCCAAAAATTCCATCGGCAGGTTTCCCGGGCTACACTGGACTATACATCAGGGAAAATTCCAAAAATTCCATCGGCAGGTTACCCGGGCTACACTGGACTATACATCAGGGAAAATTCCCAAAATTCCATGGACAAGTTTCCGGAGCTACACTGGACTATACATGAGGGAAAATTCTAAAAATACCATCGGCAGGTTTCCCGGGCTACACTGGACTATACATCAGGGAAAATTCCCAAAATTCCATCGGCAGGTTTCCCGGGCTACACTGGACTATACATCAGGGAAAATTCCAAAAATTCCATCGGCAGGTTTCCCGGGCTACACTGGACTATACATCAGGGAAAATTCCAAAAATTCAATTGGGAGGTTTCCCGGGCTACACTGGACTATATATCAGGAAAAATTCCAAAAATGCCATCGGCAGGTTTCCCGGGCTACACTGGACTATACATGAGGGAAAATTCCCAAAATTCCATCAGCAGGTTTCCCGGGCTACACTGGACTATACATCAGGGAAAATTCCAAAAATTCCATTGGCAGGTTTCCCGGGCTACACTGGACTACAGATAACGGAAAAATCAAAAAATACAATTCGCAGGTTTCACAGGCTACACTAGACTATACATCAGGGAAAAATAAAAAATACAATTCGCAGGTTTCCCAGGCTACACTGGACTATACATCAGGGAAAAATCAAAAAATACAATTCGAAGGTTTCCCAGGCTACACTGGACTATACAACAGGGAAAAATAAAAAAATACAATTCGCAGGTTTCACAGGCTACACTGGACTATACATCAGGGAAAAATAAAAAAAATACAATTCGCAGGTTTCACAGGGAAAAATCAAAAAATACAGTTCGCAGGTTTCCCAGGCTACACTAGACTATACATCAGAGAAAAATAAAAAAATACAATTCGCAGGTTTCACAGGCTACACTGGACTATACATCAGGGAAAAATAAAAAAAAATACAATTCGCAGGTTTCACAGGCTACACTGGACTATACATCAGGCAAAATTCCCAAAATACCATCGGCAGGTTTCCCGGGCTACACTGGACTGTATATCAGGGAAAATTCCAAAAATTCCATCGGTAGGTTTCCCGGGCTACACTGGACTATATGTTAGGGAAAATTGAAAAATTCCATCGGCAGGTTTCCCTGGCTACACTGGACTATACATCAGGGAAAATTCCAAAAATTCCATCGCCAAGTTTCCGCAGCTACACTGGACTATACATCAGGGAAAATTACAAAAATACAATTGGGAGGTTTCCGGAGCTACACTGGACTATACATCAGGGAAAATTCCAAAAATTCCACTGGCAGGTTTCCTGGGCTACACTGGACTATACATCAGGGAAAATTCCAAAAATTCCATCGGCAGGTTACCCGGGCTACACTGGACTATACATCAGGGAAAATTCCCAAAATTCCATAGGCAGGTTTCCCGGGCTACATTGGACTATACATCAGGGAAAATTCCAAAAATTCCATCGCCAGGTTTCCCGGGCTACACTGCATTATACATCACGGAAAATTACAAAAATTCCATCGGCAGGTTTCCCGGGCTACACTGGACTATACATCAGGGAAAATTCCAAAATTCCATCGGCATGATTCCCGGGCTACACTGGACTATACATCAGGGAAAATTCCCAAAATTCCATCGGCAGGTTTCCCGGGCTACACTGGACTATACATGAGGAAAAATGCCCAAAATTCCATCGGCAGGTTTCCCGGGCTACAATGGACTATACATCAGGGAAAATTCCAAAAATTCCATCGGAGGGTTTCCCTGGCTACAATGGACTATACATCAGGGAAAATTCCCAAAATTCCACGGGCAGGTTTCCGGGGCTACACTGGACTATACATCAGGGAAAATTCCAAAAATACCACCGGCAGGTTTCCGGAGCTACACTGGACTATACATCAGGGAAAATTCCAAAAATTCCATCGGAGGGTTTCCCGGGCTACAATGGACTATTCATCAGGGAAAATTCCAAAAATTCAATCGGCAGGTTTCCCTGGCTACACTAGACTATACATCAGGGAAAATTCCAAAAATTCCATCGGCAGGTTTCCGGGGCTACACTGGACTATACATCAGGGAAAATTCCCAAAATTCCATCGGCAGGTTTCCCTGGCTACACTGGACTATACATCAGGGAAGATTCCAAAAATTCCATCGGCAGGTTTCCGGGGCTACACTGGACTATACATCAGGGAAAATTCCAAAAATTCCATTGGCAGGTTTCCCGGGCAACACTGGACTATACATGAGGAAAAATGCCCAAAATTCCATCGGCAGGTTTCCGGGGCTACACTGGACTATACATCAGTGAAAATTCCCAAAATTACATCGGCAGGTTTCCCTGGCTACACTGGACTATACATCAGGGAAAATTCCAAAAATTCCATCGGCAGGTTTCCGGGGCTACACTGGACTATACATCAGGGAAAATTACAAAAATACAATCGGCAGGTTTCCGGAGCTACACTGGACTATACATCAGGGAAAATTCCAAAAATTCCATCGGCAGGTTTCCCGGGCTACACTGGACTATACATCAGGGAAAATTCCCAAAATTCCATCGGCAGGTTTCCCGGGCTACACTGGACTATACATCAGGGAAAATTCCCAAAATTCCATCGGCAGGTTTCCCGGGCTACACTGGACTATACATCAGGGAAAATTCCAAAAATTCCATCGGCAGGTTTCCCGGGCTACACTGGACTATACATCAGGGGAAATTCCAAAAATTCCATACGAAGGTTTCCGGAGCTACACTGGACTATACATCAGGGAAAATTCCAAAAATTCCATCGGCAGGTTTCCCGGGCTACACTGGACTATACATCAGGGAAAATTCCCAAAATTCCATCGGCAGGTTTCCCGGGCTACACTGGACTATACATCAGGGAAAATTCCAAAAATTCTATCGGCAGGATTCCGGAGCTACACTGGACTATACATGAGTGGAAATTCCAAAAATTCCATTGGAGGGTTTCCCGGGCTACAATGGACTATACATCAGGGAAAATTCCAAAAATTCAATCGGCAGGTTTCCCTATCCACACTGGACTATACATCAGGGAAAATTCCCAAAATTACATCGGCAGGTTTCCCGGGCTACACTGGACTATACATCAGGGAAAATTCCAAAAATTCCATCGGCAGGTTTCCCGGGCTACACTGGACTATACATCAGGGAAAATTCCAAAAATTCCATCGGCAGGTTTCCCGGGCTACACTGGACTATACATCAGGGAAAATTTCAAAAATTCCATCGGCAGGTTTCCCGGGCTACACTGGACTATACATCAGGGAAAATTCGAAAAATTCCATCGACAGGTTTCCCGGGCTACACTGGACTATACATCAGGGAAAATTCCAAAAATTCCATCGGGAGGTTTCCCGGGCTACACTGGACTATACATCAGGGAAAATTCCAAAAATTCCATCGGCAGGTTTCCCGGGCTACACTGGACTATACATCAGGGAAAATTCCAAAAATTCTATCGGCAGGTTTCCCGGGCTACACTGGACTATACATCAGGGAAAATTCCCAAAATTCCATCGGCAGGTTTCCCGGGCTACACTGGACTATACATCAGGGAAAATTCCAAAAACTCCATCGGCAGGTTTCCCGGGCTACACTGGACTATACATCAGGGAAAATTCAAAAAATACCATCGGCAGGTTTCCCGAGCTACACTGGACTATACATCAGGGAAAATTCCAAAAATTCCATCAGGAGTTTTCCCGGGCTACACTGGACGATACATCAGGGAAAATTCCAAAAATGCCATCGGCAGGTTTCCCGGGCTACACTGGACTATACATCAGGGAAAATTCCAAAAATTCCATCGGCAGGTTTCCCGGGCTACACTGGATTATACATCAGGGAAAATTCGAAAAATTCCATCGACAGGTTTCCCGGGCTACACTGGACTATACATCAGGGAAAATTCCAAAAATTCCATGGGCAGGTTTCCCGGGCTACACTGGACTATACATCAGGGAAAATTCCCAAAATTCCATCGGCAGGTTTCCCGGGCTATACTGGACTATACATGAGGAAAAATGCCAAAAATTCCATCGGCAGGTATCCCGGGCTACACTGGACTATACATCAGGGAAAATTCCAAAAATTCCATCGGAGGGTTTCCCGGGCTACAATGGACTATACATCAGGGAAAATTCCCAAAATTCCATCGGCAGGTTTCCTGGGCTACACTGGACTATACATCAGGGAAAATTCCAAAAATTCCACGGGCAGGTTTCCGGGGCTACACTGGACTATACATCAGGGAAATTTCCAAAAATACCACCGGCAGGTTTCCGGAGCTACACTGGACTATACATCAGGGAAAATTCCCAAAATTCCATCGGAGGGTTTCCCGGGCTACAATGGACTATACATCAGGGAAAATTCCAAAAATTAAATCGGCAGGTTTCCCTATCTACACTAGACTATACATCAGGGAAAATTCCAAAAATTCCATCGGCAGGTTTCCGGGGCTACACTGGACTATACATCAGGGAAAATTCCCAAAATTTCATCGGCAGGATTCCCGGGCTACACTGGACTATACATCAGGGAAAATTCCAAAAATTCCATCGCGAGGTTTCCCGGGCTACACTGGACTATACATCAGGGAAAATTCCCAAAATTCCATCGGCAGGTTTCCCGGGCTACACTGGACTATACATCAGGGAAAATTCCCAAAATTCCATCGGCAGGTTTCCCGGGCTACACTGGACGATACATCAGGGAAAATTCCAAAAATACCATCGGCAGATTTCCCGGGCTACACTGGACTATACATCAGGGAAAATTCCCAAAATTCCATCGGCAGGTTTCCCGAGCTACACTGGACTATACATCAGGCAAAATTCCAAAAATTCCATCAGGAGTTTTCCCGGGCTACACTGGACGATACATCAGGGAAAATTCCAAAAATACCATCGGCAGATTTGCCGGGCTACACTGGACTATACATCAGGGAAAATTCCCAAAATTCCATCGGCAGGTTTCCCGGGCTACACTGGACTATACATCAGGGAAAATTCCAAAAATTCCATCGGCAGGTTTCCCGGGCTACACTGGACTATACATCAGGGAAAATTCCAAAAATTCCATCGGCAGGTTTCCCGGGCTACACTGGACTATACATCAGGGAAAATTCCAAAAATTCCATCGGCAGGTTTCCCGGGCTACACTGGACTATACATCAGGGGAAATTCCAAAAATTCCATCGGAAGGTTTCCGGAGCTACACTGGACTATACATCAGGGAAAATTCCAAAAATTCCATCGGCAGGTTTCCCGGGCTACACTGGACTATACATCAGGGAAAATTCCCAAAATTCCATCGGCAGGTTTCCCGGGCTACACTGGACTATACATCAGGGAAAATTCCCAAAATTCCATCGACAGGTTTCCCGGGCTACACTGGACTATACATCAGGGAAAATTCCAAAAATTCCATCGGGAGGTTTCCCGGGCTACACTGGACTATACATCAGGGAAAATTCCCAAAATTCCATCGGCAGGTTTCCCGGGCTACACTGGACTATACATCAGGGAAAATTCCAAAAATTCCATCGGCAGGTTTCCCGGGCTACACTGGACTATACATCAGGGAAAATTCCAAAAATTCCATCGGCAGGTTTCCCGGGCTACACTGGACTATACATCAGGGAAAATTCCAAAAATTCCATCGGCAGGTTTCCCGGGCTACACTGGACTATACATCAGGGAAAATTCCAAAAATTCCATCGGCAGGTTTCCCGGGCTACACTGGACTATACATCAGGGAAAATTCCCAAAATTCCATCGGAGGGTTTCCAGGGCTACACTGGATTATACATCAGGGAAAATTCCAAAAATTCCATCGGAGGGTTTCCAGGGCTACACTGGACTATACATCAGGGAAAATTCCAAAAATAACATCGGCAGGTTTCCCGGGCTACAGTGGACTATACATCAGGGAAAATTCTCAAAATTCCATCGGCAGGTTTCCCGGGCTACACTGGACTATACATCAGGGAAAATTCCAAAAATTCCATCGGAGGGTTTCCAGGGCTACACTGGATTATACATCAGGGAAAATTCCAAAAATTCCATCGGAGGGTTTCCAGGGCTACACTGGACTATACATCAGGGAAAATTCCAAAAATTCCATCGGCAGGTTTCCCGGGCTACACTGGACTATACATCAGGGAAAATTCCAAAAATTGTATCGGCAGGTTTCCGGAGCTACACTGGACTATACATCAGTGGAAATTCCAAAAATTCAATCGGAGGGTTTCCCGGGCTACAATGGACTATACATCAGGGAAAATTCCAAAAATTCAATCGGCAGGTTTCCCTATCTCCACTGGACTATACATCAGGGAAAATTCCAAAAATTCCATCGGCAGGTTTCCCGGGCTACACTGGATCGGCAGGTTTCCCGGGCTACACTGGACTATACATCAGGGAAAATTCCAAAAATTCTATCGGCAGGTTTCCGGAGCTACACTGGACTATACATCAGTGGAAATTCCAAAAATTCCATCGGAGGGTTTCCCGGGCTACACTGGACTATACATCAGGGAAAATTCCCAAAATTACATCGGCAGGTTTCCCTGGCTACACTGGACTATACATCAGGGAAAATTCCAAAAATTCCATCGGCAGGTTTCCCGGGCTACACTGGACTATACATGAGGAAAAATGCCCAAAATTCCATCGGCAGGTTTCCGGGGCTACACTGGACTATACATCAGTGAAAATTCCCAAAATTACATCGGCAGGTTTCCCTGGCTACACTGGACTATACATCAGGGGAAATTCCAAAAATTCCATCGGCAGGTTTCCGGGGCTACACTGGACTATACATCAGGGAAAATTACAAAAATACAATCGGCAGGTTTCCGGAGCTACACTGGACTATACATCAGGGAAAATTCCAAAAATTCCATCGGCAGGTTTCCCGGGCTACACTGGACTATACATCAGGGAAAATTCCCAAAATTCCATCGGCAGGTTTCCCGGGCTACACTGGACTATACATCAGGGAAAATTCCCAAAATTCCATCGGCAGGTTTCCCGGGCTACACTGGACTATACATCAGGGAAAATTCCAAAAATTCCATCGGCAGGTTTCCCGGGCTACACTGGACTATACATCAGGGGAAATTCCAAAAATTCCATACGAAGGTTTCCGGAGCTACACTGGACTATACATCAGGGAAAATTCCAAAAATTCCATCGGCAGGTTTCCCGGGCTACACTGGACTATACATCAGGGAAAATTCCCAAAATTCCATCGGCAGGTTTCCCGGGCTACACTGGACTATACATCAGGGAAAATTCCAAAAATTCTATCGGCAGGATTCCGGAGCTACACTGGACTATACATGAGTGGAAATTCCAAAAATTCCATTGGAGGGTTTCCCGGGCTACAATGGACTATACATCAGGGAAAATTCCAAAAATTCAATCGGCAGGTTTCCCTATCTACACTGGACTATACATCAGGGAAAATTCCCAAAATTACATCGGCAGGTTTCCCGGGCTACACTGGACTATACATCAGGGAAAATTCCAAAAATTCCATCGGCAGGTTTCCCGGGCTACACTGGACTATACATCAGGGAAAATTCCAAAAATTCCATCGGCAGGTTTCCCGGGCTACACTGGACTATACATCAGCGAAAATTCCAAAAATTCCATCGGCAGGTTTCCCGGGCTACACTGGACTATACATCAGGGAAAATTCGAAAAATTCCATCGACAGGTTTCCCGGGCTACACTGGACTATACATCAGGGAAAATTCCAAAAATTCCATCGGGAGGTTTCCCGGGCTACACTGGACTATACATCAGGGAAAATTCCAAAAATTCCATCGGCAGGTTTCCCGGGCTACACTGGACTATACATCAGGGAAAATTCCAAAAATTCTATCGGCAGGTTTCCCGGGCTACACTGGACTATACATCAGGGAAAATTCCCAAAATTCCATCGGCAGGTTTCCCGGGCTACACTGGACTATACATCAGGGAAAATTCCAAAAACTCCATCGGCAGGTTTCCCGGGCTACACTGGTCTATACATCAGGGAAAATTCCAAAAATACCATCGGCAGGTTTCCCGAGCTACACTGGACGATACATCAGGGAAAATTCCAAAAATTCCATCAGGAGTTTTCCCGGGCTACACTGGACGATACATCAGGGAAAATTCCAAAAATACCATCGGCAGGTTTCCCGGGCTACACTGGACTATACATCAGGGAAAATTCCAAAAATTCCATCGGCAGGTTTCCCGGGCTACACTGGATTATACATCAGGGAAAATTCGAAAAATTCCATCGACAGGTTTCCCGGGCTACACTGGACTATACATCAGGGAAAATTCCAAAAATTCCATCGGCAGGTTTCCCGGGCTACACTGGACTATACATCAGGGAAAATTCCCAAAATTCCATCGGCAGGTTTCCCGGGCTATACTGGACTATACATGAGGAAAAATGCCAAAAATTCCATCGGCAGGTTTCCCGGGCTACACTGGACTATACATCAGGGAAAATTCCAAAAATTCCATCGGAGGGTTTCCCGGGCTACAATGGACTATACATCAGGGAAAATTCCCAAAATTCCATCGGCAGGTTTCCTGGGCTACACTGGACTATACATCAGGAAAAATTCCAAAAATTCCACGGGCAGGTTTCCGGGGCTACACTGGACTATACATCAGGGAAATTTCCAAAAATACCACCGGCAGGTTTCCGGAGCTACACTGGACTATACATCAGGGAAAATTCCAAAAATTCCATCGGAGGGTTTCCCGGGCTACAATGGACTATACATCAGGGAAAATTCCAAAAATTAAATCGGCAGGTTTCCCTATCTACACTAGACTATACATCAGGGAAAATTCCAAAAATTCCATCGGAAGGTTTCCGGGGCTACACTGGACTATACATCAGGGAAAATTCCCAAAATTACATCGGCAGGTTTCCCGGGCTACACTGGACTATACATCAGGGAAAATTCCAAAAATTCCATCGGCAGGTTTCCCGGGCTACACTGGACTATACATCAGGGAAAATTCCAAAAATTCTATCGGCAGGTTTCCGGAGCTACACTGGACTATACATCAGTGGAAATTCCAAAAATTCCATCGGAGGGTTTCCCGGGCTACAATGGACTATACATCAGGGAAAATTCCAAAAATTCTATCGGCAGGTTTCCGGAGCTACACTGGACTATACATCAGTGGAAATTCCAAAAATTCCATCGGAGGGTTTCCCGGGCTACAATGGACTATACATCAGGGAAAATTCCAAAAATTCCATCGGCAGGTTTCCCGGGCTACACTGGACTATATATCAGGGAAAATTCCCAAAATTCCATCGGCAGGTTTCCCGGGCTACACTGGACTATACATCAGGGAAAATTCCAAAAATTCCATCGGCAGGTTTCCCGGGCTACACTGGACGATACATCAGGGAAAATTCCAAAAATACCATCGGCAGATTTCCCGGGCTACACTGGACTATACATCAGGGAAAATTCCCAAAATTCCATCGGCAGGTTTCCCGAGCTACACTGGACTATACATCAGGCAAAATTCCAAAAATTCCATCAGGAGTTTTCCCGGGCTACACTGGACGATACATCAGGGAAAATTCCAAAAATACCATCGGCAGATTTGCCGGGCTACACTGGACTATACATCAGGGAAAATTCCCAAAATTCCATCGGCAGGTTTCCCGGGCTACACTGGACTATACATCAGGGAAAATTCCAAAAAATTCCATCGGCAGGTTTCCCGGGCTACACTGGACTATACATCAGGGAAAATTCCAAAAATTCCATCGGCAGGTTTCCCGGGCTACACTGGACTATACATCAGGGAAAATTCCAAAAATTCCATCGGCAGGTTTCCCGGGCTACACTGGACTATACATCAGGGGAAATTCCAAAAATTCCATCGGAAGGTTTCCGGAGCTACACTGGACTATACATCAGGGAAAATTCCAAAAATTCCATCGGCAGGTTTCCCGGGCTACACTGGACTATACATCAGGGAAAATTCCCAAAATTCCATCGGCAGGTTTCCCGGGCTACACTGGACTATACATCAGGGAAAATTCGAAAAATTCCATCGGGAGGTTTCCCGGGCTACACTGGACTATACATCAGGGAAAATTCCAAAAATTCCATCGGCAGGTTTCCGGGGCTACACTGGACTATACATCAGGGAAAATTCCCAAAATTACATCGGCAGGTTTCCCTGGCTACACTGGACTATACATCAGGGAAAATTCCAAAAATTCCATCGGCAGGTTTCCGGGGCTACACTGGACTATACATCAGGGAAAATTACAAAAATACAATCGGCAGGTTTCCGGAGCTACACTGGACTATACATCAGGGAAAATTCCAAAAATTCCATCGGCAGGTTTCCCGGGCTACACTGGACTATACATCAGGGAAAATTCCCAAAATTCCATCGGCAGGTTTCCCGAGCTACACTGGACTATACATCAGGCAAAATTCCAAAAATTCCATCAGGAGTTTTCCCGGGCTACACTGGACGATACATCAGGGAAAATTCCAAAAATACCATCGGCAGATTTGCCGGGCTACACTGGACTATACATCAGGGAAAATTCCCAAAATTCCATCGGCAGGTTTCCCGGGCTACACTGGACTATACATCAGGGAAAATTCCAAAAATTCCATCGGCAGGTTTCCCGGGCTACACTGGACTATACATCAGGGAAAATTCCAAAAATTCCATCGGCAGGTTTCCCGGGCTACACTGGACTATACATCAGGGAAAATTCCAAAAATTCCATCGGCAGGTTTCCCGGGCTACACTGGACTATACATCAGGGGAAATTCCAAAAATTCCATCGGAAGGTTTCCGGAGCTACACTGGACTATACATCAGGGAAAATTCCAAAAATTCCATCGGCAGGTTTCCCGGGCTACACTGGACTATACATCAGGGAAAATTCCCAAAATTCCATCGGCAGGTTTCCCGGGCTACACTGGACTATACATCAGGGAAAATTCGAAAAATTCCATCGGGAGGTTTCCCGGGCTACACTGGACTATACATCAGGGAAAATTCCAAAAATTCCATCGGCAGGTTTCCGGGGCTACACTGGACTATACATCAGGGAAAATTCCCAAAATTACATCGGCAGGTTTCCCTGGCTACACTGGACTATACATCAGGGAAAATTCCAAAAATTCCATCGTCAGGTTTCCGGGGCTACACTGGACTATACATCAGGGAAAATTACAAAAATACAATCGGCAGGTTTCCGGAGCTACACTGGACTATACATCAGGGAAAATTCCAAAAATTCCATCGGCAGGTTTCCGGGGCTACACTGGACTATACATCAGGGAAAATTCCCAAAATTCCATCGGCAGGTTTCCCGGGCTACACTGGACTATACATCAGGGAAAATTCCCAAAATTCCATCGGCAGGTTTCCCGGGCTACACTGGACTATACATCAGGGAAAATTCCAAAAATTCCATCGGCAGGTTTCCCGGGCTACACTGGACTATACATCAGGGGAAATTCCAAAAATTCCATACGAAGGTTTCCGGAGCTACACTGGACTATACATCAGGGAAAATTCCAAAAATTCCATCGGCAGGTTTCCCGGGCTACACTGGACTATACATCAGGGAAAATTCCCAAAATTCCATCGGCAGGTTTCCCGGGCTACACTGGACTATACATCAGGGAAAATTCCAAAAATTCTATCGGCAGGATTCCGGAGCTACACTGGACTATACATGAGTGGAAATTCCAAAAATTCCATTGGAGGGTTTCCCGGGCTACAATGGACTATACATCAGGGAAAATTCCAAAAATTCAATCGGCAGGTTTCCCTATCTACACTGGACTATACATCAGGGAAAATTCCCAAAATTACATCGGCAGGTTTCCCGGGCTACACTGGACTATACATCAGGGAAAATTCCAAAAATTCCATCGGCAGGTTTCCCGGGCTACACTGGACTATACATCAGGGAAAATTCCAAAAATTCCATCGGCAGGTTTCCCGGGCTACACTGGACTATACATCAGGGAAAATTCCAAAAATTCCATCGGCAGGTTTCCCGGGCTATACTGGACTATACATCAGGGAAAATTCGAAAAATTCCATCGACAGGTTTCCCGGGCTACACTGGACTATACATCAGGGAAAATTCCAAAAATTCCATCGGGAGGTTTCCCGGGCTACACTGGACTATACATCAGGGAAAATTCCAAAAATTCCATCGGCAGGTTTCCCGGGCTACACTGGACTATACATCAGGGAAAATTCCAAAAATTCTATCGGCAGGTTTCCCGGGCTACACTGGACTATACATCAGGGAAAATTCCCAAAATTCCATCGGCAGGTTTCCCGGGCTACACTGGACTATACATCAGGGAAAATTCCAAAAACTCCATCGGCAGGTTTCCCGGGCTACACTGGACTATACATCAGGGAAAATTCAAAAAATACCATCGGCAGGTTTCCCGAGCTACACTGGACTATACATCAGGGAAAATTCCAAAAATTCCATCAGGAGTTTTCCCGGGCTACACTGGACGATACATCAGGGAAAATTCCAAAAATGCCATCGGCAGGTTTCCCGGGCTACACTGGACTATACATCAGGGAAAATTCCAAAAATTCCATCGGCAGGTTTCCCGGGCTACACTGGATTATACATCAGGGAAAATTCGAAAAATTCCATCGACAGGTTTCCCGGGCTACACTGGACTATACATCAGGGAAAATTCCAAAAATTCCATCGGCAGGTTTCCCGGGCTACACTGGACTATACATCAGGGAAAATTCCCAAAATTCCATCGGCAGGTTTCCCGGGCTATACTGGACTATACATGAGGAAAAATGCGAAAAATTCCATCGGCAGGTTTCCCGGGCTACACTGGACTATACATCAGGGAAAATTCCAAAAATTCCATCGGAGGGTTTCCCGGGCTACAATGGACTATACATCAGGGAAAATTCCCAAAATTCCATAGGCAGGTTTCCTGGGCTACACTGGACTATACATCAGGGAAAATTCCAAAAATTCCACGGGCAGGTTTCCGGGGCTACACTGGACTATACATCAGGGAAAATTCCAAAAATTCCATCGGCAGGTTTCCCGGGCTACACTGGACTATACATCAGGGGAAATTCCAAAAATTCCATCGGAAGGTTTCCGGAGCTACACTGGACTATACATCAGGGAAAATTCCAAAAATTCCATCGGCAGGTTTCCCGGGCTACACTGGACTATACATCAGGGAAAATTCCCAAAATTCCATCGGCAGGTTTCCCGGGCTACACTGGACTATACATCAGGGAAAATTCCAAAAATTCCATCGGGAGGTTTCCCGGGCTACACTGGACTATACATCAGGGAAAATTCCCAAAATTCCATCGGCAGGTTTCCCGGGCTACACTGGACTATACATCAGGGAAAATTCCAAAAATTCCATCGGCAGGTTTCCCGGGCTACACTGGACTATACATCAGGGAAAATTCCAAAAATTCCATCGGCAGGTTTCCCGGGCTACACTGGACTATACATCAGGGAAAATTCCAAAAATTCCATCGGCAGGTTTCCGGGGCTACACTGGACTATACATCAGGGAAAATTCCCAAAATTACATCGGCAGGTTTCCCGGGCTACACTGGACTATACATCAGGGAAAATTCCAAAAATTCCATCGGCAGGTTTCCCGGGCTACACTGGACTATACATCAGGGAAAATTCCAAAAATTCTATCGGCAGGTTTCCGGAGCTACACTGGACTATACATCAGTGGAAATTCCAAAAATTCCATCGGAGGGTTTCCCGGGCTACGATGGACTATACATCAGGGAAAATTCCAAAAATTCTATCGGCAGGTTTCCGGAGCTACACTGGACTATACATCAGTGGAAATTCCAAAAATTCCATCGGAGGGTTTCCCGGGCTACAATGGACTATACATCAGGGAAAATTCCAAAAATTCCATCGGCAGGTTTCCCGGGCTACACTGGACTATATATCAGGGAAAATTCCCAAAATTCCATCGGCAGGTTTCCCGGGCTACACTGGACTATACATCAGGGAAAATTCCAAAAATTCCATCGGCAGGTTTCCCGGGCTACACTGGACGATACATCAGGGAAAATTCCAAAAATACCATCGGCAGATTTCCCGGGCTACACTGGACTATACATCAGGGAAAATTCCCAAAATTCCATCGGCAGGTTTCCCGAGCTACACTGGACTATACATCAGGCAAAATTCCAAAAATTCCATCAGGAGTTTTCCCGGGCTACACTGGACGATACATCAGGGAAAATTCCAAAAATACCATTGGCAGATTTGCCGGGCTACACTGGACTATAGATCAGGGAAAATTCCCAAAATTCCATCGGCAGGTTTCCCGGGCTACACTGGACTATACATCAGGGAAAATTCCAAAAATTCCATCGGCAGGTTTCCCGGGCTACACTGGACTATACATCAGGGAAAATTCCAAAAATTCCATCGGCAGGTTTCCCGGGCTACACTGGACTATACATCAGGGAAAATTCCAAAAATTCCATCGGCAGGTTTCCCGGGCTACACTGGACTATACATCAGGGGAAATTCCAAAAATTCCATCGGAAGGTTTCCGGAGCTACACTGGACTATACATCAGGGAAAATTCCAAAAATTCCATCGGCAGGTTTCCCGGGCTACACTGGACTATACATCAGGGAAAATTCCCAAAATTCCATCGGCAGGTTTCCCGGGCTACACTGGACTATACATCAGGGAAAATTCCAAAAATTCCATCGGCAGGTTTCCCGGGCTACACTGGACTATACATCAGGGAAAATTCCAAAAATTCCATCGGCAGGTTTCCCGGGCTACACTGGACTATACATCAGGGAAAATTCCAAAAATTCCATCGGCAGGTTTCCCGGGCTACACTGGACTATACATCAGGGAAAATTCCAAAAATTCCATCGGCAGGTTTCCCGGGCTACACTGGACTATACATCAGGGGAAATTCCAAAAATTCCATACGAAGGTTTCCGGAGCTACACTGGACTATACATCAGGGAAAATTCCAAAAATTCCATCGGCAGGTTTCCCGGGCTACACTGGACTATACATCAGGGAAAATTCCCAAAATTCCATCGGCAGGTTTCCCGGGCTACACTGGACTATACATCAGGGAAAATTCCAAAAATTCTATCGGCAGGATTCCGGAGCTACACTGGACTATACATGAGTGGAAATTCCAAAAATTCCATTGGAGGGTTTCCCGGGCTACAATGGACTATACATCAGGGAAAATTCCAAAAATTCAATCGGCAGGTTTCCCTATCTACACTGGACTATACATCAGGGAAAATTCCCAAAATTACATCGGCAGGTTTCCCGGGCTACACTGGACTATACATCAGGGAAAATTCCAAAAATTCCATCGGCAGGTTTCCCGGGCTACACTGGACTATACATCAGGGAAAATTCCAAAAATTCCATCGGCAGGTTTCCCGGGCTACACTGGACTATACATCAGGGAAAATTCCAAAAATTCCATCGGCAGGTTTCCCGGGCTACACTGGACTATACATCAGGGAAAATTCGAAAAATTCCATCGACAGGTTTCCCGGGCTACACTGGACTATACATCAGGGAAAATTCCAAAAATTCCATCGGGAGGTTTACCGGGCTACACTGGACTATACATCAGGGAAAATTCCAAAAATTCCACGGGCAGGTTTCCGGGGCTACACTGGACTATACATCAGGGAAATTTCCAAAAATACCACCGGCAGGTTTCCGGAGCTACACTGGACTATACATCAGGGAAAATTCCAAAAATTCCATCGGCAGGTTTCCCGGGCTACACTGGACTATACATCAGGGAAAATTCCCAAAATTCCATCGGAGGGTTTCCAGGGCTACACTGGATTATACATCAGGGAAAATTCCAAAAATTCCATCGGAGGGTTTCCAGGGCTACACTGGACTATACATCAGGGAAAATTCCAAAAATAACATCGGCAGGTTTCCCGGGCTACAGTGGACTATACATCAGGGAAAATTCTCAAAATTCCATCGGCAGGTTTCCCGGGCTACACTGGACTATACATCAGGGAAAATTACAAAAATTCCATCGGAGGGTTTCCAGGGCTACACTGGATTATACATCAGGGAAAATTCCAAAAATTCCATCGGAGGGTTTCCAGGGCTACACTGGACTATACATCAGGGAAAATTCCAAAAATTCCATCGGCAGGTTTCCCGGGCTACACTGGACTAAACATCAGGGAAAATTCCAAAAATTGTATCGGCAGGTTTCCGGAGCTACACTGGACTATACATCAGTGGAAATTCCAAAAATTCCATCGGAGGGTTTCCCGGGCTACAATGGACTATACATCAGGGAAAATTCCAAAAATTCAATCGGCAGGTTTCCCTATCTCCACTGGACTATACATCAGGGAAAATTCCAAAAATTCCATCGGCAGGTTTCCCGGGCTACACTGGATCGGCAGGTTTCCCGGGCTACACTGGACTATACATCAGGGAAAATTCCAAAAATTCTATCGGCAGGTTTCCGGAGCTACACTGGACTATACATCAGTGGAAATTCCAAAAATTCCATCGGAGGGTTTCCCGGGCTACACTGGACTATACATCAGGGAAAATTCCCAAAATTACATCGGCAGGTTTCCCTGGCTACACTGGACTATACATCAGGGAAAATTCCAAAAATTCCATCGGCAGGTTTCCCGGGCAACACTGGACTATACATGAGGAAAAATGCCCAAAATTCCATCGGCAGGTTTCCGGGGCTACACTGGACTATACATCAGTGAAAATTCCCAAAATTACATCGGCAGGTTTCCCTGGCTACACTGGACTATACATCAGGGAAAATTCCAAAAATTCCATCGGCAGGTTTCCGGGGCTACACTGGACTATACATCAGGGAAAATTACAAAAATACAATTGGCAGGTTTCCGGAGCTACACTGGACTATACATCAGGGAAAATTCCAAAAATTCCATCGGCAGGTTTCCCGGGCTACACTGGACTATACATCAGGGAAAATTCCCAAAATTCCATCGGCAGGTTTCCCGGGCTACACTGGACTATACATCAGGGAAAATTCCCAAAATTCCATCGGCAGGTTTCCCGGGCTACACTGGACTATATATCAGGGAAAATTCCAAAAATTCCATCGGCAGGTTTCCCGGGCTACACTGGACTATACATCAGGGGAAATTCCAAAAATTCCATACGAAGGTTTCCGGAGCTACACTGGACTATACATCAGGGAAAATTCCAAAAATCCCATCGGCAGGTTTCCCGGGCTACACTGGACTATACATCAGGGAAAATGCCCAAAATTCCATCGGCAGGTTTCCCGGGCTACACTGGACTATACATCAGGGAAAATTCCAAAAATTCTATCGGCAGGATTCCGGAGCTACACTGGACTATACATGAGTGGAAATTCCAAAAATTCCATTGGAGGGTTTCCCGGGCTACAATGGACTATACATCAGGGAAAATTCCAAAAATTCAATCGGCAGGTTTCCCTATCTACACTGGACTATACATCAGGGAAAATTCCCAAAATTACATCGGCAGGTTTCCCGGGCTACACTGGACTATACATCAGGGAAAATTCCAAAAATTCCATCGGCAGGTTTCCCGGGCTACACTGGACTATACATCAGGGAAAATTCCAAAAATTCCATCGGCAGGTTTCCCGGGCTACACTGGACTATACATCAGGGAAAATTCCAAAAATTCCATCGGCAGGTTTCCCGGGCTATACTGGACTATACATCAGGGAAAATTCGAAAAATTCCATCGACAGGTTTCCCGGGCTACACTGGACTATACATCAGGGAAAATTCCAAAAATTCCATCGGGAGGTTTACCGGGCTACACTGGACTATACATCAGGGAAAATTCCAAAAATTCCACGGGCAGGTTTCCGGGGCTACACTGGACTATACATCAGGGAAATTTCCAAAAATACCACCGGCAGGTTTCCGGAGCTACACTGGACTATACATCAGGGAAAATTCCAAAAATTCCAACGGAGGGTTTCCCGGGCTACAATGGACTATACATCAGGGAAAATTCCAAAAATTAAATCGGCAGGTTTCCCGAGCTACACTAGACTATACATCAGGGAAAATTCCAAAAATTCCATCGGCAGGTTTCCGGGGCTACACTGGACTATACATCAGGGAAAATTCCCAAAATTACATCGGCAGGTTTCCCGGGCTACACTGGACTATACATCAGGGAAAATTCCAAAAATTCCATCGGCAGGTTTCCCGGGCTACACTGGACTATACATCAGGGAAAATTCCAAAAATTCTATCGGCAGGTTTCCGGAGCTACACTGGACTATACATCAGTGGAAATTCCAAAAATTCCATCGGAGGGTTTCCCGGGCTACAATGGACTATACATCAGGGAAAATTCCAAAAATTCTATCGGCATGTTTCCGGAGCTACACTGGACTATACATCAGTGGAAATTCCAAAAATTCCATCGGAGGGTTTCCCGGGCTACAATGGACTATACATCAGGGAAAATTCCAAAAATTCCATCGGCAGGTTTCCCGGGCTACACTGGACTATATATCAGGGAAAATTCCCAAAATTCCATCGGCAGGTTTCCCGGGCTACACTGGACTATACATCAGGGAAAATTCCAAAAATTCCATCGGCAGGTTTCCCGGGCTACACTGGACGATACATCAGGGAAAATTCCAAAAATACCATCGGCAGATTTCCCGGGCTACACTGGACTATACATCAGGGAAAATTCCCAAAATTCCATCGGCAGGTTTCCCGAGCTACACTGGACTATACATCAGGCAAAATTCCAAAAATTCCATCAGGAGTTTTCCCGGGCTACACTGGACGATACATCAGGGAAAATTCCAAAAATACCATCGGCAGATTTGCCGGGCTACACTGGACTATAGATCAGGGAAAATTCCCAAAATTCCATCGGCAGGTTTCCCGGGCTACACTGGACTATACATCAGGGAAAATTCCAAAAATTCCATCGGCAGGTTTCCCGGGCTACACTGGACTATACATCAGGGAAAATTCCCAAAATTCCATCGGCAGGTTTCCCGGGCTACACTGGACTATACATCAGGGAAAATTCCAAAAATTCCATCGGGAGGTTTCCCGGGCTACACTGGACTATACATCAGGGAAAATTCCAAAAATTCCATCGGGAGGTTTACCGGGCTACACTGGACTATACATCAGGGAAAATTCCAAAAATTCCACGGGCAGGTTTCCGGGGCTACACTGGACTATACATCAGGGAAATTTCAAAAAATACCACCGGCAGGTTTCCGGAGCTACACTGGACTATACATCAGGGAAAATTCCAAAAATTCCATCGGAGGGTTTCCCGGGCTACAATGGACTATACATCAGGGAAAATTCCAAAAATTAAATCGGCAGGTTTCCCGAGCTACACTAGACTATACATCAGGGAAAATTCCAAAAATTCCATCGGCAGGTTTCCGGGGCTACACTGGACTATACATCAGGGAAAATTCCCAAAATTACATCGGCAGGTTTCCCGGGCTACACTGGACTATACATCAGGGAAAATTCCAAAAATTCCATCGGCAGGTTTCCCGGGCTACACTGGACTATACATCAGGGAAAATTCCAAAAATTCTATCGGCAGGTTTCCGGAGCTACACTGGACTATACATCAGTGGAAATTCCAAAAATTCCATCGGAGGGTTTCCCGGGCTACAATGGACTATACATCAGGGAAAATTCCAAAAATTCTATCGGCATGTTTCCGGAGCTACACTGGACTATACATCAGTGGAAATTCCAAAAATTCCATCGGAGGGTTTCCCGGGCTACAATGGACTATACATCAGGGAAAATTCCAAAAATTCCATCGGCAGGTTTCCCGGGCTACACTGGACTATATATCAGGGAAAATTCCCAAAATTCCATCGGCAGGTTTCCCGGGCTACACTGGACTATACATCAGGGAAAATTCCAAAAATTCCATCGGCAGGTTTCCCGGGCTACACTGGACGATACATCAGGGAAAATTCCAAAAATACCATCGGCAGATTTCCCGGGCTACACTGGACTATACATCAGGGAAAATTCCCAAAATTCCATCGGCAGGTTTCCCGAGCTACACTGGACTATAGATCAGGGAAAATTCCCAAAATTCCATCGGCAGGTTTCCCGGGCTACACTGGACTATACATCAGGGAAAATTCCAAAAATTCCATCGGCAGGTTTCCCGGGCTACACTGGACTATACATCAGGGAAAATTCCAAAAATTCCATCGGCAGGTTTCCCGGGCTACACTGGACTATACATCAGGGAAAATTCCCAAAATTCCATCGGCAGGTTTCCCGGGCTACACTGGACTATACATCAGGGGAAATTCCAAAAATTCCATCGGAAGGTTTCCGGAGCTACACTGGACTATACATCAGGGAAAATTCCAAAAATTCCATCGGCAGGTTTCCCGGGCTACACTGGACTATACATCAGGGAAAATTCCCAAAATTCCATCGGAGGGTTTCCCGGGCTACAATGGACTATACATCAGGGAAAATTCCCAAAATTCCATCGGCAGGTTTCCCGGGCTACACTGGACTATTCATCAGGGAAAATTCCCAAAATTCCATCGGCAGGTTTCCCGGGCTACACTGGACTATACATCAGGGAAAATTCCAAAAATTCCATCGGCAGGTTTCCCGGGCTACACTGGACTATACATCAGGGAAAATTCCAAAAATTCCATCGGCAGGTTTCCCGGGCTACACTGGACTATACATCAGGGAAAATTCCCAAAATTCCATCGGAGGGTTTCCAGGGCTACACTGGATTATACATCAGGGAAAATTCCAAAAATTCCATCGGAGGGTTTCCAGGGCTACACTGGACTATACATCAGGGAAAATTCCAAAAATAACATCGGCAGGTTTCCCGGGCTACAGTGGACTATACATCAGGGAAAATTCTCAAAATTCCATCGGCAGGTTTCCCGGGCTACACTGGACTATACATCAGGGAAAATTCCAAAAATTCCATCGGAGGGTTTCCAGGGCTACACTGGATTATACATCAGGGAAAATTCCAAAAATTCCATCGGAGGGTTTCCAGGGCTACACTGGACTATACATCAGGGAAAATTCCAAAAATTCCATCGGCAGGTTTCCCGGGCTACACTGGACTATACATCAGGGAAAATTCCAAAAATTGTATCGGCAGGTTTCCGGAGCTACACTGGACTATACATCAGTGGAAATTCCAAAAATTCTATCGGCAGGTTTCCGGAGCTACACTGGACTATACATCAGTGGAAATTCCAAAAATTACATCGGCAGGTTTCCCGGGCTACACTGGACTATACATCAGGGAAAATTCCAAAAATTCCATCGGCAGGTTTCCCGGGCTACACTGGACTATACATCAGGGAAAATTCCAAAAATTCTATCGGCAGGTTTCCGGAGCTACACTGGACTATACATCAGTGGAAATTCCAAAAATTCCATCGGAGGGTTTCCCGGGCTACAATGGACTATACATCAGGGAAAATTCCAAAAATTCTATCGGCATGTTTCCGGAGCTACACTGGACTATACATCAGTGGAAATTCCAAAAATTCCATCGGAGGGTTTCCCGGGCTACAATGGACTATACATCAGGGAAAATTCCAAAAATTCCATCGGCAGGTTTCCCGGGCTACACTGGACTATATATCAGGGAAAATTCCCAAAATTCCATCGGCAGGTTTCCCGGGCTACACTGGACTATACATCAGGGAAAATTCCAAAAATTCCATCGGCAGGTTTCCCGGGCTACACTGGACGATACATCAGGGAAAATTCCAAAAATACCATCGGCAGATTTCCCGGGCTACACTGGACTATACATCAGGGAAAATTCCCAAAATTCCATCGGCAGGTTTCCCGAGCTACACTGGACTATAGATCAGGGAAAATTCCCAAAATTCCATCGGCAGGTTTCCCGGGCTACACTGGACTATACATCAGGGAAAATTCCAAAAATTCCATCGGCAGGTTTCCCGGGCTACACTGGACTATACATCAGGGAAAATTCCAAAAATTCCATCGGCAGGTTTCCCGGGCTACACTGGACTATACATCAGGGAAAATTCCCAAAATTCCATCGGCAGGTTTCCCGGGCTACACTGGACTATACATCAGGGGAAATTCCAAAAATTCCATCGGAAGGTTTCCGGAGCTACACTGGACTATACATCAGGGAAAATTCCAAAAATTCCATCGGCAGGTTTCCCGGGCTACACTGGACTATACATCAGGGAAAATTCCCAAAATTCCATCGGAGGGTTTCCCGGGCTACAATGGACTATACATCAGGGAAAATTCCCAAAATTCCATCGGCAGGTTTCCCGGGCTACACTGGACTATTCATCAGGGAAAATTCCCAAAATTCCATCGGCAGGTTTCCCGGGCTACACTGGACTATACATCAGGGAAAATTCCAAAAATTCCATCGGCAGGTTTCCCGGGCTACACTGGACTATACATCAGGGAAAATTCCAAAAATTCCATCGGCAGGTTTCCCGGGCTACACTGGACTATACATCAGGGAAAATTCCCAAAATTCCATCGGAGGGTTTCCAGGGCTACACTGGATTATACATCAGGGAAAATTCCAAAAATTCCATCGGAGGGTTTCCAGGGCTACACTGGACTATACATCAGGGAAAATTCCAAAAATAACATCGGCAGGTTTCCCGGGCTACAGTGGACTATACATCAGGGAAAATTCTCAAAATTCCATCGGCAGGTTTCCCGGGCTACACTGGACTATACATCAGGGAAAATTCCAAAAATTCCATCGGAGGGTTTCCAGGGCTACACTGGATTATACATCAGGGAAAATTCCAAAAATTCCATCGGAGGGTTTCCAGGGCTACACTGGACTATACATCAGGGAAAATTCCAAAAATTCCATCGGCAGGTTTCCCGGGCTACACTGGACTATACATCAGGGAAAATTCCAAAAATTGTATCGGCAGGTTTCCGGAGCTACACTGGACTATACATCAGTGGAAATTCCAAAAATTCCATCGGAGGGTTTCCCGGGCTACAATGGACTATACATCAGGGAAAATTCCAAAAATTCAATCGGCAGGTTTCCCTATCTCCACTGGACTATACATCAGGGAAAATTCCAAAAATTCCATCGGCAGGTTTCCCGGGCTACACTGGATCGGCAGGTTTCCCGGGCTACACTGGACTATACATCAGGGAAAATTCCAAAAATTCTATCGGCAGGTTTCCGGAGCTACACTGGACTATACATCAGTGGAAATTCCAAAAATTCCATCGGAGGGTTTCCCGGGCTACACTGGACTATACATCAGGGAAAATTCCCAAAATTACATCGGCAGGTTTCCCTGGCTACACTGGACTATACATCAGGGAAAATTCCAAAAATTCCATCGGCAGGTTTCCCGGGCAACACTGGACTATACATGAGGAAAAATGCCCAAAATTCCATCGGCAGGTTTCCGGGGCTACACTGGACTATACATCAGTGAAAATTCCCAAAATTACATCGGCAGGTTTCCCTGGCTACACTGGACTATACATCAGGGAAAATTCCAAAAATTCCATCGGCAGGTTTCCGGGGCTACACTGGACTATACATCAGGGAAAATTACAAAAATACAATTGGCAGGTTTCCGGAGCTACACTGGACTATACATCAGGGAAAATTCCAAAAATTCCATCGGCAGGTTTCCCGGGCTACACTGGACTATACATCAGGGAAAATTCCCAAAATTCCATCGGCAGGTTTCCCGGGCTACACTGGACTATACATCAGGGAAAATTCCCAAAATTCCATCGGCAGGTTTCCCGGGCTACACTGGACTATACATCAGGGAAAATTCCAAAAATTCCATCGGCAGGTTTCCCGGGCTACACTGGACTATACATCAGGGGAAATTCCAAAAATTCCATACGAAGGTTTCCGGAGCTACACTGGACTATACATCAGGGAAAATTCCAAAAATTCCATCGGCAGGTTTCCCGGGCTACACTGGACTATACATCAGGGAAAATTCCCAAAATTCCATCGGCAGGTTTCCCGGGCTACACTGGACTATACATCAGGGAAAATTCCAAAAATTCTATCGGCAGGATTCCGGAGCTACACTGGACTATACATGAGTGGAAATTCCAAAAATTCCATTGGAGGGTTTCCCGGGCTACAATGGACTATACATCAGGGAAAATTCCAAAAATTCAATCGGCAGGTTTCCCTATCTACACTGGACTATACATCAGGGAAAATTCCAAAAATTGTATCGGCAGGTTTCCGGAGCTACACTGGACTATACATCAGTGGAAATTCCAAAAATTCCATCGGAGGGTTTCCCGGGCTACAATGGACTATACATCAGGGAAAATTCCAAAAATTCAATCGGCAGGTTTCCCTATCTCCACTGGACTATACATCAGGGAAAATTCCAAAAATTCCATCGGCAGGTTTCCCGGGCTACACTGGATCGGCAGGTTTCCCGGGCTACACTGGACTATACATCAGGGAAAATTCCAAAAATTCTATCGGCAGGTTTCCGGAGCTACACTGGACTATACATCAGTGGAAATTCCAAAAATTCCATCGGAGGGTTTCCCGGGCTACACTGGACTATACATCAGGGAAAATTCCCAAAATTACATCGGCAGGTTTCCCTGGCTACACTGGACTATACATCAGGGAAAATTCCAAAAATTCCATCGGCAGGTTTCCCGGGCAACACTGGACTATACATGAGGAAAAATGCCCAAAATTCCATCGGCAGGTTTCCGGGGCTACACTGGACTATACATCAGTGAAAATTCCCAAAATTACATCGGCAGGTTTCCCTGGCTACACTGGACTATACATCAGGGAAAATTCCAAAAATTCCATCGGCAGGTTTCCGGGGCTACACTGGACTATACATCAGGGAAAATTACAAAAATACAATTGGCAGGTTTCCGGAGCTACACTGGACTATACATCAGGGAAAATTCCAAAAATTCCATCGGCAGGTTTCCCGGGCTACACTGGACTATACATCAGGGAAAATTCCCAAAATTCCATCGGCAGGTTTCCCGGGCTACACTGGACTATACATCAGGGAAAATTCCCAAAATTCCATCGGCAGGTTTCCCGGGCTACACTGGACTATACATCAGGGAAAATTCCAAAAATTCCATCGGCAGGTTTCCCGGGCTACACTGGACTATACATCAGGGGAAATTCCAAAAATTCCATACGAAGGTTTCCGGAGCTACACTGGACTATACATCAGGGAAAATTCCAAAAATTCCATCGGCAGGTTTCCCGGGCTACACTGGACTATACATCAGGGAAAATTCCCAAAATTCCATCGGCAGGTTTCCCGGGCTACACTGGACTATACATCAGGGAAAATTCCAAAAATTCTATCGGCAGGATTCCGGAGCTACACTGGACTATACATGAGTGGAAATTCCAAAAATTCCATTGGAGGGTTTCCCGGGCTACAATGGACTATACATCAGGGAAAATTCCAAAAATTCAATCGGCAGGTTTCCCTATCTACACTGGACTATACATCAGGGAAAATTCCCAAAATTACATCGGCAGGTTTCCCAGGCTACACTGGACTATACATCAGGGAAAATTCCAAAAATTCCATCGGCAGGTTTCCCGGGCTACACTGGACTATACATCAGGGAAAATGCCAAAAATTCCATCGGCAGGTTTCCCGGGCTACACTGGACTATACATCAGGGAAAATTCCAAAAATTCCATCGGCAGGTTTCCCGGGCTACACTGGACTATACATCAGGGAAAATTCGAAAAATTCCATCGACAGGTTTCCCGGGCTACACTGGACTATACATCAGGGAAAATTCCAAAAATTCCATCGGGAGGTTTACCGGGCTACACTGGACTATACATCAGGGAAAATTCCAAAAATTCCATCGGCAGGTTTCCCGGGCTACACTGGACTATACATCAGGGAAAATTCCAAAAATTCTATCGGCAGGTTTCCCGGGCTACACTGGACTATACATCAGGGAAAATTCCCAAAATTCCATCGGCAGGTTTCCCGGGCTACACTGGACTATACATCAGGGAAAATTCCAAAAACTCCATCGGCAGGTTTCCCGGGCTACACTGGACTATACATCAGGGAAAATTCAAAAAATACCATCGGCAGGTTTCCCGAGCTACACTGGACTATACATCAGGGAAAATTCCAAAAATTCCATCAGGAGTTTTCCCGGGCTACACTGGACGATACATCAGGGAAAATTCCAAAAATACCATCGGCAGGTTTCCCGGGCTACACTGGACTATACATCAGGGAAAATTCCCAAAATTCCATCGGCAGGTTTCCCGGGCTACACTGGACTATACATCAGGGAAAATTCCAAAAATTCCATCGGCAGGTTTCCCGGGCTACACTGGACGATACATCAGGGAAAATTCCAAAAATACCATCGGCAGATTTCCCGGGCTACACTGGACTATACATCAGGGAAAATTCCCAAAATTCCATCGGCAGGTTTCCCGAGCTACACTGGACTATACATCAGGCAAAATTCCAAAAATTCCATCAGGAGTTTTCCCGGGCTACACTGGACGATACATCAGGGAAAATTCCAAAAATACCATCGGCAGATTTGCCGGGCTACACTGGACTATAGATCAGGGAAAATTCCCAAAATTCCATCGGCAGGTTTCCCGGGCTACACTGGACTATACATCAGGGAAAATTCCAAAAATTCCATCGGCAGGTTTCCCGGGCTACACTGGACTATACATCAGGGAAAATTCCAAAAATTCCATCGGCAGGTTTCCCGGGCTACACTGGACTATACATCAGGGAAAATTCCAAAAATTCCATCGGCAGGTTTCCCGGGCTACACTGGACTATACATCAGGGGAAATTCCAAAAATTCCATCGGAAGGTTTCCGGAGCTACACTGGACTATACATCAGGGAAAATTCCAAAAATTCCATCGGCAGGTTTCCCGGGCTACACTGGACTATACATCAGGGAAAATTCCAAAAATTCCATCGGCAGGTTTCCCGGGCTACACTGGACTATACATCAGGGAAAATTCCAAAAATTCCATCGGCAGGTTTCCCGGGCTACACTGGACTATACATCAGGGAAAATTCCAAAAATTCCATCGGCAGGTTTCCCGGGCTACACTGGACTATACATCAGGGGAAATTCCAAAAATTCCATCGGAAGGTTTCCGGAGCTACACTGGACTATACATCAGGGAAAATTCCAAAAATTCCATCGGCAGGTTTCCCGGGCTACACTGGACTATACATCAGGGAAAATTCCCAAAATTCCATCGGCAGGTTTCCCGGGCTACACTGGACTATACATCAGGGAAAATTCCAAAAATTCCATCGGGAGGTTTCCCGGGCTACACTGGACTATACATCAGGGAAAATTCCCAAAATTCCATCGGCAGGTTTCCCGGGCTACACTGGACTATACATCAGGGAAAATTCCAAAAATTCCATCGGCAGGTTTCCCGGGCTACACTGGACTATACATCAGGGAAAATTCCAAAAATTCCATCGCCAGGTTTCCCGGGCTACACTGGACTATACATCAGGGAAAATTCCAAAAATTCCATCGGCAGGTTTCCCGGGCTACACTGGACTATACATCAGGGAAAATTCCCAAAATTCCATCGGCAGGTTTCCCGGGCTACACTGGACTATACATCAGGGAAAATTCCCAAAATTCCATCGGAGGATTTCCAGGGCTACACTGGATTATACATCAGGGAAAATTCCAAAAATTCCATCGGAGGGTTTCCAGGGCTACACTGGACTATACATCAGGGAAAATTCCAAAAATAACATCGGCAGGTTTCCCGGGCTACAGTGGGCTATACATCAGGGAAAATTCTCAAAATTCCATCGGCAGGTTTCCCGGGCTACACTGGACTATACATCAGGGAAAATTCCAAAAATTCCATCGGAGGGTTTCCAGGGCTACACTGGATTATACATCAGGGAAAATTCCAAAAATTCCATCGGAGGGTTTCCAGGGCTACACTGGACTATACATCAGGGAAAATTCCAAAAATTCCATCGGCAGGTTTCCCGGGCTACACTGGACTATACATCAGGGAAAATTCCAAAAATTGTATCGGCAGGTTTCCGGAGCTACACTGGACTATACATCAGTGGAAATTCCAAAAATTCCATCGGAGGGTTTCCCGGGCTACAATGGACTATACATCAGGGAAAATTCCAAAAATTCAATCGGCAGGTTTCCCTATCTCCACTGGACTATACATCAGGGAAAATTCCAAAAATTCCATCGGCAGTTTTCCCGGGCTACACTGGATCGGCAGGTTTCCCGGGCTACACTGGACTATACATCAGGGAAAATTCCAAAAATTCTATCGGCAGGTTTCCGGAGCTACACTGGACTATACATCAGTGGAAATTCCAAAAATTCCATCGGAGGGTTTCCCGGGCTACACTGGACTATACATCAGGGAAAATTCCCAAAATTACATCGGCAGGTTTCCCTGGCTACACTGGACTATACATCAGGGAAAATTCCAAAAATTCCATCGGCAGGTTTCCCGGGCAACACTGGACTATACATGAGGAAAAATGCCCAAAATTCCATCGGCAGGTTTCCGGGGCTACACTGGACTATACATCAGTGAAAATTCCCAAAATTACATCGGCAGGTTTCCCTGGCTACACTGGACTATACATCAGGGAAAATTCCAAAAATTCCATCGGCAGGTTTCCGGGGCTACACTGGACTATACATCAGGGAAAATTACAAAAATACAATTGGCAGGTTTCCGGAGCTACACTGGACTATACATCAGGGAAAATTCCAAAAATTCCATCGGCAGGTTTCCCGGGCTACACTTGACTATACATCAGGGAAAATTCCCAAAATTCCATCGGCAGGTTTCCCGGGCTACACTGGACTATACATCAGGGAAAATTCCCAAAATTCCATCGGCAGGTTTCCCGGGCTACACTGGACTATACATCAGGGAAAATTCCAAAAATTCCATCGGCAGGTTTCCCGGGCTACACTGGACTATACATCAGGGGAAATTCCAAAAATTCCATACGAAGGTTTCCGGAGCTACACTGGACTATACATCAGGGAAAATTCCAAAAATTCCATCGGCAGGTTTCCCGGGCTACACTGGACTATACATCAGGGAAAATTCCCAAAATTCCATCGGCAGGTTTCCCGGGCTACACTGGACTATACATCAGGGAAAATTCCAAAAATTCTATCGGCAGGATTCCGGAGCTACACTGGACTATACATGAGTGGAAATTCCAAAAATTCCATTGGAGGGTTTCCCGGGCTACAATGGACTATACATCAGGGAAAATTCCAAAAATTCAATCGGCAGGTTTCCCTATCTACACTGGACTGTACATCAGGGAAAATTCCCAAAATTACATCGGCAGGTTTCCCGGGCTACACTGGACTATACATCAGGGAAAATTCCAAAAATTCCATCGGCAGGTTTCCCGGGCTACACTGGACTATACATCAGGGAAAATTCCAAAAATTCCATCGGCAGGTTTCCCGGGCTACACTGGACTATACATCAGGGAAAATTCCAAAAATTCCATCGGCAGGTTTCCCGGGCTACACTGGACTATACATCAGGGAAAATTCGAAAAATTCCATCAACAGGTTTCCCGGGCTACACTGGACTATACATCAGGGAAAATTCCAAAAATTCCATCGGGAGGTTTACCGGGCTACACTGGACTATACATCAGGGAAAATTCCAAAAATTCCATCGGCAGGTTTCCCGGGCTACACTGGACTATACATCAGGGAAAATTCCAAAAATTCTATCGGCAGGTTTCCCGGGCTACACTGGACTATACATCAGGGAAAATTCCCAAAATTCCATCGGCAGGTTTCCCGGGCTACACTGGACTATACATCAGGGAAAATTCCAAAAACTCCATCGGCAGGTTTCCCGGGCTACACTGGACTATACATCAGGGAAAATTCAAAAAATACCATCGGCAGGTTTCCCGAGCTACACTGGACTATACATCAGGGAAAATTCCAAAAATTCCATCAGGAGTTTTCCCGGGCTACACTGGACGATACATCAGGGAAAATTCCAAAAATGCCATCGGCAGGTTTCCCGGGCTACACTGGACTATACATCAGGGAAAATTCCAAAAATTCCATCGGCAGGTTTCCCGGGCTACACTGGATTATACATCAGGGAAAATTCGAAAAATTCCATCGACAGGTTTCCCGGGCTACACTGGACTATACATCAGGGAAAATTCCAAAAATTCCATCGGCAGGTTTCCCGGGCTACACTGGACTATACATCAGGGAAAATTCCCAAAATTCCATCGGCAGGTTTCCCGGGCTATACTGGACTATACATGAGGAAAAATGCCAAAAATTCCATCGGCAGGTTTCCCGGGCTACACTGGACTATACATCAGGGAAAATTCCAAAAATTCCATCGGAGGGTTTCCCGGGCTACAATGGACTATACATCAGGGAAAATTCCCAAAATTCCATCGGCAGGTTTCCTGGGCTACACTGGACTATACATCAGGGAAAATTCCAAAAATTCCACGGGCAGGTTTCCTGGGCTACACTGGACTATACATCAGGGAAATTTCCAAAAATACCACCGGCAGGTTTCCGGAGCTACACTGGACTATACATCAGGGAAAATTCCAAAAATTCCATCGGAGGGTTTCCCGGGCTACAATGGACTATACATCAGGGAAAATTCCAAAAATTAAATCGGCAGGTTTCCCTATCTACACTAGACTATACATCAGGGAAAATTCCAAAAATTCCATGGGCAGGTTTCCGGGGCTACACTGGACTATACATCAGGGAAAATTCCCAAAATTACATCGGCAGGTTTCCCGGGCTACACTGGACTATACATCAGGGAAAATTCCAAAAATTCCATCGGCAGGTTTCCCGGGCTACACTGGACTATACATCAGGGAAAATTCCAAAAATTCTATCGGCAGGTTTCCGGAGCTACACTGGACTACACATCAGTGGAAATTCCAAAAATTCCATCGGAGGGTTTCCCGGGCTACAATGGACTATACATCAGGGAAAATTCCAAAAATTCTATCGGCAGGTTTCCGGAGCTACACTGGACTATACATCAGTGGAAATTCCAAAAATTCCATCGGAGGGTTTCCCGGGCTACAATTGACTATACATCAGTGAAAATTCCAAAAATTCAATCGGCAGGTTTCCCTATCTACACTGGACTGTACATCAGGGAAAATTCCCAAAATTACATCGGCAGGTTTCCCGGGCTACACTGGACTATACATCAGGGAAAATTCCAAAAATTCCATCGGCAGGTTTCCCGGGCTACACTGGACTATACATCAGGGAAAATTCCAAAAATTCCATCGGCAGGTTTCCCGGGCTACACTGGACTATACATCAGGGAAAATTCCAAAAATTCCATCGGCAGGTTTCCCGGGCTACACTGGACTATACATCAGGGAAAATTCGAAAAATTCCATCGACAGGTTTCCCGGGCTACACTGGACTATACATCAGGGAAAATTCCCAAAATTCCATCGGCAGGTTTCCCGGGCTACACTGGACTATACATCAGGGAAAATTCCAAAAATTCTATCGGCAGGATTCCGGAGCTACACTGGACTATACATGAGTGGAAATTCCAAAAATTCCATTGGAGGGTTTCCCGGGCTACAATGGACTATACATCAGGGAAAATTCCAAAAATTCAATCGGCAGGTTTCCCTATCTACACTGGACTGTACATCAGGGAAAATTCCCAAAATTACATCGGCAGGTTTCCCGGGCTACACTGGACTATACATCAGGGAAAATTCCAAAAATTCCATCGGCAGGTTTCCCGGGCTACACTGGACTATACATCAGGGAAAATTCCAAAAATTCCATCGGCAGGTTTCCCGGGCTACACTGGACTATACATCAGGGAAAATTCCAAAAATTCCATCGGCAGGTTTCCCGGGCTACACTGGACTATACATCAGGGAAAATTCGAAAAATTCCATCAACAGGTTTCCCGGGCTACACTGGACTATACATCAGGGAAAATTCCAAAAATTCCATCGGGAGGTTTACCGGGCTACACTGGACTATACATCAGGGAAAATTCCAAAAATTCCATCGGCAGGTTTCCCGGGCTACACTGGACTATACATCAGGGAAAATTCCAAAAATTCTATCGGCAGGTTTCCCGGGCTACACTGGACTATACATCAGGGAAAATTCCCAAAATTCCATCGGCAGGTTTCCCGGGCTACACTGGACTATACATCAGGGAAAATTCCAAAAACTCCATCGGCAGGTTTCCCGGGCTACACTGGACTATACATCAGGGAAAATTCAAAAAATACCATCGGCAGGTTTCCCGAGCTACACTGGACTATACATCAGGGAAAATTCCAAAAATTCCATCAGGAGTTTTCCCGGGCTACACTGGACGATACATCAGGGAAAATTCCAAAAATGCCATCGGCAGGTTTCCCGGGCTACACTGGACTATACATCAGGGAAAATTCCAAAAATTCCATCGGCAGGTTTCCCGGGCTACACTGGATTATACATCAGGGAAAATTCGAAAAATTCCATCGACAGGTTTCCCGGGCTACACTGGACTATACATCAGGGAAAATTCCAAAAATTCCATCGGCAGGTTTCCCGGGCTACACTGGACTATACATCAGGGAAAATTCCCAAAATTCCATCGGCAGGTTTCCCGGGCTATACTGGACTATACATGAGGAAAAATGCCAAAAATTCCATCGGCAGGTTTCCCGGGCTACACTGGACTATACATCAGGGAAAATTCCAAAAATTCCATCGGAGGGTTTCCCGGGCTACAATGGACTATACATCAGGGAAAATTCCCAAAATTCCATCGGCAGGTTTCCTGGGCTACACTGGACTATACATCAGGGAAAATTCCAAAAATTCCACGGGCAGGTTTCCTGGGCTACACTGGACTATACATCAGGGAAATTTCCAAAAATACCACCGGCAGGTTTCCGGAGCTACACTGGACTATACATCAGGGAAAATTCCAAAAATTCCATCGGAGGGTTTCCCGGGCTACAATGGACTATACATCAGGGAAAATTCCAAAAATTAAATCGGCAGGTTTCCCTATCTACACTAGACTATACATCAGGGAAAATTCCAAAAATTCCATGGGCAGGTTTCCGGGGCTACACTGGACTATACATCAGGGAAAATTCCCAAAATTACATCGGCAGGTTTCCCGGGCTACACTGGACTATACATCAGGGAAAATTCCAAAAATTCCATCGGCAGGTTTCCCGGGCTACACTGGACTATACATCAGGGAAAATTCCAAAAATTCTATCGGCAGGTTTCCGGAGCTACACTGGACTACACATCAGTGGAAATTCCAAAAATTCCATCGGAGGGTTTCCCGGGCTACAATGGACTATACATCAGGGAAAATTCCAAAAATTCTATCGGCAGGTTTCCGGAGCTACACTGGACTATACATCAGTGGAAATTCCAAAAATTCCATCGGAGGGTTTCCCGGGCTACAATTGACTATACATCAGTGAAAATTCCAAAAATTCAATCGGCAGGTTTCCCTATCTACACTGGACTGTACATCAGGGAAAATTCCCAAAATTACATCGGCAGGTTTCCCGGGCTACACTGGACTATACATCAGGGAAAATTCCAAAAATTCCATCGGCAGGTTTCCCGGGCTACACTGGACTATACATCAGGGAAAATTCCAAAAATTCCATCGGCAGGTTTCCCGGGCTACACTGGACTATACATCAGGGAAAATTCCAAAAATTCCATCGGCAGGTTTCCCGGGCTACACTGGACTATACATCAGGGAAAATTCGAAAAATTCCATCGACAGGTTTCCCGGGCTACACTGGACTATACATCAGGGAAAATTCCAAAAATTCCATCGGGAGGTTTACCGGGCTACACTGGACTATACATCAGGGAAAATTCCAAAAATTCCATCGGCAGGTTTCCCGGGCTACACTGGACTATACATCAGGGAAAATTCCAAAAATTCTATCGGCAGGTTTCCCGGGCTACACTGGACTATACATCAGGGAAAATTCCCAAAATTCCATCGGCAGGTTTCCCGGGCTACACTGGACTATACATCAGGGAAAATTCCAAAAACTCCATCGGCAGGTTTCCCGGGCTACACTGGACTATACATCAGGGAAAATTCAAAAAATACCATCGGCAGGTTTCCCGAGCTACACTGGACTATACATCAGGGAAAATTCCAAAAATTCCATCAGGAGTTTTCCCGGGCTACACTGGACGATACATCAGGGAAAATTCCAAAAATGCCATCGGCAGGTTTCCCGGGCTACACTGGACTATACATCAGGGAAAATTCCAAAAATTCCATCGGCAGGTTTCCCGGGCTACACTGGATTATACATCAGGGAAAATTCGAAAAATTCCATCGACAGGTTTCCCGGGCTACACTGGACTATACATCAGGGAAAATTCCAAAAATTCCATCGGCAGGTTTCCCGGGCTACACTGGACTATACATCAGGGAAAATTCCCAAAATTCCATCGGCAGGTTTCCCGGGCTATACTGGACTATACATGAGGAAAAATGCCAAAAATTCCATCGGCAGGTTTCCCGGGCTACACTGGACTATACATCAGGGAAAATTCCAAAAATTCCATCGGAGGGTTTCCCGGGCTACAATGGACTATACATCAGGGAAAATTCCCAAAATTCCATCGGCAGGTTTCCTGGGCTACACTGGACTATACATCAGGGAAAATTCCAAAATTTCCACGGGCAGGTTTCCGGGGCTACACTGGACTATACATCAGGGAAATTTCCAAAAATACCACCGGCAGGTTTCCGGAGCTACACTGGACTATACATCAGGGAAAATTCCAAAAATTCCATCGGAGGGTTTCCCGGGCTACAATGGACTATACATCAGGGAAAATTCCAAAAATTAAATCGGCAGGTTTCCCTATCTACACTAGACTATACATCAGGGAAAATTCCAAAAATTCCATGGGCAGGTTTCCGGGGCTACACTGGACTATACATCAGGGAAAATTCCCAAAATTACATCGGCAGGTTTCCCGGGCTACACTGGACTATACATCAGGGAAAATTCCAAAAATTCCATCGGCAGGTTTCCCGGGCTACACTGGACTATACATCAGGGAAAATTCCAAAAATTCTATCGGCAGGTTTCCGGAGCTACACTGGACTACACATCAGTGGAAATTCCAAAAATTCCATCGGAGGGTTTCCCGGGCTACAATGGACTATACATCAGGGAAAATTCCAAAAATTCTATCGGCAGGTTTCCGGAGCTACACTGGACTATACATCAGTGGAAATTCCAAAAATTCCATCGGAGGGTTTCCCGGGCTACAATGGACTATACATCAGGGAAAATTCCAAAAATTCCATCGGCAGGTTTCCCGGGCTACACTGGACTATATATCAGGGAAAATTCCCAAAATTCCATCGGCAGGTTTCCCGGGCTACACTGGACTATACATCAGGGAAAATTCCAAAAATACCATCGGCAGATTTCCCGGGCTACACTGGACTATACATCAGGGAAAATTCCCAATATTCCATCGGCAGGTTTCCCGAGCTACACTGGACTATACATCAGGCAAAATTCCAAAAATTCCATCAGGAGTTTTCCCGGGCTACACTGGACGATACATCAGGGAAAATTCCAAAAATACCATCGGCAGATTTGCCGGGCTACACTGGACTATACATCAGGGAAAATTCCCAAAATTCCATCGGCAGGTTTCCCGGGCTACACTGGACTATACATCAGGGAAAATTCCAAAAATTCCATCGGCAGGTTTCCCGGGCTACACTGGACTATACATCAGGGAAAATTCCAAAAATTCCATCGGCAGGTTTCCCGGGCTACACTGGACTATACATCAGGGAAAATTCCAAAAATTCCATCGGCAGGTTTCCCGGGCTACACTGGACTATACATCAGGGGAAATTCCAAAAATTCCATCGGAAGGTTTCCGGAGCTACACTGGACTATACATCAGGGAAAATTCCAAAAATTCCATCGGCAGGTTTCCCGGGCTACACTGGACTATACATCAGGGAAAATTCCCAAAATTCCATCGGCAGGTTTCCCGGGCTACACTGGACTATACATCAGGGAAAATTCGAAAAATTCCATCGACAGGTTTCCCGGGCTACACTGGACTATACATCAGGGAAAATTCCAAAAATTCCATCGGGAGGTTTCCCGGGCTACACTGGACTATACATCAGGGAAAATTCCCAAAATTCCATCGGCAGGTTTCCCGGGCTACACTGCACTATACATCAGGGAAAATTCCAAAAATTCCATCGGCAGGTTTCCCGGGCTACACTGGACTATACATCAGGGAAAATTCCAAAAATTCCATCGGCAGGTTTCCCGGGCTACACTGGACTATACATCAGGGAAAATTCCAAAAATTCCATCGGCAGGTTTCCCGGGCTACACTGGACTATACATCAGGGAAAATTCCCAAAATTCCATCGGAGGGTTTCCAGGGCTACACTGGATTATACATCAGGGAAAATTACAAAAATTCCATCGGAGGGTTTCCAGGGCTACACTGGACTATACATCAGGGAAAATTCCAAAAATAACATCGGCAGGTTACCCGGGCTACAGTGGACTATACATCAGGGCAAATTCTCAAAATTCCATCGGCAGGTGTCCCGGGCTACACTGGACTATACATCAGGGAAAATTCCAAAAATTCCATCGGAGGGTTTCCAGGGCTACACTGGATTATACATCAGGGAAAATTCCAAAAATTCAATCGGAGGGTTTCCAGGGCTACACTGGACTATACATCAGGGAAAATTCCAAAAATTCCACCGGCAGGTTTCCCGGGCTACACTGGACTATACATCAGGGAAAATTCCAAAAATTGTATCGGCAGGTTTCCGGAGCTACACTGGACTATACATCAGTGGAAATTCCAAAAATTCCATCGGAGGGCTTCCCGGGCTACAATGGACTATACATCAGGGAAAATTCCAAAAATTCAATCGGCAGGTTTCCCTATCTCCACTGGACTATACATCAGGGAAAATTCCAAAAATTCCATCGGCAGGTTTCCCGGGCTACACTGGATCGGCAGGTTTCCCGGGCTACACTGGACTATACATCAGGGAAAATTCCAAAAATTCTATCGGCAGGTTTCCGGAGCTACACTGGACTATACATCAGTGGAAATTCCAAAAATTCCATCGGAGGGTTTCCCGGGCTACACTGGACTATACATCAGGGAAAATTCCCAAAATTACATCGGCAGGTTTCCCTGGCTACACTGGACTATACATCAGGGAAAATTCCAAAAATTCCATCGGCAGGTTTCCCGGGCTACACTGGACTATACATGAGGAAAAATGCCCAAAATTCCATCGGCAGGTTTCCGGAGCTACACTGGACTATACATCAGTGAAAATTTCCAAAATTACATCGGCAGGTTTCCCTGGCTACACTGGACTATACATCAGGGAAAATTCCAAAAATTCCATCGGCAGGTTTCCGGGGCTACACTGGACTATACATCAGGGAAAATTACAAAAATACAATCGGCAGGTTTCCGGAGCTACACTGGACTATACATCAGGGAAAATTCCAAAAATTCCATCGGCAGGTTTCCCGGGCTACACTGGACTATACATCAGGGAAAATTCCCAAAATTCCATCGGCAGGTTTCCCGGGCTACACTGGACTATACATCAGGGAAAATTCCCAAAATTCCATCGGCAGGTTTCCCGGGCTACACTGGACTATACATCAGGGAAAATTCCAAAAATTCCATCGGCAGGTTTCCCGGGCTACACTGGACTATACATCAGGGGAAATTCCAAAAATTCCATACGAAGGTTTCCGGAGCTACACTGGACTATACATCAGGGAAAATTCCAAAAATTCCATCGGCAGGTTTCCCGGGCTACACTGGACTATACATCAGGGAAAATTCCCAAAATTCCATCGGCAGGTTTCCCGGGCTACACTGGACTATACATCAGGGAAAATTCCAAAAATTCTATCGGCAGGATTCCGGAGCTACACTGGACTATACATGAGTGGAAATTCCAAAAATTCCATTGGAGGGTTTCCCGGGCTACAATGGACTATACATCAGGGAAAATTCCAAAAATTCAATCGGCAGGTTTCCCTATCTACACTGGACTGTACATCAGGGAAAATTCCCAAAATTACATCGGCAGGTTTCCCGGGCTACACTGGACTATACATCAGGGAAAATTCCAAAAATTCCATCGGCAGGTTTCCCGGGCTACACTGGACTATACATCAGGGAAAATTCCAAAAATTCCATCGGCAGGTTTCCCGGGCTACACTGGACTATACATCAGGGAAAATTCCAAAAATTCCATCGGCAGGTTTCCCGGGCTACACTGGACTATACATCAGGGAAAATTCGAAAAATTCCATCGACAGGTTTCCCGGGCTACACTGGACTATACATCAGGGAAAATTCCAAAAATTCCATCGGGAGGTTTACCGGGCTACACTGGACTATACATCAGGGAAAATTCCAAAAATTCCATCGGCAGGTTTCCCGGGCTACACTGGACTATACATCAGGGAAAATTCCAAAAATTCTATCGGCAGGTTTCCCGGGCTACACTGGACTATACATCAGGGAAAATTCCCAAAATTCCATCGGCAGGTTTCCCGGGCTACACTGGACTATACATCAGGGAAAATTCCAAAAACTCCATCGGCAGGTTTCCCGGGCTACACTGGACTATACATCAGGGAAAATTCAAAAAATACCATCGGCAGGTTTCCCGAGCTACACTGGACTATACATCAGGGAAAATTCCAAAAATTCCATCAGGAGTTTTCCCGGGCTACACTGGACGATACATCAGGGAAAATTCCAAAAATGCCATCGGCAGGTTTCCCGGGCTACACTGGACTATACATCAGGGAAAATTCCAAAAATTCCATCGGCAGGTTTCCCGGGCTACACTGGATTATACATCAGGGAAAATTCGAAAAATTCCATCGACAGGTTTCCCGGGCTACACTGGACTATACATCAGGGAAAATTCCAAAAATTCCATCGGCAGGTTTCCCGGGCTACACTGGACTATACATCAGGGAAAATTCCCAAAATTCCATCGGCAGGTTTCCCGGGCTATACTGGACTATACATGAGGAAAAATGCCAAAAATTCCATCGGCAGGTTTCCCGGGCTACACTGGACTATACATCAGGGAAAATTCCAAAAATTCCATCGGAGGGTTTCCCGGGCTACAATGGACTATACATCAGGGAAAATTCCCAAAATTCCATCGGCAGGTTTCCTGGGCTACACTGGACTATACATCAGGGAAAATTCCAAAAATTCCACGGGCAGGTTTCCTGGGCTACACTGGACTATACATCAGGGAAATTTCCAAAAATACCACCGGCAGGTTTCCGGGGCTACACTGGACTATACATCAGGGAAAATTCCAAAAATTCCATCGGAGGGTTTCCCGGGCTACAATGGACTATACATCAGGGAAAATTCCAAAAATTAAATCGGCAGGTTTCCCTATCTACACTAGACTATACATCAGGGAAAATTCCAAAAATTCCATGGGCAGGTTTCCGGGGCTACACTGGACTATACATCAGGGAAAATTCCCAAAATTACATCGGCAGGTTTCCCGGGCTACACTGGACTATACATCAGGGAAAATTCCAAAAATTCCATCGGCAGGTTTCCCGGGCTACACTGGACTATACATCAGGGAAAATTCCAAAAATTCTATCGGCAGGTTTCCGGAGCTACACTGGACTACACATCAGTGGAAATTCCAAAAATTCCATCGGAGGGTTTCCCGGGCTACAATGGACTATACATCAGGGAAAATTCCAAAAATTCTATCGGCAGGTTTCCGGAGCTACACTGGACTATACATCAGTGGAAATTCCAAAAATTCCATCGGAGGGTTTCCCGGGCTACAATTGACTATACATCAGGGAAAATTCCAAAAATTCAATCGGCAGGTTTCCCTATCTACACTGGACTGTACATCAGGGAAAATTCCCAAAATTACATCGGCAGGTTTCCCGGGCTACACTGGACTATACATCAGGGAAAATTCCAAAAATTCCATCGGCAGGTTTCCCGGGCTACACTGGACTATACATCAGGGAAAATTCCAAAAATTCCATCGGCAGGTTTCCCGGGCTACACTGGACTATACATCAGGGAAAATTCCAAAAATTCCATCGGCAGGTTTCCCGGGCTACACTGGACTATACATCAGGGAAAATTCGAAAAATTCCATCGACAGGTTTCCCGGGCTACACTGGACTATACATCAGGGAAAATTCCAAAAATTCCATCGGGAGGTTTACCGGGCTACACTGGACTATACATCAGGGAAAATTCCAAAAATTCCATCGGCAGGTTTCCCGGGCTACACTGGACTATACATCAGGGAAAATTCCAAAAATTCTATCGGCAGGTTTCCCGGGCTACACTGGACTATACATCAGGGAAAATTCCCAAAATTCCATCGGCAGGTTTCCCGGGCTACACTGGACTATACATCAGGGAAAATTCCAAAAACTCCATCGGCAGGTTTCCCGGGCTACACTGGACTATACATCAGGGAAAATTCAAAAAATACCATCGGCAGGTTTCCCGAGCTACACTGGACTATACATCAGGGAAAATTCCAAAAATTCCATCAGGAGTTTTCCCGGGCTACACTGGACGATACATCAGGGAAAATTCCAAAAATGCCATCGGCAGGTTTCCCGGGCTACACTGGACTATACATCAGGGAAAATTCCAAAAATTCCATCGGCAGGTTTCCCGGGCTACACTGGATTATACATCAGGGAAAATTCGAAAAATTCCATCGACAGGTTTCCCGGGCTACACTGGACTATACATCAGGGAAAATTCCAAAAATTCCATCGGCAGGTTTCCCGGGCTACACTGGACTATACATCAGGGAAAATTCCCAAAATTCCATCGGCAGGTTTCCCGGGCTATACTGGACTATACATGAGGAAAAATGCCAAAAATTCCATCGGCAGGTTTCCCGGGCTACACTGGACTATACATCAGGGAAAATTCCAAAAATTCCATCGGAGGGTTTCCCGGGCTACAATGGACTATACATCAGGGAAAATTCCCAAAATTCCATCGGCAGGTTTCCTGGGCTACACTGGACTATACATCAGGGAAAATTCCAAAAATTCCACGGGCAGGTTTCCGGGGCTACACTGGACTATACATCAGGGAAATTTCCAAAAATACCACCGGCAGGTTTCCGGAGCTACACTGGACTATACATCAGGGAAAATTCCAAAAATTCCATCGGAGGGTTTCCCGGGCTACAATGGACTATACATCAGGGAAAATTCCAAAAATTAAATCGGCAGGTTTCCCTATCTACACTAGACTATACATCAGGGAAAATTCCAAAAATTCCATGGGCAGGTTTCCGGGGCTACACTGGACTATACATCAGGGAAAATTCCCAAAATTACATCGGCAGGTTTCCCGGGCTACACTGGACTATACATCAGGGAAAATTCCAAAAATTCCATCGGCAGGTTTCCCGGGCTACACTGGACTATACATCAGGGAAAATTCCAAAAATTCTATCGGCAGGTTTCCGGAGCTACACTGGACTACACATCAGTGGAAATTCCAAAAATTCCATCGGAGGGTTTCCCGGGCTACAATGGACTATATATCAGGGAAAATTCCAAAAATTCTATCGGCAGGTTTCCGGAGCTACACTGGACTATACATCAGTGGAAATTCCAAAAATTCCATCGGAGGGTTTCCCGGGCTACAATGGACTATACATCAGGGAAAATTCCAAAAATTCCATCGGCAGGTTTCCCGGGCTACACTGGACTATATATCAGGGAAAATTCCCAAAATTCCATCGGCAGGTTTCCCGGGCTACACTGGACTATACATCAGGGAAAATTCCAAAAATACCATCGGCAGATTTCCCGGGCTACACTGGACTATACATCAGGGAAAATTCCCAAAATTCCATCGGCAGGTTTCCCGAGCTACACTGGACTATACATCAGGCAAAATTCCAAAAATTCCATCAGGAGTTTTCCCGGGCTACACTGGACGATACATCAGGGAAAATTCCAAAAATACCATCGGCAGATTTGCCGGGCTACACTGGACTATACATCAGGGAAAATTCCCAAAATTCCATCGGCAGGTTTCCCGGGCTACACTGGACTATACATCAGGGAAAATTCCAAAAATTCCATCGGCAGGTTTCCCGGGCTACACTGGACTATACATCAGGGAAAATTCCAAAAATTCCATCGGCAGGTTTCCCGGGCTACACTGGACTATACATCAGGGAAAATTCCAAAAATTCCATCGGCAGGTTTCCCGGGCTACACTGGACTATACATCAGGGGAAATTCCAAAAATTCCATCGGAAGGTTTCCGGAGCTACACTGGACTATACATCAGGGAAAATTCCAAAAATTCCATCGGCAGGTTTCCCGGGCTACACTGGACTATACATCAGGGAAAATTCCCAAAATTCCATCGGCAGGTTTCCCGGGCTACACTGGACTATACATCAGGGAAAATTCGAAAAATTCCATCGACAGGTTTCCCGGGCTACACTGGACTATACATCAGGGAAAATTCCAAAAATTCCATCGGGAGGTTTCCCGGGCTACACTGGACTATACATCAGGGAAAATTCCCAAAATTCCATCGGCAGGTTTCCCGGGCTACACTGGACTATACATCAGGGAAAATTCCAAAAATTCCATCGGCAGGTTTCCCGGGCTACACTGGACTATACATCAGGGAAAATTCCAAAAATTCCATCGGCAGGTTTCCCGGGCTACACTGGACTATACATCAGGGAAAATTCCAAAAATTCCATCGGCAGGTTTCCCGGGCTACACTGGACTATACATCAGGGAAAATTCCCAAAATTCCATCGGAGGGTTTCCAGGGCTACACTGGATTATACATCAGGGAAAATTCCAAAAATTCCATCGGAGGGTTTCCAGGGCTACACTGGACTATACATCAGGGAAAATTCCAAAAATAACATCGGCAGGTTACCCGGGCTACAGTGGACTATACATCAGGGCAAATTCTCAAAATTCCATCGGCAGGTGTCCCGGGCTACACTGGACTATACATCAGGGAAAATTCCAAAAATTCCATCGGAGGGTTTCCAGGGCTACACTGGATTATACATCAGGGAAAATTCCAAAAATTCAATCGGAGGGTTTCCAGGGCTACACTGGACTATACATCAGGGAAAATTCCAAAAATTCCACCGGCAGGTTTCCCGGGCTACACTGGACTATACATCAGGGAAAATTCCAAAAATTGTATCGGCAGGTTTCCGGAGCTACACTGGACTATACATCAGTGGAAATTCCAAAAATTCCATCGGAGGGCTTCCCGGGCTACAATGGACTATACATCAGGGAAAATTCCAAAAATTCAATCGGCAGGTTTCCCTATCTCCACTGGACTATACATCAGGGAAAATTCCAAAAATTCCATCGGCAGGTTTCCCGGGCTACACTGGATCGGCAGGTTTCCCGGGCTACACTGGACTATACATCAGGGAAAATTCCAAAAATTCTATCGGCAGGTTTCCGGAGCTACACTGGACTATACATCAGTGGACATTCCAAAAATTCCATCGGAGGGTTTCCCGGGCTACAATGGACTATACATCAGGGAAAATTCCAAAAATTCAATCGGCAGGTTTCCCTATCTACACTGGACTGTACATCAGGGAAAATTCCCAAAATTACATCGGCAGGTTTCCCGGGCTACACTGGACTATACATCAGGGAAAATTCCAAAAATTCCATCGGCAGGTTTCCCGGGCTACACTGGACTATACATCAGGGAAAATTCCAAAAATTCCATCGGCAGGTTTCCCGGGCTACACTGGACTATACATCAGGGAAAATTCCAAAAATTCCATCGGCAGGTTTCCCGGGCTACACTGGACTATACATCAGGGAAAATTCGAAAAATTCCATCGACAGGTTTCCCGGGCTACACTGGACTATACATCAGGGAAAATTCCAAAAATTCCATCGGGAGGTTTACCGGGCTACACTGGACTATACATCAGGGAAAATTCCAAAAATTCCATCGGCAGGTTTCCCGGGCTACACTGGACTATACATCAGGGAAAATTCCAAAAATTCTATCGGCAGGTTTCCCGGGCTACACTGGACTATACATCAGGGAAAATTCCCAAAATTCCATCGGCAGGTTTCCCGGGCTACACTGGACTATACATCAGGGAAAATTCCAAAAACTCCATCGGCAGGTTTCCCGGGCTACACTGGACTATACATCAGGGAAAATTCAAAAAATACCATCGGCAGGTTTCCCGAGCTACACTGGACTATACATCAGGGAAAATTCCAAAAATTCCATCAGGAGTTTTCCCGGGCTACACTGGACGATACATCAGGGAAAATTCCAAAAATGCCATCGGCAGGTTTCCCGGGCTACACTGGACTATACATCAGGGAAAATTCCAAAAATTCCATCGGCAGGTTTCCCGGGCTACACTGGATTATACATCAGGGAAAATTCGAAAAATTCCATCGACAGGTTTCCCGGGCTACACTGGACTATACATCAGGGAAAATTCCAAAAATTCCATCGGCAGGTTTCCCGGGCTACACTGGACTATACATCAGGGAAAATTCCCAAAATTCCATCGGCAGGTTTCCCGGGCTATACTGGACTATACATGAGGAAAAATGCCAAAAATTCCATCGGCAGGTTTCCCGGGCTACACTGGACTATACATCAGGGAAAATTCCAAAAATTCCATCGGAGGGTTTCCCGGGCTACAATGGACTATACATCAGGGAAAATTCCCAAAATTCCATCGGCAGGTTTCCTGGGCTACACTGGACTATACATCAGGGAAAATTCCAAAAATTCCACGGGCAGGTTTCCTGGGCTACACTGGACTATACATCAGGGAAATTTCCAAAAATACCACCGGCAGGTTTCCGGGGCTACACTGGACTATACATCAGGGAAAATTCCAAAAATTCCATCGGAGGGTTTCCCGGGCTACAATGGACTATACATCAGGGAAAATTCCAAAAATTAAATCGGCAGGTTTCCCTATCTACACTAGACTATACATCAGGGAAAATTCCAAAAATTCCATGGGCAGGTTTCCGGGGCTACACTGGACTATACATCAGGGAAAATTCCCAAAATTACATCGGCAGGTTTCCCGGGCTACACTGGACTATACATCAGGGAAAATTCCAAAAATTCCATCGGCAGGTTTCCCGGGCTACACTGGACTATACATCAGGGAAAATTCCAAAAATTCTATCGGCAGGTTTCCGGAGCTACACTGGACTACACATCAGTGGAAATTCCAAAAATTCCATCGGAGGGTTTCCCGGGCTACAATGGACTATACATCAGGGAAAATTCCAAAAATTCTATCGGCAGGTTTCCGGAGCTACACTGGACTATACATCAGTGGAAATTCCAAAAATTCCATCGGAGGGTTTCCCGGGCTACAATTGACTATACATCAGGGAAAATTCCAAAAATTCAATCGGCAGGTTTCCCTATCTACACTGGACTGTACATCAGGGAAAATTCCCAAAATTACATCGGCAGGTTTCCCGGGCTACACTGGACTATACATCAGGGAAAATTCCAAAAATTCCATCGGCAGGTTTCCCGGGCTACACTGGACTATACATCAGGGAAAATTCCAAAAATTCCATCGGCAGGTTTCCCGGGCTACACTGGACTATACATCAGGGAAAATTCCAAAAATTCCATCGGCAGGTTTCCCGGGCTACACTGGACTATACATCAGGGAAAATTCGAAAAATTCCATCGACAGGTTTCCCGGGCTACACTGGACTATACATCAGGGAAAATTCCAAAAATTCCATCGGGAGGTTTACCGGGCTACACTGGACTATACATCAGGGAAAATTCCAAAAATTCCATCGGCAGGTTTCCCGGGCTACACTGGACTATACATCAGGGAAAATTCCAAAAATTCTATCGGCAGGTTTCCCGGGCTACACTGGACTATACATCAGGGAAAATTCCCAAAATTCCATCGGCAGGTTTCCCGGGCTACACTGGACTATACATCAGGGAAAATTCCAAAAACTCCATCGGCAGGTTTCCCGGGCTACACTGGACTATACATCAGGGAAAATTCAAAAAATACCATCGGCAGGTTTCCCGAGCTACACTGGACTATACATCAGGGAAAATTCCAAAAATTCCATCAGGAGTTTTCCCGGGCTACACTGGACGATACATCAGGGAAAATTCCAAAAATGCCATCGGCAGGTTTCCCGGGCTACACTGGACTATACATCAGGGAAAATTCCAAAAATTCCATCGGCAGGTTTCCCGGGCTATACTGGACTATACATGAGGAAAAATGCCAAAAATTCCATCGGCAGGTTTCCCGGGCTACACTGGACTATACATCAGGGAAAATTCCAAAAATTCCATCGGAGGGTTTCCCGGGCTACAATGGACTATACATCAGGGAAAATTCCCAAAATTCCATCGGCAGGTTTCCTGGGCTACACTGGACTATACATCAGGGAAAATTCCAAAAATTCCACGGGCAGGTTTCCGGGGCTACACTGGACTATACATCAGGGAAATTTCCAAAAATACCACCGGCAGGTTTCCGGAGCTACACTGGACTATACATCAGGGAAAATTCCAAAAATTCCATCGGAGGGTTTCCCGGGCTACAATGGACTATACATCAGGGAAAATTCCAAAAATTAAATCGGCAGGTTTCCCTATCTACACTAGACTATACATCAGGGAAAATTCCAAAAATTCCATGGGCAGGTTTCCGGGGCTACACTGGACTATACATCAGGGAAAATTCCCAAAATTACATCGGCAGGTTTCCCGGGCTACACTGGACTATACATCAGGGAAAATTCCAAAAATTCCATCGGCAGGTTTCCCGGGCTACACTGGACTATACATCAGGGAAAATTCCAAAAATTCTATCGGCAGGTTTCCGGAGCTACACTGGACTACACATCAGTGGAAATTCCAAAAATTCCATCGGAGGGTTTCCCGGGCTACAATGGACTATATATCAGGGAAAATTCCAAAAATTCTATCGGCAGGTTTCCGGAGCTACACTGGACTATACATCAGTGGAAATTCCAAAAATTCCATCGGAGGGTTTCCCGGGCTACAATGGACTATACATCAGGGAAAATTCCAAAAATTCCATCGGCAGGTTTCCCGGGCTACACTGGACTATATATCAGGGAAAATTCCCAAAATTCCATCGGCAGGTTTCCCGGGCTACACTGGACTATACATCAGGGAAAATTCCAAAAATACCATCGGCAGATTTCCCGGGCTACACTGGACTATACATCAGGGAAAATTCCCAAAATTCCATCGGCAGGTTTCCCGAGCTACACTGGACTATACATCAGGCAAAATTCCAAAAATTCCATCAGGAGTTTTCCCGGGCTACACTGGACGATACATCAGGGAAAATTCCAAAAATACCATCGGCAGATTTGCCGGGCTACACTGGACTATACATCAGGGAAAATTCCCAAAATTCCATCGGCAGGTTTCCCGGGCTACACTGGACTATACATCAGGGAAAATTCCAAAAATTCCATCGGCAGGTTTCCCGGGCTACACTGGACTATACATCAGGGAAAATTCCAAAAATTCCATCGGCAGGTTTCCCGGGCTACACTGGACTATACATCAGGGAAAATTCCAAAAATTCCATCGGCAGGTTTCCCGGGCTACACTGGACTATACATCAGGGGAAATTCCAAAAATTCCATCGGAAGGTTTCCGGAGCTACACTGGACTATACATCAGGGAAAATTCCAAAAATTCCATCGGCAGGTTTCCCGGGCTACACTGGACTATACATCAGGGAAAATTCCCAAAATTCCATCGGCAGGTTTCCCGGGCTACACTGGACTATACATCAGGGAAAATTCGAAAAATTCCATCGACAGGTTTCCCGGGCTACACTGGACTATACATCAGGGAAAATTCCAAAAATTCCATCGGGAGGTTTCCCGGGCTACACTGGACTATACATCAGGGAAAATTCCCAAAATTCCATCGGCAGGTTTCCCGGGCTACACTGGACTATACATCAGGGAAAATTCCAAAAATTCCATCGGCAGGTTTCCCGGGCTACACTGGACTATACATCAGGGAAAATTCCAAAAATTCCATCGGCAGGTTTCCCGGGCTACACTGGACTATACATCAGGGAAAATTCCAAAAATTCCATCGGCAGGTTTCCCGGGCTACACTGGACTATACATCAGGGAAAATTCCCAAAATTCCATCGGAGGGTTTCCAGGGCTACACTGGATTATACATCAGGGAAAATTCCAAAAATTCCATCGGAGGGTTTCCAGGGCTACACTGGACTATACATCAGGGAAAATTCCAAAAATAACATCGGCAGGTTACCCGGGCTACAGTGGACTATACATCAGGGCAAATTCTCAAAATTCCATCGGCAGGTGTCCCGGGCTACACTGGACTATACATCAGGGAAAATTCCAAAAATTCCATCGGAGGGTTTCCAGGGCTACACTGGATTATACATCAGGGAAAATTCCAAAAATTCAATCGGAGGGTTTCCAGGGCTACACTGGACTATACATCAGGGAAAATTCCAAAAATTCCACCGGCAGGTTTCCCGGGCTACACTGGACTATACATCAGGGAAAATTCCAAAAATTGTATCGGCAGGTTTCCGGAGCTACACTGGACTATACATCAGTGGAAATTCCAAAAATTCCATCGGAGGGCTTCCCGGGCTACAATGGACTATACATCAGGGAAAATTCCAAAAATTCAATCGGCAGGTTTCCCTATCTCCACTGGACTATACATCAGGGAAAATTCCAAAAATTCCATCGGCAGGTTTCCCGGGCTACACTGGATCGGCAGGTTTCCCGGGCTACACTGGACTATACATCAGGGAAAATTCCAAAAATTCTATCGGCAGGTTTCCGGAGCTACACTGGACTATACATCAGTGGACATTCCAAAAATTCCATCGGAGGGTTTCCCGGGCTACACTGGACTATACATCAGGGAAAATTCCCAAAATTACATCGGCAGGTTTCCCTGGCTACACTGGACTATACATCAGGGAAAATTCCAAAAATTCCATCGGCAGGTTTCCCGGGCTACACTGGACTATACATGAGGAAAAATGCCCAAAATTCCATCGGCAGGTTTCCGGAGCTACACTGGACTATACATCAGTGAAAATTTCCAAAATTACATCGGCAGGTTTCCCTGGCTACACTGGACTATACATCAGGGAAAATTCCAAAAATTCCATCGGCAGGTTTCCGGGGCTACACTGGACTATACATCAGGGAAAATTACAAAAATACAATCGGCAGGTTTCCGGAGCTACACTGGACTATACATCAGGGAAAATTCCAAAAATTCCATCGGCAGGTTTCCCGGGCTACACTGGACTATACATCAGGGAAAATTCCCAAAATTCCATCGGCAGGTTTCCCGGGCTACACTGGACTATACATCAGGGAAAATTCCCAAAATTCCATCGGCAGGTTTCCCGGGCTACACTGGACTATACATCAGGGAAAATTCCAAAAATTCCATCGGCAGGTTTCCCGGGCTACACTGGACTATACATCAGGGAAAATTCCCAAAATTCCATCGGCAGGTTTCCCGGGCTACACTGGACTATACATCAGGGAAAATTCCAAAAATTCCATCGGCAGGTTTCCCGGGCTACACTGGACTATACATCAGGGAAAATTCCCAAAATTCCATCGGCAGGTTTCCCGGGCTACACTGGACTATACATCAGGGAAAATTCCAAAAATTCTATCGGCAGGATTCCGGAGCTACACTGGACTATACATGAGTGGAAATTCCAAAAATTCCATTGGAGGGTTTCCCGGGCTACAATGGACTATACATCAGGGAAAATTCCAAAAATTCCATCGGCAGGTTTCCCGGGCTACACTGGACTATACATCAGGGAAAATTCCAAAAATTCCATCGGCAGGTTTCCCGGGCTACACTGGACTATACATCAGGGAAAATTCCAAAAATTCCATCGGCAGGTTTCCCGGGCTACACTGGACTATACATCAGGGAAAATTCGAAAAATTCCATCGACAGGTTTCCCGGGCTACACTGGACTATACATCAGGGAAAATTCCAAAAATTCCATCGGGAGGTTTCCCGGGCTACACTGGACTATACATCAGGGAAAATTCCAAAAATTCCATCGGCAGGTTTCCCGGGCTACACTGGACTATATATCAGGGAAAATTCCAAAAATTCTATCGGCAGGTTTCCCGGGCTACACTGGACTATACATCAGGGAAAATTCCCAAAATTCCATCGGCAGGTTTCCCGGGCTACACTGGACTATACATCAGGGAAAATTCCAAAAACTCCATCGGCAGGTTTCCCGGGCTACACTGGTCTATACATCAGGGAAAATTCCAAAAATACCATCGGCAGGTTTCCCGAGCTACACTGGACTATACATCAGGGAAAATTCCAAAAATTCCATCAGGAGTTTTCCCGGGCTACACTGGACGATACATCAGGGAAAATTCCAAAAATACCATCGGCAGGTTTCCCGGGAACACTGGACTATACATCAGGGAAAATTCCAAAAATTCCATCGGCAGGTTTCCCGGGCTACACTGGATTATACATCAGGGAAAATTCGAAAAATTCCATCGACAGGTTTCCCGGGCTACACTGGACTATACATCAGGGAAAATTCCAAAAATTCCATCGGCAGGTTTCCCGGGCTACACTGGACTATACATCAGGGAAAATTCCCAAAATTCCATCGGCAGGTTTCCCGGGCTATACTAGACTATACATGAGGAAAAATGCCAAAAATTCCATCGGCAGGTTTCCCGGGCTACACTGGACTATACATCAGGGAAAATTCCAAAAATTCCATCGGAGGGTTTCCCGGGCTACAATGGACTATACATCAGGGAAAATTCCCAAAATTCCATCGGCAGGTTTCCTGGGCTACACTGGACTATACATCAGGGAAAATTCCAAAAATTCCACGGGCAGGTTTCCGGGGCTACACTGGACTATACATCAGGGAAATTTCCAAAAATACCACCGGCAGGTTTCCGGAGCTACACTGGACTATACATCAGGGAAAATTCCAAAAATTCCATCGGAGGGTTTCCCGGGCTACAATGGACTATACATCAGGGAAAATTCCAAAAATTAAATCGGCAGGTTTCTCTATCTACACTAGACTATACATCAGGGAAAATTCCAAAAATTCCATCGGCAGGTTTCCGGGGCTACACTGGACTATACATCAGGGAAAATTCCCAAAATTACATCGGCAGGTTTCCCGGGCTACACTGGACTATACATCAGGGAAAATTCCAAAAATTCCATCGGCAGGTTTCCCGGGCTACACTGGACTATACATCAGGGAAAATTCCAAAAATTCTATCGGCAGGTTTCCGGAGCTACACTGGACTATACATCAGTGGAAATTCCAAAAATTCCATCGGAGGGTTTCCCGGGCTACAATGGACTATACATCAGGGAAAATTCCAAAAATTCTATCGGCAGGTTTCCGGAGCTACACTGGAGTATACATCAGTGGAAATTACAAAAATTCCATCGGAGGGTTTCCCGGGCTACAATGGACTATACATCAGGGAAAATTCCAAAAATTCCATCGGCAGGTTTCCCGGGCTACACTGGACTATATATCAGGGAAAATTCCCAAAATTCCATCGGCAGGTTTCCCGAGCTACACTGGACTATACATCAGGGAAAATTCCAAAAATTCCATCGGCAGGTTTCCCGGGCTACACTGGACGATACATCAGGGAAAATTCCAAAAATACCATCGGCAGATTTCCCGGGCTACACTGGACTATACATCAGGGAAAATTCCCAAAATTCCATCGGCAGGTTTCCCGAGCTACACTGGACTATACATCAGGCAAAATTCCAAAAATTCCATCAGGAGTTTTCCCGGGCTACACTGGACGATACATCAGGGAAAATTCCAAAAATACCATCGGCAGATTTGCCGGGCTACACTGGACTATACATCAGGGAAAATTCCCAAAATTCCATCGGCAGGTTTCCCGGGCTACACTGGACTATACATCAGGGAAAATTCCAAAAAATCCATCGGCAGGTTTCCCGGGCTACACTGGACTATACATCAGGGAAAATTCCAAAAATTCCATCGGCAGGTTTCCCGGGCTACACTGGACTATACATCAGGGAAAATTCCAAAAATTCCATCGGCAGGTTTCCCGGGCTACACTGGACTATACATCAGGGGAAATTCCAAAAATTCCATCGGAAGGTTTCCACACTGGACTATACATCAGGGAAAATTCCAAAAATTCCATCGGCAGGTTTCCCGGGCTACACTGGACTATACATCAGGGAAAATTCCAAAAATTCCATCGGCAGGTTTCCCGGGCTACACTGGACTATACATCAGGGAAAATTCGAAAAATTCCATCGACAGGTTTCCCGGGCTACACTGGACTATACATCAGGGAAAATTCCAAAAATTCCATCGGGAGGTTTCCCGGGCTACACTGGACTATACATCAGGGAAAATTCCCAAAATTCCATCGGCAGGTTTCCCGGGCTACACTGGACTATACATCAGGGAAAATTCCAAAAATTCCATCGGCAGGTTTCCCGGGCTACACTGGACTATACATCAGGGAAAATTCCAAAAATTCCATCGGCAGGTTTCCCGGGCTACATTGGACTATACATCAGGGAAAATTCCAAAAATTCCATCGGCAGGTTTCCCGGGCTACACTGGACTATACATCAGGGAAAATTCCAAAAATTCCATCGGCAGGTTTCCCGGGCTACACTGGACTATACATCAGGGAAAATTCCCAAAATTCCATCGGAGGGTTTCCAGGGCTACACTGGATTATACATCAGGGAAAATTCCAAAAATTCCATCGGAGGGTTTCCAGGGCTACACTGGACTATACATCAGGGAAAATTCCAAAAATAACATCGGCAGGTTTCCCGGGCTACAGTGGACTATACATCAGGGAAAATTCTCAAAATTCCATCGGCAGGTTTCCCGGGCTACACTGGACTATACATCAGGGAAAATTCCAAAAATTCCATCGGACGGTTTCCAGGGCTACACTGGATTATACATCAGGGAAAATTCCAAAAATTCCATCGGAGGGTTTCCAGGGCTACACTGGACTATACATCAGGGAAAATTCCAAAAATTCCATCGGCAGGTTTCCCGGGCTACACTGGACTATACATCAGGGAAAATTCCAAAAATTCTATCGGCAGGTTTCCGGAGCTACACTGGACTATACATCAGTGGAAATTCCAAAAATTCCATCGGAGGGTTTCCCGGGCTACAATGGACTATACATCAGGGAAAATTCCAAAAATTCAATCGGCAGGTTTCCATATCTCCACTGGACTATACATCAGGGAAAATTCCAAAAATTCCATCGGCAGGTTTCCCGGGCTACACTGGATCGGCAGGTTTCCCGGGCTACACTGGACTATACATCAGGGAAAATTCCCAAAATTCTATCGGCAGGTTTCCGGAGCTACACTGGACTATACATCAGTGGAAATTCCAAAAATTCCATCGGAGGGTTTCCCGGGCTACACTGGACTATACATCAGGGAAAATTCCCAAAATTACATCGGCAGGTTTCCCTGGCTACACTGGACTATACATCAGGGAAAATTCCAAAAATTCCATCGGCAGGTTTCCGGGGCCACACTGGACTATACATCAGGGAAAATTACAAAAATACAATCGGCAGGTTTCCAGAGCTACACTGGACTATACATCAGGGAAAATTCCAAAAATTCCATCGGCAGGTTTCCCGGGCTACACTGGACTATACATCAGGGAAAATTCCAAAAATTCCATCGGCAGGTTACCCGGGCTACACTGGACTATACATCAGGGAAAATTCCCAAAATTCCATGGACAAGTTTCCGGAGCTACACTGGACTATACATGAGGGAAAATTCTAAAAATACCATCGGCAGGTTTCCCGGGCTACACTGGACTATACATCAGGGAAAATTCCAAAAATTCCATCGGCAGGTTTCCCGGGCTACACTGGACTATACATCAGGGAAAATTCCAAAAATTCCATCGGCAGGTTTCCCGGGCTACACTGGACTATACATCAGGGAAAATTCCAAAAATTCAATTGGGAGGTTTCCCGGGCTACACTGGACTATATATCAGGAAAAATTCCAAAAATGCCATCGGCAGGTTTCCCGGGCTACACTGGACTATACATGAGGGAAAATTCCCAAAATTCCATCGGCAGGTTTCCCGGGCTACACTGGACTATACATCAGGGAAAATTCCAAAAATTCCATTGGCAGGTTTCCCGGGCTACACTGGACTATAGATAACGGAAAAATCAAAAAATACAATTCGCAGGTTTCACAGGCTACACTAGACTATACATCAGGGAAAAATAAAAAATACAATTCGCAGGTTTCCCAGGCTACACTGGACTATACATCAGGGAAAAATCAAAAAATACAATTCGAAGGTTTCCCAGGCTACACTGGACTATACAACAGGGAAAAATAAAAAAATACAATTCGCAGGTTTCACAGGCTACACTGGACTATACATCAGGGAAAAACAAAAAAAATACAATTCGCAGGTTTCACAGGGAAAAATCAAAAAATACAGTTCGCAGGTTTCCCAGGCTACACTGGACTATACATCAGGGAAAAATAAAAAAAATACAATTCGCAGGTTTCCCAGGTTACACTGGACTATACATCAGGGAAAATTCCCAAAATACCATCGGCAGGTTTCCCGGGCTACACTGGACTGTACATCAGGGAAAATTCCAAAAATTCCATCGGTAGGTTTCCCGGGCTACACTGGACTATATATTAGGGAAAATTGAAAAATTCCATCGGCAGGTTTCCCTGGCTACACTGGACTATAATCAGGGAAAATTCCCAAAATTCCATCGGCAGGTTTCCCGAGCTACACTGGACTATACATCAGGCAAAATTCCAAAAATTCCATCAGGAGTTTTCCCGGGCTACACTGGACGATACATCAGGGAAAATTCCAAAAATACCATCGGCAGATTTGCCGGGCTACACTGGACTATACATCAGGGAAAATTCCCAAAATTCCATCGGCAGGTTTCCCGGGCTACACTGGACTATACATCAGGGAAAATTCCCAAAATTACATCGGCAGGTTTCCCGGGCTACACTGGACTATACATCAGGGAAAATTCCAAAAATTCCATCGGCAGGTTTCCCGGGCTACACTGGACTATACATCAGGGAAAATTCCAAAAATTCCATCGGCAGGTTTCCCGGGCTACACTGGACTATACATCAGGGGAAATTCCAAAAATTCCATCGGAAGGTTTCCGGAGCTACACTGGACTATACATCAGGGAAAATTCCAAAAATTCCATCGGCAGGTTTCCCGGGCTACACTGGACTATACATCAGGGAAAATTCGAAAAATTCCATCGACAGGTTTCCCGGGCTACACTGGACTATACATCAGGGAAAATTCCAAAAATTCCATCGGGAGGTTTCCCGGGCTACACTGGACTATACATCAGGGAAAATTCCCAAAATTCCATCGGCAGGTTTCCCGGGCTACACTGGACTATACATCAGAGAAAATTCCAAAAATTCCATCGGCAGGTTTCCCGGGCTACACTGGACTATACATCAGGGAAAATTCCAAAAATTCCATCGGCAGGTTTCCCGGGCTACACTGGACTATACATCAGGGAAAATTCCAAAAATTCCATCGGCAGGTTTCCCGGGCTACACTGGACTATACATCAGGGAAAATTCCCAAAATTCCATCGGAGGGTTTCCAGGGCTACACTGGATTATACATCAGGGAAAATTCCAAAAATTCCATCGGAGGGTTTCCAGGGCTACACTGGACTATACATCAGGGAAAATTCCAAAAATAACATCGGCAGGTTTCCCGGGCTACAGTGGACTATACATCAGGGAAAATTCTCAAAATTCCATCGGCAGGTTTCCCGGGCTACACTGGACTATACATCAGGGAAAATTCCAAAAATTCCATCGGAGGGTTTCCAGGGCTACACTGGATTATACATCAGGGAAAATTCCAAAAATTCCATCGGAGGGTTTCCAGGGCTACACTGGACTATACATCAGGGAAAATTACAAAAATTCCATCGGCAGGTTTCCCGGGCTACACTGGACTATACATCAGGGAAAATTCCAAAAATTCAATCGGCAGGTTTCCCTATCTCCACTGGACTATACATCAGGGAAAATTCCAAAAATTCCATCGGCAGGTTTCCCGGGCTACACTGGATCGGCAGGTTTCCCGGGCTACACTGGACTATACATCAGGGAAAATTCCAAAAATTCTATCGGCAGGTTTCCGGAGCTACACTGGACTATACATCAGTGGAAATTCCAAAAATTCCATCGGAGGGTTTCCCGGGCTACACTGGACTATACATCAGGGAAAATTCCCAAAATTACATCGGCAGGTTTCCCTGGCTACACTGGACTATACATCAGGGAAAATTCCAAAAATTCCATCGGCAGGTTTCCGGGGCTACACTGGACTATACATCAGGGAAAATTACAAAAATACAATCGGCAGGTTTCCAGAGCTACACTGGACTATACATCAGGGAAAATTCCAAAAATTCCATCGGCAGGTTTCCCGGGCTACACTGGACTATACATCAGGGAAAATTCCAAAAATTCCATCGGCAGGTTACCCGGGCTACACTGGACTATACATCAGGGAAAATTCCCAAAATTCCATGGACAAGTTTCCGGAGCTACACTGGACTATACATGAGGGAAAATTCTAAAAATACCATCGGCAGGTTTCCCGGGCTACACTGGACTATACATCAGGGAAAATTCCCAAAATTCCATCGGCAGGTTTCCCGGGCTACACTGGACTATACATCAGGGAAAATTCCAAAAATTCCATCGGCAGGTTTCCCGGGCTACACTGGACTATACATCAGGGAAAATTCCAAAAATTCAATTGGGAGGTTTCCCGGGCTACACTGGACTATATATCAGGAAAAATTCCAAAAATGCCATCGGCATGTTTCCCGGGCTACACTGGACTATACATGAGGGAAAATTCCCAAAATTCCATCGGCAGGTTTCCCGGGCTACACTGGACTATACATCAGGGAAAATTCCCAAAATTCCATCGGCAGGTTTCCCGGGCTACACTGGACTATACATCAGGGAAAATTCCAAAAATTCCATCGGCAGGTTTCCCGGGCTACACTGGACTATACATCAGGGAAAATTCCCAAAATTCCATCGGCAGGTTTCCCGGGCTACACTGGACTATACATCAGGGAAAATTCCAAAAATTCCATCGGCAGGTTTCCCGGGCTACACTGGACTATACATCAGGGAAAATTCCAAAAATTCCATCGGCAGGTTTCCCGGGCTACACTGGACTATACATCAGGGAAAATTCCCAAAATTCCATCGGAGGGTTTCCAGGGCTACACTGGATTATACATCAGGGAAAATTCCAAAAATTCCATCGGAGGGTTTCCAGGGCTACACTGGACTATACATCAGGGAAAATTCCAAAAATAACATCGGCAGGTTTCCCGGGCTACAGTGGACTATACATCAGGGAAAATTCTCAAAATTCCATCGGCAGGTTTCCCGGGCTACACTGGACTATACATCAGGGAAAATTCCAAAAATTCCATCGGAGGGTTTCCAGGGCTACACTGGATTATACATCAGGGAAAATTCCAAAAATTCCATCGGAGGGTTTCGAGGGCTACACTGGACTATACATCAGGGAAAATTCCAAACATTCCATCGGCAGGTTTCCCGGGCTACACTGGACTATACATCAGGGAAAATTCCAAAAATTCTATCGGCAGGTTTCCGGAGCTACACTGGACTATACATCAGTGGAAATTCCAAAAATTCCATCGGAGGGTTTCCCGGGCTACAATGGACTATACATCAGGGAAAATTCCAAAAATTCAATCGGGAGGTTTCCCTATCTCCACTGGACTATACATCAGGGAAAATTCCAAAAATTCCATCGGCAGGTTTCCCGGGCTACACTGGATCGGCAGGTTTCCTGGGCTACACTGGACTATACATCAGGGAAAATTCCAAAAATTCTATCGGCAGGTTTCCGGAGCTACACTGGACTATACATCAGTGGAAATTCCAAAAATTCCATCGGAGGGTTTCCTGGGCTACACTGGACTATACATCAGGGAAAATTCCCAAAATTACATCGGCAGGTTTCCCTGGCTACACTGGACTATACATCAGGGAAAATTCCAAAAATTCCATCGGCAGGTTTCCCGGGCTACACTGGACTATACATCAGGGAAAATTCCAAAAATTCCATCGGCAGGTTACCCGGGCTACACTGGACTATACATCAGGGAAAATTCCCAAAATTCCATGGACAAGTTTCCGGAGCTACACTGGACTATACATGAGGGAAAATTCTAAAAATACCATCGGCAGGTTTCCCGGGCTACACTGGACTATACATCAGGGAAAATTCCCAAAATTCCATCGGCAGGTTTCCCGGGCTACACTGGACTATACATCAGGGAAAATTCCAAAAATTCCATCGGCAGGTTTCCCGGGCTACACTGGACTATACATCAGGGAAAATTCCAAAAATTCAATTGGGAGGTTTCCCGGGCTACACTGGACTATATATCAGGAAAAATTCCAAAAATGCCATCGGCAGGTTTCCCGGGCTACATTGGACTATACATCAGGGAAAATTCCCAAAATTCCATCGGCAGGTTTCCCGGGCTACACTGGACTATACATCAGGGAAAATTCCAAAAATTCCATTGGCAGGTTTCCCGGGCTACACTGGACTATAGATAACGGAAAAATCAAAAAATACAATTCGCAGGTTTCACAGGCTACACTAGACTATACATCAGGGAAAAATAAAAAATACAATTCGCAGGTTTCCCAGGCTACACTGGACTATACATCAGGGAAAAATCAAAAAATACAATTCGAAGGTTTCCCAGGCTACACTGGACTATACAACAGGGAAAAATAAAAAAATACAATTCGCAGGTTTCACAGGCTACACTGGACTATACATCAGGGAAAAATAAAAAAAATACAATTCGCAGGTTTCACAGGGAAAAATCAAAAAATACAGTTCGCAGGTTTCCCAGGCTACACTGGACTATACATTAGGGAAAAATAAAAAAAATGCAATTCGCAGGTTTCCCAGGTTACACTGGACTATACATCAGGGAAAAATAAAAAAATACAATTCGCAGGTTTCCCAGGCTACACTAGACTATACATCAGAGAAAAATAAAAAAATACAATTCGCAGGTTTCACAGGCTACACTGGACTATACATCAGGGAAAAATTAAAAAATACAATTCGCAGGTTTCACAGGCTACACTGGACTATACATCAGGGAAAATTCCCAAAATACCATCGGCAGGTTTCCCGGGCTACACTGGACTGTATATCAGGGAAAATTCCAAAAATTCCATCAGTAGGTTTCCCGGGCTACACTGGACTATATATTAGGGAAAATTGAAAAATTCCATCGGCAGGTTTCCCTGGCTACACTGGACTATACATCAGGGAAAATTCCAAAAATTCCATCGCCAAGTTTCCGCAGCTACACTGGACTATACATCAGGGAAAATTACAAAAATACAATTGGGAGGTTTCCGGAGCTACACTGGACTATACATCAGGGAAAATTCCAAAAATTCCACTGGCAGGTTTCCTGGGCTACACTGGACTATACATCAGGGAAAATTCCAAAAATTCCATCGGCAGGTTACCCGGGCTACACTGGACTATACATCAGGGAAAATTCCCAAAATTCCATAGGCAGGTTTCCCGGGCTACATTGGACTATACATCAGGGAAAATTCCAAAAATTCCATCGCCAGGTTTCCCGGGCTACACTGGATTATACATCAGGGAAAATTTCAAAAATTCCATCGGCAGGTTTCCCGGGCTACACTGGACTATACATCAGGGAAAATTCCAAAATTCCATCGGCATGATTCCCGGGCTACACTGGACTATACATCAGGGAAAATTCCCAAAATTCCATCGGCAGGTTTCCCGGGCTACACTGGACTATACATGAGGAAAAATGCCCAAAATTCCATCGGCAGGTTTCCCGGGCTACAATGGACTATACATCAGGGAAAATTCCAAAAATTCCATCGGAGGGTTTCCCGGGCTAAAATGGACTATACATCAGGGAAAATTCCCAAAATTCCACGGGCAGGTTTCCGGGGCTACACTGGACTATACATCAGGGAAAATTCCAAAAATACCACCGGCAGGTTTCCGGAGCTACACTGGACTATACATCAGGGAAAATTCCAAAAATTCCATCGGAGGGTTTCCCGGGCTACAATGGACTATACATCAGGGAAAATTCCAAAAATTCAATCGGCAGGTTTCCCTGGCTACACTAGACTATACATCAGGGAAAATTCCAAAAATTCCATCGGCAGGTTTCCGGGGCTACACTGGACTATACATCAGGGAAAATTCCCAAAATTCCATCGGCAGGTTTCCCGGGCTACACTGGACGATACATCAGGGAAAATTCCAAAAATACCATCGGCAGATTTCCCGGGCTACACTGGACTATACATCAGGGAAAATTCCCAAAATTCCATCGGCAGGTTTCCCGAGCTACACTGGACTATACATCAGGCAAAATTCCAAAAATTCCATCAGGCGTTTTCCCGGGCTACACTGGACGATACATCAGGGAAAATTCCAAAAATTCCATCGGCAGATTTGCCGGGCTACACTGGACTATACATCAGGGAAAATTCCAAAAATTCCATCGGGAGGTTTCCCGGGCTACACTGGACTATACATCAGGGAAAATTCCCAAAATTCCATCGGCAGGTTTCCCGGGCTACACTGGACTATACATCAGGGAAAATTCCAAAAATTCCATCGGCAGGTTTCCCGGGCTACACTGGACTATACATCAGGGAAAATTCCAAAAATTCCATCGGCAGGTTTCCCGGGCTACACTGGACTATACATCAGGGAAAATTCCAAAAATTCCATCGGCAGGTTTCCCGGGCTACACTGGACTATACATCAGGGAAAATTCCAAAAATTCCATCGGCAGGTTTCCCGGGCTACACTGGACTATACATCAGGGAAAATTCCCAAAATTCCATCGGAGGGTTTCCAGGGCTACACTGGATTATACATCAGGGAAAATTCCAAAAATTCCATCGGAGGGTTTCCAGGGCTACACTGGACTATACATCAGGGAAAATTCCAAAAATAACATCGGCAGGTTTCCCGAGCTACACTGGACTATACATGAGGGAAAATTCTAAAAATACCATCGGCAGGTTTCCCGGGCTACACTGGACTATACATCAGGGAAAATTCCCAAAATTCCATCGGCAGGTTTCCCGGGCTACACTGGACTATACATCAGGGAAAATTCCAAAAATTCCATCGGCAGGTTACCCGGGCTACACTGGACTATACATCAGGGAAAATTCCAAAAATTCCATCGGCAGGTTTCCCGGGCTACACTGGACTATACATCAGGGAAAATTCCAAAAATTCTATCGGCAGGTTTCCGGAGCTACACTGGACTATACATCAGTGAAAATTCCAAAAATTCCATCGGAGGGTTTCCCGGGCTACAATGGACTATACATCAGGGAAAATTCCAAAAATTCAATCGGCAGGTTTCCCTATCTCCACTGGACTATACATCAGGGAAAATTCCAAAAATTCCATCGGCAGGTTTCCCGGGCTACACTGGATCGGCAGGTTTCCCGGGCTACACTGGACTATACATCAGGGGAAATTCCAAAAATTCTATCGGCAGGTTTCCAGAGCTACACTGGACTATACATCAGTGGAAATTCCAAAAATTCCATCGGAGGGTTTCCCGGGCTACACTGGACTATACATCAGGGAAAATTCCCAAAATTACATCGGCAGGTTTCCCTGGCTACACTGGACTATACATCAGGGAAAATTCCAAAAATTCCATCGGCAGGTTTCCGGGGCTACACTGGACTATACATCAGGGAAAATTACAAAAATACAATCGGCAGGTTTCCAGAGCTACACTGGACTATACATCAGGGAAAATTCCAAAAATTCCATCGGCAGGTTTCCCGGGCTACACTGGACTATACATCAGGGAAAATTCCAAAAATTCCATCGGCAGGTTACCCGGGCTACACTGGACTATACATCAGGGAAAATTCCCAAAATTCCATGGACAAGTTTCCGGAGCTACACTGGACTATACATGAGGGAAAATTCTAAAAATACCATCGGCAGGTTTCCCGGGCTACACTGGACTATACATCAGGGAAAATTCCCAAAATTCCATCGGCAGGTTTCCCGGGCTACACTGGACTATACATCAGGGAAAATTCCAAAAATTCCATCGGCAGGTTTCCCGGGCTACACTGGACTATACATCAGGGAAAATTCCAAAAATTCAATTGGGAGGTTTCCCGGGCTACACTGGACTATATATCAGGAAAAATTCCAAAAATGCCATCGGCAGGTTTCCCGGGCTACACTGGACTATACATGAGGGAAAATTCCCAAAATTCCATCGGCAGGTTTCCCGGGCTACACTGGACTATACATCAGGGAAAATTCCAAAAATTCCATTGGCAGGTTTCCCGGGCTACACTGGACTATAGATAACGGAAAAATCAAAAAATACAATTCGCAGGTTTCACAGGCTACACTAGACTATACATCAGGGAAAAATAAAAAATACAATTCGCAGGTTTCCCAGGCTACACTGGACTATACATCAGGGAAAAATCAAAAAATACAATTCGAAGGTTTCCCAGGCTACACTGGACTATACATCAGGGAAAAATAAAAAAAATACAATTCGCAGGTTTCCCAGGTTACACTGGACTATACATCAGGGAAAAATAAAAAAATACAATTCGCAGGTTTCCCAGGCTACACTAGACTATACATCAGAGAAAAATAAAAAAATACAATTCGCAGGTTTCACAGGCTACACTGGACTATACATCAGGGAAAAATAAAAAAATACAATTCGCAGGTTTCACAGGCTACACTGGACTATACATCAGGGAAAATTCCCAAAATACCATCGGCAGGTTTCCCGGGCTACACTGAACTATATATTAGGGAAAATTGAAAAATTCCATCGGCACGTTTCCCTGGCTAAACTGGACTATACATCAGGGAAAATTCCAAAATTCCATCGGCATGATTCCCGGGCTACACTGGACTATACATCAGGGAAAATTCCAAAAATTCCATCGGGAGGTTTCCCGGGCTACACTGGACTATACATCAGGGAAAATTCCAAAAATTCCATCGCCAAGTTTCCGCAGCTACACTGGACTATACATCAGGGAAAATTACAAAAATACAATTGGGAGGTTTCCGGAGCTACACTGGACTATACATCAGGGAAAATTCTAAAAATTCCACTGGCAGGTTTCCTGGGCTACACTGGACTATACATCAGGGAAAATTCCAAAAATTCCATCGGCAGGTTACCCGGGCTACACTGGACTATACATCAGGGAAAATTCCCAAAATTCCATAGGCAGGTTTCCCGGGCTACATTGGACTATACATCAGGGAAAATTCCAAAAATTCCATCGCCAGGTTTCCCGGGCTACACTGGATTATACATCAGGGAAAATTACAAAAATTCCATCGGCAGGTTTCCCGGGCTACACTGGACTATACATCAGGAAAAATTCCAAAATTCCATCGGCATGATTCCCGGGCTACAGTGGACTATACATCAGGGAAAATTCCCAAAATTCCATCGGCAGGTTTCCCGGGCTACACTGGACTATACATGAGGAAAAATGCCCAAAATTCCATCGGCAGGTTTCCCGGGCTACAATGGACTATACATCAGGGAAAATTCCAAAAATTCCATCGGAGGGTTTCCCGGGCTACAATGGACTATACATCAGGGAAAATTCCAAAAATTCCACGGGCAGGTTTCCGGGGCTACACTGGACTATACATCAGGGAAAATTCCAAAAATACCACCGGCAGGTTTCCGGAGCTACACTGGACTATACATCAGGGAAAATTCCAAAAATTCCATCGGAGGGTTTCCCGGGCTACAATGGACTATACATCAGGGAAAATTCCAAAAATTCAATCGGCAGGTTTCCCTGGCTACACTAGACTATACATCAGGGAAAATTCCAAAAATTCCATCGGCAGGTTTCCGGGGCTACACTGGACTATACATCAGGGAAAATTCCCAAAATTACATCGGCAGGTTTCCCTGGCTACACTGGACTATACATCAGGGAAAATTCCAAAAATTCCATCGGCAGGTTTCCGGGGCTACACTGGACTATACATCAGGGAAAATTACAAAAATACAATCGGCAGGTTTCCGGAGCTACACTGGACTATACATCAGGGAAAATTCCAAAAATTCCATCGGCAGGTTTCCCGGGCTACACTGGACTATACATCAGGGAAAATTCCCAAAATTCCATCGGCAGGTTTCCCGGGCTACACTGGACTATACATCAGGGAAAATTCCAAAAATTCCATCGGCAGGTTTCCCGGGCTACACTGGACTATACATCAGGGGAAATTCCAAAAATTCCATACGAAGGTTTCCGGAGCTACACTGGACTATACATCAGGGAAAATTCCAAAAATTCCATCGGCAGGTTTCCCGGGCTACACTGGACTATACATCAGGGAAAATTCCCAAAATTCCATCGGCAGGTTTCCTGGGCTACACTGGACTATACATCAGGGAAAATTCCAAAAATTCTATCGGCAGGATTCCGGAGCTACACTGGACTATACATGAGTGGAAATTCCAAAAATTCCATTGGAGGGTTTCCCGGGCTACAATGAACTATACATCAGGGAAAATTCCAAAAATTCAATCGGCAGGTTTCCCTATCTACACTGGACTATACATCAGGGAAAATTCCCAAAATTACATCGGCAGGTTTCCCGGGCTACACTGGACTATACATCAGGGAAAATTCCAAAAATTCCATCGGCAGGTTTCCCGGGCTACACTGGACTATACATCAGGGAAAATTCAAAAAATTCCATCGGCAGGTTTCCCGGGCTACACTGGACTATAGATCAGGGAAAATTCGAAAAATTCCATCGACAGGTTTCCCGGGCTACACTGGATTATACATCAGGGAAAATTCCAAAAATTCCATCGGGAGGTTTCCCGGGCTACACTGGACTATACATCAGGGAAAATTCCCAAAATTCCATAGGCAGGTTTCCCGGGCTACACTGGACTATACATCAGGGAAAATTCCAAAAATTCTATCGGCAGGTTTCCCAGGCTACACTGGACTATACATCAGGGAAAATTCCCAAAATTCCATCGGCAGGTTTCCCGGGCTACACTGGACTATACATCAGGGAAAATTCCAAAAACTCCATCGGCAGGTTTCCCGGGCTACACTGGACTATACATCAGGGAAAATTCAAAAAATACCATCGGCAGGTTTCCCGAGCTACACTGGACTATACATCAGGGAAAATTCCAAAAATTCCATCAGGAGTTTTCCCGGGCTACACTGGACGATACATCAGGGAAAATTCCAAAAATACCATCGGCAGGTTTCCCGGGCTACACTGGACTATACATCTGGGAAAATGCCAAAAATTCCATCGGCAGGTTTCCTGGGCTACACTGGACTATACATCAGGGAAAATTCCAAAAATTCCACAGGCAGGTTTCCGGGGCTACACTGGACTATACATCAGGGAAAATTCCAAAAATACCACCGGCAGGTTTCCGGAGCTAAACTGGACTATACATCAGGGAAAATTCCAAAAATTCCATCGGAGGGTTTCCCGGGCTACAATGGACTATACATCAGGGAAAATTCCAAAAATTCAATCGGCAGGTTTCCCTATCTACACTAGACTATACATCAGGGAAAATTCCAAAAAATCCATCGGCAGGTTTCCGGGGCTACACTGGACTATACATCAGGGAAAATTCCCAAAATTACATCGGCAGGGTTCCCGGGCTCCACTGGACTATACATCAGGGAAAATTCCAAAAATTCCATCGGCAGGTTTCCCGGGCTACACTGGACTATACATCAGGGAAAATTCCAAAAATTCTATCGGCAGGTTTCCGGAGCTACACTGGACTATACATCAGTGGAAATTCCAAAAATTCCATCGGAGGGTTTCCCGGGCTACAATGGACTATACATCAGGGAAAATTCCAAAAATTCAATCGGCAGGTTTCCCTATCTCCACTGGACTATACATCAGGGAAAATTCCAAAAATTCCATCGGCAGGTTTCCCGGGCTACACTGGATCGGCAGGTTTCCCGGGCTACACTGGACTATACATCAGGGGAAATTCCAAAAATTCTATCGGCAGGTTTCCAGAGCTACACTGGACTATACATCAGTGGAAATTCCAAAAATTCCATCGGAGGGTTTCCCGGGCTACACTGGACTATACATCAGGGAAAATTCCCAAAATTACATCGGCAGGTTTCCCTGGCTACACTGGACTATACATCAGGGAAAATTCCAAAAATTCCATCGGCAGGTTTCCGGGGCTACACTGGACTATACATCAGGGAAAATTACAAAAATACAATCGGCAGGTTTCCAGAGCTACACTGGACTATACATCAGGGAAAATTCCAAAAATTCCATCGGCAGGTTTCCCGGGCTACACTGGACTATACATCAGGGAAAATTCCAAAAATTCCATCGGCAGGTTACCCGGGCTACACTGGACTATACATCAGGGAAAATTCCCGAAATTCCATGGACAAGTTTCCGGAGCTACACTGGACTATACATGAGGGAAAATTCTAAAAATACCATCGGCAGGTTTCCCGGGCTACACTGGACTATACATCAGGGAAAATTCCAAAAATTCCATCGGCAGGTTTCCCGGGCTACACTGGACTATACATCAGGGAAAATTCCAAAAATTCCATCGGCAGGTTTCCCGGGCTACACTGGACTATACATCAGGGAAAATTCCAAAAATTCAATTGGGAGGTTTCCCGGGCTACACTGGACTATATATCAGGAAAAATTCCAAAAATGCCATCGGCAGGTTTCCCGGGCTACACTGGACTATACATGAGGGAAAATTCCCAAAATTCCATCGGCAGGTTTCCCGGGCTACACTGGACTATACATCAGGGAAAATTCCAAAAATTCCATTGGCAGGTTTCCCGGGCTACAGTGGACTATAGATAACGGAAAAATCAAAAAATACAATTCGCAGGTTTCACAGGCTACACTAGACTATACATCAGGGAAAAATAAAAAATACAATTCGCAGGTTTCCCAGGCTACACTGGACTATACATCAGGGAAAAATCAAAAAATACAATTCGAAGGTTTCCCAGGCTACACTGGACTATACATCAGGGAAAAATAAAAAAAATACAATTCGCAGGTTTCCCAGGTTACACTGGACTATACAACAGGGAAAAATAAAAAAATACAATTCGCAGGTTTCCCAGGCTACACTAGACTATACATCAGAGAAAAATAAAAAAATACAATTCGCAGGTTTCACAGGCTACACTGGACTATACATCAGGGAAAAATAAAAAAATACAATTCGCAGGTTTCACAGGCTACACTGGACTATACATCAGGGAAAATTCCCAAAATACCATCGGCAGGTTTCCCGGGCTACACTGGACTGTATATCAGGGAAAATTCCAAAAATTCCATCGGCAGGTTTCCCTGGCTACACTGGACTATACATCAGGGAAAATTCCAAAATTCCATCGGCATGATTCCCGGGCTACACTGGACTATACATCAGGGAAAATTCCAAAAATTCCATCGGGAGGTTTCCCGGGCTACACTGGACTATACATCAGGGAAAATTCCAAATATTCCATCGCCAAGTTTCCGCAGCTACACTGGACTATACATCAGGGAAAATTACAAAAATACAATTGGGAGGTTTCCGGAGCTACACTGGACTATACATCAGGGAAAATTCCAAAAATTCCACTGGCAGGTTTCCTGGGCTACACTGGACTATACATCAGGGAAAATTCCAAAAATTCCATCGGCAGGTTACCCGGGCTACACTGGACTATACATCAGGGAAAATTCCCAAAATTCCATAGGCAGGTTTCCCGGGCTACATTGGACTATACATCAGGGAAAATTCCAAAAATTCCATCGCCAGGTTTCCCGGGCTACACTGGATTATACATCAGGGAAAATTACAAAAATTCCATCGGCAGGTTTCCCGGGCTACACTGGACTATACATCAGGGAAAATTCCAAAATTCCATCGGCATGATTCCCGGGCTACACTGGACTATACATCAGGGAAAATTCCCAAAATTCCATCGGCAGGTTTCCCGGGCTACACTGGACTATACATGAGGAAAAATGCCCAAAATTCCATCGGCAGGTTTCCCGGGCTACAATGGACTATACATCAGGGAAAATTCCAAAAATTCCATCGGAGGGTTTCCCGGGCTACAATGGACTATACATCAGGGAAAATTCCAAAAATTCCACGGGCAGGTTTCCGGGGCTACACTGGACTATACATCAGGGAATATTCCAAAAATACCACCGGCAGGTTTCCGGAGCTACACTGGACTATACATCAGGGAAAATTCCAAAAATTCCATCGGAGGGTTTCCCGGGCTACAATGGACTATACATCAGGGAAAATTCCAAAAATTCAATCGGCAGGTTTCCCTGGCTACACTAGACTATACATCAGGGAAAATTCCAAAAATTCCATCGGCAGGTTTCCGGGGCTACACTGGACTATACATCAGGGAAAATTCCCAAAATTACATCGGCAGGTTTCCCTGGCTACACTGGACTATACATCAGGGAAAATTCCAAAAATTCCATCGGCAGGTTTCCGGGGCTACACTGGACTATACATCAGGGAAAATTACAAAAATACAATCGGCAGGTTTCCGGAGCTACACTGGACTATACATCAGGGAAAATTCCAAAAATTCCATCGGCAGGTTTCCCGGGCTACACTGGACTATACATCAGGGAAAATTCCCAAAATTCCATCGGCAGGTTTCCCGGGCTACACTGGACTATACATCAGGGAAAATTCCAAAAATTCCATCGGCAGGTTTCCCGGGCTACACTGGACTATACATCAGGGGAAATTCCAAAAATTCCATACGAAGGTTTCCGGAGCTACACTGGACTATACATCAGGGAAAATTCCAAAAATTCCATCGGCAGGTTTCCCGGGCTACACTGGACTATACATCAGGGAAAATTCCCAAAATTCCATCGGCAGGTTTCCTGGGCTACACTGGACTATACATCAGGGAAAATTCCAAAAATTCTATCGGCAGGATTCCGGAGCTACACTGGACTATACATGAGTGGAAATTCCAAAAATTCCATTGGAGGGTTTCCCGGGCTACAATGGACTATACATCAGGGAAAATTCCAAAAATTCAATCGGCAGGTTTCCCTATCTACACTGGACTATACATCAGGGAAAATTCCCAAAATTACATCGGCAGGTTTCCGGGGCTACACTGGACTATACATCAGGGAAAATTCCAAAAATTCCATCGGTAGGTTTCCCGGGCTACACTGGACTATACATCAGGGAAAATTCAAAAAATTCCATCGGCAGGTTTCCCGGGCTACACTGGACTATACATCAGGGAAAATTCGAAAAATTCCATCGACAGGTTTCCCGCGCTACACTGGACTATACATCAGGGAAAATTCCAAAAATTCCATCGGGAGGTTTCCCGGGCTACACTGGACTATACATCAGGGAAAATTCCCAAAATTCCATAGGCAGGTTTCCCGGGCTACACTGGACTATACATCAGGGAAAATTCCAAAAATTCTATCGGCAGGTTTCCCAGGCTACACTGGACTATACATCAGGGAAAATTCCCAAAATTCCATCGGCAGGTTTCCCGGGCTACACTGGACTATACATCAGGGAAAATTCCAAAAACTCCATCGGCAGGTTTCCCGGGCTACACTGGACTATACATCAGGGAAAATTCTAAAAATACCATCGGCAGGTTTCCCGAGCTACACTGGACTATACATCAGGGAAAATTCCAAAAATTCCATCAGGAGTTTTCCCGGGCTACACTGGACGATACATCAGGGAAAATTCCAAAAATACCATCGGCAGGTTTCCCGGGCTACACTGGACTATACATCTGGGAAAATGCCAAAAATTCCATCGGCAGGTTTCCTGGGCTACACTGGACTATACATCAGGGAAAATTCCAAAAATTCCACGGGCAGGTTTCCGGGGCTACACTGGACTATACATCAGGGAAAATTCCAAAAATACCACCGGCAGGTTTCCGGAGCTAAACTGGACTATACATCAGGGAAAATTCCAAAAATTCCATCGGAGGGTTTCCCGGGCTACAATGGACTATACATCAGGGAAAATTCCAAAAATTCAATCGGCAGGTTTCCCTATCTACACTTGACTATACATCAGGGAAAATTCCAAAAATTCCATCGGCACGTTTCCGGGGCTACACTGGACTATACATCAGGGAAAAGTCCCAAAATTACATCGGCAGGGTTCCCGGGCTACACTGGACTATACATCAGGGAAAATTCCAAAAATTCCATCGGCAGGTTTCCCGGGCTACACTGGACTATACATCAGGGAAAATTCCAAAAATTCTATCGGCAGGTTTCCCGGGCTACACTGGACGATACATCAGGGGAAATTCCCAAAATTCCATCAGGAGTTTTCCCGGGCTACACTGGACTATACATCAGGGAAAATTCCCAAAATTCCATCGGCAGGTTTCCCGGGCTACACTGGACTATACATCAAGGAAAATTCCAAAAATTCCATCGGCAGGTTTCCCGGGCTACACTGGACTATACATCAGGGAAAATTCCCAAAATTCCATCGGCAGGTTTCCCGGGCTACACTGGAGTATACATCAGGGAAAATGCCAAAAATTCCATCGGTAGGTTTCCCGGGCTACGCTGGACTATACATCAGGGAAAATTCAAAAAATACCATCGGCAGGTTTCCCGAGCTACACTGGACTATACATCAGGGAAAATTCCAAAAATTCCATCAGGAGTTTTCCCGGGCTAAACTGGACGATACATCAGGGAAAATTCCAAAAATACCATCGGCAGGTTTCCCGGGCTACACTGGACTATACATCTGGGAAAATGCCAAAAATTCCATCGGCAGGTTTCCGGGGCTACACTGGACTATACATCAGGGAAAATTCCCAAAATTCCATCGGCAGGTTTCCCGGGCTACACTGGACTATACATCAGGGAAAATTCCAAAAATTCCACGGGCAGGTTTCCGGGGCTACACTGGACTATACATCAGGGAAAATTCCAAAAATACCACCGGCAGGTTTCCGGAGCTACACTGGACTATACATCAGGGAAAATTCCAAAAATTCCATCGGAGGGTTTCCCGGGCTACAATGGACTATACATAAGGGAAAATTCCAAAAATTCAATCGGCAGGTTTCCCTATCTACACTAGACTATACATCAGGGAAAATGCCAAAAATTTCATCGGTAGGTTTCCCGGGCTACGCTGGACTATACATCAGGGAAAATTCCAAAAATTCCATCGGCAGCATTCCCGGGCTACGCTGGACTATACATCAGGGAAAATTCCAAAAATTACATCGGCAGGTTTCCCGTGCTATAGTGGACTATACATCAGGGAAAATTCCCAAAATTCTATCGGCAGGTTTCCCGGGCTACACTGGACTATACATCAGGGAAAATTCCAAAAATTCCATCGGAGGGTTTCCCGGGCTACAATGGACTATACATCAGGGAAAATTCCAAAAATTCCATCAGGAGTTTTCCCGGGCTACACTGGACTATACATGAGGAAAAATGCCAAAAATTCCATCGGCAGGTTTCCCGGGCTACAGTGGACTATACATCAGGGAAAATTCCAAAAATTCCATCGGAGGGTTTCCCGGGCTACACTGGACTATACATCAGGGAAAATTCCAAAAATTCCATCGGCAGGTTTCCCGGGCTACACTGGACTATACATCAGGGAAAATTCGAAAAATTCCATCGACAGGTTTCCCGGGCTACACTGGACTATACATCAGGGAAAATTCCAAAAATTCCATCGGGAGGTTTCCCGGGCTACACTGGACTATACATCAGGGAAAATTCCCAAAATTCCATAGGCAGGTTTCCCGGGCTACACTGGACTATACATCAGGGAAAATTCCAAAAAATCTATCGGCAGGTTTCCCAGGCTACACTGTACTATACATCAGGGAAAATTCCCAAAATTCCATCGGCAGGTTTCCCGGGCTACACTGGACTATACATCAGGGAAAATTCCAAAAACTCCATCGGCAGGTTTCCGGGGCTACACTGGACTATACATCAGGGAAAATTCCCAAAATTACATCGGCAGGGTTCCCGGGCTACACTGGACTATACATCAGGGAAAATTCCAAAAATTCCATCGGCAGGTTTCCCGGGCTACACTGGACTATACATCAGGGAAAATTCCAAAAATTCTATCGGCAGGTTTCCCGGGCTACACTGGACTATACATCAGGGGAAATTCCCAAAATTCCATCAGGAGTTTTCCCGGGCTACACTGGACTATACATCAGGGAAAATTCCCAAAATTCCATCGGCAGGTTTCCCGGGCTACACTGGACTATACATCAAGGAAAATTCCAAAAATTCCATCGGCAGGTTTCCCGGGCTACACTGGACTATACATCAGGGAAAATTCCCAAAATTCCATCGGCAGGTTTCCCGGGCTACACTGGAGTATACATCAGGGAAAATGCAAAAAATTCCATCGGTAGGTTTCCCGGGCTACGCTGGACTATACATCAGGGAAAATTCAAAAAATACCATCGGCAGGTTTCCCGAGCTACACTGGACTATACATCAGGGAAAATTCCAAAAATTCCATCAGGAGTTTTCCCGGGCTACACTGGACGATACATCAGGGAAAATTCCAAAAATACCATCGGCAGGTTTCCCGGGCTACACTGGACTATACATCTGGGAAAATGCCAAAAATTCCATCGGCAGGTTTCTTGGGCTACACTGGACTATACATCAGGGGAAATTCCAAAAATTCCACGGGCAGGTTTCCGGGGCTACACTGGACTATACATCAGGGAAAATTCCAAAAATACCACCGGCAGGTTTCCGGAGCTAAACTGGACTATACATCAGGGAAAATTCCAAAAATTCCATCGGAGAGTTTCCCGGGCTACAATGGACTATACATCAGGGAAAATTCCAAAAATTCCATCGGCAGGTTTCCCGGGCTACACTGGACTATACATCTGGGGAAATTCCAATAATTCCATACGAAGGTTTCCGGAGCTACACTGGACTATACATCAGGGAAAATTCCAAAAATTCCATCGGCAGGTTTCCCGGGCTACACTGGACTATACATCAGGGAAAATTCCCAAAATTCCATCGGCAGGTTTCCCGGGCTACACTGGACTATACATCAGGGAAAATTCCGAAAATTCTATCGGCAGGATTCCGGAGCTACACTGGACTATACATGAGTGGAAATTCCAAAAATTCCATTGGAGGGTTTCCCGGGCTACAATGGACTATACATCAGGGAAAATTCCAAAAATTCAATCGGCAGGTTTCCCTATCTACACTGGACTATACATCAGGGAAAATTCCCAAAATTACATCGGCAGGTTTCCCGGGCTACACTGGACTATACATCAGGGAAAATTCCAAAAATTCCATCGGCAGGTTTCCCGGGCTACACTGGACTATACATCAGGGAAAATTCCAAAAATTCCATCGGCAGGTTTCCCGGGCTACACTGGACTATACATCAGGGAAAATTCCAAAAATTCCATCGGCAGGTTTCCCGGGCTACACTGGACTATACATGAGGGAAAATTCGAAAAATTCCATCGACAGGTTTCCCGGGCTACACTGGACTATACATCAGGGAAAATTCCAAAAATTCCATCGGGAGGTTTCCCGGGCTACACTGGACTATACATCAGGGAAAATTCCAAAAATTCCATCGGCAGGTTTCCCGGGCTACACTGGACTATACATCAGGGAAAATTCCAAAAATTCTATCGGCAGGTTTCCCAGGCTACACTGGACTATACATCAGGGAAAATTCCCAAAATTCCATCGGCAGGTTTCCCGGGCTACACTGGACTATACATCAGGGAAAATTCCAAAAACTCCATCGGCAGGTTTCCCGGGCGACACTGGACTATACATCAGGGAAAATTCAAAAAATACCATCGGCAGGTTTCCCGAGCTACACTGGACTATACATCAGGGAAAATTCCAAAAATTCCATCAGGAGTTTTCCCGGGCTACACTGGACGATACATCAGGGAAAATTCCAAAAATACCATCGGCAGGTTTCCCGGGCTACACTGGACTATACATCTGGGAAAATGCCAAAAATTCCATCGGCAGGTTTCCTGGGCTACACTGGACTATACATCAGGGAAAATTCCAAAAATTCCACGGGCAGGTTTCCGGGGCTACACTGGACTATACATCAGGGAAAATTCCAAAAATACCACCGGCAGGTTTCCGGAGCTAAACTGGACTATACATCAGGGAAAATTCCAAAAATTCCATCGGAGGGTTTCCCGGGCTACAATGGACTATACATCAGGGAAAATTCCAAAAATTCAATCGGCAGGTTTCCCTATCTACACTAGACTATACATCAGGGAAAATTCCAAAAATTCCATCGGCAGGTTTCCGGGGCTACACTGGACTATACATCAGGGAAAATTCCCAAAATTACATCGGCAGGGTTCCCGGGCTACACTGGACTATACATCAGGGAAAATTCCAAAAATTCCATCGGCAGGTTTCCCGGGCTACACTGGACTATACATCAGGGAAAATTCCAAAAATTCCATCGGCAGGTTTCCCGGGCTACACTGGACTATACATCAGGGAAAATTCCAAAAATTCTATCGGCAGGTTATTACACAGGACTATACATCAGGGAAAATTCCAAAAATTCCACGGGCAGGTTTCCGGGGTTACACTGGACTATACATCAGGGAAAATTCCAAAAATTCCAGGGGTAGGTTTCCCGGGCTACACTGGACTGTACAACAGGGAAAATTCCAAAATACCATCGGCAGGTTTCCCGGGCTACACTGGACTATACATCAGGGAAAATTCCCAAAATTCCATCGGCAGGTTTCCCGGGCTACACTGGAGTATACATCAGGGAAAATTCCAAAAATTCCATCGGCAGCATTCCCGGGCTACGCTGGACTATACATCAGGGAAAATTCCAAAAATTACATCGGCAGGTTTCCCGTGCTATAGTGGACTATACATCAGGGAAAATTCCCAAAATTCCATCGGTAGGTTTCCCGGGCTACACTGGACGATACATCAGGGAAAATTCCAAAATACCATCGGCAGGTTTCCCGGGCTACACTGGACTATACATCAGGGAAAATTCCCAAAATTCCATCGGCAGGTTTCCCGGGCTACACTGGAGTATACATCAGGGAAAATTCCAAAAATTTCATCGGCAGGTTTCCCGGGCTACACTGGACTATACATCAGGGAAAATTCCAAAAATTCTATCGGCAGGTTTCCCGGGCTACACTGGACTATACATCAGGGAAAATGCCAAAAATTCCATCGGTAGTTTTCCCGGGCTACGCTGGACTATATATCAGGGAAAATTCCGAAATTCCATCGGCAGGTTTCCCGGGCTACACTGGACTATACATCAGGGAAAATTCCAAAAATTCCATCGGCAGGTTTCCCAGGCTACACTGGACTATACATCAGGGAAAATTCCCAAAATTCCATCGGCAGGTTTCCCGGGCTACACTGGACTATACATCAGGGAAAATTCCAAAAATTCCACGGGCAGGTTTCCGGGGCTACACTGGACTATACATCAGGGAAAATTCCAAAAATACCACCGGCAGGTTTCCGGAGCTACACTGGACTATACATCAGGGAAAATTCCAAAAATTCCATCGGAGGGTTTCCCGGGCTACAATGGACTATACATAAGGGAAAATTCCAAAAATTCAATCGCCAGGTTTCCCTATCTACACTAGACTATACATCAGGGAAAATGCCAAAAATTCCATCGGTAGGTTTCCCGGGCTACGCTGGACTATACATCAGGGAAAATTCCAAAAATTCCATCGGCAGCATTCCCGGGCTACGCTGGACTATACATCAGGGAAAATTCCAAAAATTACATCGGCAGGTTTCCCGTGCTATAGTGGACTATACATCAGGGAAAATTCCCAAAATTCTATCGGCAGGTTTCCCGGGCTACACTGGACTATACATCAGGGAAAATTCCAAAAATTCCATCGGAGGGTTTCCCGGGCTAAAATGGACTATACATCAGGGAAAATTCCAAAAATTCCATCAGGAGTTTTCCCGGGCTACACTGGACTATACATGAGGAAAAATGCCAAAAATTCCATCGGCAGGTTTCCCGGGCTACACTGGACTACACATCAGGGAAAATTCCAAAAATTCCATCGGAGGGTTTCCCGGGCTACACTGGACTATACATCAGGGAAAATTCCAAAAATTCTATCGGCAGGTTTCCCGGGCTACACTGGACTATACATCAGGGAAAATTCCAAAAATTCCATCGGCAGCATTCCCGGGCTACGCTGGACTATACATCAGGGAAAATTCCAAAAATTACATCGGCAGGTTTCCCGTGCTATAGTGGACTATACATCAGGGAAAATTCCCAAAATTCTATCGGCAGGTTTCCCGGGCTACACTGGACTATACATCAGGGAAAATTCCAAAAATTCCATCGGAGGGTTTCCCGGGCTAAAATGGACTATACATCAGGGAAAATTCCAAAAATTCCATCAGGAGTTTTCCCGGGCTACACTGGACTATACATGAGGAAAAATGCCAAAAATTCCATCGGCAGGTTTCCCGGGCTACACTGGACTATACATCAGGGAAAATTCCAAAAATTCCATCGGAGGGTTTCCCGGGCTACACTGGACTATACATCAGGGAAAATTCCAAAAATTCTATCGGCAGGTTTCCCGGGCTACACTGGACTATACATCAGGGAAAATTCCAAAAATTCCAACGGCAGGTTTCCCGGGCTACACTGGACTATACATCAGGGAAAATTCCAAAAATTTCATCAGCAGGTTTCCCGGGCCACACTGGACTATACATCAGGGAAAATTCCAAAAATTCCATCGGCACGTTTCCCGGGCTACACTGGACTATACATCAGGGAAAATTCCCAAAATGCCATCGGCAGGTTTCCCGGGCTACACTGGACTATACATCAGGGAAAATTCGAAAAATTCCATCGACGGGTTTCCCGGGCTACACTGGACTATACATTAGGGGAAATTCCAAAAATTCCATCGGGAGGTTTCCCGGGCTACACTGGACTATACATCAGGGAAAATTCCCAAAATTCCATCGGCAGGTTTCCCGGGCTACACTGGACTATACATGAGGAAAAATGCCAAAAATTCCATCGGCAGGTTTCCCGGCCTACACTGGACTATACATCAGGGAAAATACCAAAAATTTCATCGGCAGGTTTCCCGGGCTACACTGGACTAAACATCAGGGAAAATTCCAAAAATTCCATCGGCACGTTTCCCGGGCTACACTGGACTATACATCAGGGAAAATTCCCAAAATTCCATCGGCAGGTTTCCCGGGCTACACTGGACTATACATCAGGGAAAATTCGAAAAATTCCATCGACAGGTTTCCCGGGCTACACTCGACTATAAATCAGGGGAAATTCCAAAATTTCCATCGGGAGGTTTCCCGGGCTACACTGGACTATACATCAGGGAAAATTCCCAAAATTCCATCGGCAGGTTTCCCGGGCTACACTGGACTATACATGAGGAAAAATGCCAAAAATTCCATCGGCAGGTTTCCCGGGCTACACTGGACTATACATCAGGGAAAATGCCAAAAATTCCATCGGAGGGTTTCCCGGGCTACAATGGACTATACATCAGGGAAAATTCCAAAAATTCCACGGGCAGGTTTCCGGGGCTACACTGGACTATACATCAGGGAAAATTCCAAAAATTCCATGGGCAGGTTTCCCGGGCTACACTGGACTATACATCAGGGAAAATTCCAAAAATTCCATCGGCAGGTTTCCCTATCTACACTAGACTATACATCAGGGAAAATTCCAAAAATTCCATCGGCAGGTTTCCGGGGCTACACTGGACTATACATCAGGGAAAATTCCCAAAATTACATCGGCAGGTTTCCCGGGCTACACTGGACTATACATCAGGGAAAATTCCAAAAATTCCATCGGCAGGTTTCCGGGGGTACACTGGACTATACATCAGGGAAAATTCCAAAAATTCCATCGGCAGGTTTCCCGGGCTACACTGGACTATACATCAGGGAAAATTCCAAAAATTCCATCGGGAGGTTTCCCGGGCTACACTGGACTATACATCAGGGAAAATTCCAAAAATTCCATCGGCAGGTTTCCCGGGCTACACTGGACTATACATGAGGAAAAATGCCAAAAATTCCATCGGCAGGTTTCCCGGGCAACACTGGACTATACATCAGGGAAAATTCCAAAAATTCCATCGGAGGGTTTCCCGGGCTACAATGGACTATACATCAGGGAAAATTCCAAAAATTCCACGGGCAGGTTTCCGGGGCTACACTGGACTATACATCAGGGAAAATTCCAAAAATTCAATCGGCAGGTTTCCCTATCTACACTAGACTATACATCAGGGAAAATTCCAAAAATTCCATCGGCAGGTTTCTGGGGCTACACTGGACTATACATCAGGGAAAATTCCCAAAATTACATCGGCAGGTTTCCCGGGCTACACTGGACTATACATCAGGGAAAATTCCAAAAATTCCATCAGGAGTTTTCCCGGGCTACACTGGACTATACATCAGGGAAAATTCCCAAAATTCCATCGGCAGGTTTCCCGGCCTAAACTGGACTATACATCAGGGAAAATTCCAAAAATTCCATCGGCAGGTTTCCCGGGCTACACTGGACTATACATCAGGGAAAATTCCAAAAATTTCATCGGCAGGTTTCCCGGGCTACACTGGACTATACATCAGGGAAAATTCCAAAAATTCCATCGGCACGTTTCCCGGGCTACACTGGACTATACATCAGGGAAAATTCCCAAAATGCCATCGGCAGGTTTCCCGGGCTACACTGGACTATACATCAGGGAAAATTCGAAAAATTCCATCGACAGGTTTCCCGTGCTATAGTGGACTATACATCAGGGAAAATTCCCAAAATTCTATCGGCAGGTTTCCCGGGCTACACTGGACTATACATCAGGGAAAATTCCAAAAATTCCATCGGAGGGTTTCCCGGGCTACAATGGACTATACATCAGGGAA